>CM060681.1:138699832-139899832 GCA_030686995.1 Artemisia argyi | reverse complement strand
ACATGAACCGAGGCGTACTAGGTCTTTATTGGTTGTATTTAATGCATGAGCCACTGTTTACAATCCCTATAGTTGTGCTGGGTCATGGTGTAGGAGGAGATAAGAGCTCATAGAGTTGGGGAGTTATGTATGCCACTCCACGAATGGTATTAAGGAATACAACCCGTCATTCATACAAGTGTAACAAGTAATTAACATGTAAAAGATATCTAGGGAGTAATGAAGTCTAAGTAAACACAATTTCTCCAACCACTGCTCACAACCTTAGTTTAATATTAGTTTAATTTCATTTTCATTAGTTAATTAGTTATAAAGTAGTTTTTGGGTTAGTTGATTAGCAACTAATTCCGCCCACTCCTTCAAAACCCGAGATTTTACTTGCTTTCATAAAATATAAAAACACAAAAATAATCATCTTCCATCTCTAGAACTATTAATTAGGCTTTCTAATCCTAGCGACACTATTCCTAAGCTGAACGATCAATCCCCCGGTACTTGTCACTATACTATACTACAACGATCAGGTACACTGCCTGGTGGGGGTTGTAAGCCTCGCGAGATCCCTTGAGAGGTAAAGCAAGGTGCGATTCCCACGCATCAGAAGGGTTGCTTGTGAGATGGTGGGGAAGCATTTAATGAGGTGTGGGATAGGTTTGTGAGGTGTAAAGGAGTAGGGGGGAGTAGGTGATGATTGGTGGGGTTGGAAACTGTGGGCTGGTATGGTGGTATTGGAGTTGCAGTGTGTGGGAGAGGGAAGGGTGAACAGTGGTAGGTGGTTTGGCGGTATTGGATGGTTTGACCGGGGTCAAACCTTTTTTATTAATAAGGGTGTGGGCCGGGTTGTGTTGTTTTGGGCCAAAGGATGGCCTGGATTTGGTTGTGTTTGGATTTGGATTAATAATAAAGGTCCGGATTGGTTTGTATTTGTAATAAAGTCCAAGGACTAAAAGTGTAATTCTGCCAAACTTGAGGGACCTGATTTATCATCTTTCCAAACTTCATTAAAGGACCAAACCTGCCATTAAACAATTACACAAGGACCAAAAGTATATAATTTGTAATTTTAAAACTTAAAGGACCTAAAATGTAATTTTTGGATTTTGAGGGTCTAAAGTGTAAATTTCCAAAAGTAATTCAAAATTGTTCCATTTTGTATATTCATGAATAGTACAAGGGTGTTTTGTGAAATTTCAAGTTTTATAACACCCAGGGACTAAGTTTGCCAATTTTGAAACTTGAGGGGTAAAAATTGCTAGTTTGTGTAAACTTTTATCCCGGGATGTTTTGTGAACATTTTTGGATTCCCAAGGACTTAAGTTGACTTTTCATTCATTTTGAAACTTCAGGGACTAGTTTTGACAAATTGTGTAACTCCAGGGACTGAAAATGACATTTGTGTGAACTTGATCAGTTTTCACTTGTTTCTCAATCTTTTTGTACCTGAATCACATATAAAACACATTGTGATGAATTTGTAACATTTTGTGAGTCATTTGTGTGTTTTTGTGGGTTCAAATAGGTATAAAATGATGAGTATTTAGACACTCATCAGTTCTAAACTCATTTCTAATGTTCCGAACTAGTTTCTAATCCACCCAAATCACTTCCAATCTCCACAAATCTAGTCTATTCCTACCATACACATTCTTAAGGTGTCATGGGTTCTTAAACATCGTCAATCAAATAGATCTAACAAGGGTTTCCATTTCTAGGGTTTCAAAGTTATAATTATACAAAAATGAGTGGTATAAACTAACATATGCAAGTAATCTTGTATAGAAATCATATGATCAAAAAAATAACTTGAAGAAATTATGAAAAAGGGTTTGACAACTTACTTTGAAAGATTATAGAGCTTGGATGAGTAAAACATAAGAAACCTTGAGTTTTTATTTCAAAACTCAAACAAGGATCACCAAATGAACTTAAATATAGCTTGATTTTGGAAAAATGGTGGATTTTGGTCTTGGTTTGGTTTTGGGTCGTGGGTTTTGGATATGGGAGGAAGAGAGGAAAGTTTGCTTTTTGATCTTGTAAAAATGGGTTATGTTAAAGCCTTGGTGTTTTATAAATATCTAGTTTTAGGGTAAACTTGTAATTAAGTTATCAAATGGAAGTAACCATGTGACATGTATGTATTTGAGGTAGTAAAATGGTAGTTTGCTTGCTATTTAATTTGTATCATTAGTTATTAGTGTATATAATGTGTTATGTTATAAGTTTTGGGTACCGGGTTAACTAAAAATAAATCGTGACGAGTTGAAATAAATTTTGACGAAGTTAATCGGGACATAATAAAGTCATAAAAGTTGTGAAAATATCCCGGGTACAAGTATTGGGTGTTTGGATGATTATTGTTTAGTTTCTACGAAAACCGTCGTAATTATATTAAACTTACGATATAAATTGAATAAATTTCCAAAATACCGGGTAAATGAATTTTAAAATTTTTGTAATGTTGTAAGGGGTGATAAAAATATATCGGGACCATTGTGGAGATTGTCGGATATGTTAGTCATATTTATTAATCGTACGTAATGTTTATTCAAAAATAAATATACGTAAAAAGTTATATATACCAAAAATATTAATTTGGATATTCTACGAGTGGTATAGTATGCAATTGCTATAATGATGAAATGTAGACTATTTCTAGTCCGTATGAAATGTCCCTACAGATAAAGCATGAATTCGCACCTGAACTAATACGGTTACGCGAATTTAAATATCCGTAAACTAAATTTACGATGAAATGAGCAATGCACAAGAATAGTGTTTTCTTTCCGGAAATGAATAGTGTTTTGTGAATAGTAAAATTTTTGAATGCTTCTCGAAATATCAAACTGACCTCAAAAATGATGAATAGTAAAATGGTGAATAGTGTTGTGATGAATAGTGATTTATGAATAGTAAATTGTCGAAGTTCGGAAAATGACCAGAAATGGTGAGTTGTGACAGTCGCCCACCCAAAAAGGAATTCAGTCCCTGAATTCAACTGGTGTTGGTCTCGGAAATAGACTTGGTAAAAAGATGTGGATACTTGAGTCGCATTTGGTCTTCCCGTTCCCAAGTAAACTCGGGACCTCTTCGAGAATTCCAGCGAACTTTCACGATAGGAATTCGACTCTGCTTCTACTGTTCGACCTAACTGTCCATGATTTCTACTGGTTCTCTTACCAGGTTTACGTTGGTTTTTGGGTTGGATTCCTTCCAATGGAATCATGAGTGACTCATCTGAAAGACATTTCTTGGGATTTGAAAATGTGAAACATGTTTGTATAACCTTCTGTTCTCTAACAAGGCTCAAGTCTGACGGCCACTAGGCCTACTCTGTCTGAAACATTAGATGGTCCAGTATATATCGGGTTTAACTTCCCGAATTTTTCTGAATGGTATCATACCTTTCCTAGGCAGAACCTTCAACATGATCCTGCCATTAACTTGAGATTCTAAGGGTTTACAACTTATCAAACTTGTAACTAATTCTTGATTTGTTGGAAATTCCTAGTTATTTCATGAATGTCTACTTGACTAGTGAGTTGGGCTTTTCCAAATTTCGATCCGTCAATGGATATTGGCACTTCGACCATAGAGTGCATCAAATGGTGTAGTCACACCCCCAATTTACCTGAATGGCAGCGGAATGGAATACCTGGGGGTGACTACCATAGCATCACAGTTACAGTCATATTGAACGACCTAAAGTGTCGTTTAGAAATTACAGCGTTTGATCATTAAAACATTCAGAGTTTACAAAACAAGGTCCCAAAAGATGTTGCCAATTTAGGTAAAATAAGTTCAAACAAGATCAAACGTTTCATAAGTGCAGAAATATAAGGTGAGACGCGTCGACTCCGCGACTCCATGAAGGTCCAAATGTATGCAACATGAGCTACCTTAATAACCTGAAAATACATTGCTAAAATGGTCAACATAAAGTTGGTGAATAATCATAGGTTTATAAATTAAATCGGATGTACAATAGCCATAAGTAAAAAGTAAAGTAATAAGATTTCAGTAATAAAATTTACAATGGCTCTTAAGCTCATGACCCCGAAGCTAGACGCAATTAAATTGGCCCCAAATGAGTGTTTACCAGACACTCTAAATATATTAGACATGAAATGCATCCGTAATCCCGTTGGAGCAACCCATGATAATAAAGGGGACTTGTCGTGACGTGGTAATAAGGCAACTTAAGCAATGTAAGGAATTTATACTTTGGCATGTACAAAAAATAAGTGATGCAATGTATTCTCCCCCGTGGGATTTGAAATCAAAATATTGAATTAAAACGGGGCTATGAAAACTCACCTGAAGTGATGATACTAAGACGTGAAATGATAGGGACAATAAGGCGCGAACATTAGCCGCAACCTAATATAAGTAATAACGATCTACTTTAGATCATGACGTGATGTAATGAATGCACATGCACATGATGCCTATACCACTCGTAACTTGGAAATACTAGTTATTGTCAAAGTAAAATATTTACCATACTTAGGAAAAATAAGTCTAACTAGACTTATAAAAACTAGTCGTAATATATCGTATATAAAATTTTAGTGTTGTATTCATCGTTTTGAAAACCTTAAAATAACGTCAATTAGTCGTAAAAATAAGCTTTGGGTCATACGTACTTCATTGGTTAAGAATATAACTCTTGAACAATATATTTAGAAAATATAGTATTTAGTACGTAGTTTATTATTTCTATTAGTGACTACTAATATATATATATATATATATATATATATATATATATATATATATATATATATAGTTTTAACGATTTTGATACGTGTATATCTTTGTCGTTATAAGTTCATTTTCTTCGTTCTTTATATCCACGGATTCGTCTTAGTATGTACTAATATATTTTTGATAGCTCGGCTTCTCTAGGTTACGTCTAACGCCTCGGTTTGTCCGACGAAAATCGTCCAACAGCATGAAATTTTCAGAAAAATAGTTTTCGTCATTAAACTTGCAAAAATCATATCTCCTTCGTTATAAACTCGTTTTAATCCGTTCTTTCGCCAAAAGTTTCGTTTTTGAAAGTAGTTTTTAAATCTTTGGTTAAAAATTACCTCTGAGTTCCTGAGTTTTCCAGATTTGGCGTTTTGGGACAGTAGGTTCCTAGATAGGTTCTAAACTCATTTCTAATGTTCCAAACTAGTTTCTAATCCACACAAATCACTTCCAATCACCACAAATCTAGTCTATTCCTACCATACACCTTCTTAAGGTGTCATGGGTTCTTAAACATCATCAATCAAGTAGATCTAACAAGGGTTTCCATTTCTAGGGTTTCAAAGTTATAATTATACAAAAATGAGTGGTATAAACTAACATATGCATGTAATCTTGTATAGAAATCTTATGATCATAAAAATAACTTGAAGAAATTATGTAAAAGGGTTTGACAACTTACTTTGAAAGATTATAGAGCTTGGATGAGTAAAACCTAAGAAACCTTGAGTTTTTATTTCAAAACTCAAACAAGGATCACCAAATGAACTTAAATATAGCTTGATCTTAGAAAAATGGTGGATTTTGGTCTTGGTTTGGTTTTGGGTCGTGGGTTTTGGATATGGGAGGAAGAGAGGAAAGTTTGCTTTTTGATCTTGTTAAAATGGGTTATGTTAAAGCCTTGGTGTTTTATAAATATCTAGTTTTAGGGTAAACTTGTAATTAAGTTATCAAATGGAAGTAACCATGTGATATGTATGTATTTGAGGTAGTAAAATGGTAGTTTGCTTGCTATTTAATTTGTATCATTTGTTATTAGTGTATATAATGTGTTATGTTATAAGTTTTGGGTACCGGGTTAACTAAAAATAAATCGTGACGAGTTGAAATAAATTTTGACGAAGTTAATCGGGTACAAGTATTGGGTGTTTGGATGATTATTGTTTAGTTTCTACGAAAACCGTCGTAATTATATTAAACTTACGATATAAATTGAATAAATTTCCAAAATACCGGGTAAATGAATTTTAAAATCTTTGTAATGTTGTAAGGGGTGATAAAAATATATCGGGACCATTGTGGAGATTGTCGGATATGTTAGTCATATTTATTAATCGTACGTAACGTTTATTCAAAAATAAATATACGTAAAAAGTTATATATACCAAAAATATTAATTTGGATATTCTACGAGTGGTATAGTATGCAATTGCTATAATGATAAAATGTAGACTATTTCTAGTCCGTATGAAATGTCCCTACAGATAAAGCATGAATTCGCACCTGAACCAATACGGTTACGCGAATTTAAATATCCGTAAACTAAATTTACGATCAAATGAGCAATGCACAAGAATAGTGTTTTCTTTCCGGAAATGAATAGTGTTTTGTGAATAGTAAATTTTTTGAATGCTTCTCGAAATATCAAACTGACCTAAAAAATGATGAATAGTAAAATGATGAATAGTGTTTTGATGAATAGTGATTTATGAATAGTAAATTGTCGAAATTCGGAAAATGACCTGAAATGGTGAGTTGTGACACAGAGTTTACCTTTAAATGGAGAAACTACAAACATATTGAGCGTCCTCACTTACCAACTTTTTGCCACACAATAGATCAACTTCAGTTATAGGGCAGTAGCTTCTGTTCAGGAGGGGACATTGAAAAGTTTATGAAAACACAAATATTGGCAATAACTACATCATAACCTTTATTTCTATAAAGAGGCATAAACTTCCCTGTTACTTACTTTTCGGCAAGATCCTTACGATTGTCAACATCAAGATTGGCAATAACTACATCTTCTTCACTTTTGAATACAACTGCAAGAGTTTCGGCAAAATTATATGTTTGACCCAATATCTTCTCAAAATGATTTCACCCAATTTATAAACTTAAAAACAACACATCGAAACCCTAAAAACAACTTGAATATTGTGATACTTACCAATTTTACGATGTTGATAGCATACTCGGAAATCAAGAAAAAGTTCCTAAATGTCAAGAATCGAAAACAAAAGCAATGAAATGGTAAAAATTAGAAGAATAAGAACAAAATAAAGAACCTGAAATTAGTTCCTATATATCAACAATCGAAAAAACAAAGTAAATTGATTATTCCCCTAATTTTTTCGAGGTTTTGGATCCACAATGAAACTGAACTAAATCAAATATATTGAGTTGAATCGAAACAAAACTAATTCATCACAAACATGTGCTATGTGATTTAAATCTAAACCCTAAAAAAACTGAATATATGCGATACTTACCTGTTTTAAGGTGTGGACAGCAAAACCATCACTCGCATAGATCGAATTTGAAGGGAAATTTCAAATAAAAAATCAGAGGATTATTTTTGGATATGATTTGTATGAACAATTAATTTGATTAAATGTAACCGACTATTTGAATATGTCAATCGCATTCAATAGAAATTCAATGGATTGAAACGGCTTGTGGATTGAAGCTATCATGAATTGTATAGAAGAAGTTTTAGAGCGGGGTTGTACTTGACAAAAATATCAGTGGGCTGAGCATCAAGACACGTCAGATCATTAATTTCATAATTGGGTGGTACAAAACTCTATTTTATTAGAATACATAGATAGATTATGTATCTTATGTTACATTTCTTGGCAATTTGCCCATATTTCAATTCGACATTTAATTATCTCAATCCGTGATTTAATTACAGCAATTTGTCAAAATTTGTATCTCCACAATAGGTATTTTCATTTTTTGATCAAGTTTTTCCTTCAAATTAAGATTAATAAACATAAACTATTTGCCAATTCTTCATCTTTTGTAGTTCTCTTAAATTTTTCTTTAAAAACTTCAAACAATTGAAGTATTCATTAAGATGTCTACAAAGTGTTTGATTAAGTGTCTCAATTACTTTAAGGTTTATCATAAAAAGTAAATATTTATTCTTTTATGAAATAAAAAATAGTTCTTGATATTTTAATCTTTAATATCATAGATAAAAAACTTTTTGAAATACGATGAACAACATATTATTGATGAACAACAGTTTATCATTTAATGAATTTATATCGAGGGTCCCAATTGCACAGGTTGCCCTGGTTTAGTTTCGGAAGGAGAAAATATTCCGTCTAGAAAAGTAAAAGCAAAAGGAAACTGAGGTATTTTTGAAATTATCCCTTAATAAAAAAAAGTTGTCCATCAATAAAAAAATGTTTATTAATAAAAATAGTGTTCATCAAAGGGGTTGTTTATCAGTAGAAAGAGTTATTCATCATATGTGTTGTTCATCATATACATTGGTTATTAATAAAAGGGATAATTCCCTAAATGCCACGGTTGCCTAATGTTTTTCCTTTTCCAGACGGAATCTTTTGCTTTTGCTTTTCTAAATCAGTTACCTTGGCAACTTGAAATAGCAAACCATGTTCCGCCATGTGTCCGACCAAAGTACACATGTTGAAAGTATATACAGTGTACATGTAAGGTATTGTTTTTTTGGGTAAGTTGTATTTTTTTTGGCAACCAATACATGGGCAACTGGATTTTTTGGTCATTTTACATTCATTAAATTAAGCAACCTTTAATAATTTTAGGGCCACTGCGTCAGTTCGATTAAAAGGCTACACCTTCGAGATGATTCACTAAAAAAAAACACAGTAACACAAACACACATCTTCTTCTCCCTTTGTAAAGCAACGCACGATACCAAATCATAATTCCTTAACACCCTGTAACCACAATTTTATGTTATTGTCTAAATCGATGTGTTGATTCAGTTGTACAATTGTAAATCATTGTTCGATCTACAATGAAGTTGCTTCTAGAAATCAAACGCATTTTGTCGAAGAATAAAAAGTGGGAAAGGTTGTTTAGAAATACAGTTTTTGGTCCGGGTTAGATATTCGATTTTTTAAAAATAACTGAGTTCAAGTATTGTTGAATCTTGGGAGGATTAAAGGCCGAAAGGTAATACAATTGTATGTCCATATATTATCTGGTTTGCTTAATAAAGTTGATGGATTAAATTAACGGAACGTACTTTTTCCTAATCTGGGAAATGTTTGCTATTGGATACCCCTGAAACAAGCAATAAAACATTAAACAAGTGCAATATGTACAATAACATATCCCATGCAAAAATAGAAAAATAATGTACCTTTACCACTGTGCAAATAGTAGTAGTAATTTCACTTCAACAATAACCAAACTAAAGTTGCTATTCAATTCCGGTAACCAACTTTAACAAGTCATTTCATTTTTATTATTATTATGATCTAATAAAAAAAATGCACTTCATGTATCATGTTTTATTTAGTTAGTGATTTTGGTTAGGGTTTCTAACATAATAAACGCACTTTCAACTGTTTGGGTTGTTAATAAGTGCCTTATTGACTTGTATTTTGATGAAATAAGAGCAATCTTCATTATGCATGTAAGGTTGGGGGTGTTTGTTTAAGCTTATTTTTGGGCTAATGAGCTTATTTCACTCCGCTTTCATAAGCTCTTTTTATGAGTTGTGAGCTGACTGTGACTAAAATATGGAAAATAAGCCAAAAAAAAATGGGCTTGTAAAATATAAGCAGTGTCAAATAAGTTCATAAGCTAGAAAAATGCAATCCGACACTCAAAACTGTTTATCAACCTTTAAAAATTAGCAGATAAGCACTTCGATAAGCAATAAAAAACAGAGAGGAGGTTCACAAAGAGCTTCATCAATTGACCACCCTCCTCTCATCAATTGACCATTGAGCTTCATGTTTGGGTAAACCTTCAGCAGTCTTGGAGACAAATGGGCCTTAATTAATGCACTTAATGTAATAAGGTCCCCTTCCTATTAAGTAGCAAAACATACGCTTTTCCATTTAGCAAATTTTCCAACTTCAAGTCGGGGAGCAACAACAACATAACTACCTCCCTTTTTATCGACTGGTTGGGGTACATCACTATCAACCATGGTAGGATCTTAAGTTTAAAATTGTTTTGAACGGTTTATAAAACTTGTTTCATAAATAAAATCGCTCTAATACCACTTATTGTTCCCTTTTACACGATTAGTTTAACTACAAAGTTAATCTACCCGTGTTCCATGCTTAAGTGATGTAATGAAATACTTGTAAATAAGAAACAAAACTTAAAGTAAAAGAGACACAAAGTTTTTAACGTTTAAATTCTTATTAGAAGTAAATCAAGGAATTATACCAAAGTATTTGCGGAACAACACTTGGGATTGAATGACAAGTATGGTATGGTCTCCTCACTAAACTAAAAGTTAAACTTTGAGTACAACTATGCTAACCAACTGAGTTCAGGCTCAAAACTTAGTTGTATTTGGATTGTGGAGGAGTAAAAGCGTTTGTCAATGTCTTAGCATTTAGTGCACAAACTTGTCACTTTTACTATACTCTACAACTCTTTATATACATACGAGAGTGGTTGACAACCGTTAAGTAACGACGATGTTGACCTAAGTTAAGTGGACAAAATACATCAGTATCTTGTCTCTATTACAAATGTCTATTCTAAGTAAAACGACAACAATGCTTTTCCGAGGAACAGTGATGACACAATTATGATCTTTAACCATTCAGGGTAAGTTTGACCTTTGCATGATAAGGACAATACCTTATATATTTCAAACTTATCCCACCTTGTCCCGCTTTTTCTTCAGGCACTGAGATAGTTATCCAAGTCTTGAGTTTTTCTTATTGTTGAGGAGACTTGGGGGTTTAGTGAGCTACTGTCATCACTCACTGAACCCATCACCTTCTTCTTTGGCGCATGTATCATTCACTGAGTGCCGCTTTACTGAATGGTGACTTTTTCTTATTAGACTCGTCCTGAAGGTAACTCACTGAGTGACTTTTCACTCAGTGACTTGAATGTTGTTTACGATTATGCTATACTTAGGGTATTTTCTATTCAAATCCTTGATTAATATCATTGTGTACTGAGTTGACCCAACACTATTACCGTGTACCAAAACACCACCATTGTTGCTTTCTCTCGTTTTGGTTTCGTTGCATTGTGCATGTACTACTATAATGTATAAAAATGATTGTGATGCTTCAATTGTATGTTGTTGTGGGTTATTTGGTTACACGGGTACCCGCCGCCACAACGCACGAGTACCCGGCTAGTTTGTGTAAATGCATCCTTAAGAATTTCATGGCTTATACTGAAATGCATATACATATATTAGATACATTTCATCAAATTAGATGAATCATATACATTTTTATTCTATTAACTTCAAATTCACTTTTAAAACTAATTGAGATACATATAAATAAGACAAAAATACGCTGTTGGTCCCTAAACTTTCCACAAAACATCGCATGGCACCCTAACTTTCTAAAAACGTCGTGTGGCGTCCAAAACATATGAAAATGAGGCCGATTGCGTCCCTTGACCCATTTGGGCAAGGTCAACGCACGTTTTATGTTCTTGTTTCAAGGGCATAATAATCCAATCACTATTTAACTATGATCTAACCCAAGCTAAACCCGACAATCAAAATGAGGGACCAACAACGTATTTTTGTCTTTATTTATTTATTCGAGCAATAAACAACTTGGGTCAGATTCGTTCTTTCCTTGCTATCTTCTTATAAATACATGGTTCACATAAACGCTAAATCTCATATCCATGTACTTTCTTGATGTTTTATGTAATGTTTAATGTAGTGTTTTTAATCGATGTACTCTTTTAATTATTGATGAACTTAAGTTTGTGTTAATGAGAGATTGTCTCTCTGGTTAAATCCAAACACCCGCTAAACTACATGTGCAGAACAAACATGCAATTGAAAGCAAAAACTTAGAAAATGCAAGATTAAGATTATCATTTAAAATATATATTCGTTACATAATTACATTAGTCCGAGGCGTATGCCAAATGGACATCATCATAAGTGAATGTTTCTAAACATTCATCTTCTTCACTTTCATCATTTTTTTTATCCATTTTTTTCTAATTTCCTAAGTGCAGCCTTCTCTTTCCAATGCTCCTCGGCCATCTATCACTTCAGCATGGCTTCCTTCAGCCTCCTCATTTCCTTCTTCCTGCTCCATTGCTTCTTCCTTCTCCTTTTCATCTACCTCCTTCCATTCTTGTTCCAACGCAGCTTCTAGTTCATAGTAGCAGCTTTCATCACCTTCAACTTTGGCCGACTGTTGTTGGTTAGATACAGGGTTTTCTACTGCCAAATTTGCTTCAATAGTTGGTCTTTTGGTCAATTCTTTGTCTTGGATAGCATTCGCATCTCTTGGTCGTTTGTTTCCGAACAACATGATTTGAAGTGAATGTGATAGATGTGTTTGAGGTTGATAATATAAGCTTGGTATGCAGCAACACGTGGAAGTAACCAATATATACACAAAAAATGGGGAAAACGAATAGTCTGTATTAAATTTTTGAACTCTTCGATTCCCCATTATTTGTTGGAAATATACACGCATTTAGACGTAAATAGAGCGTGTCAAGGAAGACACTGTTGGTCCCTCAATTTGTCTGTGTTGCCGTTGGTATATTTAAAACTCCCGCTCATTATTAAGTTTAGTGTTTACACTTTGACTCATGAATTTTCAATTATGACTTTAGATAGTCAAACTTCAAAAGTCAAATTGGCATATCCATAAGGCTTGCCTCCAGTAAGGAGAGACTTAATCTTGCATTTTCTGAGTTTTTGCTTTCAATTGCATGTTTGTATCTGCATATGCATTTTAGCGGGTGTTTGGATTTAACCAGAGAGACAATCTCTCATTAACACAAACTTAAGTTCATCAATAATTAAAAGAGTACATCGATTAAAAACACTACATTAAACATTACATAAAACATCAAGAAAGTATATGGATATGAGATTTAGCGTTTATGTAAACCATGTATTTATAAGAAGATAGCAAGGAAAGAACGAATCTGACCAAAGTTGTTTATTGCTCGAATAAATAAATAAAGACAAAAATACGTTGTTGGTCCCTCATTTTGACTGTCGGGTTTAGCTTGGGTTAGATAATAGTTAAATAGTGATTGGACAATTATGCCCCTGAAACAAGAACATAAAACGTGCGTTGACCTTGCCCAAATGGGCCAAGGGACGCAATCGGCCTCATTTTCACATGTTTTGGACGTCACACGACGTTTTTTGAAAGTTAGAGTGCCATGCAATGTTTTGTAGAAAGTTTAGAGACCAACGGTATATTTTTATCTATTCGATACTGTTTATTACAAATTTACAATTCTTTTTTCTATATATTTTGGTAAACAATTCATTCATGTCAATTAAGACAATCCCAAGGACCAAAACGCAACATTAACAAGTGTCCAAAACATCATTCAAAACCCCCTTCTTTCCCCATAGGGTTTTCATTTACACACACACACTCCCAAAATCCACTCATCACTCACCTAACAATCATCCATCATTTTGATCACATGCACCGTACCAATTACACCACATTTTGAACTAAATTAACCCAAATCACTCATCATTTTCACCGCATTTCTATTATCACTCCGTTTACTGTAAAGTTTAGGGGTTTTCGAAAAAACCCTAATTTTACCGTTGAATTTTAGGGTTTTTGTTTTTTTATTTAGCAGTTTTTCATAATGGCGAGAAAAAAGAGGATGTCGAAACGAGAAGGTTATTTTTTTTACTCTCATTTAATATTTTATATTTTATATTTTTAGTTATTTATATTTATTATGTGTTTTTGATTGATGATAGAGGTTACGGTTGAAGAGACAGTAGATGCTGAAGATATCGAGGAGGACGAAGATGATGGTATAAATTTATTTGCATTTTTTTTTTTTTTTTTTTTTGTAAAAAATGTTTAAGGTTTAATATGAGACGCGCTTGAGCTTGTAAGGGCTCGGGTATGAGATTTTGGTGTCGTATTTAACTTGAATGTATGGTAAATATATTTTTCGAGCTATGTGAGGTGAAATGAGCTTGCATGTCTAAATTTGAAATGAGTTTGTTTTATAAGGGGGTGTTTGTTTCGGCTTATATAGCCGGCTTGTGGCTTATTTGGTTTTGGGCTTGTGTTTTTATAAGCTCACTTTTTTGTGACTTATTTTGAAACTTTTTTCGGTTTGTGTAAGTTTATTGTGACGTAAGAAACTTATATAAGCTGAAAAGTTTCAAAATAAGCCACAAAAAGTTGGCTTATGAAACATAAGCCCAAAATCAAATAAGCCATAAGCCGAAACAAACACCAAATATATATTTTTACATTAAGAGATGTGCTCGAGCTTATAAGGTCGCGGCTCAAGTTTTCGAGCCCTATGTAACTTGTATATAACTATAATTGTTTTGAGTTATTTGAGGCGAATCTTGAGTCTGCATGTGTATTTGAAATGAATAGATTTTTTTATTTTATTTTTATTTTTTATTTTATTATTATTATTATTATTATTATTATTATTATTATTATTATTATTATTATTATTATTTTTTATGTATTTTTGAGCTATTTGAATTGAGCTCGAGCTGGTCTATAGTGTTTTGAGCTACTCGTTCTATTTGTTTGGTGGAATATTACTTGTTTTCTCTTGTTATTTTTTTCTGCTGCTTGTATGTATTCTGCAAGCTTTCGTTTTGCTTATATAAACAACTTATGCTTATAAGCAGAAGGAACTAACAAGGTTACTGAAAACAACTTATGCTTTTGCTGTTCAGTAGAAGAAACTAATCATTATTAGACCACAAGGGTAATTTTGTAATTTCAAATCAACCAAGAATGACTAGTAGGAAATAAGCAATCTGATACTGCTTGGTGAAAGCAACTTGTTTCACTCTATAATAAGCAGATAAGCATATGCCCTTTCTTTCATCCAAAGTCCCAAAACCACTTATTTACCTAATATAAAATGAAATAAGCAAATAGGCTGATTCAATGAGCAATAGCAAACACCAGATTGTACCATATTAACTAAAATGCTGTTTGTGTATAGCTAATGGTCATGTTAAAATGCGTTACTCATCTGGTGATGGTTTATGATGGCATCTTCATAATGCATATCTTGGTGCTTTATATCCCGTGTTATGTTTTTCGCAAAGCATATTCTACTGTCCATTCTTTTTATTCCATTGAAGTTCAGTTTTGAGAATTTAAGGCTTTAATTTGGTTGTATTCTTTGCTTTGACCAGACGAGTTTGAGAACGATGGTTTCATAGTGAACGATCTTGATGAAGATGAAGAGGACAAGCCAGACCCCGCTGATGGGAAGCAAAAGAAGAGAAGGAAAAAGAGGTACATTTTGTTTGTGTATTACTAAATAAAAAGTATTAATGCCTTTTTTTGCCTTTCTAACTTCTGCTTTGCCATTTTTAAGATCAACTAGAAACGTGGTTCTCGATGATGATGATTATGAGCTCATCGAAGAAAACAACCCTGGATTTCGTCGCCCCACAAGTGAAAATTGTAAGCGGTTAAAAAAAGCTAGGGCTGATGTTGGCGCAGGACCATCGGTGTTTATGGACGATTTATTTGGGGCTGATGACGGTAGATTTCAAATACCAATGCCTATCATTTGTTTGCAGTTAAATGGATAGTTTGCTATAATTCAAAATGACCCGCAATTTGTAGGTACGTATCTTCTCACCAGTGATGAAGAAGATGATATGGCTGACTTCATTGTTGATGACGAAGTAAAAGATGTGTATAATGTTCAATCAGGGTACGTGCGTTGCTTCTCAATAATTTCATGAATGTTTTCTCTTTGTTACCATTAATGCTTTGCAAATAATACAACAGGGTTAATGCTAACAAGAAAAAGCCGAGGCAAGTACCAGCACCTACAAATTTTTTCGAAACCATCGGATCAAAGAAACCGAAGGTTGAAGATGAGTTTGAACCAATCGTTAACTCAGAGAAGTACTTGACTAAGGAAGATGACAATATTAGGAAGACGGATATTCCAGAAAGAATGCAGGTACTAATAAACTAACATATTTTGCTACTTTCGGATATGCCCATTTGTTTTCTTGATCATATACTAAGTTTTTTTTTTGTTGTTGTAGATGTCTGAGGAAATCACTGGCCCTCCACCAACGGATGGTATGAACATAGACAGGGAGAGTAATTGGATTATCGATCAACTTAAAATTGCTAGAGGGTTTAAAACAAGCGATGAAGGAAATGAAGTTGAATTTCCGATACCTAAGGAAGATGTTAAAAGGTTTTTGGAGCTTGTGCATGTTGAAAAGTTTGAAGTAAGTGTTACATTTTGTCCCTTTCGCATTCTGTTAGTTCCTATGTTTTGATATATGCATTTTCTTTTGTATCAGGTGCCATTTATTGCTATGTATAGGAAAGAGGAGTGCCCAAGCCTGTTTAAGGATCAAGAAGAGGGTGACATGGATAATCTTTATGATTCTGACCAAAAACCCACTCTGAGGTGGCACAAGGTAATTGAAAATCATTTTAGTCTTATTGTGTTGCTGGTTCAGGTGGGGCATTTCGTCCCATTTTCTGAAAATGAGTCGATCCGGACATCTGGGTTATGTTTTAATCTTGCAAAAAGGGTAAAATAAAAGAAACGTTTAAAGGGTAACAAGTTAAAAGGGTTTAACAGGCGAAAGTCACTCACAATATTCTTTTAATGCATTAAGCGCACTCAAATCATATCATAAGAAAAACAGATTTATGAAAGTGTAAATAATGTTATCATATCTGACACAAATTATTTATAAAATAATTATATAAGTTTGGACAAAAAGCTTTTCTGGAAAACCCAGTTTATACCAAAAAAATTACTCCTAATGATCCTAATCTTAGTTATACGTGTGGCCTCGTTTTGGACACAAGGTTTATAAGAGGCTTGGTGTTTGTGCAGGGACTTTGGAATGTCTTGGATTTGGACAGAAAGTGGTTGCTACTTAAAAAACGAAAAAGTGCTCTACAGCTGTATTACAATAAGCGATTTGAGGAAGAAGGAAATATTTATGATGAGACACGCATGCATTTAGATCAGAAATTTTATGAATCAATTATCATGTCTCTGAATGTAGCTGAGACAGAGAGGGAAATTGATGATGTTGACTCAAAGTTTAACCTTAACTTTCCTCCTGGTGAGGTTGCGACTGATAAAGGAGAATTCAAAAGACCAACAAGAAGATCACAGTATGGTATTTGCAGTGAAGCTGGATTGAGGGAAGTTGCTACCAAGTTTGGTTATAGTTCAGAGGATTTTGGATTACAGCTGACTCTTCAACAAATGGTAAGTTGGTAACTTTTTATACTGTTCATTGTATAAACGAATGTAATATTGATTGTGATGCACTTGTTTATTCAGAGAATGAATGAATTAGAGGATGCTCAGGAAACACCAGATGACGCGGCATCAAAACTTACTTGTCAGCTGTTTACAAATCCAGAAGCTGTGCTCAAAGGTGCTAGGCACATGGTACGATAGCTATATTGCATACTTGCATTGTTTGGTATGACGGAATTATGTTACCTCAAGTTATTGTGCTGTTTTAGAATGATCATTCCATTCTTGGAGGTCAACTGAACAGGATGATCAATGATGGAATATAATGACTCATTTTGTTACCTTTGTTATTCTATTCTGTCCAATCAAACATACTAATATATCTTTTCATATGTTTGCTTTCTTTGTTCCATCTTTGTGCGTCTTTCTTCCTTAGTTCTCATGCTATACCGCATGGTTTTGATTCTTTTTTTTGCCTTTTGTGCTTAAGTTTCATGTTTTTCAATTTTAGGCAGCAGTTGAGATTAGCAATGAGCCATCGGTCAGGAAACATGTTCGTAGCATCTTCATGGAAAATGCAACAATATCAACAAGTCCAACACCCGAGGGAAAAGTGACCATAGATTCTCATCATCAATTTGCGGGGATCAAGTGGTTAAAAGAAAAGCCTCTAGCAAAATTTGAGGATGCACAATGGCTTCTTATTCAAAAAGCTGAACAAGAAAATCTTATCCAAGTTTCTGTAATGCTTCCTACACCCATCCATGATGCATTAATGAAAGGTGCTAATGATGATTATCTTAGTCGTGGTGTGAGCAAGTATTCTCAATTGTGGAATGAACAACGGAAGTTGATAATAAAAGATGCATTTGAAGGCTTTCTTCTACCTTCTATGGAAAAAGAGGCGAGAGCTTTATTAACAAGTAAAGCTAAAAGCTGGTTACAAATGGAATATGGAAGATTACTTTTTAACAAAGTGTCTGAAGCACCTTATCAGAAGCAGGGGCACGATGGAGATTCATCAAAAGATCCACCAAGAGTTATGGCATGTTGTTGGGGCCCAGGAAGGCCTGCAACCACTTTTGTGATGTTGGATTCTTTTGGGGAAGTTCTTGATGTTTTATCGGCTGGTTCTCTAAGTATACGTGGTCAAAGTGTCAATGACCAGCAACGCAAGAAAAATGATCAACAACGCATTTTGAAATTCATGACAGATCATAAACCGAGTGTTGTCGTTTTGGGAGCTGTGAGTGTACCTTGTAGTCGGCTGAAGGAGGATATTTTTGAGGTTTGTGTACATTTAATCATCTTTTGTCTTCTAAGTTTAATTGTGAACTTGCCTACTTATTAAGATATTATGGTACTTCCTTGTGGTTATTAGTGCATCAGTAGATTTTGGTTAGTTACTTTTAGAGATAATTTTTCTGACATGGTTAGTTATGAAGGGTCAGTTATGGTTATGCTTTACCCTTGATCGGTCAAACGGTTCGAAAGTCACCCAAATGTAATTTGTATGCATAAATACCTGCTAACTATACTTTTTCATAAAATTTGATTTTTAATAACAAAATATTTAACATGATCTCGACAACTTATACAAAGGTTAGATATTCCGGACAAAAGTTATTTCTAGTCGACCCAATCTCACCTGATCTCGATTGGTATAAAAGTCGTCTGTTCTGATCTGTTACACTTACACAGCCATCTTTACCTGCCGATGTTGCCAACTTGCCACCTCTACTTGCTTTTGATCTAGTTGCCTCACCCATGTACTTCTGTTTCTTTTGTTGTTTCTTTTTTGGCATCTACTTGAAGCTACAGACATGTAAAAGTGCTTATTTAGATCATTCTGTCATTATTATCAGGTTATATCGAAGATGGTAGATGTTGACGGCATGGATGGCCTAAACGTTGTATATGGTGACGAGTCTCTTCCCCGTCTGTACGAAAAGTCAGAAATATCATCTGAACAGCTTCAGTCTCGACCTGGTAAGGGAGACACATGTTAAAATAGTAATGACTAATGAAATAGGTGGCAATTGTAACCCATCTATGAATGGGTAGATTCAGGTTATATTTTTTTAATGGGTCAGATGGGTAAAATAAAAAAAAAAGTTGGTTAAAAAAGTATTAGTCAAATGGTTCTAAGGTTCATCAAAGTGTGTTCTTATTGCACAAGACCACCCAACTTATTTAGTTCCAAATGTGGCACGGCTACTTTAAGATTAAGGAGGGGTGAGATCTCAAAAATGGGATTACCTTTGGTTTGATCTCACCTTCCATTTTGTATCCATGAGACCAATAACCCCTTGACATCTCTCCTATATATATCCCCATATAAAACTCCGCTGGAAACTATTTGCCGCTACTGCTTTGTGCGGTACCATGCCAGTATACTTGTAAATCATATTTGACACTAATTATACATAGAGAAATATAATTGTTGGGGAGAAAGTGTTTCTGGTCAAACTCACCTGTCCTGTTTTGACCAGAGCCCTTGCTGGAACTGCCAGGCACGTCCGTTTGCCACCTCTCGAATCTTTCTTTTGTATCTCTAACTTCGAATCTTAAATTTTCAGGCATTGTTAAGCGTGCTGTTGCCCTTGGGCGTTATCTTCAGAATCCATTAGCAATGACTGCAACTCTTTGTGGGCCCGGGAAGGAAATATTATCTTGGAAACTTAGTCCTTTAGATAGCTTTATGACTTCTAATGAGAAATACAGCATATTTGAACAAGTTATGGTCGATGTCACTAACCAAGTTGGGCTTGATGTAAATTTGGCTATAAACCATGAGTGGTTATTCGCACCTCTACAGTTCATTTGTGGGTTAGGGCCCACAAAAGCTGCTTATTTACAAAGATCCTTAACGAGAGCTGGGTCTATATACTCTAGAAAGGACTTATTGAATCATGGTCTTGGTAGAAAAGTGTTCATAAATGCTGTTGGTTTCTTACGTGTTAGGAGAAGTGGGAACGCTACAAGTAGTAGTCAAGTGATCGATTTGTTAGATGATACAAGAATCCACCCGGAATCATATATTCTTGCACAGGAATTAGCCAAAGATATTTATCGTGCAGATGTGAATGAAGAAGTCATCGATGATGATGATATTACTGACGTGGCAATTGATCACGTGAGAGAAAATTCTGACTTGTTAAAGAGTCTTGAGGCTGATACATACGCAAAATCTAAAAAGCTCGAAAATAAGAAAGACAATATTAATCTTATAAAAATGGAATTGATCAATGGTTTTCAAGATTGGCGCAGAGAGTATGTGGAACCCACTCAAGATGAAGAATTTTTCATGATGTCTGGGGAGACGGACAATACACTTTCAGAAGGACGAGTTGTACGGGTAACGGTTCGCCGTGTGCTACCCGAGAGAGCAATATGTAGTCTTGAATCAGGTTTGAGTGGTATGCTTTTTAAGGAAGATTACAGTGATAATTGTGAGGAGGAAGAGTTGACTGATAAGTTGAAAGAAGGTCAATCTTTGACTTGTAAAATCAAGTCAATTGTGAAAGATAGATACCAGGTTTTCCTAAGCTGCAAGGAAAGTCATATGAGGCGTAATTGGTCATCTGAGAATGATAAACCTGTGGATCCCTACTATAATGAAGTTCGTGAAACTTCAGGGATCATAAATGAGAAGCCTAATAAAGTGAAGGAGATAGCAAAGAAACTTTTCAAGCCAAGGGTGATTGTTCATCCTCACTTTAAGAATGTTACAATAGATGATGCTATAGAGGTGTGTAATTTACCTTTATACACATTCAACTATTTCATTATTATACTTCAGTAAATTACATATAAGGTCCGTGTGGTTTGCATAAAGTTACAGAATTGGTCCCTTGCTGACTTTTATAAGTTATAACGACTGATCGCTAGAATCATTGTTTGCTTTCATATTTGGTCCCGCACCCTTTACTTGTTAGGGACGAGAAGCTAAACTAATTACATACTTGAGGGACCAAATTTAGAACTCTGGAAGCGACAGTGTTTCAAGGAACCAGATTCGTAGTTGGTATCGGCGAGGGACCAATTCTGTAATATTGAGTAACAACCACAGGGACCTTTATGCCCTTTACTCTTTATTACTTTTTTGTGCTCATTAGTTTGCTTAATCTACAGTTGCTGTCTGAGAAAGAATCTGGTGAGAGTATCCTCCGTCCTAGTTCTCGTGGACCCTCATATTTAACATTGACACTCAAAGTTTACAAAGGGGTGTATGCTCATAAGGACATTCTAGAATGTGGAAAAGACCACACAGACATTACAAGCTTGCTTCGTCTTGGGAAAACACTAAAAATTGGAGAGGATGTATTTGCAGATCTTGATGAGGTTAGCTACAAATACCATTATTTTTCAGAGTAATCATATCGAAATAATCTGTATATAATGAAAGTACACATTTTTATATGCAGGTAATTGCTCGGTATGCTGATCCGTTAGTAGCTAATTTGAAGAAAATGTTGGGTTACCGGATGTTTAAGCATGGGACAAAAGCTGAAGTTGATGAAAGTTTAAGGAAGGAAAAAGCTGAACATCCTTCGAGAATTGTTTATTCTTTTGGTGTATCTCATGAGCATCCTGGAACATTCATTTTAACGTACATCAGAACTTCAAATGCACATCATGAGTATATTGGATTGTATCCAAAGGGGTTTCGATTCCGAAAGAATATGTTTGACGAAATTGATCGCTTAGTCGCATATTTCCAGAAACACATTGATGATCCCCGTGAACCACCTGTCACTGCAGCATCTGGCGGTTGGGGTGGCTCAGGTAGAAGTCAGACTAGTGAAATATGTAGCTTTTACTTTTGCTTATTTTCTAAGAGGCTTTTTTTTAATTGTTTACAGGTAGAGGTGATTACGGGAATAATGACGGTGATGGTGGTGGTCGTGGGCGGGGAAGAGGGCGTGGTAGAGGAAGAGGTAGAGGACGAGGGCGGGGGAGAGGAAATGACTCTGAAAATGATAATCAGGACTCAGGTTATGGAGGTGGTGGTGGAGGTAGTTGGGGTGGTGGTGACAGTGGCGGAGGTGGAGGCAGCTGGGGTGGTGGTGGCAGTGACGGTGGTGGTGGGGGCAGCTGGGGTGGTGGTGGTTCAAGTGGTGGAGGTGGTGGTGGTTGGGGTGGTGGTGGAAGTGGTGATGGTGGAGGTGGCAGCAGTTGGGGGCAGAAGAAAGACGATTCTGGGTCGGGGGATGCCAACAATGAAGCAGATAATGGTGCGTGGGGTAGCAGCAAGAAGAGTACCGAAGCAGGGGGAAGTGGTGGCGGTTGGGGCGGCGGTGGTGGTGGTGGAGGTGATGGTGGTTGGGGTAGTGGTGGAAGTGGCGGTGGTGGAGGTGGCAGCAGCTGGGGGCAGAAGAAAGCTGATTCTGAGTCAGGGGATGCCAATGCTGATAATGTTGGTTGGGGCAGCAGCAATAAGAGTACTGAAGCAGGGGGAAGCGGTGGATTGTCTGGTGGTGGTGGTGCAAGTGGCGGCAGTGGTAGTTGGGGAAAGAAGAATACTGAAGCAAATGCTGATGCAGATAATGGTGGATGGGGTGGAAACAAGAAAACTACTGAAACAGGAAGTGGTGGTTGGTCTGGTGGTGGTGCTAGTGGCGGAAGTGGTGGTGGTGGTTGGGGGGAGAAGAATAACCCTACTTCTGGTTCAGGTGACGCTGGTCAGAAAAGTACAGAAGCAGGGGGGAGTGGTGGATGGTCTGGTGGTGGTGGTGCAAGTGGTGGAGGTGGTGGCTGTTGGGGGCAGAAGAATAGCAGTGGTGCTGGTTCTGGTGATGCGAAAAAGGATACAGGTAATAGTGGGTGGGGTGGTGGCAGCAAGCAAAATACTGAATCAGGAGTGAGTGGTGGATGGTCTGGTGGTGGTGGTGGCGCAAGTGGTGGCGGCGGAGGTGGTGGCAGTTGGGGACAGAAGAATAGTGGTGGTTCTGGTTTTGGTGATGCCAATAAGAATGCAGATAACAGCAGGTGGGGTGGCAGCAAGAAAAGTACAGAGCAAACTCAAGCCGGAGGAAGTGGTGGATGGTCTGGTGGTGCTGGTGCCAGTGACGGTGGTGGAGGTTGGGGGCAGAAGAATAGCGCTGATTCTGGTTCTGGTGATGCCAAAAAGGATGCAGATACCGGTGGGTGGGGTGGAAGCAAGAAAAGTACTCAATCAGGAGGAGGTGGTGGATGGTCGGGTGGTGGAGGTGGCGGCAGCGGTGGCGGTTGGTGATGGTAACTAACTCCTGTTTGGCTACTCGTATTTTATCTTGTATTTAACTTGACGTTTAGGATGTTTATGTCTTATGTTGATTATAATCAAAATGCCATGATTGGTAGAATTGCTAGGTAGCTTTAGGCTGTGTTTATATTCACTGAAAACTTTTGCTGGGTAACATGAGCATCATGGTATGTCCTGGTATCTCCCTAAATTCGATGATGGAATCTTTTTCTTTGCGCCAGTTTATGTTCATATCCTGAAGGTGACCTTTAAAGATATCAAGTTTGACATTGATTGCCAGTGGCCTATGTTGATCAAATCTTGGTGGGTTTTAGGTACATATAATCGTGTGTGCGTCTTGGTGGGTTTTGGGTACATATAATCGTGTTTGCATTTTCCGCCGCACATGCTTTTTTTGCATATCACCAGAGAGAAACTCAAGATTAATTCTCAACCAGTGGGAACAAAACAGATAACATCAATTTATACTTAATGTGGTCTCGTAAAAAATATGTAAACTGAACTCTCCATCTAGTGTAGATTCAACAAAAACAGAATCCATTTTTACAGGGTTTGTGAATACAATTTCAGCCAAGAATAAATGTTGCATTAATAAAACTTGCATGCACAAAATTGCTTTGTTGCGATTTCAACTACAAAAAGTTAACGGTGGATTTCTATAATGTGCCTAACTTTGGCAATCATAATACGATAAAGAATTTTTTATATTGAATTGTTTACTTACTGTCTCTATAAGAATACAATAGAACTACACAGTTCAGGGTCTGTGAGATACCTAATTTGAGTAAATGACTGGCAACTAGTTAAGGATCCAATTAGTAGGTAAAAGTTGTAGAACTGTGTTTCCTGGTCTGAGTAAAATGATCGACATATGACTCATCTTCATAAGATGAAATCCACGTGATGATCTTGGCTGTTCTGTTATCATCAGCATCTCTTATCAAAAGAGTTTGTATTTTTTTTTTTTTTTTTTTTTTTTTTTTTAACTACAAAGGATTTTGTAAACAAACAAGCAGCATATTGCTAGAGCCAAATAAAACAGTTGCAACATAGATGACATTATTGGATTTTGGGAGCCAACCCAGATAGCTAATCTGATATTCAACTTTTTTTTTTTTTTTTATTTATTTATTTATTTATTTATTTATTTATTTATTTATTTATTTATTTTTATTTTTTTTTCTCTCTACTAGATATCCAAAAAAGAAAAAAAAAAAAAAAAGTGAGCATTACATCATAAAGAATGTAACTTGGTCTCGACTCCTTTATCGCCATAAAACTCATAAAATCACACATCAAGTTGAACTCAAGCTGCTTGATCAAAAATAAAAACTTCCTGTATAAAGTAAGAAACTGAACTTGATATTTCTGTAAGTGATTGATGGAATCGGAGATTGTGGGAAAGCTATCCGTGCTAAAGAAATAAATATGTATTGCTTTCCACCATTATGATATTTCCTTTATAATTAATTTCAACCCGGCAAAATATTAGGTATTGCGTTTCTTGGCCCCCATCAATTGGACTTCTCTGTGAGTTTAAGTCCACTGATCTATGGCTGCAATTACCTCTTTTAGGGAGTCTTTCAAATCTAATTCTACACGCTGAGGTATTAACTTTAGTTTTTCCGTCTACCAACATTTGTAAACTAACCGAAAACTACTGGTAGCCCCTTAGCCAAAAGATTGTGATACAAGTCCTGATATGAATAATAGACGAACAGAAATGATGTTGAGTAGTTTAGAGTTGGTTTGCATCGACCTTGTTTCTAGATTGTCATTGCATGGAATATTTGCATCAATGAGACTTCTCATTCATCTACTATATAACTGTAAAGATGTGACTGAAATCATTTAAAGAATCCAAGTTTTGGGTCCAGAAGAGATTTGAGAGGTCCAGGCCATGAGGCTTTGTTTCCACCCACCCCATTAAGAGTGTGCAAAAGAGTCAAACTTGTTGTAATCGTCACTCAGCGAAAATTAAGTTGATCATGACTCGTCCTCAACATTAATATACTTATGATTGATTGCTGTGGTAGACAGTAACATTAGCCGAATGCAAATTTGCCAACTCAAATAAACAAAACTAATCAGATGAGGAAGGACATTAATCGGGATGAAGTTAAACTCCTCTTAGAGTTCAAATTCTGATACGAAGATTCATACTTTTCTACTTTTTATCTTTTGAAAAACACTTCATTAAAAAGCTCTGGCAAAGAACTAGCTAGAAAAAAGAAAGATTATTTTGGAGCACAAACCCAATCTAATTATGGTTTATAAATCCTATCCAACTTAGAGTCCAATAAAAATTGATTTTCACCATAAAATTTCTTTAAAGGCTTGATATCAAAATAAACTAGTTTCCTTGAAGGCTTAAGAATGTGAAGTTTTCTACTAGAGGGATTTCAAAAGACCGATGATAATTTCGAGTTTCATTTGAACGCAAGGATGGAACCGCAGTCAAAAGTGATCGGTTGCACTTTTTTTTTTTTTTTTTTTTTTTTTTTTTTTTTTTACCATATTTAAAGATAAAAATGAAATAAATAGTTGAAATACTTGAGGAGTTGAGGTAAGTAAAAACTAACTTTTTCACATATTAATTGACTAACTAAACAATAACTAGAAACATAATGTATTGACATCAGGTGCATTTTAACAAATTTAGTATTTTTTACAACAATTATCACTACGAAACAAAATTCTATCGGGGTCCCGTGACACCGCGAGACCCCCTAGTTTCGTCCTTGCTTGAACGAAAAGGAAAAGATTGAGCTTAAGTTGGTAAAATGTATGGGTGAGCAGTAATAAATATCTTTTGGTTATAACATGATAGGTCATTTTAGCCAATCATACATAAGATAAGTGGAGAAATGTTTTTTTTTAATCAAAATTGTGAGCCCACTTATTTTCTACTCACATCACACACAACATGAGACATTATAGAATTTAGACTCATTTGTTGGCAATTTAAAGTTCTTTTCACCAATGTTTTTTTTTTTTTTTTTTAATAAGGAAGTTACTAAATATTTGTTAGATATTTGATCAATAAAGTTTGTCATATAAAAATCCGTAACTAGATAAAAGTATCGGGTAATTTTTTTAACGTGCCACATAATCTTTCGGTAGGTTTCGTATAATAACTTTTTTTTCTGTCCCGTCCCGTTTAAACTTGCTACCGTTCATTATAAGTGGTAACACATTATTTAAAGACCTCCTTATAAAAAATACTGAATATTTGTTAGATATTTGATAAATAAAGTTTGCTATATAAAAAGTCATAATTAGTAAAAGTATCGGGTTATTTTTGTAATGTGCCACATAGTCTGAACGGGGGAGGGGGGTTGTGTTTTAAATATGTTATAGTAATTAGACGTTTTATTCGCAATTTAAAGATTTTTTTATTTATATTTTTTATAAGGTAATTAATAAATATCTATTTGATAAATAAAATTTTGTGCCACATAGTCCAGGTGAGGTTTTGTAAAATAATTTTTTTCAGTCCCGTCCCGCTCAAACTTGTTAATATTCATTACACGTTTTTTAAATGTGTTATAGTAATGTGTGGCCGTGTGGGTGCCATAATATGATAGCAAGACAACTTAACTAATAGCATCATCACTCTCTATAGGGTAAAATGCAAATTTGGTCTTTAAGGATCACATCGAGACAATTTGTTGCAAAAAAAAAACATTAATGTTTACACTTTTGCACATCAGCCACCGAGAGTTATTGTTTGCTAACTTTCGTTATTTTCCTCGTTAAATGGCACGTGAAATGACTAATATACCCTCGTCTATATGTCACAATTACTCTTTTTAATTTGCAAATAATGTCCATGCACTATCCTCCATCACCACCACCCACCACCACCCTCTACCATCACACAACCACCACTTTTTTATTTTGTAAAACTGAACGCACCCTGTGAAAATGTTCTATTCGGTAGAGAAATGCTCTATAACGACTGCCAAGTCAAGTGAAATCAATGTATTGGTGCCTGCTTCTGGACCTGATAATGATTTGTTATGTATACTTTCTTTACTGTTTATCCACAAATGGCACCATATGTAAAAGATTAACTAGGTACTCCGAGGGAAATTGATCCAAATTAAACTTATAAAGTTTGATGCCATATATAACCATGCATGTGATTTCATAGTTATGACCAAGTCTTTAGCTTCTAATTTAACGTAGCTACATAATCATAGTTGACTATAGTGTTAGATGGGGTTCTCTTGTTACAACAAAAAAAGGAGAATAGACGCTAATTAACTTTTCAGCAAATTTATATCAGTGAAGAAGAATGGAAAATAGATTTGTCCGTTTAAGCGTTATCAGAAATGTTTTATATAAGTAATCAACACTAATCAGTGGAACAGTTGAGGCAAAAAACAGGACATAAAAAGGAATATGGATTCAATCAAATATTGAAATGGTTTTTATAGGTAAACAATATCAAACCTAAGAGATGGCCGCATTAGGCAATGAGTGGAAGGTAAAAGGACCATGGCTAGCTTAGTTCTTGCATATGCTGTACTAGTAGGTTCATTCATGTCAATGGTAAAATTTGATCTTGATAAAAGGACGTCGACTTTAGTTTGTTGACATAGGAAAGCGTCCTTTAGTATGATGTTAGATTTGTTTTTCGAATACTAGTCTATCTAAAGAAAGAATAGGAGCCTTTGTCAGCATAGACTTCAAAAACATGAACTTTTGCTTCAGATGGGTATCATTTTTGACTTGTTGCCATGGCATAATATGGATCGTTGATAGGACCGAACTATTCTATATTATAGATAACTGGGATATACACCTAACAAAGCTAAGCTTGATTTCGAGATACAAGCATCCCTCCATATGACTTACTTTTCATAGGCAAATGAACTGTATTCTAATATATATCAAATCAAACATAACTCTACTCTTCCCATACTTCATAGTTAAAAACTTAATTATGGCATTAACATCATCTTAGATTCTGGAAATACTTATACAATTCAAGATATGATTAGTATCAATATCTAAGATTCTGAGTGTGGAACTTATATATAACTACAGATCAGAAGAACCGTATGATTATGGTTGATTTGATGTTCAGTTTGGGTTCATTAAACATTAATGGGGTAGACATCTAACCTCTTGATAGTAAGCCATTTTGGAGAGATGGTTGCATATTAAAAGCAGATCGATGATAGTTTCATCTGGTTCCGTTATTGGTTTAAACACTTCATTACACCAATGAGTGGTTGGTTATGTTTAAAATCTTCCAACCTCTTGTTCCGAAATTGTTAAATTGATCTGCGTGAATTTATCTACTGCATTTTGGTTCAGGTGGAGCATGCTTTGCCGCAGCAATACATTCATAGTTTCAAGGATGGACAGTTTGTAACAACCCCGGTTTCACATTCTGGAGGCTAACTGGTACAAACTACTTTCATCATGTTGTTATAATACATTTTTCAAAATATGTTTGCTTGTCTGAATACTTCCCATGATGTTATCTAGTTCTAAATGTTTGATGTAAATCGAGTGTAGCAATCTGCGTGTATTTAGCAGAATTTGTTTGATGTTAATCTGCGTGTAAATCGAGTGTAAATCGATTGCAAATTATGTCCCTGAAAGTGGGGAAGAAGAAGAGAGTATATTAGTCATTTCTCGTGCCACTTAACGAGAAAAATAACGAAAGTTAGTGAACAGTAATTCTCACTGGCTGTTTTGCAAAAAATGAAAATATTAATGTTTTTTTTGCAACCAAAAGCGTCTCGGTGTGATCCTTGCGTTTTCGTTTTACTTTAGGGACCAAATTTGCAATTTACCCCTCTTTATATTATAAATACACCAATAACCAACTACAACGTACTTATACGATCACAATGACATTCCTGCAACATGCTATCTTATTTTTCCTTACGTTCTTGATGTCACTTTATTTTTATTATAGTTTTAAATCTCGGAGATCCTCACTTCCAACCAATTGGCCTATAGTAGGTATGACCCCTAGCATGTCTTGGCATTTCCATTGTATTCATGATTATACCGCAAATCTTTTGAAACAAAATGGCGGTACATTCATGTACAAAGGGCCTTGGTTTGCTAACGCAGACATCCTGTTCACAAGTGATCCAGATAACTTCAACTATATATCATCCACCAACTTCCATAATTACCCGAAAGGTCCAGAATTTAGAGAGATTTTCGATATCCTTGGTGATGGTATTTTCAATTGTGATTCTGAGTTATGGGAATTGCACCGTAAGACAACCATATCACTCTTCAAAGACGATGAATTCTTGAAGCTTGTAGAGAAGACTATGTGGAACAATGTGGAGAAAAAGCTTATGCCGGTTCTTGAGTACATGTCAGAACAAGGGTCCAGGTTCGATTTGGAAAATATCTTTCAGAGGTTAACTTTTGATGGCATCATGAATTTACTTCTAGATCATGATCCGAAAACCTTAGCAATTGAACTTCCTCACCATAAATTGGAAGTAGCCATCGCCAAGGGTGAAGAGACTCTCTTTGACCGACATTTCCTCCCAAAATATTGTTGGAAACTCCTAAAGCTACTTAATACTGGAAAAGAGAAACATCTTTCTAAATCTTCCAAGTTAAGTAATGAGGTTTTCTACAAGTTTATATATGAAAAGCAAGAGAAGGGAACAACGGCAAACGATGTCAAGAAAGAACAAGTAGAGGATCAAAGCCTACTAACAGGGTTTATGAGGGAATACAAGGATCAAACTGGTAGTTCTGGTAACTTTGAAAAATTTATCAAAGACACTTTATTTAATCTTTTGATTGCCGGGAGAGATACGACAAGTTCAGCTCTTACTTTTTTCTTTTATCTCCTTGCAAAAAACCCTGTAGCAGAAAGTAAGATTCGTGAAGAGATTCATGTACAGTCAGGAATAAAAGAGGGTGAGAAATGGAAACCCTTTGGTACAAAAGAGCTCGAAAAATTGGCTTATCTTCATGGAGCATTATGTGAAGCATTAAGGCTATTCCCTCCAGTGCCGATAAACCACAAAATTCCACTTGAAGCGGACACCTTGCCAAGTGGTCACCGTGTCAATCCAGGCACGAAAATTTTTCTACATTCATATGCAATGGGACGAATGGAGACCATATGGGGACAAGACTGTTTGGAATTCAAGCCCGAGCGATGGCTCTCAAAACAAGGAGGACTCAAGCACATACCGTCTTACAAGTTTACAGCTTTTCATGCTGGGCCAAGAACTTGCTTAGGTAAGAAAATGTCGTTAATTCAAATGAAATTGGTGGCTGCTACAATTGTTTACAACTACAAGGTGGAATTGATGATGGGAGGTCTTCCCATTACCCCACAGGCTTCAGTAATCCTCCAAACGAAGCATGGTTTGATGGTCAAAGTGACGAAAAGAAACGATGTCAAACTACGTTAATTAACTTCATGCATCAGTTAGGGAATTCCATCCTTACCATTAAAATTATAGATTTATATCTAATGATATATATAAGGTCTAGCGTCATGATTTGGGTGTGTCAAAAAATATTTCATGTTACCTACTTGTGTGTTAAAAAATTTGATTCCGTGTTTGATGACTATGTTAAGTATCATTCCTCTTGTATGAATGACATATTGATATTAAAAATAAAAATAAAAAATGACATTCTCTAGTCATTTCTATAATTTATGGGTTATATTTTGTTATATATATATTTAATGCGGGTGAAAGTTAAAAATACGCAACATATTTATTTAAAATACAAGATGTACGTAATATACTTTCAAAATTACCACGCAATATATTTTCAAATTTGATACAATGTACGTAACATGACCTGGAACTAGCAGACTACCGTTTTCAAGTTTGAAGATTTACATAAACGGTCCCTGTGGCTTGCGTTAACTTTCACCGGTCATCCCTTAACTTTTTTATCACTTAAAAAAAGTTACAGTAATAGTCCTTATGGTTTGCATTGAATTTCACTTTTAGTTCGTTTTTATACCTTTTTTCACTTGTTCTCTTACGTTTTTATCCGTTTTCATCTGTTTTTTTACGTTTTCGTCCAATTTTAGTATTAACGAGACCAATGCTCACCCTAGTAATTTTTGCAAATTTCCCGAATAAAATGGATGGGGTCCTACTACACACCAACACCTAATTGAAGTTCCAAAGTAGTGTCCCGCCCTTTCCCAATTTCCATATTCTATTTCCCGCCAAAAACACTCACTCCATTCAGTGGACTCTCCAAACCCCGTCATTGTTGTTTCTACTTTGTAAGGTAATTGATTCATTCTCCACAAATCTTCTTAATTATCAACTGCATTACAAATTCTCTTTAGCAAATGAGTACACTGATTGCTTATATTTATCTGCTTATGTTGAGATTAAATTTATCTTGTATATGTATAACAATATAACCAATACCAAGTTGTTTCTACTTGTTTATGAATATTTGTCGCAATTACTGTCCTGGTTGGTTATATCCTTCATTCTTTTTGCCCCCTTTTAATTTATGTTTCTAGATTATTACTTTGTCGCTTTTGAATTTATGATCCTGTTGATACTAAGGGCATGTTTGGCTAAGCTTATGAAACAAGCCCATTTGGGCTTATATTTCATAAGCCCCATTTTTTTGGCTTATTTTGAGACTTGTTGGCTTATAAAAGTTTATTATGATATAATAAACTTATATAAGCCCACAGTCCCAAAATAAGCTAGAAAATTGGGGCTTATGAAATATAAGCCGAAATCAAATGAAATTTTGGCTTAATTTGAGAATTGTGAGCTTATATAAGTTTATTATATCATAATAAACTTATATAAGCCAACAAGTCTCGAAATAAGCCAGAAAATTGGGGCTTATGAAATATAAGCCCAAATGGGCTTATGTTTCATAAGCTTAGTCAAACATGCCCTAATATCATGTATGTGTTTCCATTATTTAAATCATGTTATATTATAGTAGCAATTCGTAGTGGGTTTAAGTGTACTTATATTAATAGAGTTAATATTATACTTAAAATTAGGTTTGTTTAATTTAGTGTACAAGGCAAGCAAAAAAATTTGAACCGCATAGGATTGTACCCCCTCATCTCTAATCTCTATAAGAGGAGGCGAGGGGGATGCTAGTTGGTACCAATGTACTTGTAACTTTTGGATCCTTCTTTGTACTCTTACGTGTTAACTTGGTTAATAAACAAAGTAGCGTTTGAGAAATATTCGTGTGTGTTCATTACTATCTGTCGAGTTCTTCAGTTGGTTTCCTCTCTAGCTCCAAGTTTGTTGGTTTACTTCATTGTGCTAGGTACAGCTAAACTCATGTTGCTTATTGCGCTTTGATAGTTTTCTGCAAACTGCATATCAGCATGTTATTGTTATTTGTAATACTCAAATGCATTCTGCAATTGTGTTGCTACAAATTGATATAGTTATTGTCGTGTATGCTATTGTTAAACTATATTAAGAAAATGATTTTAATTGCATATCTAGTATTGTGTAAATGCCTCGGTATAAGATTATGTTTCTATTGTGAATTCATAAAGTGATGATGTCATCCACATCCCAATCGAATCAAGAAATAGCCAAGAAGTTAAAGCTGAATCCAAACACAAAGCATCAGTGGAAGGTGGAGCAACAAACAAGGAATTGGCTGGAACTCCCATCAGATATAATGACAGATATACTCTTCAGAATTGGCGTGAAGGACATGCTTCAAAATGCCCAGAAAGTGTGCACCACTTGGCGTAAAATCTGCAAGGACCCTTCTATATGTAGGGTCCTTCATGTGGACGGTTCTGCACAATCATATCAAGAGCCACTGAGTATGACGTTTAAGCATGCTGTCGACAAAAGCCAAGGCCAGTTGATTGATTTGACAATGGTGACTTTTGATGATGATAGACTTCTTACCTATGTTGCTGATAGGTACGAGACCTTAATTTTAATACATATTTTTGTGAATTTATGATTAGTATAAATTTGGATGCCCAGTGATTTAGAGTTACTTTCTGAGTAATTATTGTGGAACCACACTGGGGTTTGATATCTGATCTCTTTGCATTGGATTTCAGAATTTGATAGATTATAGTAGCTTGAAGCCTTGAATAGTAGCACGACTGGATCTTACATTATATAATTTGTTTTATATTATTTATTTATTATTTTATTTATTTTTTTGAACGGCTCTTACACTATATAATTGTCTTGAAGTTGCATGTTGTGATGGCCAGTTGTATATAAGCATGCTCAAATGTTTTAAGAAATTTTCATTATTGGGGGAACTCAGCCTTCAGGGTACAGTAATCTCTGCAAGGATTGTTGAAAAACTTGGCCGTTATTGCCCCCTGCTAAAAATACTGAAAGGAAATGAAAGACCCGATACTTATTGGGATGAAGATTGGATTGAGGATGAGACAGCTGTAGCTATTGGGGATGAGTTACCTGGGTTAACTCACCTGGAACTTATTGGAAACAACATGTCAAACTATGGGTTGAAGGCGATTTTGGATGGTTGTAGTCACCTTGAATTACTTGACCTACGTGGGTGCTTCTACATTGAACTCAAAGGAGCCATACGGAAGAGATGTAAAAAGATAAAATGTTTCAAAATGCCTAGAGATTCTCTTGAAGGCTGTCCATATATCTTTGAATATACTGTGACTGAGAGATGGGCACTAAAGTCAGCCTTTCGATTCTACTAAAACAAGAAAGGTATGCTTGTATATGTTACCGTGTAATTGTTGCATTTAAAACTACTGAGGTATTTTGTCTTGAAGGTGTAGATGTTGCCTGCAAAAAATAACCTTCTGAACTACGGCAATATAATTTAGATCTGGTAATCAACAGGCTGCTGTTGCTTTTGTGAAATCTTTGAAATGAAAATTTGGCATTCCTTATTATGTAGAGAACTGAGGCATTTTGTGAATTATCTCTGGTTCTATGAAATGCATTTCCTACAAATTGTAAGATTATTTGAATTTGTCTAACATATGGGACCCTATGCTAATTTTCTGATGTTAAAACTTCATTGTGGCCCTGAATCTCCCGTATAATTTATGAAATTATTGTGTTTTGCATCTTTTACCTTTTCTCATACGAGCAATTTTGTTTGCGGATCACGATTAGTAGTAATCATTCATTATCTCTTTTATGCTAATTGCAAATTCAAGGTTTTCGTATTTTTAAAACCCTATCAGAGACAACTATATTGCTCATTTTATAAAACAACCTGGCCATTAATTCAATGACCATACCAAGCGACCGAGTCATTGTGTTGATTGGTTTTTAAATGTTAAATTATTAAAATATACTGTATTTACCCGGTAATGAGCAGCTCTGAAAAGTAACTTCATGGTGTTCTTCTGAGTCGAATACCCGGTAAGGAGCAGCTCCAAAAAGTAACTTCATTTTATCACATCTGGTTAGTGTTTGGCTAGAGGTGAGCATGGGGCTGTTTTTGGCTAAAATCAAAAGCCGAACTGAAACTTCGGTTTTAGCATTTTCTAAAACCATAAACTGTCGGTCCTTTGTGGGTTCGGTTTTTTGGTTATTGGTTTCATGTCAATTTTGTATTGGTTTGAACTTTTGAATTTTGTATAGTAAACATTGCCCCAAAAATATTAATTCCAATTAAAACATTTAAATTATGAAAATGCTCCAACAGCAGTGATCATCTGATCAAATGTGAAGGCCACAAAGCATGTACATAAATCAACAAATCCACATTTATAATGAACGAATATGGCCAAATTGTATATTAGAATATGTCGGCGAATATTCTCTTATCTTCTCAACAACGAAAAACAGATAATTATTTTGTTTATAAGTAGCTAGGGAGGAGATAAATATTATGTTTGGTATAACAATTGATGTAAAATAAGAAAAAACGAGTATAAAGTTTTAATGCAATGTTAGCATAAAAAGCAAGAGTGTTGTTGGTTTATGGGTATGAGAACGAAGGAATCGAGTTTATTCTTAATAAAGTGTTTGGTTAGTGGGGTTTATTGTAAAAATGGATATGAAACCTATAAAACTAGACATAGTCTATACCCATTAAGAGTGGTGAATTTACAGAACACATACCCATTCCGATACCCATAGTAATGCTATTAACAAAACAAACACCCCCCAAGTCTTACACTCTTAATATAATACGTGTCTTTATTTTTATACTTTCTTGACTCATTATTTTGTTAAAAAATAAGCTTTCATCAAAAAATAATCTTGGTTTGGGTGACAAATATTGAATTGAGGTTAATCGAGCTACTAAAATAACGATACCGCTTGTATGATAATTTTGTTTTTGAGTTCTTTGATTCTTTCAAGAATTCCAATTTTCTGATCTTGTACAATATTTTTCATTTCAGAAAACATAACAGGTGTACAAAGATAGTAGCCAGTAAAAAACAGATAGCGAGTGATGCGCGCTCAAAAGCTCATTCGTAAAAAGCTTCTTGCTTTATCAATTGATAATCAGAAATAATCATTGTTTCTTACTCAACTCCTGCTTAAGAAATCGACCATACGCATATCATCATTATTCAGCATGCAAATCCTTAGCACGCTACTAAATGAGAGTTTTCAGCTTTAAGAAGTTCTTCTGTTCTTTGAAAGCACATTACGCCATATGCATGGTAGAGGACAACATTCATGCCCTGATTCCTCAATGATCTTGCAATTTAGAAGTTTGTGATATATGACATCCAAATTCTTGTAGCTTAGAAGCAAACTTTGATCCGTCGTGCTTTGAATCTTTTCTTGTTCAGGGCAAGTTGCTGAGGGGCTAAGTTGTTCAGGGACTGAACTTATGTCTATGTAGCTTTCTTATTGAATCAATCTTCTGATCTCTAGACTTCATTTAGCATTGCTTTAAAGAGGCCATCACATCAATTGCGTCTCATGTCGCGCATCCTGAGGTTACGACTCGGGCATCAGCAGCAGCTGTCATGAAGCGAACAAGTCTGGTAACATGACACCACCAAGTCACGCTCATGTCGAGTCAAACGAATAATATGTGTTTCCTAAGATGTAATAAAGATAACGATAAGAATAATGATAGTTACAAGTAGGGCCGGCTTTAAGGGAGTGCAAGAGGTGCCGTTGCACAGGGCCACCGCTTAACGAGGGCCACAAAATTTCATGCATTTTATTATATGTATATACACAACACGAGGCTTGTGTTTAATTATTTCACGCACTAGTAATACATGTGTATTTTGTATGTGTATTTAAGGGCCTCTTTGTGATGATGGCACGGGGTCACCGAAATCCATGAGACGGCCCTGGTTACAAGACACGAAACTACACCTTGACGTCATTAGACAACTCAGATTTTGTCACCATTCAGTGTGGAAGTCATGTGGTCTCTCTATCCTGAACAGAAGGAAAAATAGTCTTACCATCATATTGTTTAAACATACATATCAACAAATGAAATAGAGTTTAACACAATTACCTCAACACTGGCCTCTACCCTGGAGACGCAATTATTTAGGTTAAAGTATTTCTCTATTGTTACCAACTGCTCCCAATCTTAGAGGTGTAACATGTTAGAAAACCGGGATCACATTCCCAATCTTAAAACATTATTATTAATAATAAATTTATAAGCTTTGTAAAAGTTTATTCTCCTTTGGAAATTTTAAATTATTTTACCTCGCAACAACACTCACGCTATTCATTATCTCGTTATATACATCAGCCGTAATTGTTTATCACCCATTTTTCCTTTTGGGCGTTTGTAACTTCAATTGTTTCCCACTCAATAAATATTTAGAAATAATTTTTATTTTGTTTTAGAAAGGCAATATTTATTGAAGAAACCAAGAACAAGAGTACAAGACAAGGCCAACTTTTTAACAAGACAAATAAAAAATGGGCCTAAAAAATAACGACTAAAAAACGAACCTAAAAAAGTCAACACACAAGCTCATAAGAAGATTTAATTTTTATCACATGAAGATTTTAAAACTAAAGTTTAAAGTTTCAGTTTTGTGAGTTAGAGTACACAATATATTACGTATTTATTGAGCCTAAAAAATACATTATGTAATTTTTAAAATTTGCTTCTTTCATTTTAAGAAAACTTAACAATTAAATCGAGTGATCAAATTCACCCAAAGTATTCAGAATGATATTTGGATTGGCAAGATAGGGCCCAACAGATCCAAGAATAAATTCGGCCCAAGAGACATGGTAACGTTAGAACTTAGAACAATGCCCGTGTTAAAAAAAAACCGAGTAAAAAAAAAAAAAACCAGGAAAACGAGTGATTGGAACACGGTAATTATTTAAACGACGCGGGTAATTGGGTTATATATAATATAGGCGGATGAGAAGAGATTATTATATTCAATCAATCAATCAATCAAAATCTTTTCTGAATGAAGTCATTAAGCGCTAGAAAGTTTCTCAACAAGTTTTTGCGTTTTGGTAAGAAGATCAAAAAATCATTTGCTATAGCAGTTCAAATTTATCAAGAAATCGCTCGAGAAAAGGAACTACGAAAAGCACAAGAGCGAGAGCGATTCAGACGATACAGACAACTCTACGCAAAACAAGTAAAAGTGGTGGATCCGGAGAGACGTATGCGAGCGTGTGAAGATGATATGCTTGCTGCTCTCTGCTAGTGGTTGTTGTTCATCTGTAGCTAGCTTGATAGATAGATAGATAGATTTTGCTATCAAGTTTACATTTTTATTTTTTAAGTCATGTAATCATATATAAGTCACAGTAAGTATCATCTTGTTGGATATTGGCTTTCTTAAATCAAGTTTATGTTTTCATCGTCCTAATCGTGTGTTTGGCTGCATTTTCTTTGTTTTACTTTAGTAGTTGCTTTTGGCCTTTAAGTTATTGTACCGTTTGTACATATTCCATAGTTGAAAATTGGTCACTCTTTGACATAATAAGTCAACAAGTAATGGATCCGAGTGTTAGTTTTTGCAATACAATCGTGTAATCATAATGCGTGTGTGTATATGGATTTTGTGCACCATTGCACTTAAACATAGTTTTGAGGTACATGCATTGGAGACTGACTGTGTTCCTATCAATAGAAGTAGCCACAAGCTTACAAGTATGCATTAGTGCGGTCTCGATCGGTTGATATCTGCTCTAGTTAGCATTTAGAAAACATGTCCTAGTTAGAGCTAAGACCAGTTATACGTTGTATCTATCTCAATGTTTTAAATTAAGCACTTTGACATAAAAAGTCAAGAAGGGATGTTCCTAAGTGTGATTGCGGGTCTGGACCTGCATAATCTGTTTTCCGCAATATAATTCTGCAACGATAACGTGCGCAAGTATATGTAATTTGGTTTTGAGCCAGAGTCCATACCTAGTGATAATATATATGCATCAACCGGATATTGTTAAACATAACATAATTTTGGAATACATACATAACTTAAGCAAATCTTTGCAGACTGATGTGTTACTTGTTGGCAGATGTAAACGGCTGGGAGTTATGTGTTAGAGCAGTTCGGAAGGGTTGATGGTTGCACTTAACTTTAACAGACACCTTATGGTATACTTATTATTTCCTTTTTATATATCATGATGCTGCATTTTTATTTTTAAGAATAGACTGGGCACATATGGTACACCTATTGTTTCAACTCAAGGTAGTTTTGACTTTTTTTTTGGGTCAATCTGACTGACATTTTAGTTCAAATTGGTATGGACTAATCCATTGTGGGAAACGTTGATGGTTGCGCTTAACTTTGACAGTCACCTTATGGACTTAAAAAAATAAATAAAAATGTTTGGGCTTGAAGTTTTAGCAAAATCTCATCAAAATTTAACATTGAAAATTAGTCTATTTGACATCAAAAATTGATTATAAAAGCTTGATATGAAAAGTGAAGTAGAAATATCTATTTATAGACAGTTGGAGATTGGTCAACCGTGGTCAAAGCTCCCAACGAACTTTCCCGCCGAATTTGAAAGCTGATTGAGACTCACACATGCCCTGCACGTGTGCTCTAGTTTTTGGCTCGTATCAATCCATCCTCCTTCAAATGATATTTGTCCTCAAGTATCAAACTTCTAGCATATGCACAAAGAAAGCAGCCTCCATTGCTTGTATTGTTCGAGTCCTTTTGATATCAATGTATCTGGTCCACATCAGCAGAGTTCTTGCAATACAATCCAGACACCCCATACTCACATCCAAACACCCCAAAAACTAGCAACAAATATAACCCATCAGCCCTTCCCATACCCAAACAACCCTTCATGAACTCTTCTTTTCGTTCAGTCTGCTACTTGATTCTATAGCCATTCTCATTTCTCTCAAAAACTAGCTTCTTCCAAACAGCCCAGTTGTTCTTCCTAATATCTCCAACGCTTCTCAGCAACCAACAAACTTGAACTGAAGTGATTTCAGGCTCAAACTGTTGTGTATTATAGTAACATTTGTCAAACGGTTATGCATTATAATATTTCCTAGCAGAAGCTTGCAAGGTTGACAAAGATTCTAAGGATTGATCCATACCGAGAGTCAACTGTTCTGTTGTGTACAATCGGACAACATTCGCACTCTTTTTAGGGTGACTCTGAACCAAAGGTTCTTCTAGTTTATCACCTAGCTATCTGATCCAGCCACAATGAATGTCTGTCATTATTTCCCAACAAAATATCATTTTCAGCAAAATTACCAATCTCTAAAACACTAATTGAAGACTTATTTGTGTCAAAGAAGCCAATACCGCTTATTTGTTTAGATTCAGGAACATTTCTTTCATGTTCACCACCAAATGACCTCACTTTGTCTTTAAAAGGAAGATTCATTTTCCTTTTAATTTATTCACACAAACCGAGAGAGTTCAGCCCCATCCATAACAACACAGTCTGAATTGCCATTCTTACAGGAACTTACATTTATACCATCATCACGAGAAATCCCATTATTCACATCTGTTCTTCTGTTGTTATTCTTAACCTCACCATCCTCTTAATATTGATTATCCTATATCTCATTTCCTTCATCTTCTTGAATAGTTCTAGAAAAAGCTTTATTTTCTTGCACCATATCATCATTCTTAACTAACTTTTTCTTCAAACCAACAATACCATAACCTCAACTAAAGGAAAGATATCATGTGCTAATGGCTATTCCATTGACATCACTTTTCAAGCAATCATTAACACTTAAACCCACAGAAAGGAAAGATATCGCCCCTCTGTGCATGACGACAAGAAAGGAAGATGAATGTTGGGGCGGATATGATCAGAGTGGTAGGTGTGGGAAATTGCTATACGAGCACACGGTATAGTCACCTGCACACCCAAGCCAAGCCTAGTTGGCACGGCGCCAAGCATGCGTGACCACACCAGGAGGTATCGGCGCCAAGGCCCAAGCCAAAGTAGTGATTATATATCATACATGAATACTCTTTTTATAGGTGAGCTGTCACTTTTTTCGCAACAAAGACGAAAAGGTAGAACTAATGAACACTTGATCTTCATTCCTCTCCTGATGACCACGGGTGGTTTATGTAATTTGCTTATCGAACGATTTTCAAAACTGAGAAATTAATTTCCCATGGACTGGAAAATAAGATTACAAACCTTGTGACAAAAAAAAGATGCCAATGAGAAAATTTGACACATATTTGCCACTCATTTTTATAGTAAAACCTATCTTCAAAACCTTTAGAGTTGTATTGTATTATACTAGCAGATACAAAATATCAAATTAAGCTGAAATAGAGAAGAAAAACACAAGGATCATATCCCTTAAATTGAACTTAAATAAACAAACTTAGATCTTATGGTAACATTTATTCGTTAATTTTTCAATATCCCACTGACATTTCGATATCTCATATTCATTTCCCTTGATCATATATGTCTCCCACACAAATTTACAAAATCAAACTCAAATGCAACTTCTTTAATTCGCTGTCTCAACTCAACCAATGGAACGCTAAAAAAAACATACTCCGAATGTAATTTACATGGCAACTTCTCGATCTATTGATATACGAACACACGCCCAATTACTTATAACTTGGCGCGACCATGTGCTATATCAACCTGTAGAAACACCCGATTTGGTTATGCAAAATCTCAAAGCGTTTAGCACATGAACAACTCATTTGGATTCTTAAACTCCCGTCATCAAGTCGTTTGAACTCCACACAATCCTCTTTCTCTTCTTCGTCTTCCTCCACCTTCATCTACAAAAATAAATCACAACATATTGACAACGAATCCTAAGAAATCAGTAGACTAATTAATTAATAATTATGAGACACAAGTTTATTAAATTTATAAGTACACTAGATATTCAACTTGTTTCAGTTTAACATTTAACTACAACTATTTAAGAGAGTTTTAATATTTAAGAACACTTTGGTCGAATTTTGACTCAATAGGCCTATTTGACCCATTTGTAACTAAGTTCGAAATTTGTACCCATTTGAGATATAACAGAACCGTAGATACTCATTACTCAATGGTAAATAAGTCAGATAGTGAGTATTTAGTAAGTCAAGATTAGAATGATACACTGACAGGCTCCTGTATTTCTGTTGGTTTTTGCAGTGGAAAATTTCTGAAAGTGCTAGAAATCCCGGTGAGTAGTATCACTGACCAAATGGTACTGAAGCACATTAAGCCACTACCAAAACTCACAACTTTGGATATCAGTAATTGCTTAAAGATCACAAGGAAAGGCATTGCAGCATTTGGTAACCAATGCAAGTCTTTGGTTAACTTGAGAAGATACATGCCACCACTTGAAGCTTGCTCACCTATTTATGATTCTGAAACCAAAGCCATAGCGGAAACCATGCCAAATCTTAAGCAAATTGATCTTTGTTTTGGTTGACTTGGTGATATGGGACTTTCTGAAATTCTAACCAAATGCAAGTAATTTACTCATTTGGACATTCAAGGGAGCTGGAATGTGGAGTTGAATGGTGATCTTGAGGAGAGGTGTGAGAGGCTTGAGCATTTCCAGAACCCTTGGGTCAATTATGAAAACGATTTCTGTGACAGTGGAGGCAGTGATGATGATGAATATGAAGAAGAATCGGAATCAGATTGAGATTTTGGCTGGTTTCTTCTACTTATGATCTTTGGCTAATTTTTTAGTCAAGTAGACCAACCTTGAGTTTCAAATTGGTATGAACCATATTACGATTTTAGAAACTTTTATGACTGCTTATAAATTTAATAAACACCATTATGGACAAAAAAAAAAAAGTCTGGCCTTGAAGATATAGTAACGTATGTACATATTCAAAGTTGAAAATTGGTCAGTTTGACATAAAAAGTCAACAAGGAATATGGACCTAAGTGTAATTTTGGGTCTTAATATGAGTATCTTAACTCTAAATTCTGTAATACAGTTATTTAATGATAATGTGTGCAAGCATATGGAATTGGTTTTGAACCATAGTCCATAAATAGTAATTGAAATCTGCGTCTACCGTTGAACTTTCACATACTTTGGGGTACATAAAACTGATGTGTTTCTTTCATTACAAGTGGACAAAAACTTAGAATTACGCATTAGAGCAGTTTGGATGAGTTGGTATAGGCCATAGTTAGCAGCAAAAAAAAAAAAAGGTCCTAGTTAAGAGCTAAGATGAGATTAAACGTGTGAAGACCTTAAACTGGTTACCAAAAGGAAGGCGAAGGATTAATTGAAATGTTACACATGTGTATACCTTCATCTTATTTTAACTAGGTTAATTAAGAAGTAACACGTTTAAGTTATAACTTAGGAATGATAATTGGATTGGCAAGTTTGAAAGAAGATATATATATATATATATATATATATATATATATATATATATATATATATATATATATATATATATATATATATATATATATATATATATATATATATATATATATATAGGGCCCAACAGATCCAAGAATAAATTCGGCCCAAGAGACATGGTAACGTTAGAACTTAGAACAATGCCCGTGTTAAAATACCACAAGGTTTTTTTAAAAAAAAAAAAAAAAAAAAAAAAAAAACCAGGAAAACGAGTGATCTGAACACGGTAATTATTTAAACGACGCGGGTAATTGGGTTATATATAATATAGGCGGATGAGAAGAGATTATTATATTCAATCAATCAATCAATCAAAATCTTTTCTGAATGAAGTCATTAAGCGCTAGAAAGTTTCTCAACAAGTTTTTGCGTTTTGGTAAGAAGATCAAAAAATCATTTGCTATAGCAGTTCAAATTTATCAAGAAATCGCTCGAGAAAAGGAAGTACGAAAAGCACAAGAGCGAGAGCGATTCAGACGATACAGACAACTCTACGCAAAACAAGTAAAAGTGATGGATCCGGAAAAACTTAGACGAGATTGTGAAGATTATATGCTTGCTGTTCTCTGCTAGTGGTTGTTGTTCATCTGTAGCTAGCTTGATAGATAGATAGATTTTGCTATCAAGTTTACGTTTTTATTTTTTAAGTCGTGTAATCATATATAAATCACAGTAAGTATCATCTTGTTGGATATTGGCTTTCTTAAATCAAGTTTATGTTTTCATCGTCCTAATCGTGTGTTTGGCTGCATTTTCTTTGTTTTACTCTAGTAGTTGCTTTTGGCCTTCAAGTTATTGTACCGTTTGTACATATTCAATAGTTGTAAATTGGTCACTCTTTGACATAATAAGTCAACAAGTAATGGATCCGAGTGTTAGTTTTTGCAATACAATCGTGTAATCATAATGCGTGTGTGTATATGGATTTTGTTCACCATTGCACTTAAACATACTTTTGAGGTACATACATTGGAGACTGACTGTGTTCCTATCAAGGGATGGTCCTAAGTGTGACTGTGGGTCTGCATAATCTGTTTTCCGCAATATAATTCTGCAATGATAATGTGCGCAAGTATATGTATTGTTTTGAGCGAGAGTCCATACCTAGTGATTAATATATATGCGTCAACTGGATATTATTAAACATAACATAATTTTGGAATACATACATAACTTAAGCAAATCTTTGCAGACTGATGTGTTACTTGTTGGCAGATGTAAACGGCTGGGAGTTATGTGTTAGAGCAGTTCAGAAGGGTTGATGGTTGCACTTAACTTTAACAGACACCTTATGGTATACGTATGGTTTCTTTTTTATATATCATGATGCTGCATTTTTCTTTTTTAGAATAAATATACTGGGCACATATGGTATACCTATTGTTTCAACTCAAGGTAGTTTGACTTTTTTTGGGTCAATCTGACTGAACTTTTAGTTCAAATTGATATGGACTAATCGATTGTGGGAAACGTTGATGGTTGCGCTTAACTTTTAAAGATAAACCGGCTTCTTAGCTATAACCAGTTGAATCCAACTAACATAGGTTATTCCTTTAATTGCAAACATCATTTGAGAAATTAATCATACTACAACAAATAAGCGACTAAAAGTTTTATGATTCCATGCTACTTGACAATCAATCCAGTTTAAGATAATTTACCTTTCTCTTTATTACACCAAGCTTGTTCCATATTATGTGTTATACAGGCCATTATCTTGGAATGGATGTGCATGATTGTTCTAAGATCGGTTATGACCGAACTCTAAAGCCAGGTGTTGTAAGTTCTTTCCTAGTCTTTTAACCTATTTGAAGTCATATGCATACACACATACTTGTGTTATTTGTTTGACCCCGCTTCTATTGCTTATATGAATAGGTGATAACAATTGAACCAGGCATTTATATCTCATCCAATTTCGAATTTGCACAGAGGTAACTAATGATCAGATAACTGTAGTATTCCTGCTCATTTCACATGGTTTTAGGAGCATCACTTATCTGTTGTGTACATGTTCATGTATGTCAAATCTACAAAGAAGTATCAAAAGGCGTTTTAAGTTCCACATATAACTGAAACCCAAAATCAACACAATTATTTGAGGCTATGTATCAAGTGTCATTTATAGGATTAACATTATGGACTATTGTCATCTTGCCAACTTGATTTAACTTCTATGTACAAATCTGATTGATATCTATAATACACTTCACTTTCACAAAAAACTTGATTTAACTTCTACGTTATAGACTTAATATTCGATAAGTGGTTGAAATTTCAATTCTATGAACAAAACTGATACATATTTTTCATGTTTTGGTAACTTTTCCTTTAGTCAATATAGAATGGTTGTTAGATAAAAAGGCGAAAAGTGGCAGACTGAAGTAAGTTAAGAGGATTTAGGGTCACAATGAGACAATGAGTAACTGTAAGTGCGGGGCAAAACAGTTTGGGTCAGGTTGGGCTAACTAGCAGAAACTTTATCATTCATCTTTTGACCTTTATAAATAGTTAGTGTACTACACATGATCACAGAAAGTAAATTATATAATTTTTGACTTGGCGTTTGACCTGTCTCACTTTCTGACCCGTTACCTTTTCTGTTAGCTTAATCCTTTTTGACCCATTAGATATAATAATCCTTTTTTACCCATTGAATTGGTCCCATTTCTAAACTTTTGAGTTGTTTGATGCTAGATATCAAGGCATTGGGATCAGGATTGAGGATGAAGTCCTAATTACAGAATCAGGTTACGAGGTATATATATAACACATTCAGCCAATATTTTGGACTTCATTCCACTTACCATCTCAGAAAACCTGTAGCATTCCATCTTTGCATTTTAAATTCGTTGTTGTCAGGCACTTTGTAGACATTTGATGAATGTTTGGTATCATTAAACAGGTTCTTACAGGATCGTTACCAAAAGAAATAAACCATATTGAAACCTTGTTGAATAACCACAGATACGGAGCGACTCACCACACTTCTGCTTCAGGTTTATAACTTTGACCACAAAATACGAGGCATTCATTATTCATATATAGTCCTTGGCTGGCATAGAATCCCCCACGGCCACCTGGTATTCAGTGACTTTTCTACAAATCTGATGATTTAGTCAGCAATATTTAGTTCAGTGGATTTTCTAAACATAGTCCAGAAGAGGTTAATAATGCAAAAAATCTTGCACCTAAACCACTTCAAGGTGGGTTGATGATGACCATCTTAAAGTGGTTGAAGTGCAAGATCTTATGCATGTCTTAACGTCTTAAACATAGCCCTATACGTTTAGCAAAACCCTTCATTCAACTACAACTGCATTAATAAATGGCACCTGTTCCAACACATTTTTTATTCAAATGTTCAATAAATTATGATAGTGTATTCACTATCTTGTTTGCTTAGTTTATAAAAGTGGATATGCAGCATCCTTTTTTTTTGTTCCTGAATCCTGATCATGGCAGTATCTTGTATGATTCAGAAGAGACATCTCTATTGTAAGAAAGAGGTTAGTTTGAACTTATGGTCATAGAAGCATTTATCGTCTTATGAAATGATAAGTCAGAGTTTTGATTTGACAGTAGACGTGACTGTAAAAAGCGCTTGCATGAATTACAGGCAAGACCACGTATGTGCTTGCGGGTCGATAATTTTGATGTTGAAAGTTGTCATCTGGTTACCAAAGTATTGAAAGACTACATTGATCTCATTAGAGTATAAGGGGCTTCATTTTACTATGTGGTTGAAAAGAAATTATTGTTGTTTTTCTTCATGAACTTTGTATATGGTCTTTATAATCTTAGGAATTTAGAAAAAATAAGAAAAAGATGAAGATGAAGATGAATGTTGGTTGCAGAAGCAATGATTTTTGTTTCCTTCATTAAAATTCTTGAACAAGAAAACAGGATGCAGAGACATATCAAGATAGTTATCCTCTTTTATACACGACGAGACGGCTTTTATAATTGTAAAAGATTCATTGTTTGGTAAAAAGTGATAAAAAGAAAAAAAAAAAAAAACAAAGTGTTTATTTGCTCATGTGTTGCGGAGTTAAATCAGTATTATGAGAACAGTAATTTTCAAGTGATAATTGACAGGGTAAGCATGGCTTGGTTTGATATCTTTTTCCTAATAAAACAAAACGAATTTTTCATTTTAAAAAAATCTATTCATTCTTTTTTTAATAGTAATTTTTTTATTCTGATTTTTTAAAAAGTATTTTAATTATCAAAGTAACCTTAAATATTTCTATATTTGTCAAAAAAATTGCAAAAAATGTTTTTATATCATATAAGCATAAAAAACATGTAAATACACATGTGCTTTAGTGCAAATTTTCAAAATATTAAGCCAAAACTGTATAAAAAAAAAAAAAAAAAAAAGAGAAAGAAAGAAAAAAAACGGAAGTAACATATCTCAAGAATCCCATTCAAAGCTTTCATTCCATCTCTGAACCATTAAGAAGAAAAAACCTCGAATACTACCAAAAAAAAAAAAAAAAAAAAAAAAAAAAATCCACATAGATCCAGTTTGATTAGAGTATTGTTGCAGTGATATTGATTATCACAAGGTTTGATTTTTAATGTGTAAGTTGTTGATTTTTTTTAATTGACTTAGGGTTTTGATTACATATGCTCTAATTATTTAGGGCTGAGCATCGGGTCGGAACCGACCCGAACCGAAAAAACCGAAAACCGAAATTCATCAAAAACCGGAACCGAAACCGACCTGACGGGCCGTCGGTTCGGTTCGGGTTTGTCGGTCCATGTATATTTTGGCATGTTTTTGTCGGTTTTGGGCCGAACCGGACCGAACCGAACCGACCCGAAACCGAAATTCATGAAAAACCGGAACCAAAACCGAACCGACGGGCCGTCGGTCCGGTTCGGTTTTTGTCGGTTTCGTCGGTCCGGTTCGGTTTTGAACATGCAGTGCTCAGCCCTAATTTATAATTCTTTCGACCGGGATTTTCTGGGTTTATTGTTTTCATTCATTTTGTTTTGTATTGGATTGATGAAACCAGATCTTAATATATTTGTTTTGCTGGGTTGTTTGAATAGGAATTATTTGCTTTTAAAGAGCAGATCTTTTTTGTTGGTTGAGCCATTTTGGAGGATAAAACTTTGAATATTGATGAGATGTAAAGGATTTCCTTATGGATTTCCTATTCTTTTGTTGTTCCATAGGTTTAGCAACATTAAGAAACAAGCAACTGGACATGCAGAAAAGAATTTGCATTTTTGGATGATTTACAAGCGGATAATTAGTTGTAACGATAAATCATATTAGCAGTTTGAATGAGCAACGCCTTAACACGCAATGGGTCAAATTGCAAAAGCTTTTTCCTATTCTAAAAAGCCTTTTAGATGTGTTTTGTTGCATTGCATCAATAGCTTTTTGAAAGACTTGACAAACATCAAGTCTTTCTCAAAAGGTTTAGTTAATAAATAGAGTATGCATTAAATGCTTCAAGTCATTGAAGACTCGGAGCATAGTGGATGCTCAATAATATGTTGTCGAGTATCAAAATGCGATAAGATGATTAATAGTTCTAATAAACAATACGAAACGCAATGTTTAACACTTGCCAAAACACCAAGCAGCCTGTCTTATAATCAAACGATTTATAGTGAATTGGTTTGTAAAATCAAATAATAGACAACCTAATTTACGATTTTACTGTTTTTGAAGCATGAAGCAAGGTCAAACACATGGGTTTGTTCATATAAATATGTTATTTTGTTACTACGTATTATTATTAGTTTGATTACTAGATTGTGTTATAGGGATTCTGGCATCAAATTGATGAATATATCATTATTATCATATTTTTAGATTAAGATTTTCATTTAAATTAATAGGCAAAATTGCATATATATCCCTCTCAAAGTGAATAATTGAATAAATAAAAATACATTATTCAAAAAATTAGAAAAAGCCCGGCGCGTGCGCGGGCGTTAGTAGTTTTTGTATAAACCAAAACCTATGTGATAATTGATAGGTAAGCTTGGTTTGGTTTGATATGATTTTGTATAAACCGAAACCCAGTTACCAAGGACCAAAAGCGTAACAAAATCCATACTCAGGGACCAAACGTGTAACAAAATTATATACAAAATCCATATTATGTGAAAATGCAAATGTACTTCAATACTCCCTTTTATTTAGCAACAGTTACAAAGTATATTCTCAAGGACCAAATATGTAAACTAAATTTACATAAATGGTCCTTGTAGAGTACATGAATTTTCAAAAATCATCCCTAAACTTTTGCCTTTTTGTGAAGATTAAAATTTAGATAAATACTCCGTACTTTTAGATGAAATTACATAAGTCGTATCTAGGAAATATCATTGTAACATAAATAAACATAAATTGTCCCTCACATTGCGAAAGACATCCCTATGTTTACAATACATAATTTATTAATTGTCTATTTTTTACACATTAAGAGTAAAAATTATAAGTGATTTAAATAAGGTTTTATACGTCATTTTTTCCATGTAAAACCCCGCCCCCAGAGCACGGGTAAAAAATATGTTATAACATTTCAATGATGTAAAGTGTCAATTACGAGTTCACACACTCAAAATAAAAAGGGGTAAAGCTAAAGATGCGCAAGATATTTTTTCAAATAAACACATCTACGTAATGTACTTTGTAAAGTGTCAAAGATACGCAAGATAAATTCAAATATTATTCGATCTAGATAATATTACCGGGTATTAGCAGGTTTTTTCCAACTTGGCCTTTTTTTTTCTTAATATTATCTAGTTGGCATTATTTGACCCAAAACCACACAAATAAACCCGATCCACTTCCCCACCCTCTTTATATACCCTAATTTATTAAACCTTAATTTGTAACCCAAATAAGAAGACCCCTAAATAAATTAAACCCGTCTTGCAACAAAATGGCTTCATCTTCATCTGAGAGTCGTGTTCGTAATCATCCCTTCCCTACTCATTGCAAATGTAAGCTTCGTTTGGCAAGAAGGGTTTCATGGACAAAGAGAAACCCAGGTCGTCGTTTTCTTGTATGCCCCAAACCATCTGTAAGAAAACCTACAATCCATTGTTGTTTAAAGTATTTCTTTTTAAGTTTGGTTTGGAATAGATTGAGCGAATAGAAGCTTCTCGGTCACGGAACCATCAATGATTGAAAGCTTCTTCTGCAGTTATCCTCTTTGGTGGGCCATGAATAAAACTTGGCCCTTCTTGATTGCCTGTATCCGAAATGGGAAACCACTGGTAAGAACACGTGTTATTATATCTCGTTATTGGAATTTAGAGGTAGCTGTAACACCCCCAAAATTTTCGCAGCGGAAGATTGTGTCACTGGGGTATTACTTCATGGTTCACAACACAATGTATAGAAAACGACTCTAAATGGAGACGTTTTGAAATAAATTATCATTCGATTAAAATGTCAGAATTTACAAAGAGAGAGGTTCCACAAGTTTACAAAATGTACAACATTAAAGTTGTAAAGCTTTTCGAATGATAATATATGCATTGTCTTCAAAATGTTTTCCGTGTGCCTTCACATGCCAGCTAATTCCTTAATTACCTGAAAATACATTGCTAAAACAGTCAACAATAATGTTGGTGAGAAATCATAGGTTTATGTAAATGATATGTCTGTACGGTAGCCACAAGTATAATGTACATATGACAATGTCACCATATATTGAAAAATAATACAACTGCTAAAAGCTCATGACCCCGAAGCTAGACTGAAATGGAACGCCCCAACAGAGTGGTTTGCCAGACACTCTAATATGATAAAAATGAAATGCGTCCGTTTGACCAGTTGGCGCTACCAACCCGGACGGAGGCGTCACCCTCAATAGATCTATTCATTCACTCTCGCTTACTGTCAATTAACGGTTCATGATAAACAGGGAACTTTAACATGGCAATGTGGTAACTTAAGCAATGTAACTGAATTTGATACTTTGGCCCGTATGAAAATGGTGCAATGTATTCTCCCCCGTAGGTTTGAAATGAAATAATAAATTGAAAAACGGGGCTATGAAATCTCACCTTGGAATGTATTGACATAAGTAACACAATTGTGCCAAGGAGTATGGTAGAACAGTAACATAAGTGATGTCAAGAATTAGAGCACAATGATACGGAATCGACATAACCTAATAAATATGAAGATTTGTCTTAAAATATGATATGCGAGAAGTAATCAATACATATGAGTTTCAAAGGATAAAACGTTTTAGTTTTCGTAGAAGATTTGTATCTTTGTAAAAGTTTAGTATCATCATTCGTGTGGTGGTATAAAATCATAGAGTCAAGACAAAACGTACGCTAAAGTATAATACATATAGCATCTTGCTAGGCCGATAATAGTCCAATGGGCGATTGCCCGATATCTTAAGTCTGTAATAAGTCTAATAGAAAATCTATTCGATATAAGTCCAAGTGTTTTGAGTCGTAGTCCAATGTCTAAAGTCTGAGTCTAATATGTCCAAATCACAATCCATATGATAAAGTCCGTCAAGTATATACATTGTCCAAAATAATTTCCATTATGTATCTGTTATGTCCATTATGTCCAAGTCTCTTAATAATCCATAAATTAGTCCAATGTCCAAGCTTAACAGTCAAATAATTCTAAACCACAATCCAATATCAATAGTCTTCGTTTAATGTCCATATAAGTCCATTATATCCGATAAGTATCCAACGTACAACCCAATATGTTCAAGTGTTATAATCTGATATAAGTCCAATAAATATCAAATGAGTAGTCCAATGTCCCAATTCATGTATTATCTATTTTTAGTGGTCTATGGTCTTAATTATATCATATCACAAGTGAAATTATAAGTTCAAATTTCTAATGCAGAAAGTTTGGCAGCTCACAGCAGTCCCACGAAAATGACTATAAGTAGATTTCTACAACCCCGATTGAGGTGAGGTTTTCGGCAACGTTTAAGTCTAGATGTTTCCTACATTTCATAAAACTGGGTCGACAACCAGAAATGAATAAAACTATGAGCTTTTTCCACTTAGAATTCTGTTAGGCAGTTTTTGACATGTTTCGCCATTTTGGCTCTCATTTACTCATCGGGATGAGTTATGAGGTGCGCCACCCGGCGAAACGACCACAAGACATATCTCTACAGGGTTATCTTATTCCCTTAACCTCAAAGTTTACTGTGATGACCAGTTAAATCAATCTTTGGGACTGTAGTTAATTTCTAGGTTTCATACAACTTACAACCTGAAAATAAGCACCCTTAATGCTGGAAAGAAGCTTGAAAAATAAGCTCAACCAACACATATGTTGACTGAAAAACCGCTCAAAGCCCCATTCAATAACCTGGAAATTAAGCAAATCATAAGCCGGAAAATAAACTTAAACAACGCACCCTAAGTTGGGCTGAGACACGCAAAACAAACAAACACCCTCTGGGGTGAACTGCGCTGCAACAGCAGGTAATAAACAACCAAGCGCACCCAAGTTGGGTCGCGGTGTAAGCCTATGCAAACAAGCCAAATCAAGCGCACCCTTAGGTGGGGCTGTTGTGACCGCAACATTCAAACTAAACGCCCTATGTGGGTTTTCTGTGTTGGACCAAATAAGCAAAACAAGCAGACTCAAACACCCCTGTGGTGTTTTCCAGCCGAGAACCAGGATCAAACACGACACCCTTGTGCCGACAACTGAAATAAACAAACACACCCTTCGGGGTGGTTTTTCTCTTGAAGCCACCAACGCAGCCACGCCATCTGATCCATCTTCTATTATTAAAAATAAACAAATACGCCTCTCTCCCTCTCTTTTAAACAAACACATCTGATCCATCTTCTATTATTAAAAGAGAGGGAGAGAGGCGTACTTGTTTTTATTTTTATTTTTATTTTATACTGTGTATATCGTATCCCGTTGAGCTAAAGTGTAAACGAAATACTTTGAATTGCTAATAGCGAGAACTGTATCCCTGGGAGTGTTTTTATATAAATAATATAAAACCGAAACTATTGATTCCGAATAGTGATTATCGAATGTAAACCATTATTATTGCGGTATCGGTACGCACAGGAAAAGCTATATAACGTCTCATTAAATAGACAAAGGTGAACGTAAACGTTCAGAGAGTAATAATTCGAATCAGATCGAGTTATTTAACTAAAAAAAAATTACAGGTTAACTACTGGTTATAATAATTGCTTTTACATTAGGGTAAAAGTCAACTAGTCAAAAATCAAAGTGAAAGGGTAAAATAGTCATTTTGTCGTGTGAAAATTTACGGGTGGGTAACGGGTCAAAATAGGTGTTCTTGTCAAAACTTACAGTAGCAATATGGGCAGGGTGGGTAACGGGTCAAAATAGGTGTTCTTGTCAAAACTGGGTCATATCATGGTACGGGTGGAAGCAGGTTGACCTAAAGCACCTTTTTATTCAGAGTTATTATTTTTTACATATGAATAATGTGTCAAATATGATTATGAACTGTATATTAGTGCAACGGTAGTCTAATGTATTGGATAAAAATGATATATGCATTTAAGTACACCGTGGCTCATTTTGACCCATTTGACCCATTTTCTTTTTCAAACTTTGTTCTTTACATGTGAGAGATAAATTGTAGCCCGGATTGACCCATTTATTAAAAATGAAGCTGCATAATGATTCGTAATAATACAGACGACTAGGCGATGTGCAGCCGTGATTAAGTGCAAATATGTGGAGGTGATTTTTTCTCTCTCGTTTCCACACGGACGGGTCCCACTTGTGGAAACTTGTAGGCGCATCCCCATTTCAGGAAAAGCCCATGAATGTTAAAGAAAGAAGAGTCTTACAGCTTCCATACAGAAGCGGTTCAATGCTGGCTGAGATTTCATATTTGAAGGTCCAAGTGGCGGTGTTGGTAATGATAGCTGAGATATCAGGGAACAAAAAGCGTGCTTCAGCTTTTGAAAGTGTTGTTAAGAAGGTGAGCGGGAATGTTGTGGGGATAGCGTGTAGTGGTGTTGGTGGACTTAGAGATGCATATGTGAACACCCTTAGAGGACTTGCATCCATTGATCCTGATCTTATTTGGCTCCTTCTTACTGATGTGAACGCTCTTAGCCTCTAAAAACAAGGAAGCTACTTCATCACCACCACCAGTTGTGAATTTACCACCACTTTTTTAACTCGTGTCGCCGCCTTCATCTCCTAAGTCATACCTTTATGTTCAGTACGGTGGCCAGAGCTGTGGTTTTGGCTTTGTTTGTTGTGCTGTAGAAGACACTTAAAAGAAATTATACAACATCTTTTGACGTGCATCAAGATCCATTGCTTGTATTTAGCATTCTTTCAGTTGTGTCCATAGCTCACAGAAACATTTTTTATCCTGTAAAACTTAACATGTAATGTATCTAGTTTCGATTATTCATTTGTTTCTTGTATGGTTATCTAGTTTCGATTATTCTTTTTACATACTTGTAGTGCTCTTTAGTTTCGCGACAAATATCAACAAAACTAAAGCTTGACCATTCAAGACGAATCTACAACATATGCTACCGCCGCAAATGAGGAACACATTTTTCAATTCATACATTTAGTATTCATTGTGCAAAATCATATAAACCAACATCAAGTAATTGCAAGCCTTCATTAAACACCTAATGCAAAGCCATTCTTTTATATTGTTTTATTGTCTTACAAAGACTACTTACCCAAACTGGTAGAAACATCAAGATTACATATATAGGTTTAAGAGTTAAACATCATGCAAGATTAAAATATACATATAACTTAAACTAAACTGTAGATGATGAAACCACCCCGCTTCTTCCTTCATCATCATCATCACCTGATGATGACGTGTCATCTTCATCGTTTTCACGACCCTCTTCTTCTTCATCTTCTGCTGCTGATGCTTCATCATCATCATCATCATCATCATCATCATCATCATCATCAATCATATGATGTGTCATCTTCATTGTCTTCATCATCTTCATCATCACTAGGAACCGGTGGCGGCGGAATGTGAATAACATGCTACATACAACCAAAATGATATCGTATATAGTCAAAAATGAACAAAAAATGCCATAAAGTAGACTATTTTAGTAGATTTACTTACAAGGTCGCAATTCCTCTCATGGTGGGCAACACCATAAAAGTCGCCACTCTTTAAACCCAATTGCCACTCCACCCTTAGGCAGTGCTGACATTGAAAATCTCCATTGTAAGTCTGTTCACCATTCTTTTGGTGTGTGTGTCTTGGTGAATGTGGGTTTTGTTTGAGTGAGAGTCGTTTGGTGTGTGTGTCTTGGGTGAGTGTGTGTATATATAGAGCTTGTACTTAGTAGATGGCATGTAAGAAGGTAGCCCCACAATATCAAAACGATTCTATCAGCATGAAAATAGTAACGAGTTTAAAGTAGTATAAAGACGGGGCAGGAACTACTTGAGGTAAAGAATATTAATGCATGGTACAATTGTATAATGCAACACTTGCATGCGTTAACGGGTTTTATAAAATTGGTACTACACTTATAAAAAAAGATTACAGTTAATACCTCTTAAATATTAAACCGTTGTCACTTTTCTTTTATCTTCACACGTTCTATCTCAAATCTTTGCTTTCTCTCAAATATTACTAGTTTATATCAGTGCATACACGAGATCTTAGTTATTTTAATTTTCACAAGTAGCATCTGTCTCTTTTAATTTACAAGTAGCATTTTGTAACATCCAGTAAAACTAGTATTGCATGTGTTAGAACCTTATTATAAATTCGTCAATAGTATTTTTGCTAGCATTCAAGATGTTATCTTGCGCTCTTTAAGACCATATTGTACAATGTAGATGGGACCAACCCACCTACATGGCGCTACCGCCACAGCGCGACTCGACCTTCACGTTGTACCCACCAGTCCACGCAGAAGTAAGTTAATGCATGTTTCAGTATCGTTATATTTTCTTAATACTCGTCCATGCATGCCAACGTTAACTTGTTTCACATACAATTTTGAACATACGGATAAACAAGTATATTATTATTTCACGAAAACAAAAAACTTGGAGATACCATGTAAGATATAGGCCCACAAAATCAAAGAGATTCCTTGTAGAGAGAATAGAATTGCTTTGAAACCTATGCATCCATTGACCATTTAGAGAAAAGGAATAATTGTACGATGTAGACGGCGGCAAATAATGTATTTGCCTTGTATTTATTATTTCACAACCACTTTTTGACTTGTTTTGTTTTGCAATTCTTGTACAATACATGATAATCTTTATCCATAGTAAAAGTCTTTATTTCAAGTGTTTAAAATAATACGTTTTCCTATATTTTTTTAACATAACTTTTATTATAGACTACTTGTTTGACACCATAATCAACAAGTGCAAGTTTCAGTTGTTCAGGTTCTCAAATTTCATTCCTAGGATTGGCACAAATCATCCCAAGGTGTATCTGGATTGTATGAAGGATACTTCACACCCTTTTTGACCTTAAACTTAGGATCTATGACATCATCCTACGGGTCTTCTTCAACTATATATGTACCACTTAAAGGTGGTATGGGGTCATCTCTTTTACCTATGAAGTTACTTTACTTACAAGCTTCGTTAAAAAAGGATCATCTATTGTCAGCTTCTCAAAGACTACATTTTGTTCACCTTCTGTATGAAACTAAACATTATCAATCTCATCATCCTTAGACACTTCCTCATCCACTTCCTTAACATCACTACTAGTCTTATGCAAATTATCATCATCAAGGTACTCTAAAACATCATAATCATTAAAATGAGTGTACAAGTCCATCCTATGGCCATTCTGATATCCTAAAACCATAAACTCTTCCATGTCATCCTTTGTTTTAAACACCCTAATCCTACTAGACAATGTTGTTCCAGGAATACAATAATACAATCTTGTAGGCTTATTAATCACTAACCTTTCCACTATTTGAAACAACTCTTGAACTTTCATATCTTCAAATTGAATGTTATTAATTATCTGGCACTCACCATTCATGTACTTGAGAGGGTTTGGGACAAAAACCCCATCGTGATAGAGTTTTACTATGAAATCACCCATTAGTTAACAACCTGCAATTGAAAATAAGAAATTAGGGTTCCACAATTCCTTATTACATAATTGAAAATATTAGGGTTCCAAAATCGAGGATATCAATATTAAGGTTCCAAAACTGGGGGTATCACAATTAGGGGTTTTTTAAATCCTTTTGAAAGGAAATATAAAGAGCAATAAAGGGTTTATAAATCATACCTTTAGTTATCACTCTCAATCATACGAATAAATTGGGGATAATGTGTGTGTTTTGCAGGTGTGTAGTTATTAGGTTTAATAATAATGTCAACCCCGTTTTTATATGGACATCGTTTGAGGAAAGTGTGTTTAATATATCCACGTGTGTTTAATTAAAAAAAAAGGCAAGTGTGTAATGGTAACTGGTAAAACTGCTAATACCCGGTAATATTAGCTAGATCGAATAATATTTGAATGTATGTTGCGTATCTTGACACTTTACAAAGTATATTACGTAGATGTGTTTATTTGAAAAAATATCTTGCGTATCTTTAGCTTTAAACCCAAATATAAAAAATGGTCAATATGAAAAAGTGACTTGATTGGTATCAAAATATCACTTCACAGTGAGTATTAGAGTTTAAATAAATTTCACAAGGACTGCATGCGCTAATCTATACTACTATATAATGTATTTGGGACTATTCTATACTTAGAAAGGCTTAAAATTCAGACTTTTTCTTGCTTATTATGGAAAGATTTTAAAATTAATTTGTTAGTAATCAAGTTGGTTAGGAAGTTTGTTAGGAAACGGTTGGTTGTTCAAACTAAAATTATTTGGCTTAACCATCTCTAATATCTTTACTTATAAAGCATGAAGACAACTAAACGTGTAACAAAATAACGTAAAACATAATCACACGGTACCCGCCGCCGCATTGCGCAGGTACCGTTCTAGTAATAAATAACTCCAAGTAAACTTTTCATAACATAATTCACTCATAAAAATCTATAAATATCGATAGTAATTGTACGTACTAATTATCATCATATCATAATCCCATTGTACATTTTCAGATTTATTCACTAACAAAAAAATGAGCAACTATCAAGATACTCATGGCTTCTTGCCATCATCCCCAACCACCATAACTACCAACGAACTTAACCACCAACAAGAACCACAACCACCATCCAAGAATCACAACTAGCCGCGGCTCTTGGCCATGCTATCTTTAACATTCGTGACGTTGTAGCCACTGCTACCACCAACCCAATAATTAGCCGTACTTCATCTGACATCACTCCATCATCACTTAATAACAACCAAGATCAACCGTCAAAAACAACAACCACCACCCCAAGAAAAACAAGAAGAAGACACCCTTTTCGTAGAACAACGAGTTTGGATAAAAAAGAATGTCCCCAGATCAAAGTTGATTCTCTAATACTAATATTTATGTTTTTTTGTTTCATTTTCTTATGCATGAAAAGTACGTGTTGTTGATTAAGGTTTTGTTTTATTTGTTTATAATATGAACAGAGATTGAGGAGGATGGAAGAAATGGTGACGGAGATCGAGCAAAAGTGTTCGAAATTTACACGTGAATCTGAAGAAGTTATGACACAAGAACACGAACAACGTGATGGAAATAGAGATGATGAGAATGTAGTTGAGGTAGTTATCTTGTTCTTTGTTTCTTGATAGTTTGGTTATGGGTTTGGGTTAAAATGGGCACATATGGGTTAAATTCGGGATGTCAAAATATGTTGATTTAATTTTGTAGAGAAACGTGGAGCAAGACAAAGAAGATAAAGAGGAAAGTGTGGAGTTCAAGCAACTTGATGACGGGAGTTTACGAATCCAAATGAGTTGTTCATGCAGTAAACGCTTTGAGATTTTGCATAACCAAATCGGGTGTTTCTACAGGTTGATATAGCATAAGGTGTGCCTTAGTTAAGAGTAGTTGATCGCTTGTTCGTATGTTGGTAGAGGAAGTTGTCATGTAAACTACACGTACTTGCTCCTTTTTGCATTCGATTAGTTACGGTTTGTTCAGTTGAGAGAGTGAAATGAAGTTGTATTTCAGTTGATTATGTTAATTTGATTGAGAAATATGTTATCAAGGGAAATGAACACGGGATAAGAAAATATTAACCTTCGAATGATGGGTCTGTTCAACAAAATCCATAACGGAGTAATCTATAATGCCCATAATTATACATGTAAAGTTTATAAACCCAGCGCGCACTACAAGAAAAATCGTCTCTAACAGCATAAACGTCGTCACTAAAGCTGTTTAGTGACGAGAATCACGGTCCTCACTCGTCGTTGTTCAAAGAGACACCGTATCCATGTCATTGCATGATGCACTTTGTAGATAAGGTGTGTACTTTGTTGCTTGCGGGAGGAGATGGAATTAGAGGGTCTCACAGTGTTATAGGACCCTAATAGAACTTTGCTTCACGGTGCTAGTTTTTAAAAATACTCTATTCGTCTCAAAATATAAGTCCACTTTGTTATTTTTTGTTGTCCCAAAACTCAAGTCCACTTTCAATTTCAACCAATCAAAATGCTTCTAAGTGGGTGAGAATGAGTTTTTATTGGTTAATATTGTAAGAGGCCCACCCTTCTTAAACTTTGTGAAATATGAAAGTGGACATATAATTTGGGACGGATGGAGTAATACTGAAAATGCACCTAGCCGTAAAACATTGTGTTTCTAGTTATTGCTTAATTAGTCCGTTAATAATTGAAAATGAACTTAATTTTTAGTAAACTCAATCATTCAAATTGAAATGATACTTTTTGTCAATATTTTCTTTTGTATTACAGTTTAGAAATATTTTTGCATCTGATCACTTTTAGTCCTGATTCGATCCATCACTGATCCGATCACTTTTAGGGCATTACTTTGTTTTTTCATTTCTATTTATATGTTCTGTACAAACCTTTTTAATTATTATGTAACTAGATTCCAGGCCCGCCCTCACGGGGTGGCTACCGTCACTACATTTGTCGGCTAAATTATTAATGTGGACTTTTGTTTTAAGATTGCGCTATTTCAAAGATCGAAATTATTTCTTTTAGTGGAGGGTGTTTTGAATGAGTACGAAATTTTATATAATAATATGATGTAATTGTAAATACAGTTAAATGAGTCAACAATTAAAAATGCAAAACATAGCAAACATTGGACAAAAAAATCACGAAATACATTCATATATTTCAACTTCCATATCTTTGTCGATACCAATTGTCTACTTCATATTCCGTGTCACTATCTTCTTCAGAAGAATCATATTCATTGTTATTGTAGTTTTGTTCGATGTGACCAAGATTTTCAATGATTGTTTCATTTGAATCCAAAACATTATTTGTATCATCTAACTCTACATTATTTATTTCGTTTTGCATGAACTGAGTGTGATCATTTTCTTGTGTCGTTGAATCATCATCTTCATCAGTCATGACTACATCAATATCTTCATCCTCAAGTAATGTAATTGATGAGGCGAAAAGTGTTATGCTTTTAGGAGGTCATTTAAGCCCTAATCCGTATTTATTTGATCAAATATTGCTGGAAATTGTGAAGAAAACGACAAAGTCTCAAAATCATGCTGGAAATTGTACCTGACGGCATCACTCTTTACGAGTTGACGATATCATGCTTTGACAAGTAGGTGGATATGAGATTACACGAGACGCTCCAGAAAGTTTTTGTGAAATAACACGTGACGGCGTCACGCTTTGTGACGCCTAGGCCGTCACGTTATAATCTAATTAGAGACGGCCCAGAGAGAATTAAAGGGGGACGACGTCAAGAATGGATCTGAGCAATCCGAGAAGGATTTTGGCGGCGAGGTGACGGCGTCACAAGATAAAACGTGACGTCGTCAAGTTGTAAAATCTATATATAGTTTTCTAATTTTCATTTATTAGGTGTTTAACTTTTGGGAGAACTTTAGGGAAAAACCCTAGGTCGAATTTTACTATATTTTCAAGGGTTTTTCACCCTTGAATCATTCATGCTTAATTAAAGATAAGTCTCCTTTCAAATCAATCAATATGCATGTCTATGTGTTGCTTGATTATATCTTATGCTTGTCTTTACTTTAACATGCTAGGCTAGGTTTTTCTTATGTTTGCTTATATCTAATGAAAGTTAGCTATTAATTACTTGTTGTTGGTTTGTTATTGATTGTTGTGGGTGGGTGATGTCGATGTTAGGCTTAAAAAACTGGCTAACCTCCTATATGGTAACTTGCTTGAACGTCTTAAGAAACATGAATCAGATGTGTACTACGATTATATGGTTGTATTTAATGCATAAGTGAATTCTAGTGATCTCATGTTAGGAGCTTTTAGTCGGCTCGACATAGAGTGAAGTAGGAGCTTATAGAGTTAGGGAAGATCGTACACGGCCCTACGAATGGTTTAAAGGAATACAACCCGTCATCCACACAATTATAACAAACCAATTAACCGGTAAAAGATAGCTAGGGAGTAAGGAAATCTAAGTAAACACACTTTTCTCCATATAAGTTTCACAACCAATTTACTTTTCTTGTTATTTAATTTTATTTGCATTAGTAGATATTTGGGTTAGTTGACTAGCAACTAATTCTGCCCACTTTTCCAAATACCCGAGATTTTACTTGCTTTCATAAAAAAATAAAAAAAAAATACAAAAAGAATCATCCCTCAACCCTTAGACCTAAACTAGAGTAGTTTTCAATCCTAACGACACTATTCCCCGAGAGAACGATCAATCCCCCGGTACTAGCCACTACAATATACTACATCGGTCAGGTACACTGCCTGGTGGGGGTTGCAAGCTTCTCAAGATCCCTTGAGAGGTAAAACCGACTGCGAAGGTTGCAAAACCCACGCATCAAGTTTTTGGCGCCACTGCCGGGGAATAGTTATTGCTTAGGTTGAAATTTATTTTACTTAGGTCTGCTCATTAGATTCATTTCTAGTGAGATTTTTATTTTTATTTTTTCTAGGTTCTCTTTAGTCTATCTTTCTCTGCCCAACCCTTCGCTTTAATCTTCCTTGGCCATCATGGTAAACAAAAATCTCTCTAATCTTAGAGTCACTAGGAGTCGTAGTTCCATAAGAGACCTTATCCCACCTTACGCAGAACTTGAAAGGGAAATGCGTAGATTAAGACAGCACTCTTCAACATCCGAACCAATTGGCATCACCATCAACTTCGATGAAGCCCTTTTCTGAGGAGGAATCTGATCATCACGATACACCACCTAACCCCCGATCCAATCCCAATACGGAAATTCCTGAGGATCCTACCCCCAAGTGCCTCAAGGATTACTCTTCTCCCACCCCTCGTGGCTTTTCTAACGCTATTGTGTTTCCAAATGAACACACAGAAGGGGTCTTGCGTGCAACCGACGTTTGGCTTGTCCAAAGTGTATGCAAGTTTCATGGATTGAAAACTGAAGATCCAATCCAACACATCAAATACTTCCTGAAAATAGTGGACACCATCCATACGGACGGGGCCACTAGAGATACCTCCCGGCTTCGATTCTTTCCTTTTACCCTTCAAGGTAAAGCCGGGGAATGGTACAACAAGCTTCCTTCTGAGTCCATCTTCACGTGGGAACAACTCATCTCAAATTCTATAAAAATTTCTTCCCCGTAGGAAGAACCTCGGTACTTAGAGACAAACTCCTCCGATTCCGCATTGGACAAGCAGAACCCATTCATAAATCCTGGATTAGATTCAAGGATCTAATAAGACAAGTCCCCCATCATGGCATTGAACTCTGGCTTTTCGTCCAAATATTCTACGATAGTATATCTCAAAGTGACCAGAAGGGAGTAAATAATTCGGTAAAAGGTCTCGACGACCACATAACTGATCAACAAAATGACTTAAGGGCCAAGTTCGCAGAACTCAAAGCCTTACTTGGTGGCCACATCAAACCCTAAGTGGATCAAAATGACCCTTTGCTAGCCATTACCACTAGAGCCGGAACGACAACTAAGGACCCACTATACCCAGTCCAACAATCCAACGTCACGGAACCTGACACCTCTCACGAGGAGGAAGGTAACGTGCACGATGAGATTCCCGAGCAGCCCCCTCAGGCAACCTCCTCTCCACCCATTCCACCCAAACAGCCCGTGAAAGTCCCATATCCATCCCGCCTCAAAAATCAAAAGGTTGAGAATGATAATAAGAGGTTCTTGTCATACTTGAAGGATTTGGATGTCACTATACCACTCTTTGATGCATGTTACCATATGCCCAAATATAGTACATACTTCAAGAAGCTACTCGCCAATAGGAAAAAGCTCAAGGGTCTTGTAACCTTAGGAGAAGAATGTTCTGTGGTGACCCAGCGAGGATTACCAAAGAAAGTGGATGACCCCGGTAGTTTCACCTTGCCTTGTTCCATAGGATCTCTATCAGTAAAGAATGCTCTAGCCGACTTAGGGGCAAGCATCAATCTTATGCCATATTCCATGTTCCTCAAGCTGGGATACTCCGGATTGAAACCAAACCGTATGAACATCCAACTAGCTGATAGGTCGGTCAATTATCCCCTAGGAATATGTGAGAATGTGCTGGTTAAAGTAGGAAAGTTAAAATTTCCGGTTGACTTCGTCATCCTTGAAATGGAGGAAGATGATCTAGTGCCCATCATCCTAGGGAGACAGTTTCTTGCAACTGCTCGAGCCGTCATTGATGTTCATGATGGCAAGCTAACCTTACGAGTAGGTGCCGATAGCTTAACCTTTGACATCAAGGACACAATGAACCTGTCTCTCGAGGCAGCCAACCGGCTGTATTTCATCAGAAAGGTCGATGAACTCTCCGATGTCATTGACAATTGTGTAGATGAACAGGTTGAAGCAGGATGGTTACGTGACGAAGCTTTACTACCCATTTTCGAAGAGGAAAAGACGGAAGGTGTCAACACAGTCTCCTTCTATCCCAGACAATAAGACGTTGAACCAATCGAACTTCGTAAGCCCGAAAATAAACTTAAACCTTCCATCATCGAGCCACCCAAGTTAGAACTTAAGGAACTTCCAACCCACTTAGAGTATGCTTTCCTCCAGGGAGAAGATCAACTTCCGGTAATCATTAGCTCCTCCTTAAAAGATGCAAAGAAGGGTAAACTCCTAGGGGTTTTAAAAAAGTATAAAGGAGTTATTGAATGGAGTGTAGCCGACATCAAGGGGATTGATTCAACTTTCTGCACACACAAGATCCTCATGGAGGAGGATTATAAACCGACCATGCAACCTCATAGGCGAGTAAATCCCGACATAAAGGAAGTCGTAAAGAAGGAAGTCATTAAACTCCTGGACGCAGGGCTAATTTATCCGATATCAGACAGCCCATGGGTCAGTCCTATACAGGTTGTACCTAAGAAAGGAGGGATGACGGTGGTAAGGAATGACAAAGATGAGTTAGTACCCCAAAGAACAGTCACCAGTTGGCGTGTATGCATCAATTATAGGAAACTGAATGATGCAACCCGAAAGGATCACTTTCCTATCCCTTTCATCAATCAAATGTTGGAAAGATTAGCAGGACATGAATACTACTGCTTCTTAGATGGATTCTCAGGGTATTTCCAAATCCCTATCGCCCCTGAGGACCAAGAAAAGACCACATTCACATGCCCTTACGGTACATTCGCCTACAAGCGGATGCCTTTTGGACTATGTAACGCTCCCACTACTTTCCAACGATGCATGACCGCAATCTTTCACGAGTTAATGGAAGACAGCATGGAAGTCTTCATGGATGACTTTTTCGACTTTGGAGACTCCTTCGATCGATGTCTTACTAACCTCGAGAAAATGCTCAAACGTTGTGGGGAGACCAACTTGGTTTTAAACTGGGAAAAGTGCCATTTTATGGTAAAGGAAGGGATCGTGCTTAGGCACAAAATCTCTGGAAACGGAATTGAGGTAGATCGAGCAAAAATCGAGGCTATATCCAAGCTGCCTTATCCTACTACGGTCAAAGCAATACGTAGCTTCTTAGCTCATGTTGGTTTCTATAGGAGATTCATTAAGGATTTCTCAAAAATAGCTCGGCCAATGACTCAGCTACTTGTAAAGGATGCTCCATTCGATTTCTCTCAATAATGTAAGGATGCCTTCGACCAATTGAAGAAGGAACTCACGCAAGCTCTGATTATGATCACTCCTAATTGGGAGCTACCCTTTGAGATCATGTGCGACGCTAGTGATTACGCTGTTGGGGCAGTGCTAGGCCAAAGGCTTAACAAACACTTCCAGCCAATATATTACGCTAGCAAAACCATGAATCCTGCTCAAGAAAACTACACCACCACGGAAAAGGAACTGTTAGCCGTGGTATTTGCTTTTTATAAGTTCCGCCAATATCTAGTCCTCTCAAAAACCGTTGTCTTTACTGATCATTCAGCTCTTCGATATCTTTTCACTAAACAGGACGCTAAACCACGACTAATCTGTTGGATCTTATTATTGCAAGAGTTTGATGTAGAAATTCGTGATAAGAATGGAGCAGAAAATCTAGCGGCTGATCATCTCTCTCGACTAGAAAACCCAGCCTGAGCGAATCTGATAAAAGTGAGATTCGAGATTCATTTCCCGATGAACAGCTCATGTTAATAAGTGATTCTGAACCATGGTACACAGATTATGCTAACGACCTGGCAAGCAGAGTTGTTCCCGAGCACATGAACAGACATGAAAGAAAGAGGTTCTTCACTCAGTTAAAATACTACTTTTGGGACGAACCTTTCTTATTCCGCAGATGCCCTGATCACTTGATCAAGTGATCAGGCGATGTGTTTATGAGAAGGAGGCAATCAGAATCATGTAAGAATGTCATGCAGGTCCATCCGGGGGACATCATGGAATGAATACTACTGCACGAAAATTTTTTGACGCAGGATTCTATTGGCCTACAGTATTTCGAGATGTGAAAGGAATGATACAGGCATGTGACGCTTGTCAAAGAGCTGGGAATATCTCTAGGAGGGATGAAGCACCCCAGAATTATATACAAGTTTGAGAAGTTTTCGATGTTTGGGGAATAGACTTCATGGGCCCCTTTCCATCTTCAGGAGGGAATGAATACATCTTAGTGGCCATTGACTATTTTCAAAGTGGGTAAAGGCGCAAGCCCTTAGGACCAACGATACTAGGGTAGTCATTCATTTCTTAAAGAAACTATTTGCTAGATTTGGCATTCCAAAAGCTCTTATTAGTGATAGAGGAACCCATTTTTGCAATACGCAAGGTCATGAAAAGATATGGAGTCTCCCATCGATTTTCCACTGCTTATCATCCTCAAACCAACGGTCAAGTCGAAAACACCAATAGGGCAATAAAAAGGATATTAGAGAAAACGGTCAACCAAAACAGGAAAGACTGGTCCTTTAAGCATGATGAAGCTTTGTGGGCGTTCCGAACTGCTTACAAGACGTCCATCGGAACAACCCCTTTCTGCATGGTTTACGGCAAGGCATGTCACCTCCTGATTGAAGGAAAAGCAGTCAGCTAAATTCAACCACGGATGTGGTCAAACAAGTCAAACTCCTAAGGTTCAATGCTCCGCGGAAGTATAGTGTTTCCCCGGGTCGTTATGTCCCGACGAGGTGTGATGGTTATAAAACGGGTTTGTGATCTGGTGAATTTGGACAGAAAGGGTTGTGAATGATTACGCTACGAGATGAGGAATGAAAATAACTTAGAAATACTATATTAACATTTACTGACGATCAGATAACCAAAAACGTAAGCTAAGACTAAAAAAACGCGTTCGTTTGATTTAAATTTACGTTGACGTACGAAATAAAACACGGGTTTTTGTGAAATAAAATACCTACGAATGTGAAAATTACATTTTTACAATCCTAATGATAAAAGAAAATTTTTAGAAAAAGAAAAATAATTTTTACACTATTTAATTAATTACTATTTAATTACTAATTAATTATATTTAAATTACACTAATTATGAAATTAAGCTAGAAAAATGAAAATTTAATTCTAAAAATTCTAAAATAATATTGAAGTAATTTTAAAATTAAAAATATATTTTTCCTACTTTTTATCTAATTATTATTAATTAATTACTATTTATTAATTAACTAAAATTAAGAAAAATAGAAAATGGATAGTGAAAATTATGAAAAATTTCCTAAAATTATTTTATGATTTCTAAAACCTAGGAAAAATATAAAAAGGTACTATTGTTAAATAAAAATTAATAAACCTAATTAATTATCTAATATTACTTAATTATTAATAAACTAATACTAATTATAATAAATACTAAATAAAAGGATAAAAATCTGAAAAAATTCCTACAATTACTTTAATATACTAGGACTTTAAGAAAAATATAAAAACAGATAAGCACTTGACAAAAATTTAAAAAGAAAAATTAAAAAGCTAAATTATGTTAAATAGAAGCTATCACTAAAAAATTAAATGTGGTTTTTTGGAAATTTTCTTTTATACACCTATTAACCTACTGAAAATAAGAACTTTTTGTAAAGGCACATTGATAGGAACTTATAAATAAGCAGTGTGCATGGAAATAAGCCCAACAGTTGGCTTATAGGCTTGAAAATGAGTTTTGAGCTTAAATAAGCTGGAAGTAAGCTACATAGTGAACTCAGATGGCAAATTAAGCTGCAAGAGATTGATGTATACTAGGAAAGAGCTAAAACAACTAGGAAAAATCACTGAATAAGCTACAAAGATGTAATAAGCAAATCCAACACCCACTACCTAGGCCATCAGATCTGCAGGCAACTAGCAAGGCCAAATAAGCTTATCAAACAAGATTGAAAAGCCAAAGTGAGCCTGGAATTAGTTAATTGGGTTGGAGGGCTTTCCAAAAAGCCAGAGAACATAGCCTGAAGCCCACTGATAAGCTTTTAAGAAGCTTGTGAAAATGGCTGTTGAAACAGACCCCTGTGGAGCAAGGCAAGTTTGGCAGGTAAAATAAGCTGGGCCAGAAGACTTAAGCCCAAACTAAACCTAGATTTGAAAAGCTAGCTATGTGGGCTTTCTAAAAAGTCCACAAGCTCAAGCTGGGACCTACAAACAAGCTTACAATAAGCTGATGAAACTGAGTCTCAACACTGCTGACTCAGTGTAAAGTTTTCAGTGAAACCACATTGGGATGCAAACTTAAGTGCAAAAATAAACAATAAATAGGCAAATAAGCACATAATAATGGAGAGCATATTGTAAGGTTTTCAAAACATCCAAAAGTACAAGCTAAGATGCATTAATAAACAAATGGAGGCTTAGAGAAAAAAGGCTGAAAACCAAAACTCCCCTGGTGCAGGGGACTAATAAGCTTGGCAATTGAAATAAGCAAATATAGTGGTCATCTAAACTAAGAACACTTGAAAGATGAAACTAAAAGTTATTGAGCTTGCCAAAGCTTGAGTCAATCTCTAAATAAAAACTAATAAGGCTCAGAGGCTTAAATCAAAGAGGAGACTTAACTGCTTGGTAATCACAAACCTTTAATAAGCTAGCAATAAGCTGAAACACTACAAGGACATTAAATCTTACCTAAAGTAGCTGAGGGAACAAAGATTAAGCAGTAAAAATGATCTGAGAACACCTAAAGCTCTAATAAGCAGAAACTTTCTTAAGGCTGCAGTCAAAAGGTACAACAGTGGGCTAAATGAGCATCTTAGAAGCTTAATAAATTAACTGGAAAAATTCATAAAAATAAAACAAAAATCTAAGCATGACAACCCACCCAATAAGCTGTAAACTAAATTTTAGAGCAATTGGCTGAGAAATGAGAAAATGAAAAATGAACCTTTGAGGGTGCTTGGAACTGCTATGCAGGGCTGCACATAGTCAATGTGGGTACAAAGTGAATTTTTTGACCCACAAAGGTCAATCCCAGATCATACACACTTTCATCATCTTATTTGGAACTAAAATGAAGCAAGCAAAACAACTAACTGAATTGTAAACTAAATCTAACCTATGCTCTTTTTTTCAAAACAGATTTGATGGAAATCCCAAGAAATATAAGTCTGATCACCTAGAAACTGAATGGGAATGCAAAACTTTGATTCAAAACTACTCCATATATTTAACTTAAGCTAATTAGAACTTGGGAATGGTACAGAACAGTTTCAACCCTTTAACACAATGCTATGCCAAACACCCCTTAAGTCCACTGAAATGACTTTTACACTACCACTAACTGATTTTTGCAAATAGGTGAACAAAGGTACTACAACCATAGATAACCAATTTCTAACCAATAATAAGTGGATTCAATAAGCTATGAAGATAAGCAGTAAAAAAAAAAAAAAAAAAAAAAAAACAGAAAGTAAATAAGCAATACATAAACAAGGTTCTTAAATTTTTATTTAACTTAAAATGATTACAAACTGAGTTTTTAAGGCTACAATACTTAATTAAAATTAAACTTAACACTAATTTTACACTACACTTAACTACTATTAACTATTTCTAAGACCTAATGCCAAATTATGGCTTACATTGACTTACTTAAATACATAAAAAAAAGAAAAACATTGACCAGGCCTTTTGTCTTCTTTTCCACTCTTTGTCTTCTGGTTCTTTTGTGTTCCCTGCTTGCTGTGTACCCTTGGAAATATCTCATAGCCATTTGATTGGCCTGCTTCTTCTCTCAGCAGCCCTAGGCTTGTTGGTGTTATAAGATGGAGAGGGGTAATAATTAGGTTGGGGTTGACCTTGTTTGAGGAGGGGAGGCAGTAGGGAGGCTGGTAGGAGAGGGGAGGGGGGACAAGTATCTTGGAGATGGCAGGTTGTTGGGGGCTAGGTGTTGGTGATTTGGCGGGGAAGAAAGGAGTGAGGGGTGAGGAGGGTTGACTGTTTGACCCCCCGTTTGTTTTATTAACAAAAATGGGATGGTGGGCTTTGGATTGGTATGGGCTAGTGGTAAGAATGGGCTGGGGTATTGGATTTGGTTTATGTTTAGATTAGGAGTGGATTGGTTTTGGTTTATATATAATACAAAGGTCCGTTTGTTTTATATAACTTTTAATCTCAAGGACCAATTTTGTAATTTGGTGATTTTATGAGGACCAAAGTTGCCAACCATCCAAAGTATTCCAAGGGTCACATTTGTTACATTCCCAAAAGATGAGGGTCACAAAATGTATTTTCCATTTTAAAATTCCCCAGGGACTGATTTTGTCAATTTCCCAAACTGCAGGGACCAAAAATGTAAATTTTCCAAAGTTTTTACCTAAGGACAATATTTGATAAATTTTGACTTTTAAATGCCTTAGGTTGACTTTCCTTTCAAAACAAATGCTCAAGGACTAGTTTTGTAAATTTTTGAAAGTCGGGGGACTAAAACTGCCAATTGTGTAAACTTTGTTCGTTTTTCATTGTTTTTGCTCATTTTGCATCTGAAACGTATAAAATACAATCCCTGGGATATTTTTAGTATTTTGATGCATTTCTGAGCGTTTTCGGATATTTTGGCAGTTTAAATACGATAAAAATGATGAGTGTTTGAGCACTCATCAATCCCCCACACTAAACTATTGTTAGTCCCTATCAATATTTTTGGAAAACTTGATGGATTTTAAACTCTTTACCAAAAGCCATCACTTATGGAGTAGCCAGATGTAAGAACTGTGGCACACCTGATAACCGTGTGATTTTGAGCAAACCACCAGCTGTAAACGGATTTGATTAGTCTTTACCAAAAGCCGTTTGCTTCTGGACTAGCCAACTCTTGATGGAATAGTCAACATCTTGGTGAGCTGATTACCAATTATGGATTTTCCACTGCCTTTACCACAAGCCATAATCTTGTGAGCTAGCCAACTCATTCGCTTTATGGGATATGGCGAGTTGATTTACCATACAATTTTGGGCAAATTGCAAGCCGTAAACGGATTTGAGATGTCTTTACCAAGAGCCGTTTGCTCCTGGACTAGCCAATCCCTTTTGTCGGTTAGACATGGCGGACTGATTACCACAAAAATTTTGAAGCACCAGTGAAAAATTTTTAAAAAATTTTTGAAATTTTGGCCAAAATGGGGGTATTAGATAGTAAAACGTGATAAAATTCGCTAGAATAGCGAATACCCCCCCCCCCCCCCCCCCCACACACTTAGGATGAATATTGTCCTCAATATTCAAAGTCCCGGCTATTATGCCGACATTTTGAACGTAAAAGGGCAACATTACAAGCTAAGCGTGGAAAACACCATTTTGTTTTTCACTTCATAAGTAACCATAGCATGGGGGACTCCCCCACACTTAGGGTGAAAACCCTATAAACATGCTACTGTTTTTGTTTACCGAGTCGCTTAGCTTGACTCGACCCCGAATTCATTTGTCCTTGGGGAAGCATGATGTGGAAGAGACAATCTCCATCGGACTTTCATTCAAGATGTTTGGACAAACATTTTAAGCACGTGAAAGTTCCACACCAATGAGATAAGTATCCGGCTCAAGATAATGATACATGAAAATGCCGGGATCAAATATGGTATCTTCATTCCCGAAGGAGTGAAGAAGAGAAGAAGTCACCTTATAGGTGAAGAAAAGGAAGAAAACCATGATGTAAATCATGATTTGATATTCTTCCTCGAGATCAGGCTCCGTAGCCTGAATTTGGATTTCAAAGGTTAAGCTCGTAAACAGCCCGGGAGGGTGGGTGGGAATTTGAAAATTCTCATAATTGAGAGCATCTCCCCCCGGGCTATCAAACTCCGGAAGAGTCATGATATGATGAGTGAGTTCACCGGAGAACTCATCATGAAGAGAATCATTCACAAGATGTGAATCTGTGAACTCATGTTCCGGAATAGACTCATCACAATCCTCATTCCGAATACCAAAGAGTGGATTATCAGAAATCGAAGTGAATTCAGATTCGAATTCAAATAGAGGATTGGTGAGAGTAGTATTGAATGTTTCGGGAACAAAGTGATTATTATTCTCTATTGGACTGCCGGGATAAGAAGTGAGTGACAGATCATGGTTTAAGAGACTTTCAATTTCTCCCAGATCGGTTTCAAAGTCGAGGAGACCATCATCACTTTCTAATGAAAGTGGATTGATGTGAGTAAGTTCATCGGCGAACTCCTCGAGAAGAGGATCAACATCAGAATGTGGAACTGATGCCTCAATATACTCAATGTCTCCATGAGATGTACAGTCATCATTAAAATCTGAGAAAGTCTCAAAATGATCGTTAGGACACTCAATGGGGGAAGGAATATCACACATATGCTCAAGAGTTCCCTGTGACTCTCCTGGGATTGGGATAAGGATCTCAACACTAGACTTTATTAATTCGTCCGATTCCTTATTAGGAACAGTGTCAAGATGCTCATCCCCCATGCTTAGAGAGTGAGTGGGAACCTCGGGTGTGATAGCAGTTGTTTGAGATGGAATCTCAACTGTTGGGGTATCAACTGATGAACTTGATGAAGTTTTATAAAATTCAAGGATGTCAAGTGTATCTTCATCATCACTGTCATCAGGAATAAAATGGAACAAAGAGCTAGACTTGGCTGCTTTTTCTCTTGCAATGGATTCCCTCACAGATTTTTCATAGGCATCTTGGGAATTTATTCTAGCAGCCCGCTCTTCAGCAAGCAATTCTTCCATGGATTTTTGATGAGTATGTCTTTGGGCAAAGTCTTTAACTAAACCTTTAAGCTCATCAACGATTTTCATCATATTTTGCATTTCTGGAAGAAGTGCTTGATTCATATCGTACTGTCGAGGTTGATCGTAATAAGGTGTGTCAAAATTGTCACAAGGGTATGGATTCCCCGTTTGACCATCTGAGCTGAAGTGTGGACCTCCACAGTAATCACAACAGTAAAACTGTTGAGTCTGGACTGGTGAATCATATGGGTATTGGTCATAACCAAAGTTCTGAGCATCACCGGGAAACTGTTCATAGACAAACGTGTTTCCGGATTGACACTCAAATCCTTGGTGAGGGCCTCCACAAAACTCACACATATATGTCAGTATCTCACGATGTGGTGGCTGGTAGGATGAATCCGATGTATCATGGTAAGGATAGGGAGCTTGGTTATAGACAGACCCATCTCCTGACTCTACCATGCTACAGCCGGGACAATTCCCACCATTATGAGGACCACCACACCATTGGCAACCAAAATGGTGTGGATACGACATAGAAAGAATCAAAGGTTTACAGAGGGTAAGGAATGAAGAATCAAAGATGTGAGAGGGTAAAGGTGATTATTTTTGGTGTTTTTAGAAAACATTTTGTACAAATAGGAAAGAAAATCTTTTTGTGTTTTTGTGTTCGTTGAAAACTGAGTTTAAAAAGTTTTCGGGAACGGTTTTGTTTTGATAATAAGAAAATATGAACAAAGGATGGATTAATGTACAATGGAACGAATTCCAAAATCACTAATCAGAAAAACCGTTTAGAATAGCGCGCACAACCTCCCCGGCAGCGGCGCCAAAATTTGATTGAAGGAAAAGCAGTCAGCTAAATTCAACCACGGATGTGGTCAAACAAGTCAAACTCCTAAGGCTCAATGCTCCGCAGAAGTATAGTGTTTCCCCGGGTCGTTATGTCCCGACTAGGTGTGATGGTTATAAAACGGGTTTGTGATCGGGTGAATTTGGACAGAAAGGGTTGTGAATGATTACGCTACGAGATGAGGAATGAAAATAACTTAGAAATACTATATTAACATTTACTGACGATCAGATAAGACTAACAAAACGCGTTCGTTTGATTTAAATTTACGTTGACGTACGAAATAAAACGCGAGTTTTTGGGAAATAAAATACCCACGAATGTGAAAATTACATTTTTACAATCCTAATGAAAAAAGAAAATTTTTAGAAAAAGAAAAATAATTTTTATACTATTTAATTACTAATTAATTATATTTAAATTACACTAATTATGAAATTAAGCTAGAAAAATGAAAATTTAATTCTAAAAATTCTAAAATAATATAAAAGTAATTTTAAAATTAAAAATATATTTTTCCTACTTTTTATCTAATTATTATTAATTAATTACTATTTATTAATTAACTAAAATTAAGAAAAATAGAAAATGGATAGTGAAAATTATGAAAAATTTCCTAAAATTATTTTACGATTTCTAAAACCTAGGAAAAATATAAAAAAGTACTATTGTTAAATAAAAATTAATAAACCTAATTAATTATCTAATATTACTTAATTATTAATAAACTAATACTAATTATAATAAATACTAAATAAAAGGATAAAAATCTGAAAAAATTCATACAATTACTTTAATATACTAGGACTTTAAGAAAAATATAAAAACAGATAAGCACTTGACAAAAATTTAAAAAGAAAAATTAAAAAGCTAAATTATGTTAAATAGAAGCTATCACTAAAAAATTAATTTTGGTTTTTTGGAATTTTTCTTTTATACACCTATTAACCTACTGAAAATAAGAACTTTTTGTAAAGGCACATTGATAGGAACTTATAAATAAGCAGTGTGCATGGAAATAAGCCCAACAGTTGGCTTATAGGCTTGAAAATGAGTTTTGAGCTTAAATAAGCTGGAAGTAAGCTACATAGTGAACTCAGATGGCAAATTAAGCTGCAAGAGATTGATGTATACTAGGAAAGAGCTAAAACAACTAGGAAAAATCACTGAATAAGCTACAAAGATGTAATAAGCAAATCCAACACCCACTGCCTAGGCCATCAGATCTGCAGGCAACTAGCAAGGCCAAATAAGCTTATCAAACAAGATTGAAAAGCCAAAGTGAGCCGGGAATTAGTTAATTTGGTTGGAGGGCTTTCCAAAAAGCCAGAGAACATAGCCTGAAGTCCACTGATAAGCTTATAAGAAGCTTGTGAAAATGGCTGGTGAAACAGACCCCTGTGGAGCAAGGCAAGTTTGGCAGGTAAAATAAGCTGGGCCAGAAGACTTAAGCCCAAACTAAACCTAGATTTGAAAAGCTAGCTATGTGGGCTTTCCAAAAAGTCCACAAGCTCAAGCTGGGACCTACAAACAAGCTTACAATAAGCTGATGAAACTGAGTCTCAACAATGCTGACTCAGTGTAAAGTTTTCAGTGAAACCACATTGGGATGCAAACTTAAGTTCAGAAATAAACAATAAATAGGCAAATAAGCACATAATAATGGAGAGCATACTGTAAGGTTTTCAAAACATCCAAAAGTACAAGCTAAGATGCATTAATAAACAAATGGAGGCTTAGAGAAAAAAGGCTGAAAACCAAAACTCCCCTGGTGCAGGGGACAAATAAGCTTGGCAATTGAAATAAGCAAATATAGTGATCAGCTAAACTAAGAACACTTGAAAGATGAACCTAAAAGTTATTGAGCTTGCCAAAGCTTGAGTCAATCTCTAAATAAAAATTAATAAGGCTCAGGGCTTAAATCAAAGAGGAGACTTAACTGCTTGGTAATCACAAACCTTTAATAAGCTAGCAATAAGCTGAAACACTACAAGGACATTAAATCTTACCTAAAATAGCTGAGGGAACAGAGATTAAGCAGTAAAAATGATCTGAGAACACCTAAAGCTCTAATAAGCAGAAACTTTCTTAAGGCTGCAGTCAAAAGGTACAACAGTGGGCTAAATGAGCATCTTAGAAGCTTAATAAATTAACTGGAAAAATTCATAAAAATAAAACAAAACTCTAAGCATGACAACCCACCCAATAAGCTGTAAACTAAATTTTAGAGCAATTGGCTGAGAAATGAGAAAATGAAAAATGAACCTTTGAGGGTGCTTGGAACTGCTATGCAGGGCTGCACATAGTCAATGTGGGTACAAAGTGAATTTTTTGACCCACAAAGGTCAATCCCAGATCATACATACTTTCATCATCTTATTTGGGACTAAAATGAAGCAAGCAAAACAACTAACTGAATTGTAAACTAAATCTAACCTATGCTCTTTTTTTTCAAAACAACTAACTGGTAGGAGAGGGGAGGGGGGACAAGTATCTTGGAGATGGCAGGTTGTTGGGGGCTAGGTGTTGGTGATTTGGCGGGGAAGAAAGGAGTGAGGGGTGAGGAGGGTTGACTGTTTGACCCCCCGTTTGTTTTATTAACAAAAATGGGATGGTGGGCTTTGGATTGGTATGGGCTAGTGGTAAGAATGGGCTGGGGTATTGGATTTGGTTTATGTTTAGATTAGGAGTGGATTGGTTTTGGTTTATATATAATACAAAGGTCCGTTTGTTTTATATAACTTTTAATCTCAAGGACCAATTTTGTAATTTGGTGATTTTATGAGGACCAAAGTTGCCAACCATCCAAAGTATTCCAAGGGTCACATTTGTTACATTCCCAAAAGATGAGGGTCACAAAATGTATTTTCCATTTTAAAATTCCCCAGGGACTGATTTTGTCAATTTCCCAAACTGCAGGGACCAAAAATGTAAATTTTCCAAAGTTTTACCTAAGGACAATATTTGATAAATTTTGAATTTTGAATGCCTTAGGTTGACTTTCCTTTCAAAACAAATGCTCAGGGACTAGTTTTGTAAATTTTTGAAAGTCGGGGGACTAAAACTGCCAATTGTGTAAACTTTGTTCGTTTTTCATTGTTTTTGCTCATTTTGCATCTGAAACGTATAAAATACAATCCCTGGGATATTTTTAGTATTTTGATGCATTTCTGAGCGTTTTCGGATGTTTTGGCAGTTTAAATACGATAAAAATGATGAGTGTTTGAGCACTCATCACCTCCCAGTAGCACTGGAGCACAAGGCATATTGGGCACTTAAGGCCTGCAATTTGGATTACACGATAGAAGGAACAAATAGATTCTTGCAGCTCCAAGAGCTTGATGAATTGAGATTGGAAGCTTATGAATCTTCCATTACATACAAGGAAAGAGCAAAAAGATGATATGACCAACGGACTAAGAAACCTAAGGAGTTCTCAGAAGGAGATAAGGTTTTACTATATAATTCTCGTTTAAGGTTATTTCCTGGGAAACTAAAGTCCATATGGTATGGGCCATTCACTGTGAAGAGCTCCTCAAGAGCTGGAGCCGTCGTATTAATTGATGACGAGGATAGGGAATTCACAGTAAATATACAACGAGTTAAGCATTATCAAGAAAATGGTAATGAAATGATCAATGAGGAAGACATAACCTTTGACGAAGAGGTCACGTAATAGGAGTGACTTTGAGTCTAGCTACAAGACTTGTTAATAAAGAGAAGTGCTTCTTGGGAGGCAACCCAAGCTTTATTTGTTTGCTTGTTTGTTTATTTGATTTTATTTGTTTTCGTATGTATGTTTTATTTTTATTGCTAACAATTCATGTTTCAAATTACATTGTGAAAATGCTTTATTTTGTTTTTAACTTCGTCTTAACGACATATAAAGGTATTTTGCAAAACATGAGTGTAAGGGAAATCTAAATTTGTTTATAAGAACGAATTGGACATGAATTGTAGCAATATAAAATGAACATACATATTAGTATTTGTTTGAGTCAAATGCTTGTATCGAGTCATAATGAAATTTTGCATGGTTCCAGGAATTAAGGTATTTGTTTTTCCAGAAATTTTTCGGAAACTAAACATAAGAATTCTGTCAGATCAGTTCTGACGGCGTTAGTCTTTACAACCTGACGGCATCAGGTACTAATTCCAGAAAAAGTTTTTAAATTTTAGTTTTTCTGCTGGAATATAAAATTTACTGCATCTTTAACTCCAGGAATCTGCAAACTTTCATTCCACAAGCATTATATCCCTATATAGATTTTGCCACCAATTTTACGCAAGGTTTGCCTAGATTGTTTTCTCAGGTTTAACAGGTTATATTGGAGAAGAAGATGAACATGGAATCAAGTTCGTGACATCAAGTTTTTGGCATCGCTTTAAGCTTGAAGATATCACATCATCTTGGAAAAAATCTAACCATGTTACCACACGATCCACATCAAACGAATCAGGGGAGTATTTGTTTCATTCTTTCATTTTCGGTACTTTTACATCTTTTATGTGAACATTGGTGACAATGTTCGGTTTAAGTGTAAGGGGGTAGATGAAGACACCTTAGAAAATGCAATTACGCTTGATTTTTGTTTGTTTAATGGTAGATGTGTAATAAAACTGAGAGAAATATTTGTTAGGGCAATTTTAGCGCCAAATATAAATTTTTTTACAACATATAGGAGTGAAACTTTAGGCATAACAAGCGTCTCATAGATAGGGAATTTTATTACTAGCCTAAAAACCGTACCACTCAAAAAATTTTATGAATAAGGTAGTGACCATCCGAGTGTTAGATTAATTGACTAACGCGCTAGCGATCTAGGGTATGACTTGGTGACCATCTGTTATGCAAATAACGCGCCAGCGGTCCAAGAAGTGCACTAGTGACCATCCGTTAGTTGAAGCGTCAAGTACTCGCGCTAGCGATCTACTAAGTTTATTTAGTATGCTTGTTTGTGTACCGGTAGTATTTAGATTCTAGAACTTGCGTTAGTGACCATCCCAAATCCGCTAGTGAGACTACATTCGTGTAGTTAGATTTACTACATGATAAGAGGCATTAGGATAAGCCCTTGTTTTACACCCGTAATATAATTACATTGACTTCATTGGTCAAGTAATTTTCCCACACCCTTAGCGTTGTACTCATTTTTAGTACACGATACCCCTAGTACACCCCTTAGAGCCAATCTTTTCGTTTTTTTACAATCCACCCCAAATGTACACCCAAATCGCCTTAGCCTACCTTGTATGCACTCGTCTTTAGTGCATTATTGTGACAACATTTGTGTTAACCCTTAGTTAATAGTGTTATTGAATACATGGTTGCTAAGTCGAGTCATATCTTGTACATATTTTTTTGAGAAGATTGGGACTCATGGGTAAAGTACTAGTGTAATGAAGAATGGGGAAGAACAACACTTATTATCCCCATATGTGCATTAATATTTTAAAGTACTTTCAATTATCTTAATTCGAGTCATTAGAATAGTTAATTGTAAAGTATGTAAAAGTTCAAGTGTAAGGGGAAAACCGAGGCCCTATGATGTATTATTTTGGATGGTAGGGCAAGAGTGTATGAAAAAAAAATCAAAAAAACAAGAAAAAAAATTGGAAAAAGAAAAGTAGAAAAAACATACGGACTACCATCCCGTTTCCTTTTATGTTTATATATGTTTATGTTATTTTCTTTTTAGCTTAAGTTGAGTCGAGTCTTGGCTTAGCAACGCCACGTTGTGCATGTATTTGACTAAGATAGTTAACTCGCCACCACTAAAAATACCCTTTATCCCAACAAACCGTGTTTATCATATCCCTTCACCTAAAAACCCTTGAAAAGCCCTTTTTGATAGTTCATCTTAGGTGCTTACGCCAAATGGAGGAGGTTTTTGATCCTTTCCCAAGCCTATGGTAATCTATTTGCTAAGGGCTAGTGTTTGATTTCCGTGCTTTTTATGACTAGGGTGGAATAACTATTTGTTGTAATTACTTTTATATTAGCATTAAATGACCCCTAGCTCATATTTTGATTGGAATAAAAGCGCATTTGCTTGAGGACAAGCAAATCTCAAGTGTAAGGGTATTTGATGAGGCGAAAAGTGTTACGCTTTTAGGAGGTCATTTAAGCCTTAATCCGCACTTATTTGATCAAATATTGCCTTAAATCGTTCCTTTTGTCATTAGGTACTTTGGAGAGGAAATCTGGAAAAGAAGGTATTTTGGACGTTTTTGGAGCATAAAAGTGAAGAAAACGATAAAGTCCCAAAATCATGCTGGAAATTGTACCTGACGGCGTCACTCTTTACGAGGTGACGGCGTCACGCTTTGACAAGGAGGTGGATATGAGATTACACGAGACGCTCCAGAAAGTTTTTGTGAAATAACACGTGACGGTGTCACGCTTTGTCACGCCTAGGCCATCACGTTATAAGCTAAAGAGAGACAGCCCAAAGAGAATTAAAGAGGGACGACGTCATGAATGGATCTGAGCAATCCGAGAAGGGTTTTGGTGGCGAGGACGCCGTCAAGTTGTAAAATCTATTTATATTTTCTAATTTTCAATCATTAGGTGTGTAACTTTTGGGAGAACTTTAGGGAAAAACCCTAGGTCGAATTTTACTGTATTTTCAAGGATTTTTCACCCTTGAATCATTCATGATTAATTAAAGATAAGTCTCCTTTCAAATCAATCAATATGTCTATGTGTTGCTTGATTATATCTTATGCTTGTCTTTACTTTAACATGCTAGGCGAGGTTTTTCTTGTGTTTGCTTAGATCTAATGAAACCTAGCTATTAATTACTTGTTGTTGGTTTGTTATTGATTGTTGTGGGTGGGTGATGTCGATGTTAAGCTTAAGAAAACTGGCAAACCTCCTATATGGTAACTTGCTTGAACATCTTAAGAAACATGAATCGGATGTGTACTATGATTATATGGTTGTATTTAATGCATAAGTGAATTCTAGTGATCTCATGTTAGGAGCTTTTAGTCGGCTCGACATAGAGTGAAGTAGGAGCTTATAGAGTTAGGGAAGATCGTACACAACCCTATGAATGGTTTAAAGGAATACAACCCGTCATCCACACAATTATAACAAACCAATTAACCGGTAAAAGATAGCTAGGGAGTAAGGAAATCTAAGTAAACACACTTTTCTCCATATAAGTTTCACAACCAATTTACTTTTCTTGTTATTTAATTTTATTTGCATTAGTAGATATTTGGGTTAGTTGACTAGCAACTAATTCCGCCCACTCTTCCAAATACCCGAGATTTTACGTGCTTTCATAAAAAAAATACAAAAAGAATCATCCCTCAACCCTTAGACCTAAACTATAGTAGTTTTTAATCCTAACGACACTATTCCCCGAGAGAACGATCAATCCCTCGGTACTTGCCACTACACTATACTACATCGGTCAGGTACACTGCCTGGTGGGGGTTGCAAGCTTCTCAAGATCCCTTGAGAGGTAAAACCGACTGCGAAGGTTGCAAACCCACGCATCAGTAATATAAGAATTATCCTCTTCCGATATAGTATGCGATATTTGTGGGCTGTAGACATTAAGCATAATGAAAGTTTTGTAATCGTTGTTTTTTTGAAAGCGAAAATACTTTAACCAATAATAATGTTGATAAGAAACTGTAAAACACATTAAAAAAATAATAACAATACAATCAATAATCCTTACTTGTTTGATCGATGGATGTGGTTGTCACCGATTATTATAGAAAACTCTGAACAAATCGTGCAAAAAAAAGTAGTTACACATTGTTTTGTTTTCGTTTTTGTTGATTATAATTCATATATATATATTGGTTAATATAATGTTACGTGAATATAATGTATGTTAAGATATCAACAATATATTCCTAATAAAAACGTAGACTCGTATTTTTGTAAATGTTATTTTAGTGTTAGCATTAAATGTATTTAAATTAAGTATATTAAAATTTATTGTTCATATATTTTCCTTACTAAAAGGAAAACAGTTGCATAAATTTGGGATTGTTTGTATTATTAGAACCCTAAATTTTTTTCAAACACTTATTCTATAGGAGTATCAAAAATATTATTGATAAATTTTCATCGAAGGAAATTGTTAACAAAACAAATGAAACAAAGCCAGCAAACAATGATGGTATTTTTTTTACATGTCTTTTAATTTAATATTATTGTTTTAAGTATTTGCTCATTAGATAATTATTTTTTTCTTGTGATGTCATAAATAGATGCAAATGAATCCGGAACGCTTATTGATTGACTCAAGAATTATTATGGCAGTCGGCTAATCAGTGTTCGTAACATGAAGAAGTTAATTTCAAAACTAACAAAAGCATCAACATTAGTTGAGCAGATGCAGGCTTCCGGACATGACATTGACGACGATTATATGATTGATTTAGGATTTTTTCCAATTGATTAATTTTTTTATGTCTTTTTTATTTCCTAATTGCAACTAATTAATGACATTTATTTTTAAGTATTTTAATCTAATACATTGCTTATGTTTCTTTATTAAATATTGAATTTTTAATTGATTGATAATATTATTAAATAACATTACCTAATCCCTAATAAAATAAGTTATAAACATTGGATCAATAAAAATCGTTCTTCTCATTCTCTTGAAGCGATATTTTTGCCAATATAAAATGTGAGTTTGATTTTCAATAATGATTTAGGTTAACTGTTATTAATTTAATTAGATGAAGATTTTGTATTTATTGTATCTAACTATTGTATTTTTAGTTTTTTGATATGCACGTGTAACTTTAGGATGGCGTTTTTTGTTTGGATTATCCATATTTTGATATATATGCTTATTGTTGTTATTGCATGTCGTTATCGTTGCTTATTTTCAAAACCCCCAATTGAAAATTGTCACTGCATGCTGTTATTGTTGCTAATTAAAAAAAACCCCAAATGTTGTTGCATATATATATATATGTCGATTGTTAACTAAAATCTTTTAAAATTATGTAATATAAGTTTAATTTGTATGTAATTTTGATTGTGTTACCATAATCAACCAAAATTTATTTTGATATACACAATCAACCATCACGATCAACATTCGCTGTGTTTATTTATTGTTTTCGGTTAATAATAAGATCTCTGATTTTAGAGCATATTATGCAGTTGAATCCCTCTTTATTTGAGTTACATTATGATTGGTTATGTAAATGGTTTTAGTATAACACCATTATGTTTAGTTTTCCAGTCACGTTGATTATAGATTGTGATAAGCATCATCCGTTTATAAATTGTAATGAATTTGGTTACTTATACTGCGTGTATTAAACATTATGTATGGCCTTTTTAGTTAAGCTTGAAAACGGCGATGAGAGTGGTTTGAGAAATTGATCTTAGTGATGTGCAATGATATAATATATGTCTTTTGTACATAGAAGATATGTTACGTAGTAACGGGAAGAGCCTAAAAGAGATACCAAATATGCTATACCCAATTTCTGAATACATAATGGAAAAAATGCAAATGTTTATATGCAAAATTATATGAATAAAATGTATCAATTTAAGAATTGTGTCATTGACGGTGAACTTGGTATTTTATATGGAAAGAGTATCTAGAATACCCTTTAGTTATGGAGAATATATGCATTTGACATGATTAGCTTAGCGGAATATTTGTAAAATATATTCTTATTTTATGAAATTAGCAATTTAGCCCTAAGTTCAAATTTAGGTAGTCATGAGTATATAGAATGTGATTAAAACACTATGGATTAGAGTTTATGTTAGTTTTATTGTCAGGCCTTGATCATAATTCTACAATAAAGAATGAGATAATATACATTCGTAGATGTATATAGAATGTCAGTTCATGTTAGTGGTATATAGAATGTAATAAAAACACAAATGATTTCAGTGGTAAATTAAGAGTGTGACTGTAATTACGTCAATATAGAATGGGAATTGGGAAAGCACCCAACTGGAATTATAGTTTAGAATTAGTAATGAACACTAATTTCAGTTTCTACAAAACCTTTAGCGTACATGAAAACCATCTCATAGCTTTGGTTATGCAATTTCTTATGCTTTTTGGTGTCGGATTTATAATGACATTTAAGTTTGTATTCTGCATTCTATTATGTTACAGAGGTTTTTGGCATCCATTCTTATTGTAGTTTTTGTTTTATGTTTTTTTAATGTACCCTTGACTTAGTTTTTCTAAATTTCTACCTGTTTAGGTTTATCTAAATCATTGATTTACTAACTTTGACCATGTATTGTGATAAGAATTCTTCATTTATAATTTGTAATGCAAGTGATTACTTATCTTAGTTTTGAAACGGTTTTATTGTTTTTAAATTTACTGTTTTTGGTTAATGATAACGATATCGTTTTTGTTTTCGACAACTTATGTACTTAAATGGCATTTCATGTGTGTAACATTATGTTTGATAAACATTACAGATAGCCCTTTTAGTTAAGTTTCAAAATGGTGGTGAAAATGGCTTCAAAGTTCCATTAAAATTGTTTGAACTTACTGAACGTAAAGATTGCGAATGGTTATATGCAAAGGTGGTAAATAAGGTGTATGAGTTTAACATTCGTGTCATTGATGGTGAATCGGGTATTATATACGGAAAAGAATAGAAGGATTATGTAGAAGATAGTGGGATTAAACATGAATGGGTTGTTTTATTTGATGTTAGAAATGCTCAGTATGTTCTTGTTAGTCATTTTGATGAGAATGGAAGTAGTGGTAATGGATTTATCACGATAGCGGATGGAATCAAAATGTCTAGTTGTGTTGCGCAGATGTCTAAGATGAGTTCTTTGAAACAAGTATATTGCAATTTTTTTATTTTTGTATGTTTTATAGCTAACAAACTTTGGATTTTTGATTTATATTAATCTAATTCGATGATTTTGTATTATTCATATGCAGCTATTGCCAGAAAGTTTTTTTTTAAGGATATGAGTTTAAAAGACAAACTTTGTACTGTGTTAGAACTTGTGATGGGTGGATGAGGGTTTATATAGATTTTGATGATAACAAACCGTCTGGTTTCTGTGGTTCTGAATGGGAGGAATTTTTCCAAAAAAAAAATGATTGACGACACTCAAACTTTTGTTATATACTTTATTGTTGGGCATCATTTCGTCGTAACAATTCACGATGCTACTGGTTTTGGTCAGGATCCTGAATTTCGAAGTAAGATTTTTTTTCTAACATATAAATGTTTCTTAGATTCTGTGTTTTGGAAGAGAGCTCGTCCTTAGTCATTGATTTCATCAGATTTTCGTTTGAAATGTCCTCCATTTGTGATGGTTTGTATAATTTAACAACTTTATGTTTTTATAAGTTTTTGTTATGTTTTTTTGATAATCAATTTATTCTCGTGATTCTGAACTATAGGGGCTGGTTATGGGAAAAGTTATAAAGGTTAAAGAAGACGATGTTAATGTATCTGATAAGAGTGTCCAACATGAAAACCATGTTAGATTCGCCAAGAGAAGAAAAGGTGCTTCTGGTATCAAGATGTTGTTTAAAGTAGTATTTGTTTTATTTATGTTGTACTCAAAGTATGCAATATATTAGTTTAGATTTTTGGCATAGTTTGTTTTTTAGGAGTGTGGGAGTTCAAGCAACAAAAAGATTGGCCTGTCAGATAACATAATCGATGATGGTCGTAGCTTTGTTAAGAAGCTTGGCAGTACTACTAAGAAGGGTTATATCGTAAGTGCATATTATATTGATATTGTAGTTCATATATATTTTGCTTTTGTTTAAATTTTAAACATTTGTTTAATACATCTGAACAGACAATTCCAAGTGATTTTGTTAGAAGACACAAGCTATACAATTACTCTGGTTCTGATGATATAACTAAGGTCAGACTCTGTCATTTGAATTCATCCTTTGTGAAGGATCTTATTTTAAGAAAATACACTGATAAAGCAAGAGTCAAGGAGTTTGATGACCATATTGTTATGCTTGGAAAATGGAAACACATTATGAATGAAGTTGGATTTGTTGAAAATCAAGCGGTGAAGTTCAGTATTGATGATGCAGTATTGACAGAAAAAGGGGATGTTGTGTTTTTAATGCAATGAATATTTGATAGTTTAATGTGTATCTAAGTGTAGACAATGATGCCTAGTTTGTATAGCAGTTCTGTATAACTGCTTATTTTGGATTTGGTAGCTTGTTTCGGTATATAGCAAGCATGGCATGTAATTACAATGTAGGTTATCTAGTAGGTTTCAGATGATGGATGTTTAGAACAACTATCTTTTGTCTATAATTGAAGCATGTTTTGGTATTCAAATGTGATGCAGCGTTAGATAAAGATGTTCACTTAATAGGCAATTATAAATTTTCCAGTAACTAATCAATTATGAGCTTGTATACAAATCAGATTGCATAATGTTACCTTAATAGTGTGTAGTTTGTATCACCTTTCTTAGATTTACCTACACATGTTAAATAGAATGAATATAAACTTATAGATCTTCAATTATTAAAATCTTATAGGCCAAATTATTTGAAAACAGGGCTAATGTTAGTAGTTTGTTTGGTCCATTAACCATAATGTATTATAATAATATATAATTGTAGTAGTTAAGTTCCTGCAAACATATCAAATCACACATAAATTTTTTTTCTCAACAGTACTCAACTTGCCTGTTCATCTGCATTTTCGTCATTGCTTTGGACGACTTTCTTGTTGCATAAATATTTCTTGATATAATCTTCAATAACAAAGAACTATAAACAACTTGATTCATCAAGGTAAATTTTTCTATGTAATCTGCTATTATTTTGTAAGTGATTCATCAAGGTAAATTTTGTAAGTGAATATTAATATATTATTATTTTGTAATCTGATATTGTTTTGTAAGTGATATTATTTTGTAATCTGATATTATTTTGCCAGTATCAAATTAAGCTGAAATAGAGAAGAAAAAAAACACAAGGATCATATCCCTTAAATTGAACTTAAATAAACAGACTTAGATCTCATGGTAACAATCATTCGTTAATTTTTCAATATCCCACTGCTTTACAAAACATACTGTAATATATACATTTCGATATCTCATATTCATTTCCCTTGATCATATATGTCTCCCACACAAATTTACAAAATCGAACTCAAATGCAACTTCTTTAATTCGCTAACTCAACTCAACAAATCTTAACAAATAGAACGCTAAATGTTCTTGGGTCTAACCGCCTAGTGACCTAGTACAGTAATACTATTTTGTAATGTTTTCAATGAGAAAATAGTAACACCTAATGGCACTTACCCATTCCTAGTTCAAGATAGCTTGATTTTTTATCCAACCATCAAACAGACATTTAGAGGTGTAACATGTTAGAAAACCGGGATCACATTCCCAATCTTAAAATATTATTATTAATAATAAATTTATAAGCTTTGTTAAAGTTTATTCTCCTTTGGAAATTTTAAATTATTTTACCTCGCAACAACACTCACGCTATTCATTATCTCGTTATATACATCGATCAACCGTAATTGTTTATCCTCCTTGGATACCCATTTTTCCTTTTGGGCTTTTGTAACTTCAATTGTTTCCCGCTCAATAAATATTTAGAAATAATTTTTATTTTGTTTTAGAAAGGCAATATTTATTGAAGAAACCAAGAACAAGAATACAAGACAAGGCCAACTAATCAACTATCATGTGGTCTAGTGGTGAGTGCTTAACTTGTTAAGTGAGCCACAGAGAGAGTAGTACCGGATGGGTGACCATCCGGAAAGTCCTCTTTGACCACAGGGTTTGTTGATACTAGGCAATGAAGAGGAGACCCTGTAAGCCATTAGCTGCGCAGGTTCGAATCTGAGCCGGCCCCGGTTTTCATCCGGCCGTTTCTCCAGTGAATTATAATCGTGTGGAGGCGGTACGGTTTCCGGGCGGACGCCGTTAATAATCCCCACTGCGCCAACGTGGACCCGGTTAAGACAACATATGTGGTGGATGAGGGCCTACCATGGGGTAGGTGCGACTCTTATCCAAAAAATGAAAGTCACCGTTCAAAAAAAAAAAACCAACAAGGCCAACTTTTTAACAAGACAAATAAAAAATGGGCCTCAAAAATAACGACTAAAAAACGAACCTAAAAAAGCCAACACACAAACTCATAAGAAGATTTAATTTTTATCACAGGAAGATTTTAAAACTAAAGTTTAAAGTTTCAGTTTTGTGAGTTAGAGTACACAATATATCACGTATTTATTGAGCCTAAAAAATACATTATGTAATTTTTAAAATTTGCTTCTTTCATTTTAAGAAAACTTAACAATAAAATCGAGTGATCAAATTCACCCAAAGTATTCAGAATGATATTTGGATTGGCAAGATAGGGCCCAACAGATCCAAGAATAAATTCGGCCCAAGTGACATGGATGAATCGAGTTAAAAAGAACACACGGTTAAAAAAACCGAGTTAAAAAAACAAGTGATCTGAACACGGTAATTATTTAAACGACGCGGGTAATTGGGTTATATATAGGAGGATGAAACCATGAGAAGAGATTATTATATTCAATCAATCTTTTCTGAATGAAGTCATTAAGCGCTAGAAAGTTTCTCAACAAGTTTTTGCGATTTGGTAAGAAGATCAAAAAATCATTTGCTATAGCAGTTCAAATTTATCAAGAAATCGCTCGAGAAGAGGAACTACGAAAAGCACAAGAGTGAGAGCGATTCAGACAACTCTACGCAAAACAAGTAAAAGTGGTGGATCCGGAGAGACGTAGACGAGCATGTGAAGATGATATGCTTGCTGTTCTCTGCTAGTGGTTGTTGTTCATCTGTAGCTAGCTTGATAGATAGATAGATTTTGCTATCAAGTTTACGTTTTTATTTTTTAAGTCATGTAATCATATATAAATCACAGTAAGTATCATCTTGTTGGATATTGGCTTTCTTAAATCAAGTTTATGTTTTCATCGTCCTAATCGTGTGTTTGGCTGCATTTTCTTTGTTTTACTCTAGTAGTTGCTTTTGGCCTTCAAGTTATTGTACCGTTTGTACATATTCAATAGTTGTAAATTGGTCACTCTTTGACATAATAAGTCAACAAGTAATGGATCCAAGTGTTAGTTTTTGCAATACAATCGTGTAGCTTGAAGCCTTGAATAGTAGCATGACTGGATCTTACATTATATAATTTGTTTATATCATTTATTTATTTATTTGAACGGCTCTTACATTATATAATTGTTTATGCTCTTCAAACAGATCAAGTCAGCTAAGACGTCTTGAAGTTGCATGTTGTGATGGCCAATTGTATATAAGCATGCTCAAATGTTTTAAGAAATTTTCATTATTGGGGGAACTCAGCCTTCAGGGAACAGTAATCTCTGCAAGGATTGTTGAAAAACTTGGCCGTTATTGCCCCCTGCTAAAAATACTGAAAGGAAATGAAAGACCCGATACTTATTGGGATGAAGATTGGATTGAGGATGAGACAGCTGTAGCTATTGGGGATGAGTTACCTGGGTTAACTCACCTGGAACTTATTGGAAACAACATGTCAAACTATGGGTTGAAAGCGATTTTGGATGGTTGTAGTCACCTTGAATTACTTGATCTACGTGGGTGCTTTTACATTGAACTCAAAGGAGCCATACGGAAGAGATGTAAAAAGATAAACGCTGCGTTCTCGAGTTTTTCTAGGTGGGAATAGAAATGATGTGAAAAGAAGAGAAAAGAAATGAAAAGGAAAGGAAAGAAAGTTGATTTTATATTTCGTGTTCTTGAGTTGAAATGAAAGGAAATGAAATGAAATAATGTTGTGTTCTCGAGTTGAGAAGAAAAGAAAGAAAAAGAGACATAATTACATTTATGCACTTTTAGATATGTTCATTTTATCATAAGAGTCGAATATGAGTAAATATTGAAAGTTATATTGGTCATTATATACTAAATAGTGCGAGTGTAAAATACTTTCCGTCCAAATCCGCCCATATTTGGGCGGAAAATTCTTATAGGAAAATCACTAGAATTTTCCTATCATTTCCTTCCTGTTTCCTTTCCTTTCTGTCCAAAAAAAACTCGAGAACACAATAAAATTTCAATTTCCTATCATTTCCTTTCCTTTCCTTTTAAAAAATAACTCGAGAACGCAGCGAAAATGTTTCAAAATGCCTAGAGATTCTCTTGAAGGCTGTCCATATATCTTTGAATACACTGCGACTGAGAGATGGCTACTAAAGTCAGCCTTTCGATTCTAGTAAAACAAGAAAGGTATGCTTGTGTATGTTACCATGTAATTGTTGCACTTAAAACTACTAACTGAGGTTTATTTTTTGTCTTGAAGGTGTAGATGTTGCCTGCAAAAATAACCTTCTGAACTACGGCAAGATAATTTAGATCAGGTAATCATCAGGCTGCTGTTGCTTTTGTGCAATCTTTGAAATGAAAATTTGGCATTCCTTATTATGTAGAGAACTGAGGCATTTTGTGAATTATCTCTGGTTCTATGAAATGCATTTCCTACAATTGTAAGATTATTTGAATTTGTCTAACATATGGGACCCTATGCTAATTTTCTGATGTTAAAACTTCATTGTGGCCCTGAATCTCCCATATAATTTATGAAGTTATTGTATTTTGCATCTTTTATCTTTCTCATACGAGCAATTTTGTTTGCGGATCACAATTAGTAGTAATCATTCATTATCTCCTTTATGCTAATTGCAAATTCAAGGTTTTTGTATTTTTAAAACCCTATCAGAGACAACTATATTGCTCATTTTATAAAACAACTTGGCCATTCAATGACCATACCAAGCGACCGAGTCATTGTGTCGATTGGTTTATAAATGTTAAGTTATTAAAATATACTGTATTTACCCGGTAATGAGCAGCTCCGAAAAGTAACTTCATGGTGTTCTTCTGAGTCGAATACCCGGTAAGGAGCAGCTCCAAAAAGTAACTTCATTTTATCACATCTAGTTGGCGTTTGGCTAGAGGTGAGCATGGGGCTGTTTTTGGCTAAAATCAAAAGCCGAACTGAAACTTCGGTTTTACTAGCATTTTCTAAAACCATAAACTGTCGGTCTTTTGTGGGTTCGGTTTTTCGGTTATTGGTTTCATGTCAATTTTGTATTGGTTTGAACTTTTGAATTTTGTCTAGTAAACATTGCCCCAAAAATATTAATTCCAATTAAAACATTTAAACTACGAACATGCTCCAACAGCAGTGATGATCTGATCAAATGCAAAGGTCACAAAGCATGTACATAGATAAACAAATCCACATTTATAATGAACGAATATGGCCAAATTGTATATTAGAATATCAACAACGAAAAACAGATAATTTGTTTGTGTATAAGTAGCTAGGGAGGAGATAAATATTATGTTTGGTACAACAATTGATGTAAAATAAGAAAAAAACGAGTATAAAGTTTTAATGCAATGTTAGCATAAAAAGCAAGAGTGTTGTTGGTTTATGGGGTTTATTCTTAATAAAGTGTTTGGTTAGTGGGTTTAATTGTAAAAATGACATGAAACCTATAAAACTAGACATAGTCTATACCCATTAAGAGTGGTAAATTTACAGAACACATACCCATTCTGATACCCATAGTAATTCTATTAACAAAACAAACACCCCCCAAGTCGTACACTCTTAATATACGTGTCTTTATTTTTATACTTTCTTGACTCGTTATTTTGTTAAAAAATAAGCTTAGAAGCAAACTTTGATCCGTCGTGCTTTGAATCTTTTCTTGTTCAGGGCAAGTTGCTGAGGGGCTAAGTTGTTCAGGGACTGAACTTATGTCTTTGTAGCTTTCTTATTGAATCAATCTTTTGATCTCGACTTCATTTAGCATTGCTTTAAAGAGGCCATCACATCAACTGCGTCTCATGTCGAGCATCCTGAGGTTAAGACTGGCATCATCAGCAGCTGTCATGAAGCGAACAAGTCTGGTAACATGACACCACCAAGTCACGCTCATGTCGAGTCAAACGAATAACATATGTTCCTAAGAAGTAATAAAGATAACGATAAGAATAATGATTGTTACAAGACACGAAACTACACCTTGACGTCATTAGACAACTCAGATTTTGTCACCATTCAGTGTGGAAGTCATGTGGTCTCTCTATCCTGAACAGAAGGATAAATAGTCTTACCATCATATTGTTTAAACATACATATCAACAAATGAAATAGAGTTTAACACAATTACCTCAACACTGGCCTCTACCCTGGAGACGCAATTATTTAGGTTAAAGTATTTCTCTATTGTTACCAACTGCTCCTTGACAGTCTCGTGATTTAGTAGTGGTCTCAGACACAGTGATGGTGGTGTTGGAATGGTTTAGGTGTGGCTCATCGGCATGGCGGGGGGCTAAGTCCCCCTGGTTAGGCAGTGAGACTGCCCTCTTAGGCAAAGGCGGAACATCATCAACTACCCCGTCAAAAAAGCGCCTACAAGCTCTCCACCATGGTGTGGACCTCTCAGCATCAGTTGGCTCAAATCCCTGATAAAACAGCAAGATTACTTCATAACTAGTAACGTTAAATAGGGAACTAAAACAAAAAAAAAAAAAAAAAAAAGGAAAAAAAAAAGAAAAAAAAGAGCGAATTGCATTTTTGGTCCCTGTGGTTTGGTCAAATTGCAGGTTTAGTCCTCAAAACTTTGAAAGTGCAGCGATAGTCCTCATTTTGAAGTTTGGATTGCATTTTTGGTCCTCGGATAAAGTTAAATGACTAAAATACCCTTTGTCTTCTTTAAAAAAACAAGGGTAATTTGGTCATTTCACACCAAAAAGGACCAAAAATGCAACCCAAACTTCAAAATGGGGACTATCGCTGCACTTTCAACGTTTTGGGGACCAAACCTGCAATTTGGCCATACCACAGGGACTAAAAATGCAATTAATTCACAAAAAAAAAAAAAAAAAAAAAAAAAAAAAAAAAAAAAAAAAAAAAAAAAAAAAGCCTTACCTCCTGAAAATCAATAAAATCGCAACCATTTTCTTTTCTTATAGGTTGGGACCTCTGCCAGATAATGGCCCTGGAAATCGCATCTGGGTCCTGTGAATTAAATCGCCTTGCAATAGGGAAAACCTCAAATATCCAAATCTGTAAAAATCATTAGATGAACAAACATCAAACTAAATATATTAGAACAATACAATTTAGTCAAACTAATATCACCTGAAAGGCCCAAATAAATCCCGACAGCGCATAGGTAGGATGTTTTCCCTGGGCAACGATTGCTAAGTGCGTCTCTCTGCATGTAGGTATCGTATCTCTCAGTTGCTGGTACGTCAACGGCCAGAGGTATGAACCCCATGGAAACGTATTCCATGAGTCCAGGTCCTCTACCAATCGTAGGAGCTTCACGTCAATCGCAACCTTTATATAGCAGCCATCGAATGCCAACTCTAGCAACAGCAAATGACAAATGAGGATTGCGTCAAGGTCGCTTAGCGTGTCAGGGGAGTTTCGAAAGACCGGTCTACCAGAAGGTATGTGTCCAAATACCCTATTCCTAAATGGGATATCAGGTGACGTCTCTTGTAACCATCGCATCGGACCAAATGGAAGTCCTGTAATGAGACAAAACTCCTCAAGACTGAATCGAATCTCATCATCAACTGGTTGTTCAGGTATATATTGTGTCTGGATTATACCATGGATCAATTTTGGATCTCCCATTGTATACTGGAGATCCAGCCATGCTCCGAAACAAGTACCCTTAAACAATGCATACCTAGTTGTATTTATCAACTTGATTCGGATATCCCTGGCAACTAGCAACTGGCATCCGACACCTTACACACAAACTAGCGTCGTACAGGTGAATCTAAAAAACACACATACGTGCTATATATATTAGATACATACAAAATCCATTTAGGGCGGGTATTTGGACAAGAGACGGGGCAGTTATAATCATCTTACATTTTACATGAGAATGAACATTTATTTTTTAAACATTCCGGCTAGGCTTTTCCGTTCCATTACATACAGTAAGAATTTCACCTTCATGTTTGATAGATAACCTTAAGCCTGTATCAGCAAAGTTAACATCAGTGAACTTAAAGCGGAAGGGTGAAAAACCAGGTGGGATAGGTGGGTGATTCGGGTTTTGTTCGGGGGTCATGTGTTTTATGGGCTCAGTAACAGAGTAGTTAGAGTGATGCAAAGGGGGTGTGGTAATAGTGGGTGTGTTCACGTTAGATAGGGAATGGCAATTAGGGGTTTTGATTGTCGATGTTTGGGGTGGTGGTATATAATCCAAGTGGGTAGAAGTCTTCTGTAGATGCTCAACTGAAGAAGTGTGCGTATCTGAAGTCCACCATTTTCCTGGATGCTTTGCAATGTCCTCATTGGTACACGATTCTCCACAGTGACCAAGACACCCACACAGATAGCACAGGTCAGATAATCCCGCCTCATATTTTAACGGGGCCCACGACTCCTTTCCGTCAACACGGGGGATTACCTCGACATCGTCCTCTACCCAGGAGACACTCTGCTTTAACAACATATCGTCTTTCTCTATTGCCACCAACCGCTCCTCGAAAGTCTGGTGACTAGTGCCATTGGTGGTTTTGGACCTAGGCTTGGTGGTGTAGGTGTGGTGTGGGTGTGGGTCATCGCCATGGTCGGGGGATACGCCCTCCTGACTAGATGACGAGGCAACTCGAGTCCTCTTTGCTGAAGGCGTAACATCATCAACTTCACTGTCGAAAAAGCTCCTACTGGATCTCCACCATGATGTGGACCTCTCAGCATCACTTGGTAAGAGTTCACATAGAGGCGTAAATCGCTGATAAAAAAACAAGATTACTTAATTACAATTACTCAGTGATTTAAAACTTAAAAGGAAACAAAAAATTACCTCATGAAAATTTATGAAATCACAAATATTCTCTTTTCTTATCGGTCGGGAATTCCGCCAGCCAATAGCCCTAGGAATCGCATCAGGGTCCCGTATATAAAACTGCCTCGCAAATGGGAAAACCTCCAATATCCAAATCTTTGAAAATCATATATAAAGAAACATCAACTAGAGATATTAACACACAAATTTATTCAAAGAAATAACAAACTAACATCACCTTAAAGGCCCAAATAAATCCCGACAGCCTATAACTAGGAACATTTCCCTGAGCCAGGGTCTCTAAATGCGACTTTCTGCGTGTCTTTATTGAATCTCTCAGTTGCTGGTACGTGAAAGACCAAATGTATGAACCCCATGGAAACGTGTTCCATGAGTCCAGATCTTCCACCAATCGTAGGAGCTTCACATCGATCGCACGCCTTGGGTCGCGGCCAGCGAATCCTAACTCTAGCAATAACAAGAGACAAATGCGGATTGCATCAAGGTCTGTGAGCATGTCAAGGGAGTTTTGATAAATCGCATGCACATCCGACAGAGCGACTGGTTTACCAACAGGTATGTGTCCAAATACTCTATCCCTAAATGGGTTATCCGATGACATCTCCCGTAATCGACCCATCGAACCGAATGGAAGTCCAGTAATGAGGCAAAACTCCACACGACTGAATCGAAGCTCGTGATCGTGTATGCGAAACAGAATCACATCATCAACTGGTTGCTTTGGCATATATTGTGTCTGGAGTACAGCATGAATCACACTCGTGTCTCCTGTTGTATCCTGGACATCCAGCCATGCTCCAAAACAAGTGTCCTTAAACAATGCATACCTAGGTGTATTTAGCAACTTGCTTCGGATATCCTTGGCAACTGATATCCGACCCCTCGTACTCAATACAGCGTCGTATAGGTCAGCCTAAAAACCGCACAAATCAAGTATGGATTACATGCATACATAATTCCAACAAATCACAAGCTTTTATTTAATAAACTTTGAAACAAAACACAAAATCCTAATTTGAAAATACTGATAAAATCATTAAATTTTATCGAATATCGAATATCATAAATTACTGTGTAACTGATAAAGTTTATAACTATAAATACAGCAACAACTCGAAACTATTTTACATGAATTTAGGTCTTTTAATCAGATGCGTCATTTGAAGTTGTGCCTAAAACTAGAGATATGCAAACATAGGAGTAGCCAAAATCAGTACTAAAAAAGACTGACCCGTCGAGGACAAGTCCTAGTCCAGTCCCACCCTCAGGTAAAAACCAGTTTAAATCTGACACAAAATCAGTTTAACCTGTAACCGGTTTTAGTAAAAAACCATTTATAAACCAGTTAATAACTGATTAAAGACGGAAACTAATTAAAACCAATCTGAAACTAATTAGCATCTTAAACTGACTGAAATGAGTCCTAAACTTGTTAAAGTAAGTCCAAATAAAACTAAAATCGTTCCTAAACTGAAATGATATCAGTCCCAAACTGGACTAAAATTAATCTTAAACTGAACTCGAATCAGTAAAGGGGGTTATTCTATTTTTTTCCAACTCTTTCAAATCTTTTAGTTCATATTTTTCTCTTTTTACGTGAACAACTACATACCAAGTGCACATGTTTTTGTTATTGGAACTGAGCCTTACTAAAAGCTCTAAATCATGGAAGAACTACAATTTGTAATCACCTTACACTCAATTAGAGAAGAAACATCTATTTATTAAACCTTCCAGATCATCTCCACATTCATAACAATATACCACTAACTTCAGAAGACTGGATTCAAACCAAAACTGAACACGTATTGAGAAAAACTAGACGGAAACAAGATAAGAAAGAGGCAAATCGGTGATGCCTTTATAATATATAAGTACTTCTTTACTTTCATTCAGTATGTTGCTTAGGCATGACACTATTTCATTGCCGTTAATCTCGATACATTTCTTGATATTTTGGGTCTGATACGAACTTTGTTTGATACTCCTTAGGCCTTTGAATTTTAAGTACTTAGATTTGATTTCAATTTTAATTCACTTAATGGTATATTAGTTATCTATACTAGATAGATTCTTACACACAATTCTAATTTTTCATCAATTCAATCACGTCTAGGCTACGGGACCCCTTTGCGCTTAATACACCTTAGGCCTTTGAAAACATTGATTTCATGAGTACACTCCATCCAACGCAACAACGGCCCAAGGTGTAAGTGTAATTGTGTAAATGTAAATGCAACCAGAAGGTTCTACCACTATATGTAAGCACAGATTCACTCGTAATGAACAACAAATTCTAATTGCAATCAGAGAAGCATAAAACGGATGTATTACTAAATGCACGATTATACTAACCTTCTCCAAGTGATGATGCTTCTTTGCTACCTCCTTCACCGATCCACTCCCTGAGGTCAAAACTTCACCTACCTGCAAACTATCCATCAATTCTTCTTGTTTAACGGACAACATTGAGCCTGGATCACTAAGGTTCACATCATCAATCGAAAACCCAGGCGGGAGAGATGGGCGAGTTAAGCTTCGTTCAGGGGTATTGTTTTCCAATGGCTCTGTAACACTATAGCTTGAGTGACACACTAAAGCACATGAATAGCTTCTAGGGGTTTCGGTTATAGCCGGACTATGCATTATAGCTAAAGTTTGTACACTCTGAACCGAAGAAGCACGCATATCTGCCGTCCACCGCTTCTCGACAGCAACCTCACTCGGACACGTTTCTTTACAATGTCCAAGACACCCACAATTATAACAAAACTCACCCAACCCCTCATACTTCACCTGCGCCCACGTCTCCCTCCCATCCTTACGCGGAACAAAAAACCCCGGCACAAGCGCCTTCGTCACGTCCACCTCCACCCTAAACCTCAAAAACTCATGCTCCCCAAAACAACCAACCTCCACTAACCTCCCCATCTTTTCCGCAAACTTACTCGCACACTCACTAGTCAACATACCTAAAGGCAAATCATGCACTTGAACCCAAAATTCCCCTTTACTAAACTCCATTTCATCCAAAGTCTTATCCAAGTCCCACGCCATTAACACAACATAACACCCCATAACGAAATACGGCGAACCGCGCAAAACATTGGCGATATCCGACTTTTTGTAAAAACCAATATTATAAAAATTATCTTTCCATGGTTTTATAGTAAATGAGCCACTGACTAGGGTTTTGAATGAGTGAGTTAAAACAGAAATAATGGATTTCTTATCGGGTATGTGATTGTCTGATATGATTTTGGCAATTAAACAGTTTTCGGGAGGTGGGTTACTCATGATTTGTACAAATATATATCCTTTGGAAATTTTAAAAAAACAAATGTGGGACTTACATTGGTTGTTGAAATTAAGGGTGGTTACAAGATGGGTCAGGTGAAAATTGCGGTGGAGATAGTGGTCGGACAAGGGTCTCAGGAGTGCATTGGGAATTTCACGAAGAGAAGAAGTGAAGGTAGGTGGAGTGTAAACCTTTGAACAAGACTTTTATGTTTTTTTCTCTCAGTAGAATCTTTGTTGTTTAACTTGTTTAAGTTTGATGTAGGTGTTTGTTAACTTGTTTAATTACTTTTTTTTTGTTTTGTTTGACCCCATTTTGGGTGTTTCACATTCTTTATTTTTACTCTTTTACGTTACGTAGTACTTTTAATGCCAACCACATCCAAACTCTTGATTTAGGGGGAAAAAGTATTGCTCCGAATGCAGCCTATAAGGACACTGGCAGTCATGCTTCCGAAATCACGCATACCTCTGAAATCCACCAATAATATCATTCCACCTCATTTCACCTCATTCATACTTTTTCCATACCTCCCAACCCCATTTTAGTGGCAACCATGCCTTTTTCATATAAAAAAAAACATATAAAAAACATAACAAATAAATAACGAAAAAAAAACATATAAAAAACATAACAAACAAATAACGAAAAAAAAACATATAAAAACTATAAAAATTAAATAACGCGTATAAAAATATATATATACCAATTTGAGTTTGTTGTTGCGTTTCGGGAACAAAATCAACGTCATCATCATCGTCGTCGCCATATAAAGGAAGTTCGCGTTCCACACTTGGTTCACGACGGGAAGGACCTTCACGGTAGTCAACAAACGGGTTGAAGTCACTCGTCATCGATATGTTATATTGGCTTGGGTTCATTGCGGGTGGAGGTTGGGGATAGTTAAAAGATTGAGGGTATTGTTGATGCATCGGTTGTGGAGGTTGGGGAGGTTGGGGATAATATCCCGATTGAGGGTATTGTGGATACGCCGGTGGTGGACCTTGCGGACGAACACGAGGACGGTAGCCACATCCACGACCTCTTTGTGTTGAACCACTTCTTGATTTCCCACTTTCCATGCTTCAAAAACTATATGTGTAAAAAGCAAGGCTGTCAAACTCGCGAGTTTACACGTAGGATCGTACGATCTTATGTGCACACCAGTTAAAATCGTGTAGGATCGTGGTAGGATCGCATCTGAGGTAGGATCGTAAGTAAGATCGTAGGATCGCATGTAAGATCGTAGGATCGACACGCGATCCGAGTCCACTTTTTTTTTTTTTTTTTTTTTTTTTTAATCTCTTAAGTCCATCCCACTTGCTTAGGCCAAAAAAACAAACATGTGTTTTACTAATGTCTAATGAGTAAACCGCTATTGTTTCATTTTCTAAATAGATTATAGTTTATACATAGTTTTCTACTTTTAAATAGATTATAGTCTAAAAATGTTAAATAGTTTACTTTATTTTACTTCACTGTGATTAAACTAATCAAATGGTATGTTTTGGAATGCCACTTATGAAACGTTTGTTTTCTCGAAATCATGTTGATGGCTCGTATGTTTTGAGACATTTAGGATCTATGTTATGTAATATTATCCACTAAATCATTAATGTAACGATTGAAACTTGACTTTTTTGTGTTTTACTATTAATTTGTGTTTGAAATTTGAACTTTGTCATTTTCAAGAAGATATTATATGAATTTATCTTTGACGTTGAGTAGAAATGTAAAACAGTTTGACTCGTATATCATTTATTTACAAAATATGACAGATTGGTAGGATCGTAGGATCGCGATTCGATTCTACGATCTCGATCTTGCAAAGACAAAAACGATCCTGCGTGGGATCGCGATCTTGACAGCCTTGGTAAAAAGTGTTTGTGTTTATGTTATTGTTTGGAAATGAATTGTGTTTGAAAATGTATAAATGTGTAATATATATAGGAAAAAAAAAATTGTTTTGGCCCAATGCATGCTCCCATTTTAACTCCAACGTCTCCAAACTTAAATTCCAAACGGTCATATTTCACTTGCAACAAGAATGCCTCGGAGGCAAAAATTGCCGCTCAACCTTTGCCGTTAGCCATGCCGGTGGGGTGGCGGCGGTGTTTGCCGCCGGCATGGGCTTGCCGATGAGCCATGCCGCCCCCACTGCCACCCTTCTAAAAGACAATGAAATTTGTTTCATTCTACATCTTAGGGGGTGGCAACCTTGCCACACCTTGCCTCATAGTTTAAAGCAAACAACCAATCATGGTTGTCCAACTAATTTTTTTGCCTAATCTTGCCTAATCTTCATTTTTTAGTGGCAATCTTGCCTAATTTTTTGCCTAATCAAGCATTAAATGTGTATCAATTATATAATTTAAATTAAAAAAAACATAAATAAAAAACAACTATTTTATTAATAATAATTCAAGGATTATTACATAATACTCCATAGTTGTTTTTTGAAAGAGATTGATTTGAATGTTTGGAATATATTTGAAATATTGTGTGTAATTTAAATTGTAATTGTGAGATTTTAAAGGGAATTTTTTTTTTTTTTTTTTTTTTTGGGAAACATCCCCAACGTCCCAAACATTCAATGCAACGTTTAATTCTTCCTTGGAAATTGCCTCTGCCGATTCGGTGAATTCTACCGCATGCAGTACCGAATTGTGGATGCCGAGTGACTGGCAATGCTACTTGCCGATCGGCAAGGCTTGCCGAACCAAGCAAACCGCAAGGTTGACACCCCCCTTATTATAAATATATCTAAAACCCAGGATTTCCGTTTGGCCAAATTATGTATTTACAAAAGTAATTACGGAAGAGAAACCAAAAATTGTGACCTAGATTACGTACGTACAGACACAGTACAAACTTCATTGTTGTTAGTGGTGCACTAAGCTTCTCTTCATTGGCTGAATGGAAACGGGGTACTGTTCATCCGTTCCGTAAGACAACTGTTATTAGCACTGTTCATCCGTTTTCCAACCTAAACAGTTACTGTAGGAGTCCCGTGATGATCCTGTTATGTCGCTTTTGGTCTGTTCTTTCCTCTCCCATTCTTTATCTACCACACAAAGTGGCCAGTTTCCTGCAAATCTTCAAATAGAATCGAGACCCTTCTTCTTCTACATCCTTCCCCCTCACAAAAAAACACACACATATAATAATAATAATAATAATAATAATAATAATAATAAATATTGATGTGAAGATGGTATGGTCACACACAGCACACATAGATCACCACCAAAATATTGATGTGAAGAAGAAAATAGATATCTTTTGAGATTTCAGGTATGTAATGGGTTTGGATTTAATTATGTTTAGGTTTATGAGTTGTGAATTTTAGGGTTTTAAAAAATATTTTTGATGATTGCATGTAAATTGGTTTGTGGGTTTTGTTTATGAGTGATTTTTATAGATTTTTACACTACCGAAACTTTTTTGTTTCTAGTTTTGTTTTGAATTAAATGGAAGTGAATTCGCCAATTGCGGGCCGTGATTCTAATTTGGCTTCAAGAAAAGTACAACAAGCAGGTAACAATCTAATATTTGATGTTGGTTTTGTTTTACTTTTATAAGTAAATGTGTTCGTGAATTTTTTTTTTTTTTTTTTTTTTTTTTTTTTTTTTTTTTTTTTTTTTTTTAACGTTGAGAACTGAGGTGGGTTATGTTTTCTTTTGTTGGATTGATGGATTTTAGCATTCTTTAGGTTTGAACACGTAATCAAAATCTGAATATTTCATTTTATAATGTTATGTACTTTTTGTGTTTTGGGTAATGGGTTTGCTTAGAATTTGATATATTTAAGCTATAGGTAATGGTGTTTGCTCAAATTGGTTCTTTTCCATTTTTTTAGTCATGGGATTTTGATTTTATCTTGATTATGGGGTTAGCTCAACCTGTGATAACTTAGTGTTTTTGATAAAAAAAGGTTAGTTCAGAATTTGATCTAAGTGATTTTGATAATGAATTTACTCAAATTTGGGTCATTTTGTGTTTTTAATATACACATTTAGCTTTAGAATCTTTGATATTATTGACCAGGGCATGTCTTTAGTAGTTTAAGCGAAGTGTAACTCTAAATGGTTTGTTTATTCATGTGTGTGAACGTAGGGGTGTTAACGATCCGAGCCGAGTCGAGCTTTTAGTTAATCGATCTAGGCTCGCTATTTTTTTACTTTGCTCGAGCTCGACTCGAGCTCGTAAAATATTTTTTACCTAGGCTCGAACTCGTGATCGAGTATATGTAATTGGTTCGAGCTCGAGCTTGATACTCGTATATAAATTTATATCATTTTTTCCTTTATAATTTTAGAGTACAATGTGAAAAACTAGAAGGGGGGGGTTGAATAATTTTACGTCTTTTTCGTTTTATAAAAGTTTGATTCAAAAGAATAGATGCAAATTACAAAAACCTTTGATGCAAAAGTATAGATACTAGTTTGTTTACAATTATCGTATAAACACTACTTATATAGAATGTTGGATAGGAATTATAATTTCATATATCGCACTTATATATATATATATATATATATATATATATATATATATATATATATATATATATATATATATATATATATATATGTGTGTGTGTGTGTGTGTGTGTGTGTGTGTGTGTGTGTGTGTGTGTGTTTTAATATGTATATATCCTTATGGTTTGTTTATATAAAATTAATGTTGTAAATGGAACCCAGTTTGATCTTTATGTGAAATCAATATATGCACAACACAAGCAATTATAACTATATACGAAATGCAAATAAGTAAGTAAGCAAAGAGTGAGAGATGGAAGGATCAAACCGGGAGACAAAGGATTTATAGTGGTTCGGCTACAAGGACACCTTCATTGCCCTACTCCACTCCCCGAGCACCGAGCTCGAGAGTTTTCTTCACTAAGTCAATAACCCCCCTTATGGCGGAGAAAACCGTACACACCTAGGCTTACACCGATTAACGACACTAAGCTAAATGTCGAGTTCTAATCGTAGCTAGAACCAATCTCACAACTACAATCACACCACAACTTCTTCACACCCTTTCACGCCTTCTATACTTCTTCACAACACTTGTTTCTTCACGCCTTCACAACTTCTTCACTACTTCAAGGATTTTGCTACTTCACAACTTCTAGGCTTCTAAGTCTTCACACCTTCAATGCTTCTATCTCTATACTTGAGGGCCTTTATCTATATACCACTACAAGGATACTTCTACTATAAAAGCTTCTATGTCTTCTATGCTTCAAAGCTTCTATGTCACCACACCTTCTAGTCTTCAATGTCTTCTCAACTTTGAGTCTTCAACTTTTTCACTACTAACCACTACTACTTATACCTCCTATCACCAATCCTATGCTCTACTACTTCTTCACTTCTAGTACCACTTCACACTTACAACAATTCTAGATCCGATGTCCAAATCTAGCTAACTAATGTATACACCTTCTTCACCAAAGTATGAATGATTAACAAGATGAAATGAACAAACAACTTAGATAGCAAGATGATATTAAGTTGTAATACTTCTAATCTTAATTGATAGAAGTATTCTTCTCTTTGCACTTGAGTGTTGAGGCTTGAATCACTTTGAAACAAAGATTAATGTATATATAATCAAATGATTTTAGATGATAGAAATGGAGGTTTGAATCAGAAAGTTTAGAGTGCAAAAAGCCAAGAAAAAATAGTGGAATGAACCAGTATTTAAATGAACAGCTGGGGGGAATCAGGAGCGTGCCGGTCCCCTTAATTAGGGGCCGGTCCCCTTAATTATTAAGGGGGGCGCCTTATATAATTAAGGGGGCCGTCCTCCTGAACGTTGCCCATCTTTGTCCTTTTGTGAGGAAAATTTTTCTGGATTAGATTTGCCATTTTTGGTTGAAAATTTGAATTCATATATTTGTAATGAATTAAACATATTATTTTAATTCCAAAAATGTTTTATAAAAGATATAAAATGTTTTGTGACATTTTATAAAAATCTAGTGATTAATAAAAATGTTCCTTTGATCTTATAATGCATTAGACACTTTATTTATTCATACCTTAAGTGATTAGATGGTGAAAATGAGTATTTACTACTAAATACTTATTTACGTCATGATCTTTGGTTTGATGAGTTTTCGTTTTGTGATTATCAAAATATAGAGACATCGAAGGATATGAATAACGTTTTTAGTCATTTATTTATATCAACATACAAGTTGCTCGTTTATGATCTCGAGACTGATAGGCTCGTTTAATAACTCGTTTTTTTGCTCAATTGAGCTCGTTTATAAGTTCGAAATTACTTGTCAAGATAAAATCTGAAGCTTATGGATTATGACCACAATGTTATACTTTCTAACATAGATAGATATAAAATATTGACTCAAAACTAGCTACTTAATCAAATAACTACGAACAACCCAAACATTTTGACACCTTTTAAGGGTTGACATATAAAAATAAACATCCGAAATTCCAACTACTTGATGCACCAAGTCCAGGAACAAAAGAAAGCCTTCTTCTAATAAGTCTTGAACAAAAGAAACATCACAAATGCAAAGCATCATTTTTCAACAACAGACTTGTCCAGGAACAAAAGAAATCCTTCTAATAAGTCTTAAACAAAAGAAACATCACAAATGCAAAGCATAATTTTTCAACAACATACAAAAGTCGTGTAGCAAACCAAGCTATCGAATAAATGTTTGCACACTTGCTTCAAGTCATCCAGAAACCAGTTGCAGCACAAAAATGAAGGACTCGTTCAGTTGCATTCCATATCCACGAGAAGCTGCAACAAAGAAATTCATTCCATGTTAATAGAAAAGCTTAATATAAAACAACAGACTTGTCCAGGAACAAAAGAAATCCTTCTAATAAGTCTTAAACAAAAGAAACATCACAAATGAAAAGCATAATTTTTCAACAACAGACAAAAGTCGTGTAGCAAACCAAGCTATCGAATAAATGTTTGCACACTTGCTTCAAGTCATCCAGAAACCAATTGCAGCACAAAAATGAAGGACCCGTTCAGTTACATTCCATATCCACGAGAAGCTGCAACAAAGAAATTCATTCCATGTTAAGAGAAAAGCTTAATATGAAACAACAGACTTGTCCAGGAACAAAAGAAATCCTTCTAATAAGTCTTAAACAAAAGAAACATCACAAATGCAAAGCATAATTTTTCAACAACAGACAAAAGTCGTGTAGTAAACCAAGCTATCGAATAAATGTTTGCACACTTGCTTCAAGTCATCCAGAAACCAGTTGCAGCACAAAAATGAAGGACCCGTTTAGTTGCATTCCATATCCACGAGAAGCTGCAACAAAGAAATTCATTCCATGTTAAGAGAAAAGCTTAATATGAAAACACTTCAGAAAATTTATCAAATGACTGAACTAACCAAATTTTCATATATCAGGGATATCGACCAAAAATATCTCTTGCGGTTTTTTTTCTTTCTGAAATACAATAAATAAGTTAGTGACATTATAACTAATATCATAATAAATTAAAGCTTGAATTATTAAAATACATACCTTGTTTTTCTTTTTGACACCATATAGTTTCCGAACCCAATCTCCTCCACATATTAATGCTTGTACCGTTTTTGGTTTTAAAGAGGCACGATATGATTACACGACCACCAGTGCTAAATTTTGCTTCTGATGCCACGGTGGTGATTGGGATAGCTAGAATATGAGTTGTCATATTTGATAATATTGGAAACTTCGTCTCGTGAGATTTCCACCATTCCAACATGTCAAAAGAGATAGATGAATTATCTTTGCATAGATAAATACCCTCTTCTAGATAAACATCCAAATCTGATCTTTCTAAATCAAAAACATCAGCTTCTTTCAAACGAAAGTAATAATATGAAAACCCTTTACCTGGACCAGCTTGCTCATTTTTAGCTCTTTGACATTGACCACATGAGTTTGACACACTCACTAAGTTCCCTTGTCTAGTGTGCAACAAGGTAGCATACTCGGCATAAATCTCTCCTAAAAGCTTTTTCAGGTCCATGTTTTTCTGGTCTATCTCTTCCTTAGTATATATATCCTTAAAGTACAAATTAAGCATAGTAAACTTGCACCTTGGATCTAATATGCAAGCAATACACATTAGCATATTGCATTCTCCCCAATATTTATCAAACTTTTTTTTCATAGTTTCTACCATTTCTGCTAGCCATTCACGGTAATCATTAAATTGCCTATCTAACACCTGCTTGATGTACTGAACCTCTCCAAAATATAAGTTCGATGTTGGATAATCGCTTCCTGATATGATGTTGGTGCAAGAATCAAAAGCTTGTAAAGTTTCGCAAATGCTTTCAATTTTTTCCCAATCATCATCAGAAGGGCAATGCTTATATACCAGATCTCTCACTTTATACATAGAAAAAGCTTCTTTAAAAGTAATTGAAGTAGACAACATTTTGTATGTAGAGTTCCATCTAGTCTTACAATCCAAAATGAGCTTTCTTTCAGGTAAATGAAGTTGTTGTGCTACTTGGGAAAAAACCTTTAATCTTGAATCACTAGCATTTATATAACTTACACTAGCATGAACCTTTTGAACTATGTCTTTAGTTACTTCCAACCCGTCTAGCACCATGAGATTTAATATGTGTGCACAACATCTCACATGAAAAATATACCATTACAAAATAAGGTTCCAAGTCTTTTAAAATGTGCAATAAGAATTTTCATTGTTGCATCGTTTGCAGAAGCATTGTCCACAGAAATTGTCATAAGTTTCTCCTCTATTTCCCACTCTCTTAGACACACTAATAAAGTATCAACAATTTCAATACCACGCCTAGGGGGAGGAATTTCGACAAAGCTTAGAACTCTTTTTTGTAATTTCCAATTACTGTCAACAAAATGCGCTGTTATAGCCATGTATTCAATGCACTCGTTCTTAGACTTCCACAAATCAGTTGTTAGACTAATTCTCTTAGCATCTCCTAACAACTTCTTTAGCTTTTTTTTCTCAATCTCATACACATTCATACAATCATCCCTAACAGCATGCCTAGTAATATATTCAGCCCTATGTTGCATGCTTTTAAAAACTAAATTTAAACCTTTTTCTTCGACAATAGAAAATGGGTGTTCATGCATAAGTACCCAATGGGAAATCAGTTCTCTAGTAGTAGCAGGATCATACTTACCACTAGTCAAAGCAGGAAACAAAGAATCGTCTTGATTATCGCCAGAAACTCGTTGAAAGTTAAGAAGTTGTTGCTTACTATCAGCAAGTTTCTTCTTTTTACAACTTTCAAGATGTCGCTTTAGAGTTGTTTTAGTTGTTGTTGCATTCATTACAAACTAATCTTTGCAATGAATACATTGTGCCTTTCTTCCATTATCAATCTCGATCATATCATTCCAAACTTTTGATGTTTTTGCTCTCTTTCTCTTTGTAAATTGATGTTCTTCAGAATGATTCTCTTGGGCTTGATTGTTCGAATCATTGGGATCACTAGAACCATTTGTGCCTGATTCGGTATTCTCGTTTGCATCCAAAGCCATGTGTTGTCAAGAAGAAGAAGAACAAGCCTTTTATTTTTATGAACTTAGAATTGATAAAGTGTAGTAGTAGAATGAAAAAGAAAGTGAAGAAACTTTTTTAATACCCCAATGGAGGACTTGACGTTTCCTTTCTTCGAGTCCCATTCTCCATTCATGAAAAAGAAAGTGAAAAATCGACCAAGTGACTAATAGGCTTTTCGACTCGTGTAGTGTTTAGAGTTTAGATACGTGTGTTTCCTCCATGAGGGTTTGGTCATTTGGTGAAAACTCGACCAAGTGACTAATAGGCTTTTCGACTCGTGTGTGTTTGCTCCATGAGGGTTTGGTCATTTGGTGAAAACTCGACCAAGTGACTAATAGGCTTTTCGTTAGATATGTATGTTTGCTCCATGAGGGTTTGGTCATTTGGTGAAAACTCAACCAAGTGACTAATAGGCTTTTCGACTCGTGTAATGTTTAGATTTTAGATACGTGTGTTTGCTCCATGAGGGTTTGGTCAATTGGTGAAAATCGAACAAATGACCATAATAGGGTTTTTGACTCGTGTAATGTTTAGACTATCTTTGCGCCATGAGGGAACAACCTAAACAGCAACAATTATATGTTCAAGGTCGAATATTGATTTTTTTTCATCTAACAAATCAAATTCATTAATCCTATCAACTTTTATTAATTAATATCCTAAACCAACCTCTAACTAACTACCAACTAAAAAACTTTATTAACTCAACCTCTAACAACCAAATTTATTACTATAAGTCTCCAACATCCTATTGTTCCCTTATATATAAGTTTTTTTACTATTGACTATGAAAAATAAATAAATAAATAACTAGAAAAATTCTATTGATATTATTTGATTTGTGATACTTTGTTTGATCTCTAATGGATTACGAATTGCTAAACAAAAAGCGTCTTCGTCTATCGGCCATATGGGAAAATTTTGAGCTAATAACGAAAGACGGGAAACATCAAGCTCTATGCTTTAGATGTGGAAACATTCTACCGGCGTCCTCCAAATCATCAAATTCCCATTTGCGACGACATTTGGGAACATGTTTGAATAAATAAAGTCGAAGATTGAAGATAGAGTTTTGATTCAAAGCTATGATTGTATTATGGTTTTGTCTTAATAATATCAATGTATCACTTGTGTTATGAAATGAATGATTAGAATTTTGATATCATTTTCACTTTATGATTTATGATGTCCTTTTATTCGCATAAAGAAAATATGACAACAATAAAGAATAAAAATTAATAATCGAACACTACAAAATGTAGGTTGAAATGTGAGAACTATGAAATATTAGTTGAAAAATAAACAATAAAATATTAGTTAGAAACAAAAAAAAATTAGGCTAAGAATTAAACAAATAAATTAGCATGTTCGATGTTGATATGTAAACAAAAGCAAAAAGATATTTAGTGAAAAGAAATGTATAATCACACAAAGGATATATAATTAAAATGTAAATGGATTATACAAAAGGACTTGTGGAGAGTTGGTAAAGGTCAATAATTTCATAGTTGGTCTTGTGTTCAAATCCCAATACTAACATTTTGGAATATGGAAGATCTATCCTTAGCTGATATGCTCGATAGTCTCGTTCGACTCGTTTGGTTGTTCGGCTCGTTCGCTTGTTCGGCTCGACAGTATTAAACGAGTTTTCGAACGAGCCGAGCCAAATATTAAAATTTTTAGCTCGGCTCGTGAAGCTAATCGAACACTAAAACAATGTACGAGATCGACCCGAGCTCGAATCTTATCAAACTTGAGTCGAGCTAAACGAGCTCGAACTCGAGCAGCTCGCTAATTCCTCGACTCGTCAACACCCCTATGTAAACGTGATCATGTAGGTAACTGCTAATGAATAACTCGAGTATACGAAAGTTGTAGCTTATGAGATGTCTTTTTAATGCCTTTGGTCTACATTGATTTTGTTAGCTTCAGGTGTAACCCTAATCTGAGGACATCGTTTAACTACAATTGAGTACTAAAATGTTTTGAAATATGGATTTTTTTTTCATGCTGATTTGTTTTCCTAGGGACGACAAAGAGGAATGAGTTACATGGGATCAAACCCATTCTTGGATAATCCGGAACTTTGTAAGTAGATTATACAATATACATCTGCGTGTTTGCTTACATTTTTTGCATTCTTGACTTTCTTTGATTTCACTTTGAATAAATTTATAGGAATTTATGATTTTCTCGGTTTTTATTTACTTTCTACTTTTGAAAGGTCTTATTTCGTTGGATTTGATCACGATTTCAGCGTGATATTGCTGCGATGATTGGCTGACTTGCTCAGCGAGGATCGATGCAGCGATCGTATATCCTTTAATAGTACTGGACAATGTATTCGGAAGAAATGCTTAAATGTCTGTCTTCTGAACTTATTGGCAAATTGGAGGTACAACCTGCTCAACCTGCTACTTCTACAGCTTGCAAGCATGGTCGCATAATTACTACAAGTAAAGATCTATGTTTATTCTTAACCTTTAAAGTTGGTTTGTTTGCCATTTAAGAGATTATTTATGGCACGATAGTCTTTCAAACACCCCCTTAATGTTCTGTTATGTCTGCAGATTGGACCACAAGTCAGACAGAACAACCAACATCATAAGCTGTGTCCCATCATCAAGCCCCAGGTTTTTACCTAAGTTTTCTTAACTAATTATCTAATTTTACATACATATCTACTATATTAATAAAACAGGGTTTTGAAATCTAATTTGCCTATCAAAATACCTTAAAACTTGCCACCTTTAAATTATTTTTGATCCAACGGCCTATATTCATTTCTCCCTTTTAAGAATTAACCATGTGGGCAGGATTTCTATTGTAGCCTCCATTCGGTGTACCAAAAAAATAAATAATAGCCGATCAAAATACCACACAACGATCCCCAATCACAAAACCCTAACTAAATTCAATCTCCCCCAAATTCGATCCTGAATTCCTTTTCCTGTTCTTCAATGAATCAAATTGGAACCTGTTCCTCAGTTGAATCCCTGTTCTCAATGAATTATACATCAAACAAACCTTAACAAAGATTTTATGTTCTACATCAATTGGGAGAAAAACGTCTGGATCATAATTATATGTGTGGTTCTAAATCAAGAGCGAAATCCATGTATTACGTAACTAAAACCCTATATATTTGTTGAGGTTTGATTTTTGGTTAAAGGTTGTTTGGGATACATACTACTCAGTTCATTCTCAGGTTATTATCAATTTTTGTTTTATCAGTTTCTCCAGGTTTGTTTGAAATGGCATATACATATAAAGATGGTTTATTGATTTTATTAGTTTTTTACTATTATTGTAGTGTAAAAGTTTGGATATTAACTTGAAAAGCTCCATTCAAAATGCGAAACTGTAAGACTTACATAAAATTTTTGGTTCCTATTTGTTAGAAACGTAATGTCAATGAATCGCTTAAATATGAGTTTGGTAATTTTATGGTTCTTGATTATGTGTAGGATGGAGATGATGAAGCATCATGAGTTGTTTACCGAAGGTGATTCATATACCAATCATTGTTGTAAAGGTGAAACTCTATTGCCATGATCCTTATGCAATTGTATAGATTTTTTATCATTAGTTTTGATACTTTGATTAATTATTTGAATTATTTGGCAACCAAAAATTATTGGATTGACAAAAAAATGACCTGTTTTTAAACTTGAATTAGTTTTGATACTTGAAAAGGGGAACGATAATGAGAATCGTCTGAATGAATTAAGTCTACTTATTTTTTGTCGTGATGCCAAATCACCAAGTAGATTGGATTTGTTAATGGTTTGTTTATAGATCTAGATTATAGTGCAATAGTGATGTCACCAACATAATACAGACCTGATTATGCTACTTCTTTCCGCTTCGCTGATATAGTACCATGATCTGAATTATGAGTGTGATGTTTTACATTTGCAGGTCAATAGAATCCGATTTCGATGCTAATGGCCAACTGGCAGTGCGGTAAGTTATAAAGGTGTGAACTTTGTAGTTATAACGAGTTGGTAACCAATTATTAATCATGTACTATTTGCTCCAGTGCGGTAAGTTATAATGGGAATACCACGCCCAACACCAATTAAGGTACTATTTGCTCTGCTTCTGTAGATATAGTACCATGATCTTGATTACAAGTGTAGAGTTACACGCTGATGTAAATTGTTTTTGTGGCAGTTGGTGCCGAGAGGATGCAAGTGAAATAAGCTTTAATTTTATTAACCGAGCATGTCAATTAGACAGGTATGTAGATTGTGAATTACTATATTGTACTTATTTCTTATAAAAGAATCGTAATATTCATTCTTGAACACATTGTGACTTCATTTTTATCTTATTTTATTTGAATATGATCTTAGTGTTTTTATGAAATATCTTTCTCAATGTGATTTTTGCTTATATAAGTCCTATTAAAAAAATTAAAGTATATAACAATAATATGTTTTTGGTCCTCATTTATTATACCATCATACATTTTTAAGCCCATTTGGCATAACTATTTTGCTGGAGTGTTGGATGATAATATGATCTTAGTGTTTTTGGTCCTCATTTATTATACCAAAGCTTCATTATTAGTTTTTTTGGTACATTATTTTTCACTCAGTTCGTCAATCAGCATGTGTGGATGATCAATGGGTGATATTACAAGGTAACTTGGATGTGTTCACTATCATTTTTTCATTGTTTGTTTAGTAGTCTAAAGGGTTAATGGCATATAATAGCAATGGACTTTTTCATCTGTGCCATTATCAGATACAAACCCAAAAAATTACTAAAATACCCATCAAACTTCCTTGTTTTATCAATGTAAAAATCTCATCTCGTTGCGTACGATAATGAAAAAAAAAATCAAAGTTGGATGGTTATTGTGGTATTTTTTTAAAGTTCGTATCTAATAATGAAAAAAATTTGAAAGTTTGATGGGTATTGTTGTAATTTTTTGGGTTCGTATCTGATAATGGCACAAATGAAAAAGTTCGTTGCTATTATATGCCATTAACCCTAGTCTAAACGTTTAAGTAGTAACCTTTTTCCAAACATCCCCCAAAACATGTTTGTCCAAACACCCCCTAAAACAGTTTATGTGAAAAGCTCGTTCTAAATATCCTTTTAATATTTAAAAAGCTTTTGTGATCGTTTATGGGCTCTAGGATGTTACACCTTTGATCTAGGATTTTGGCTATTACGAGCACAATGATAATATTGACGGAATATTCTATGAAAGAAACAATACTATCACAACAAGGTTTTGCCAACTTTTCACCGTTTGTTATTCCAACTAGCCTCAATGCTATGTGATCAAGTATAGCACGGTTTACATCTAACAGGGATCAAAGATCCTTGAGGCTAAACAAACCTAACAACAAAAGACCCCATGTCTAATGTTAATCAGACCCCTCGTCTGATATTCCCACACACACTCATTTTAGATGCTTTACATTTTAACACACTTGGTGTTATTGTAATTTCTAAGTACGAAGCACCTTGGAGGTGATGTTCACTTTGTTTCACTGTGAATCATGCACTCACCACCACCTTTTCTAAAGGGGTGTGATCTTCCTTTTATAACATAAGGAGATCATTACAATTTTGATAAGCTTAGTCATCTACTATCTATCTTATGACTAGGATGTCAAGTCATCACGTATCAATGTTTACAACTCACTTTGGAGTGTTCAATTTGATGACTTATGAAAGATATTATCTAAAAGATATACTTGACTTTTATGCACATAATATCTTTTTCATCTTTATCCATTTGGTAGTATGACTCATTGTTTAGCAGCAGTGTCAATCAGCAGAATCCATCAGCAGAATCACTTTTCAGTAGAAACGTTCTTCAGCAGAATTCATCAGCAGAACTATTTTGCTCTTCAGCAGAATCCATCAGCAGAAACTTTTTGCTCATCAGCAGAATCTATCAGTGGAAACACTCTTCAGCAGAATTGCACTTAGCGTATTTTGCTTATCATTTCAGTATTCTTCATGTTTCATTCTTCTTGTTTATGATCATCAAATCTATTAAATCTATGGAATATTTAATTCCTAACAATCTTCCCCTATTTGATGATTACAAAACAAAAACATTCTTGTACGAATTTTCCTAGACGAAGTAGAGAAATTGAGATAACTAAATCTCACCATGAATGAAACTATACTGTCTTCCCCTTAATTTATGCTATCCACCACATCTCTTCCCCTTTTTGTTATCAACAAATAGGAAATTTACAAATATGATCTTTACAACTACGAACTAATACTATACATCCAATCTATCCTTCTATTATCTCAAATTACCCTCCATTAAGTTTTCCGCACTAAAAATGAACTTGAGACAGTAAAAATCTAAACCATCAGTAGCAATACTAATTAACAATTGTAAGAATCAATAACTTTCCCTGTGGTGATACACATACATAATAAATGATTAAACATTTGAACATTTAAGCTTCCCCTGAAACCCATATGTTAACCATTTGAATCTTCATATCAGTAGGCTTTTATGACTGATGAAGAAAGACCAATCATTTCTGACTTGATGCAGAAGCAGAATAAACCAACCTTATGTCTTATATCTTGTACTAAATCTGACTTCAAACGTATACCCAATCTTTTGGTATAGGGAGAATGCAATCTCTTGACAATAAACTCATCTTCTATGAGACACTGAGCACTACAAAGTTACTCCTTTAAGTGTTTGTCAATTCGTAGTCATATAAAATTGCAGCACAAACAAGTTACCTTCTCAACAAAAGGTATGATAAAACATAACTTTGAAAAATTCAACCTCAACTTCAAATAAGCAACAAATGACCTTTTTCACCAATAATAAATTGATAAACAAGCCATTAAACCTTTTAAGAACCAACTCTCTTCTGTGTGTGATTCTTCCCCTATGTGTGTGTAAAAGCAGAAACTTCCATATGAACGTCATCAAACCTTAATGAGCAAACAACCAGTTCGTCCTTTTTTTTTTTTTTTTTTTTTTTTTTAAGTATAAAGACGACACTTTTTAGTCTTTAGTGACACTTTTTAGAGTCACTAACCTGTTTTATGCTCTATGATCAACAAATTATCAATTTTGATCAATATAAGGTTTATCAAATAAACTATATTCAACTTTCATATCGAACCCCAGAAAAAATTCAAACTTCAGAAACACCAATGCAGCAGTTTTCAAAAATTTATACCTGACAATATAGAGCTCAGATTGAAGATCCTTTCGGTGAGAATATATCTTGATATATGTAGAATCTTCATAAAAAATTTCAGCCCGATCCAACGGTTAACGAAGGATTTATCGCCCTTTGAAAACAGCCCTGCAGTTAGTTACGAAAATATGAACCAGTTTCGAATTTTTCTTGTTTTTCTGCATTCTTTGGCAAACCAAAACCTTTTTAATATCCTATATCGAGAGCCCCTTGCTCTGATACCAACTGTGAAAAGCTATGGAATATTTAATTCCTAACAGTTTATTTCCAAACAGCCCCTATTCGAACATTCCTGTACAACTTCTGTGTAGAATTTGAGGCAGTTTGGTGGAGAATTTTGGTGTGCTTCGTACAAATATTTGTGGTTATTTTGTGCTTTTATTGGCGATATATTGTGGCTGCAAAGACGTATTAGTATGCCACAATACATGTTTCGGGAAGCATTTATGTATTTAGTGTTGGGTTATAGCCATTTAAAAAAATGGCATATCAAGAAACATGATTTAATGAATGATAACTAAATTTCTATTAAATCTAGACTTTGGGACCTCATCAATTGTAAAAGTATATCTTTTACCATAAAAACTCTGATAATTTAATGAATGATAACTAAATTTCTAAAAACGTCTCTTTTTGAGTCGTTTTCTATTACTGTAACTGTGATTCCATGAAGTAATACCCCAACCCTAAATCCGCTGCGAACCTTGAAAATGGGGGTGTTACAGATTATATATTGTTTAGATACTATACGTAAGATCAATGAATTTATAAACATTAACACCATCGTTCTATACATGAACACATCGCCCCCGCAGCAACGCACGGGCTACCAAGCTCGTTTCATTCTAAAACACTAGCAAATCTCTAAGAGGGTGTTTGGTTCAAAATTTGCAAATCATGGAATTCGAAATTCCCCATGATTTCATGTATCTGGGAAATTAAAGTTTTATACTTTCAAATCCCTTTGCTTATTTGGTTCACTAAAAATCTATCAAGAATTTGGAAGGCATATGATGGTAATGACATACTCACCCTTTTTCCATTGTGTCTCTACTCTCTACCTTAACTAAAAGAATAAGAAAATGACATGTTTTCTAGTTTATTTATTAAAGTTTTTGGTCTAACCAGAGTTTAAAATATTAATTTGTGGTCCTACCTTTTTATGTCCAACAAAAGAAGTAATTTCATGACATTTCAAATGCAAATACCCCCTAAAACCCATGAATTTTCTCCAACCAAACAGGCCCTAAGTGTACTTGTGAGTTAATTTGAGAGATTTTTGGATACTCCTAATTACAAGAGATACACAAGATTAATCCTTGTAACTAGAGAAAATGTGTTACTCATAATTTTCATCATAGTAAAACGTATCTTTCTTTGTCCCTGGCTTTTATCCTATTCGGGTTTTTCATGTTAAATCTGTGTGTCATCTTTTCTCGTATTTCTATTTAATATGCGATTTTGCTTCAGTATAGTGTCACTTTCCTCAACAGGTAGGCGGGTTTAGTTTCAAGGAATGGAGTGAAAGTATTAAGGGGCTATTTGTTATGTGATTTGATTTGTGGAATGAAATGATATATCAAAAAGGTAGTTTAGTACAGATAATTTGCGATAATATCAATGATTTAAACTAAAAATTCATTCCACTGCAAAGTGGTAGTAGGATTTGATAGAAGGATGTAAGTTTTTCTTACTAGACCCACGTCTTGATTGTCTTGAACCACAAATTCTATACAATTTTTTTAAAATATTTTCTTTCTCTCTCTTATTTGTAACAAATAATAGTCTTAAATATAATATTAATTTATGTATTATTTATACCTTTTGATAATAACACATTTTATCATTTTTTTTTTCAAACCTTTTCGAAAATCCAAATCTAATTCGTACCCCTTACAAACCAAATACACCCTAAGAATTGTTTGGTATGAGGGAAATGGTTTCAAATAAGGGATCACACCTTTGACTAAGGGTTTCCACGATATCTACCTAGCTGGTTGAAACGTCCCAAGCCATTTTTTTGTAAACTGGACTGCCCAAAACTGGTGGTTTGGCATTTTTACCATTCCAAAACCGATAGTTTTTTTAATTTTGACCTGCACAAGTTCATTTTCCGGAAAAGTGTCGTAAACCAACTCATTATTCTTAAAACTTTGCAGACATACTTCATACAACATAAATAGCATGTTTAGACACAAGTTTCATAATTTGAAAGCGTGAAAGCTTAACTTTACAAAATATTAGGTGTTATTCCAAACACCCCTTTTTAAACCATTTAATAAACTTCGTATTTAACATATTCATTTATAAAACCAACTGAAAACCTGGACTTTAAGAACATTTGAATATCAAAATACATTGCTTTAGAAAGACATTTGGCGGTTAACTTGATGGTTATCTATTTCTACTTGCTTACACACTGATAACATCAAATAGTTTCGTGATTTAAGTGTTAATTTCCCCCTTAATTACTCATCTTTTGTATTAATATGTTAGGATATATACTCTTATTCATTTACATTCAGTTTTCAGGGCAAAGATGAGCAAAGGAACGAAGAAATGTGGAAATGGAAGGACTAATGAGAAAATATGTGAAGTATGCGGATTCTGCACCAACTACGTCGTAGAGAATCTATATACCTACACCGTAGCAACTACTTACGAAGACTACGACGTAGCTCATCCATGACTACGGCATAGTAATTTATAAAAGGACTCTACGGGGTAGCTACTCTCCACCTACGACATAGATCCCAAAATCAAGCAGTAAAGAACTTACGTGGCTAAAGAAGAAGTTACGGCGTAGTTTCCCAGATAACTACGCCGTAGAAGCAACCAATGATGAGACTACGCCCGTAGCACTTGATCAAGCTATGGCGTAGATGAAATTAACAAAGGCTACGGCGTAACAACTCATACAGCTACGCCGTAGCAAAGTCGGGCCTATAAATACCAGCCCTAATTCCGAGTTTATTCATTCACTTTTCACCACACAGAAGTTGGGAGGAATTCAGAGAGCAGGGAGGAACGAAGTTGAATCTGCATACAAGTCATTTCCAAGGGAGAATTCACACACCAATCATAAGTTTATTCATTCCTTTGATTTGTATTAGATTCATGTTTACATTTGTGATATCAAACACTTGTTTTACTGCATTTATGAATATGAATGGCTAAACACCTCTTGGTGTTAGCTTTGTTATGAAATTGTTATTTTTATGATGTAGTTTTCTCTGCATTTATTATCATTTTGTTTGTATACTTTCTTGGCGAGTCTTAGGACACTCTAGTTTTGGTAGTGTTGAGGATTGGTAGTTCCTTGGAGGCTTGGTGAATTAACCCTAGGACCCAAGCCAATGAGGATGTGACTTGGTGATAGAAATATCACCATACATGTGTGAATTAATCTTATGACCACCTATCAATCCAATATGCTTAAAGAAGTTAGAGGGGGTGTAAGAGACCAATACCCGCATCCCGCTAGACTTGTCCACGTTAGTAAAGGTACTTAATGACTCTTGCATCTTTGTAGGTTCACGTCGACCGATGAACTCTTACATTTACAATATGTGAGAATGAGACAAGGTGTAAGATAGATTTAGGTGATTTAACCCTCTGATCCTAAATGTATATAACCCCCAGACGAAACGATAGGATGCAGTTTCTAGAAAACTAATCATGATAATAACAAGAGTAGTAATTAGGTTAACACTGCTTCTCCCTACTGATTCTCTTCTATTTATTTACTTGCTTTGTTATTTACTTTTATTTGCATAATATCTTTAATCATAAAAACCCCTTTTAAACGTGACACTAAACTTAGATAGACTCTACACGCATAGCTCTTGGGATGACCTCGACTTTACCAACTAGCTATACCTCACACGACCGGGTATACTGCCCGATAGTGCATTAGGTAGACCTTAGGTAAACGAGCAACTTATAAATATTAAAATCTGGTCGGTAAAATCTGCATCACACACAAATGGCAAGTACTTCCATATTTGCTTCACATCTTAAGGCCTTTGCTCTTGACCTTACATTTCTACATAACCTACAAAATATTTGATAGCGTATGGAAGCTCCAGCCCAACTAGCTAAAGCCCATACACTCGAAGCAAACCCATCAAGGCTAGGCCCTGCCATAATCTGCCTGGGAAACACACTCCCAAGCCAGGCACGATAAAAGATCACCCTGATAAACATCTACGGGTTACAGACAACCCTAAAAGCATCTCTATAAATATTGGGTCATTTCCTTGAGATGGACCAAGTCATTCCCGACTAAAACTTTACACACACTAGTCACCTCGTGAGTGTTACCCCAACCCATGACATCGGCCACACCTTGAGGTCCTTACTGAACATGGGAAACCAAACAAGTGACTAACCTCAACCCTCAAAACATACTATACGTAAACATGGCGCCATCCGTGCTATAAACATAATAACAAGCCACCATTTCATTTTTCCATTCATTGAAAGAATTTTGTTTCACCGGAAACTTCCTAGTTTCATTGGAGAACTTTGTTTTACGTAAAAGTTTCACTGTTTGATCACCAAACCACAAAACAAAAGTTTTAACGCAAAAATAACATTTTTCGGTGACAAAACTTTAAAAACCTAGTCTCTTTTTCATGAAGCGACACGCGAAAACCCTCATCTTCTCAACAAAAACACCGATTCACAGTTACAAACATCGTTCGACAAACATGACGAACCATCAAAACCATTCAAAACTAAAAAACAAACGCGATACAAAACAACTGTTAAACATCCACATGATCCAACACATGGGTCAGGCAAACAACGGAACAACGAGATACTAAAAAACTGGACTCCGACGAACTAGGAAACATTTCCTTCGACAAAGTTTTATCTATCAAAGGATCCAGTAGTCATTGCCACATTAATCACCTCACACAAAATAAGCATAATCTACATGGATGGAGACAATTCAGTCAACATCATGTATGACCATTGCTTAGAACGTCGAAAGCTAATTCGTTTGACGACTATTCCACTCATAGGATTTCGTCCGAGATGTCCATACTTGATGGAGTAATTCACTTGAAAAAAACAGTAGCATCTCATACACTATCTCGAACAGTTGTCATGGAATTCCACATCATTAAGCTAAATTCCAAGTACAACATTCTGTTCGAAAGTACATCAATACAATAGTTGTGTGTAGAGGTGTCAACGATCTGGTCGTACGTGCAGTTCCTGACCATATCAGGGATGGACACAGTCAAAATAGATTACCTAGGCGAGGATGCAGAGCTAACAGCAACAGTGGAAAACATGGCGATAAAGGAAATAGAATGGGAAGCCTTACTTGGAGACAATGAAAATGAAGAAAAGGTGGTAATCAACGAGAAGTACCCTGATCAACCAATTGTCATTGGAAAACACCTCCCACCTCAGGTAAAAAATCAATTCATTCAATTGCTAGCCAATAGCCTCAATGTTTTTTTCTTGCAAACTAGCCGACATGACATGTTTTTCTAGAGAATTCGCCGAACACAGTCTTGGGCTCAATCAGTATGCACCATCAGTCGTGCACTCGTGCAAAAGAAAATAACTACATCTGTAGAAAGATCAATCTCTATAATAACTCAAGTTAGAGATCTTGTCCAGGCAGGAATCTTGCGACATGTCAAATTTCAAACCAAGGTCTCAAACCCAGTGATGGTAAAAAAGGTAACGAAACCTGGTACATGTGTGTCAACTTCACTGACCGAACAATGCCTAAAGGACAACCACCCACTACCCTCAATCAATTGGAATGTAGAATCACTCTCTAGCTTCAAATACAAATATTTCCTGGAAGCCTACAAAGGCTATCTCCAGATACTTATGAAAAAATCAGATAAGGACAAAATAACCTTTTACACAAGTGAAGGAATATACTGCTACATGATTGGCTCCAAACGGTCAACCTAAATCAACCAAGTGAAAGGTCAACTAAGTTAGACTGCCTGGATCCAATCTCCGCGGAAGTACAGGGTTTCCCCGGTGTTAATACAAATATCGCCTAAAAACGTTATTTATATTTTACGATCTTCGCTAAGTTTTGTTAATGACAAATGTAAACTTTAGTTTCTAAGTAAAACATAATCTTAGTTTTAAAGACTTGCATAAACTAGACTTTTGCTATATTTTACATTTCATAAAACACAACACTTTTTTTTTCTAAAAATAGAATTGTCACATCACATTTATGGCAAGTTTTGTCATTATACATTTATGGAAAGAAATGTGTTTGACTTACTTAGATGTTGCTTGCAAGTTTAGTGTTTGACTTGATTTTATGTGATGTGACATTGTTTGGTTTGCAAGAGTAATGAGATGTGACTTTGTTTGGATTGCAAGATTTATTGCAAAACCAACTGCAAGCCCGGCGGTACCCTGGAGGTACATGGGCGGAACCCTTTTGAGGGGTCCGCCTGATCCGCCAGACCTGCAGAAGGTTTGGCTATAAATATTGAGCCACAAGTTGAATTTTGGCTCATCACTTGACATTATATTTTACACACACATTCATTCTCTCATCTAACATCTTAACATTTCATATGTGAAGTTCTTTTTGTAGCAAAGAGATTCACGAGCTTACTAAAAGTGACAAGTATTCAACACAACGTTGCAAGACTTGTTAGCTTAGCATTGTGTAGACTTGTGTAGTTTACACTTCATTTGATTGTGTATTTTCAATAGTGATCGGTTAGTATTTTAGTCCTCAAAATACAAAGTGTATAGGGAGTAGTTGTACCCTTGTAAAGAACTAACGGGAGTGGTTGTACCCTTGGTAAAGAACTCGACATCTAGCTTTGTGTCGGTAAAAGTATAAGCGACGTGTAAGGTTTTCTCCGCCGGTGAAAGGAGCTTGTTGACTAGTGAAAGTAACTCTCGAGTTGGATACTCGGGGCGTGGACGTAGGGCAAGGAAAAAGAGTCCTTGTAGCCGAACCACGATAAATACTCGTGTTGTGGTTTGATCGTTTCTTTCATTTACTTGCATGTTATATATTGTGTTTGTGTATATATCTTTGATCAAACGGAAAGTTTCAAAGCTAACTTAACAAGTTAAAAAGATTTTAATCGGTAAACTATTCAACCCCCCTTCTAGTTTTCCACAATTGGCATCAAGAGCTACGTTACTCAAAGCTTTTAAAATATATTGTGTTTTAAAACTTGAAACGATCCATGGATTTTGAAAATTACAAAGAAGGGCAATCTATGCAAAGACCACCACTCTTTGAAGCAAATGGTTTTATATATTGGAAAAACCGTTTTGAAACTTACGTGAAATCTAAAGATATAGATTTGTGGTATATAATTTTTGATGGTGATAACGTAGTTACTAACATCAAAGATGATGATCAAAAGAAAGTAACTAGTAAAAATAATGAAGCTAAAATGATGCTTTACAACGCTTTGCCTAAGAAAGAATATGAAAGAGTCTTTTTGTGTAAAACCGCTAAAGATATTTGGCAATCTTTAATTGTCACTCATCAAGGAAACTCACAAGTTAAAGATAACAAAATTGATCTTCTTGTTCAACAATATGAACAATTTGTTATTTCCGAAGATGAGATTATTGATAATGCTTTTGCTAGGTTTAATACTATTATTATTTCACTTAAAGTACTTGACGGATCTTTTTGTGGTAAGAACTTTGTCAGGAAATTTCTTAGAGCACTCCATCCGAAGTGGAGAGCAAAAGTGACGGCAATTGAAGAATCCAAAGATCTTTCAAGCATGTCACTTGATGAGCTAATTGGAAACCTCAAAGTTCACGAAATGGTAATGGAAAAAGATTGGGAACTAGTTAGAGGCAAGAAAGAAAAAGTTAAGTCCATTGCCTTAAAAGCTAGAGTCCAATCAAGTGATGATGAAGAATCTACTTCGGATAGTGATGATGAGGAATATGCTATGGCCGTTAGAGACTTCAAGAAGTTCTTTCGTAGAAGAGGAAAGTTTGTAAGGCAACCTAAAGATGACAAGAAAACTTTTCGAAAAGATCGTGATAATAGGAAAGGAAAGGTTGAAAGAAAATGCTATAGGTGTGGAGACACAAGTCATCTTGTAGGAGAATGTCCAAAACCACCCAAGAGCAAACCTCAACAAGCTTTTGTGGGTGGTGCTTGGAGTGACTATGAAGGAGATGACGATGAGCCAAAGAATGAAGATATTGCTCTCATGGCTCACAACTCAAATGAGGTATTATCCGACTCATCTTACTCCTCTATTGATGATGACATTTTACAAAAAGAATATAACAAACTTTGTGAATTGAGCTTAAAAATCATAAACAAAAATAAATTTTTGAAAACTAAAAAGGAGTTTTTAGAAAATGAAGTTTATGAGTTAAAAGAAAAAGCTAAGAGATTAGAAAAGAGTAAAGGTATTGACACACCTTGCAAATCATGTGAAGAGCTTAAACTAGAAGTTGAGAAACTCAAAATTACTCAAAATGATCTAATAAAACAAACCACAAAGTTTAAGAAGTTCGATAAGAGCATTTCTTGTGCGGATGAAATTATGAAACTTCAAAAGTCACCCTTTGATAAAACATGACTAGGATTTACGAAAATAGAAACTTCAAAGGGTCAAATGAAACAAGAAAATATTGCACAAGAAACAAATAAAATTGCTACAGCAGCCTGCAGATCAGGCGGAACCCAATTTAGGGTTCCGCCCGTTGGTCCCGAAGGTTCCGCCAGGTCTGCTGCAGCAGTAACTCCATCCACTTCGGATCGTTCAAAGTTTGTTAAAGTTACATACAAAAATGGAACAAAACCGGTGTTTAAAACTGGAGTAGGCTTTAGTAAAAATGAATTTAGAGCTAAAACTACTCAACCAAGACCTAAGACTCCAATTCCCAAATGCCCCTTTCCAAAGAGCAACTTCAACGCTCGACCAAACTACCAACATGTTTGGAACCAAAACACTCCAAGACATTACCAAACTCCAAACCACATGCCATGGAACCCTTATGCTCTATTTTCATACTTGGAACAAATTAATGGCATGCTTAACCAAAATGGACCCATGAGAAATTGGGGACCAAATGTTTGAGTGTTTCTTATAAAATAGGTGTGCCTCAAAGTTTGTTTGGAACCGGATGAATGGATTAAAGATAGCGGTTGTTCAAGGCACATGACAGGTAACAAAAGCCTCTTCACTTCTTATCACAAATGTGACGGAGGTAATGTTACGTTTGGTAGTAATGCTAAGAGCAAAATCATCGGAAAAGGTACAATCTCTCATGACTCCCTTTTTATAGATGATGTAGCTCATGTTGATAACTTAGGTTTTAATCTCCTTAGTATTAGTCAACTTTGTCGTAATAAGTATAATGTTCTTTTTAGTGAAAACGGAAGTAAAATACTTAAAGATGGTATAACCATAGCCAAAGGTGTCCTTAAGAACAACGTATATGTCATGAAGATGGATCCAACATCTAGAGACAAACTTTGTCTTACCTCATTAGATGAATCTTCAACTTTATGGCATAGACGTTTAGGACACGCTAACATGAGACTAATCCAAAACCTCTCCTCCAAAGACTTAGTTCGAAACCTACCTAAGTTGAAATATGACCAACACTTTTGTGATGCTTGCAAAGTCGGTAAACAAGTCCATAATAGCCATAAGGCTAAAAACTTGGTTTCTACATCTAGGTGTCTAGAACTTTTGCATATGGATTTATTTGGTCCATCCGCTATACAAAGTTATGGAGGTAACTTCTACACTTTGGTCATAGTTGATGATTACTCAAGATATACTTGGACAAAATTTTTGAAAAGTAAAAATGAAGCTTTTGATAAATTTGAAATTCTAAGTAAGAAAATTCAAAATCAAGTAGGGTCTAATATTGTGTCTATTAGAATGGATCACGGTCGTGAATTTGGTAATGAATTTCAATTTGGTAACTTTTGTGATAATAATGGAATAACTCATAACTTTTCGGCTCCACGTACTCCTCAATCAAATGGTGTAGTAGAACGTAAAAACCGGACATTGCAAGAGATGAGTAGAACAATGCTTAATGAACAAAACATTCCACAAAAGTTTTGGTGTAATGCCATTGACACATCAACATACATTTTAAATAGAGTCTTAATTAGACCATTTTTGAATAAAACTCCTTATGAACTATATAAAGGTAAAAAGCCTTCATTAGGATACTTTAAAGTGTTTGGGAGTAAATGTTTCATTCTTAACACCAAGGATTATCTCACCAAATTTGACCCAAAGTCTTATGAAGGTGTATTTCTTGGATATTCACAAAATAGTAAAGCATACATTGTTTTGAACAAAGAAACCTTAAGAGTCGAGGAATCGTTGAACGTAACATTTGACGAGAGTCCACCTCCCTCTAAGACATCACCTTTGGTAGATGATGACTTAGTTGAAAGCCAAGCAATAGAAAATCAAGAAATTTTAAATGATGACAAAGAAGATGAACTATTTAACAAAGAACTTGTCAATGTCAAAGAATCTAAAAGTCATCCATTAGATGGTGTCATTGGCAACATTAACGAAAGAACACTAAGGTCAAAAGTTCAAAATGAAAGCAACTACTTTTGTTTCGTGTCAACCATTGAACCTAAAAATATTAATGAAGCCATTAAAGATGAGTCTTGGGTAATTGCAATGCAAGAAGAGTTAAACCAATTTGTTAGGAATGATGTATGGACATTAGTTCCTCAAACCAAAGAGTCAAACTATAATTGGAACAAAATGGGTATTTCGTAATAAAATGGAATTGTGTCTAGAAACAAAGCTAGGCTAGTTGCACAAGGATATAACCAACAAGAAGGCATTGACTACGATGAAACTTTTGCTCCGGTTGCTAGGCTCGAGTCAATTAGAATCTTACTTGCATATGCATGTGCACATAATTTTAAACTCTTTCAAATGGATGTCAAAAGTGCATTTCTAAACGGAGTCATTAATGAAGAAGTGTATGTTGCTCAACCACCGGGCTTCATCGATTTTGAAAAACCAAATCATGTTTACAAACTTAAAAAGGCTCTTTACGGACTTAAGCAAGCTCCAAAAGCATGGTATGATCGACTTAAAACATTCCTAGTTGACCATAAGTATACCATGGGCTTAGTTGATAATACTCTCTTCACTAAGAAGAAAGATTCACATATTATCATAGTCCAAATCTATGTTGATGACATTATATTCGGATCAACTTGTCAAGAATTATGTGTGGATTTCTCAAAAATCATGCATGACGAGTTTGAAATGAGTATGATGGGAGAACTCAACTTTTTCCTAGGACTCCAAATCAAACAACTAGAAGATGGTATCTTCTTTAACCAATCTAAATATATTAAGGACATGCTTAAGAAATTTGGACTAGAAGATTCGAAACCTATCAAAACTCCCATGTCCACGGAAACTAAACTCACCAAGGATGAGGAAAGTGAATCCGTAGATAGCACTAAATATAGAGGTATGATTGGTAGTCTACTTTACCTAACGGCTAGTAGACCCGACATTATGTTTAGTGTTTGTCTACGTGCACGTTTTCAAGAAGATCCTAAAACTACCCATCTCGAAGCCGTTAAAAGGATTTTTAGGTATATTAAGGGCACTACACATTTAGGTTTATGGTATCCCAAAGGAACGGGAATAGACACCATAGTGTATGCCGACTCGGATCATGCCGGTGACTATGTCGATAGAAAAAGTACAAGTGGTATTTGTACTTTTGTTGGACATTGTCTCACCTCATGGTTATCTAAGAAGCAAACGGCTCTTGCTATCTCAACAACGGAGGCCGAGTACGTTTCGGCCGGAAAGGCATGTCAACAAGCTCTTTGGATGAAGCAAGCTCTTGTCGACTACGGAATTCAACTCAACGACATTACAATTCTTTGTGACAACAAAGGTGCCATTGATCTTAGCAAAAACCCGGTTCAACATGCTCGTACCAAACATATTGAAATCCGTCATCATTTCCTTCATGACAACGTTCAAAAAGGAAATATCTCAATTGAGAAAGTTTATTCCGAAGACAACATAGCCGACATTCTCACAAAACCCCTTAAACGTGAACCTTTTAACCTTCTTAGGCTAGGCTTAGGACTCATGGAACCTACATTATAGTTCTGGACATTAGACAAAAATCACAAAAATCAAAACAAATCCATAACTATTTTTCTCAGCAGGGTCGGCGGAACCCTCACACATAACGGGCGGAACCCATTCCAGGGGTCCGCCGTATCCGCCGACCTGCAGAATCAAAATCTTTGTTTATATTAAACCAAACACCCATTATCTCATACCACCACTTCCAAACTGCTACTATTCACTTTACCATCTATCCATACCTACGAATTCTTGGTCTTCCATCCATTTACATTGCAATTCAATCATCATTGTAAGTATTCTAAACATGATTACAATCCTGATCTGAGTCTAGGAATTCTATTTCTTGCACAAAAACAAAAACTTGGGGTTATGCATTAACTTGAAAAACTCATGCATAAGATTAGGTGTTTAACAAAACTAATCATGTCTCACATAATTAGGAATTGCATCCTTAATTAGTATAAACATGTTTACTAAAACACCCCATGTCAAATCCTTCCAAAAATTTCTCACAAGTAGGACAAATATTTTTTCGTCTCACATTGAGAATACAAAATCAAAACGTTATGTTTAAAACTTCACTTGCATAATGTATCTTGAATGCTAAAGGGAATGCATAACTAATATGTATTTTCGGGTACATTCAAACGAAGCTACATTGAACTAGGAGCGTTTGGGTTATCTTTTGTTTTATAACAAAACTTGCATAAAACGATTTTGAAGCATCAAAATGAGTCAAGATAACCGCACCTCCACATAGTTTTCATATAGGCACACACTAGAACATCCACATTATAATAAGTAGTTTACTTAAACTAAAATGTGAAATTTTGTTGTTCTAGGAATCATCATGCCTCCTCTAACCCACTACGACCACAAGGACACCATTAAGTACCAACCAAAACACCACAAAACCAAAGGCCTTACCCCAAACCAAGTCAACATTTTCAAAGCCCTAGAAAAACACTATGTCCATGAGGGTAGAACCATTGACCCGTCTTTCTTAGAAGGCACAAACCTTTATGTCGAATTTGCCACAATCAACTTTGAGTGTCTTTTGAATATCGACGAGCCTATTTGTCCTAGGTTCATTCTAGAGTTCTATGCATCCTCCGTACTCTCCACGGATGATTATGGTCATATGTCTATCAACTTTAAGGTTAGCGGTCATCAATACTCCTTCACTCTTGAGGAGTTTGCTTAAATTCTAGGTGTCCCAAACCGTGGTACTTGCATCTATTCCGACTTGCACTCCCTCTCAACTCTTGACAACCTCCAAGACCGTATCCACCCTTATGACACACCCTTTGTCTCAAAAGATGTACTCCGTGACCACCTCTTTGTTAGGACCACCAACACTAGGAGAACCCGTTCGGGAAATGAGGTCGATAAGGACCCATATGGAATGGAAATGAATGAACTTAAGCCCCAATTCAAGAAATGGGAGGAAGTCCTTAAAGCCAATGTAATTAGCACAATAGGGAACCGTGACCATATCAACCTTTGCCTTTGCTACATGCTCTACTCCTTGTCCGTTAGGCAACCCTTCAACCTTGCCTACTACATGGACAAGAGAATGGCCGACATTCCCGTGCATGGCACAACGGCTATGCCGTATGGAATGCTCTTGACCTGTCTCTTTAGGTTCATCTCACCCATTCCACCAACTCCAAATGGTCTTCGTCTTGACTACACTCTCATTCCACACACCTTTGTTCCACTTAGTGATAAGAGAGTGTACAAAGCCCAAGGAAAACGTCATCATCCTCCTACCTCATCATCATCTTCCTCCATGAGTGAAGATGACAATTTGCCAAACTCTAGGCTCCCACCTCTCGAATACCTATCCCAACTTCCGGATATTCCAAATGAGTCGACGGAGTTCAAGCAAACAAAGGGGATGTTCAAGAATCTTGGAAGATTCCTTGGAAAGCTCAAGAACAAGATTGACCGTCAATGAGTGCGGGTGTGTAGGAGTGTTTGGCATTAGGTGGTATTTGAACAAATTTGGTCGTTTAAACAATATTTGTGATGTATTTGTATGTTAGTACAATGTTTGATACAATTTGGAACATATAGTATCTAACTTTGATGCAGGTAGACAACTCTTGGCAAGTTGTCAAATTTTCAAGTTTATGCTATTTTCACTAAGTATAGTGAAATTCTCGACCTCAAGGTCAAAGTCCTATGAAATGTGTGTTTACGTGTCTATTTTTTGCATTGCCCAACCAGAAATGCCTTATCATTTTTATTTTAGGAGTTTTCGAAAATTTTGAAAAACGTCTCGCGGGTCAAAAACGCGGACTGCCATTTTCTAAAGCTCTGGCGGATCTGGCGGTACCCAAAATTGGGTTCCGCCAGTGCAATTTCTGGGAATTCCAGAATTGGCCCAACGGACCAGGCGGTACCCTTAAATGGGTTCCGCCTGTGTATTCTGAGGGTGCCGCCAGCAACCTGCAGAATTTTTGTTTTTATTTTCACAATTCAACATCCAAACACCAAAATCCAATCCTTTTAGATAGAAATCCATTTCCTGCAATGTGTTTAGCATAATAGGGTACTCCTTCTTCCATAAACTTAACCAAAACTAATTCCCGCCAAAATTCAAAATTTGCCATAACAACCTCAAGGACCCCTCACACATAAAGGAAGGAACCCTTTTAAGGGATCCTTGAAATCCCTGAGATTTATACTACCACAAATCCACCAAAACCACTAAGCATTTAGTGCAAAACTTGTCTTCTCACTTCACCATTTTCATTGGATTGACTTCCATGATATGACAACCCACAATTAGTTTTCCAAATCATTAGAAACCTCCATTTTTGTATGGACTAACATCAAATTCAAACACTCCTTTCCATAATCCTTCAACACTATAAATTAAGTCATCCTAAACACCATCAAATCACACCTTCTTCACCACAATTTCTGAAACTTCTAAACCATTTTTCACCATGACTAAGTCAACAATCACCTTTCAACCATCACGACCCATCCGGAAAACCGCCCGGATTAGTGCTAAACCACTATGGTCTAATCAACCCATCAACCTAAGCTCCTCATCCTCGGATGAATTCACATCACCTATCAAAAATGAACACTTTTTGAACCTTGCATCTCCATCACCATCACCCAATGAACCAAATGAGCTCACTCCACCACCAACTAAATCACCTATTGACCCAACTCCACCAAGTGCTCCAACTCAACCATCCAAAACTTCATCACCATCACCATTACCCAAAATTGAACCAATGGAGCTATTTGGGTCTCCTCCCACATCACCACACCCTTTTGTCCAAGATCTAAATGATCTTCCACCAAGACCTACGCAACCACCACATTTTGCAAATGAATCACCAAGGTCAATTCTTGACCAAAATGAGCTTTTTAACCACACTCAACCACCACAACAAGTGTACCATCAACCAAAACCATTGTTATTTCACCCCATCTACCATGACATCCATGGTCCTCTATATGGAGAACCAAACTTTGAAAACCATGATCACCCAACTCCACTACACTCTCAAGCTCAAACCTTTGAGTCTTTCTTTCCCTCTTATGAGGATATACAAAACATGGTTGAAAACCACCTCCATCAAGCAATGGAATTTCAAACCACCTTGCTTGACTCAATACCAAACCCATCATCCACCCAAGAACCAAAAACCAACCAACCCTCAAACCAAGAAACCAAAACCAACCCATTTCCACCCAATCATCCCCATGTTTGCTCAAATTGTGAGCAAATGGGTGCAAGCATCAAAACGTTGCTTCACCAATTTCAAGATGAAACCCGGTTTGCATTTCAACACGTCATAGAACGTTTGGATGCTCTTTCCCACCCAAACAAATCCTAGACAACCATTTGGAGGCCGTTTGCCCCAATTTAGGAAACTAGGCTTTTATTTTTCTTTCTTGGTTATTTTTAAGTTCTTAGAAGTAGAAAAATATTTACCATTTCTTGTCCTTTGACTTTTTATAAGTCAAAATTTTACTTGAAATGCTATTTCTTTCTACTTACTTTCATGCATTGTTGGTTGATCATTTTTATGTTGTCATTGTGGTTGCAATGTGTGTGGTAACTACAAGCTTGATTATCTATATATCACCAACTAACCATTTTTTTTTGTAGGATCCAAAATCCATGTTTCCCATCTTGGCACTCCTTTTAGGGGGAGTAACAAGCAAGGGGGAGCAAGTGCATTTTTCCGCTTCGCTACTCTACTTTTTGTTTCGAAAAAAAGGGGGAGAAATATATTAAACCTTCAAAACTTAATATGATTTTCATCACTTAAGTAAAACAAGTTTAATATAATTTTTTTTTAAGTCTTAAAAACCAAGATTTTGTGAGTTACTTAAAAACAAAGTTTATGTTTTGTCATCAACAAAAAGGGGGAGATTGTTAATACAAATATCGCCTAAAAACGTTATTTATATTTTACGATCTTCGCTAAGTTTTGTTAATGACAAATGTAAACTTTAGTTTCTAAGTAAAACATAATCTTAGTTTTAAAGACTTGCATAAACTAGAATTTTACTACATTTTACATTTCATAAAACACAACACTTTTTATTTTCTAAAAATAGAATTGTCACATCACATTTATGGCAAGTTTTGTCATTATACATTTATGGAAAGAAATGTGTTTGGCTTACTTAGATGTTGCTTGCAAGTTTAGTGTTTGACTTGATTTTATGTGATGTGACATTGTTTGGTTTGCAAGAGTAATGAGACGTGACTTTGTTTGGTTTGCAAGATTTATTGCAAAACCAATTGCAAGCCCGGCGGTACCCTGGAGGTACACGGGCGAAACCCTTTTGAGGGGTTCGCCTGATCCGCCAGACCTGCAGAAGGTTTGGCTATAAATATTGAGCCACAAGTTGAATTTTGGATCATCACTTGACATTATATTTTACACACACATTCATTCTCTCATCTAACATCTTAACATTTCATATGTGAAGTTTCTTTTTGTAGCAAAGAGATTCACGAGCTTACTAAAAGTGACAAGTATTCAACACAACGTTGCAAGACTTGTTAGCTTAGCATTGTGTAGACTAGTGTAGTTTACACTTCATTTGATTGTGTATTTTCAATAGTGATCGGTTAGTATTTTAGTCCTCAAAATACAAAGTGTATAGGGAGTAGTTGTACCCTTGTAAAGAACTAACGGGAGTGGTTGTACCCTTGGTAAAGAACTCGACATCTAGCTTTGTGTCGGTAAAAGTATAAGCGACGTGTAAGGTTTTCTCCGCCGGTGAAAGGAGCTTGTTGACTAGTGAAAGTAACTCTTGAGTTGGATACTCGGGGCATGGACGTAGGGCAAGGAAAAAGAGTCCTTGTAGCCGAACCACGATAAATACTCGTGTTGTGGTTTGATCGTTTCTTTCATTTACTTGCATGTTATATATTGTGTTTGTGTATATATCTTTGATCAAACGGAAAGTTTCAAAGCTAACTTAACAAGTTAAAAAGATTTTAATTGGTAAACTATTCAACCCCCCTTCTAGTTTTCCACACCCGGGTCGTTATGTCCCGACGAGGTGTGATGGTATCGAAACGGGTTTGTGATCGGGTGAATTTGGACAGAAAGGGGTTGTGAATGATTACACTACTAAAATATAAAACGAAATAGCTTAAATAAGCTATATCAATAAGACTGTAAAATTAGAAAACCCAGAAACATTTAAAACCTAAAAACGCGTACGTCTGATTTAAATTTACGTAGGCGTACGAAATAAAACGCGAGTTTTGTGAAATAAAATACTTACGGATATGAAAATTACATTTTTACAATCCTAATGATAAAAGAAATTTTTTGGAAAAAGAAAATTAATTTTTACACTATTTATATAATTATTATTAATTAATTACTATTTATTATATATTTAAACTAATTTAAATTACACTAAAATACAAATAATTATGAATTTAACTTAGAAAAATAAAATTTAAACTTGGAAAAATCTAAAATAATATAAAGCTAATTTTAAAACATAAAATATATTTTTAAGACTTTTTAAATAATTATTATTAATTAAAAACTAATTATTAATTAATTTAAACTAATTAAAATTAAGAAAAATAGCAAATGAACAATGAAAAATATAAAACTTTTTCTAAAATTATTTTATAACTACTAGAACCTATGAAAATTATAAAAATGAGATTAGCTTTTTAAATAAGCTGAAAATAAGCTAAAAAGCTTAAATAGAAGCTATTACTTAATTTATTTTTGACTTTTCTGAAATTTTCTTTTACAATACTATTTAAATACTCAAAATAATAAACTTTAAAAAAGGAACTTAGGCTGAATCACAAGAATAAGCACAATGGGGAACCAAGTGCTTAACAGGTTGGTACAAATAGCTTATTAGGACTTATGGAAACTTGAAAAAGCTACTAAATGAAGTCACAAGGACAAATAAGCTACAACAGATATGGAGAAACTTGAATTAAGCTAAATGAAACAAAAAAGCACAAGAAATAAGCTAATTATAAGCCAATAAGCACTAAGCCAAAAGATGAGTGTGAAACAGGCCTAAAGGGCCAACTTCCAGGCCTTGTGGGGCCCACAGAGGAAGTTGGAAGCCTAAACTAATGGTGGTTCCAATAAGCTGAGCTTAAGGGCTTTCTAAAAAGCCAAAGCTCAATCACTGGGATCCACAAGTGAGGTCAGGGGAGGGCATGGAAGTTTGGCACAAAAGCTGAGACCTCAGCATACTTGTGAAATGGGACAAACTTCAAGGCACATGCAGCCCTAGCAAATAAGCAAATGAGCATGAAATAAGCTTAGACCCTAAAAGTTTGGCTTATTGGCTTTTCAATAAGCCAAAAACTAAGGGGTGGGACCCATTATGGAACAGTATATGGACAGATGAAAAGGGGAGAAAACAATGGTGCCCTGGTGCAGGGCATGCCTTTGCCCTGCAGCCCACTCTGGGGCCAAAAATAAGCAATTAAGAAAAATCTTAAAAATAAGAAATTACTGGGATTCAATAGATTAACTGACAAACAACATCATGTAAAAAGCACAAGGGCTAAATCTTAACACTAAATTCACAATAATTCTTGGAAAATTGGGATTTCTGCCCAAGGGTTCAAATTTGACTTTTGATATTAGACACCTAAATTGACTATGGTGAAGTTTGATCTTAATCTAATGGCTGAATGGGATATATTAGACTATATTGAGACTAAGTACAACTATTTTAACTACTTGTGAATGGAAATGATGTGATTAGGGGTCCTAAATCCTAACAGTGGACAGACATGGAAGCAGGTTTTAGGGGGGAAGAGATGGGTGATGAACAGTGGTGGTGTTGGTGTTTGACTGGGGTGTTGACCGGGGGTAATATTAAAAAGGGTTGGGGGTTTTGGGCCAGGGATTAGTGGGCTTGGGGTATTACATGGATCAGGGGTTGGATTTGTTTGTGGGTGGATTGGGATTTTGGTTTGTTTGTTTATTTTGTAGGCTTAAATACCATAAGGACCATTCATGTAAAACTAAAAATCTAGGGGCTGAAATTGAAACTTTTCCCAAGCTACTCCAAGGGTGTAATATGCCAAGTGTGAATAGTATAGGGACCATGAATGAGAATTTCCAAAATTTGACATCCTAGGGACTATTTTTGCCAATTATGAAAGTTCAGGGACTAAAATTGTAAATTTTCAAAACTTTTTATCCAAGGACCATTTTTTATACTTTTTGACTTTTGAAGGACTTGGGTTGACTTTTCTTTCAAAATAAATGCTCAGAGACTAATTTTGACAAGTTTTAAAAGTTGGGGACTGAAACTGCCAATTATGCAAACTTAGTTCGTTTTTCATCTGTTTTTACTCATTTTGCATCTAAAACATATAAAACACAATCCCTGGGATATTTTCAGTATTTTGATGCCTTTTTGAGTGTTTTTAAATGTTTTGCAGCTCAGATTTGACTAAAAATGATGAGTGTTTGAGCACTAATCACTACACCAAAATGCCTTTGGGTTGAAAAAAGCGAGGACAACATACCAAGAGGTAGACAAGGAACTCATAAATCAAATAGGCATAAACCTGGAAGCCTATGTTGATGACATGATAATCAAAAGTAATATTGAATGATCAGGGATATCGTGGAAACATATCAAAACCTAAGAAGGATCAATATGAAACTAAACACATACAAATACAATTTTGGATTGGAAGAAGGACAATTCCTGGGACACATGATCAGCTTGAGAGGCATCAGGGAAAATCATTCAAAAAATACAACATAAAATTTCATTAGAACAACAAGAAGCAAATCTATTTGTGTAATACAATTTTTCCTCTTTTGTTAATGATTCAAACGCAACTTCATCCGCCATGGTAACGAATTAAAGGGGTTTTACAAACAAAAGTAACAAAGAAAAAGATAGACTAAAAGAAAACTACAAAATAAAAAGAAAATTTTCACTTGATAGGAATCTATTGAGTAGACCTAAATGAAATAGAAATCGAAACCTAGACTATTCCCAGCAGCGGCGCCAAAAACTTGATGTGGATAATTGGAACCACACTAAGTTTTACAATCTTCCTAGGCAGATTACCTAACCGTTGTAGTGTAGTATAGACAAGACACAAGAGATTGATCGTTCTCTAGGGAATAGTGAGGTAGGCTCGAAGTGTATGTCGAAATAAGTCTAAGGGTTGAGGGAAGATTATTTTTGGTCTTTTATATTTATTGGAAAGCAAGTAAAATCTCAGGTTTAGAAGAGTTTGGGTTTTTAAACTACTAGTTACTACTAATTAAACTATATCTAAACTAGTTGCAAGGAAAAGTAATTTGGTGAACTTCTAGTATGAGGAAAATGTATTCACTTAGAACTTCATTATTCCATAGTTATCTTTTATTGATTAGTCTAATTGTCACGTCCTTGTCTAATTAATGTAGTTGTATTTCTTATTTCCTACCGAGGGATGGTCAAGCCCTAACTCCTATGAATTCCGACTAATTGGGCGGCGCCTAAGAATGCCTAGAACCCAGTTTCCACAATATGAGCAAAGTTCATGCATTAAATACAACTCTATCAAGTTAATTAAATATTAACTACACATTTAGTGGACGTTCAAGCTAGTATAGTTTTACTAGTCAGTTTTCCAACTCCTAATACAACACTAGTCGACAAGAGACGGCATACAATAATCAACAACTAGGTTTCATCTAATCATAAGCAAATACTTTTAAATTTAGCCTTGTAAGTAAGGAAAATAAAGCAATTGAGAAAATCAAACAATCACAAGTAAACATAAGTAAATGATCAATTAAATAAGGGTGCGCTTGGTTCAAAATGGGGAATGGGAAAGGAAAAGGCAAAGGGAATGCAAAGGAATGGAATGGAGATTATCATTATCTTTGAATCATTGATGGTGCTTGGTTTAAGAAAAACACATTAACCTCCAAGGTGGTGGTGGCTGGTGGTGGTGGTGGTGGTAGTGGTAGCTGCTGGTGGTGGTGGTTGCTGGTGGTGATGGTGGTGGCTGCTGGTGGTCGTGGTGGCTGCTGCTGCTGCTGGTGGTCGTGGTGGCTAGTGGTGGTGGTTGTGGCTGGTGGTGGTGGCTACTAATGGTGGTGGCTGGTGGTGGTGGTGGCTGCGGCTGCTGGTGGTGGGTAATCATTACCATACCTCCCAATTTACTGGGTAATGCCCATTACCCAATACTAAACCATGATTGCATTCCCTAGTCATAACCAGACATGTTTAATCATACCTTTCACATTCCCCCCCCCCCCCCCTCCATTACTCCCAACCAAGCACCCCTTATCTTCTCAATACATTGAAGTTCTTGGGGCCAAAAGGCCTAAAAAGATACTAAAAAACGACTATGGTTCGGACCTCCAAAGTTATACCAAAGTTGCACACTTTACAATAAAAATAATGCGAAAATATATATAGATTTACAATTGGGACGGCGTCACTTGTTAAGTGTGACGCCGTCATCTCGCCATCTTATAGGGTTTTGTTATTGCACTGACTTAGTTGTGACGGCGTCATGTTGGAGTTGTGACGCCGCCAGCCTTCATAAATTTGGTCTTGACACCATCTGCTTAAGGCCATCTCCAGAATTTGTATGGTCAGCGTGTACTCGTGACGGCGTCACCTATTAAGATGTGACACCGTCACGGGCCATTCTCGTGACACTTTTTCCTGATGTTGTCGTTTTCTTCATTTTCCCGTCCAATCGAGCTCAAAACACTTTCTTTTTCAGCATTTGCTTCCCAAGTACTGAAAACTCAAATAAAAACGATTTGGTGTAATAAATGATCGAATATATATGAATTTAGAGGCTAAATGATCCCTTAAAAATATATAAATTACACCCCATCAGTGGCTAACGTTTGGCTGCGCCGAATGAGCTGCTACATTAGATTCGGCGAGGGTGGATGTCACCACACCGATTGCTCTTATACATGTTATAAAAAGTCACTTTAATAATAATAATAATAAAACATGGCAATGGGTTAACGGCTACCAACCGGCCATTTTTAAAAAAATTGGTGACGTTGGGACGAATTTGAATGTTTCGTTACCTAGATAATGTAATAAAAAAGTTTTTATTTTTATTTTATTTTTATTTTTTTAATCTAAATCGGAAAAATGTGAAAAGTACGTTTTCTATTTAATGGACTTAACCCTTAAAAAAAGGGATATGTTGTAAAATATGAATGTACTTTTTCAAATTTACCGATTTGGAACGTGAACTTTAAAAAAGTTGTTGAAATGTAATGAACTTTTACAAGTGTATCAATTTGGTACGTGATTATGACGTGTTACGTTATAAATGGTGCCATGTGTAACTTTCAGGTATGACATGTCATCAGGTTTGTCCAATTGATTTGGGTGGCCTGATGCGAAACTACGAATGAAGCCTTTTAAATCACGAAAATGTTAACTATTATCGAAAATTTAAATCATAATCTATACTATCTATAATGTAAAAATGGTCAAAGGTGAAAAATGGAATAGTCAATATTGTGAAATGTTGAAAAATGCATATAAGGAAATATTGAAATGCATTTAATACTCTTATTAAAACACCCCATTACTTAAATGTACAATGATTATTCACATTGTACAACCAATTAAAAACATATATACCAAATTAAATACAACCAATTAAAACATAAACCGGGTTGACCCGGGACGCTTCAAACACGGCGGGTTGACCCGGTTTAATTTGACCCATTTTCGACCCAACCTAGCAAGTTGACCCGGTTTAAATCGACCCATTTTTCGACCGGAACGGTTCAACCGGTTGAACCACCCGGGTCGAACCGGGTTTCAAAACATTATGTTAAATTCTCAAATCTTCAAACTTTTATTATTTTTCGTTTATAACCTATAAACTTTTTTTATCAATAAACTATCTGTCGCTATAAAATCTCGTTGCTATGCATGGGTACTCGTCTAGTATACTTAGATATGTATAAATAATAATTGACATATACTAAATCGGATGCCCTCTCGTAATATTTAAAAATGGCTATAAAAATTCAAGTTATATATGTATAAATACTAATGAACATATGCTAAATCAAACAACTCTCATAAATGATACACAATAAACTAAATTGAAACACATATAAAAGTTTGTTAATAAAAGTAGTATTAAACAACTTTGCTAAAAAAAAAAAAAAAAAAAAAAAAAAAAAAAAAAGTATAAAACAACAAAGATTCTAAAAATACACAAACGTCTTGTGCAAAGGTCTACACACTCACCTACCTTCACTTCTCTTCGTGAAATTCCCAATGCATTCCTGAGACCCTTCTCCGGCCACCGTCTCCACCGCAATTTTCACCTGACCCATCATTCAATCAACCGTAAAACCACCTTCAATTTCAACCATCAACGCTTATCATCAATGTAAGTCTCACATTTTTTATAAAATTCTAAAATTCTAGTATATATTTATAAATCATGAGTAACCCACCTCCCGAAAACTGTCTAATAGCCAAAATCATATCAGACAATCACATACCCGACAAGAAATCCGTTATTTCTGTTTTAACTAACTCATTCAAAACCCTAGTTAGTGGCTCATTTTCTATAAAACCATGGAAGGATAATTTTTACAACATTGGTTTTTATGAAAAGTCGGATATCGCTAATGTTTTGCGTGGTTCGCCGTATTTCGTTGTGGGGAATTATGTTGTGTTAATGGCGTGGGACTTGGATAAGACTTTGGATGAAATGGAGTTTAGTAAAGGGGAGTTTTGGGTTCAAGTGCATGATTTGCCTTTAGGTATGTTGACTAGTGAGTGTGCGAGTAAGTTTGCGGAAAAGATGGGGAGGTTAGTGGAGGTGGGTTGTTTTGGGGATCATGAGTTTTTGAGGTTTAGGGTGGAGGTGGACGTGACAAAGGCGCTTGTGCCGGGGTTTTTTGTTCCGCGTAGGGATGGGAGGGAGACGTGGGCGCAGGTGAAGTACGAGGGGTTGGGTGAGTTTTGTTATAATTGCGGGTGTCTTGGACATTGTAAAGAAACGTGTCAAAGTGAGGTTGCTGTTGAGAAACGGTGGACAGCAGATATGCGTGCTTCTTTGGTTGAGAGTGTGCAAACTTTAGCTATAATGCATAGCCCAGCTATAACTGAAACCCCTAGAAGCTATTCACGTGCTGTAGTGCGCCATTCAAGCTATAGTGTTACAGAGCCATTGGAACACGTTACCCCTGAACGAAGCTTAACTCGCCCGTCTCTCCCGCCTGGGTTTTCAATTGAGGATGTGAACCTTAGTGATGCGGGCTCAATGTTGTCTATTAAACAAGAAGAATGGACTGATAGACTGCAGGTAGGTGAAGTTTTGACCTCAGGGAGTGGATCGGTGAAGGAGGTAGCAAACAAGCATCATCACTTAGAGAAGGTTAGTATAATCGGACATTTAGTAATACATCTGTTTTATGCTTCTCTGATTGTAATTAGTATTTGTTGTTCATTATGAGCGAATGATGAGTGAATCTGTGCTTACATATAGTGGTAGAAATTTCAGGTTGCATTTACATTTACACTTGCACCTTGGGCCATTGTTGCGTTGGATGGAGTGTACTCATTAAATTAATGTTTTCATAGGCTTAAGGTTCATTAAGCGCAAAGGGGTCCTGTAGCCCAGACGTGTGGCACACACATTGAATTGACAAAAAAAAAAAGTTATAAATTCAGGCAAAAAGTAATAAAGTACTTCTATATTATAAGACCATTGCCTCTTTTGTATCTTTTTTCCATCTAGTTTTTCTTGATACGTGTATTTTGGTTCCAATTTCTGGTCTTCTGAAGTTATGCTATGCGGTTATGAATATGGAGATGATCCGGAATGTTTAATAAATAAATGTTTATTCTCTAATTGAGTGTAAGGTGATTACAAGTTTATAACTTCATATTTATTTACTGCTATTTTCTTATGCTTACATTTGTAACTCAGGGACCATGTTTGATAAATTTGTGCTTTCCTTTTCCGGTTAAAATGAGAGATTAACAGGCTTGTTTTGATTTTAAAAAGTGGTAGGAAAGCAGGGTGATTATTAGAAAGGATAATTCACGCTGGTCGGTCCAATAACAAGTTAAATCTTTGGCCAGTCTTATTTTTTCCCGGGTTTCGGCTTTTTAAATTGTCCTTTAATCATATTTCAAACCATCTTCTATGTACTATATACTTATCTAGTACCTAGTATGAAATGGTAGTTCTTCCATGATTTAGAGCGTTTAGTAAGGCACATTTCCAATAACAAAAACATGTGCACTTGGTATGTAGTTTGTGTAAAAAGAGAAAAATATGAAACGGTAGTTCTTATGTTTACATGTTTCTAGTTCTAGGCACAACTTCAAATGCTGCATCTGACTAAAAGACCTAAATTCATGTAAAATAATTTTGATTTGTTGCTCTATTTATAGTTATAAACTTGATCAGTTACGCAGTAGTTTGTGATATTTGATAGATGATTAACGATTTTATCAGTCTTTTAATGGTCGCAAATTAGGATTCTGTGTTTTGTTTCAAAGTTTATTAAATAAAAGGTTGTGATTTGTTGGAATTATGTATGCTTGTAATCCATACTTGATTTGTGCGGTTTTTTAGGCTGACCTATATGCCGCTAGATTGAGTACGAGGGGTCGGGTATCAATTGCCAAGGATATCCAAAGCAAGTTGCTAAATACACCTAGGTATGCATTGTTTAAGGACACTTGTTTTGGAGCATGGCTGGATGTCCAGGATACAACAGGAGACACGAGTTTGATCCATGCTGTACTCCAGACACAATATACACCAAAGCAACCAGTTGATGATGTGATTCTGTTTCGCATACACGATCACGAGCTTCGATTCAGTCGTGAGGAGTTTTGCCTCATTACTGGACTTCCATTTGGTCCGATGCGGTGGTTACAAGAGACGTCACCTGATATCCCATTTAGGGCTAGGGTATTTGGACACATACCTGTTGGTAAACCAGTCGCTCTGTCAGATGTACAAGCGATTTTTCAAAACTCCCTTGACATGCTCACAGACCTTGATGCAGTCCGCATTTGTCTTTTGTTATTGCTAGAGTTAGGATTCGCTGGTCGCGACCCAAGGCGTGCGGCCGATGTGAACCTCCTACGATTGGTGGAGGATCTGGACTCATGGAACACGTTTCCATGGGGTTCATACATTTGGTCTTTCACGTACCGGCAACTGAGAGATTCGACAAAGACACGCAGAAAGTCGCATTTAGCGACCTTGGCTCAGGGAAATGTTCCTACGTATAAGCTGTCGGGATTTATTTGGGCCTTTAAGGTGATGTTAGCTTGTTATTTGTTTGAATAAATTTGTGTGTTAATATCTCTGGTTGACGTTTCTTTATATACGATTATCATAGATTTGGATATTGGAGGTTTTCCCATTTGCGAGGCAGTTTTATATACGGGACCCTGATGCGATTCCTAGGGCTATTGGCTGGAAGAATTCCCGCCCGATAAGAAAAGAAAATATTTGCGATTTCATTAATTTTCGTGAGGTATGTTTTTGTTTCCTTTTAAAGTTTTAAATCACTGTGAGTAATTGTAATTAAGTAATATTGTTTTTTTTTAATCAGCGATTTACGCCATTATGTGAACTCTTACCAAGTGATGCTGAGAGATCCACATCATGGTGGAGATCCAGCAGGAGCTTTTTCGACAGTGAAGTTGATGATGTTACGCCTTCAGCAAAGAGGGCTCGAGTTGCCTCGTCATCTAGTCAGGAGGACTTATCCCCTGACCATGGCGATGATCCACACCCACACCACGCCGACACCACCAAGCCTAGGTCCGAAACCACCAATGGCACTAGTCACCAGACTTTCGAGGAGCGGTTGGTGGCAATAGAGAAAGACGATCTGTTGTTAAAGCATAGTGTCTCCTGGGTTGAGGACGATGTTGAGGTAATCCCCCGTGTTGATGGAAGGGAATCGTGGGCCCCGTTGAAATATGAGGGGGGGTTATCTGACCTGTGCTATCTTTGTGGGTGTCTTGGTCACTGTGGAGAATCATGCACCAATGAGGACATTGCAAAGCATCCAGGAAAATGGTGGACTTCAGATGTGCACACTTCTTCGGCTGAACCCCAAATATCCACAATCAAAACCCCTAATAGCCATTCCCTATCTAACGTGAACACACCCACTATTACCACACCCCCTTTACATCACTCTAACTACTGTGTTACTGAGCCCATAAAACACATGACCCCCGAACAAAGCCCGAATCACCCACCTATACCACCTGGTTTTTCGCCCTTCCGCTTTAAGTTCACTGATGTTAACCTTGCTGATACAGGCTTGAGGTTATCTATCAAACACGAAGGTGAAATACTTGCTGTATGTAATGGAACGGAAAAGCCTAGTCAAGTGAAGGAGATAGCAAATAAACATCCTCAGATTAAGAATGTTACAGTTAACCTTGCGGGAAAGGAGGTTAGTATAATCAAACTTTTAATAACACTGTATACTATTTTATTATTATTATTATTATTATTATTATTATTATTATTATTATGATGATGATGATGATGATGATGATGATGATGATTATTATTATTATTATTATTATTATTATTATTATTATTTCATGTCCATTGTGAGGATGATGTAAATGTGCTTACACATAGTGCTAGAACCGCATTTCCACTTTTGCCCATTGTTGAATTGTAATAATGAAATAATACATGCCATTTACAACCTTGATTTATGTATATTTTAATTCAAAAAAAGTGCTAGTACATCCCTATTTAGTCGCTCAATCTGTATTATCTGCAGTCTTGTGTATTTTGGTTGTAAGTTTAGTCTTCTGTAGTTAGTGTTATCCATAGCTAGTGTTATACTGGCTTTGAATTAAGAGATGAGCCGGAATGTTTAAAAAATAAATGTTTATTCGGATTATAACATGTATGTGTGTTTTTAGGTTGACCTGTACGACGCTTCTTTGAGTGTAAGGGGTCGGATGCCAGTTGCCAGGGATATCCGAATCAAGTTGATAAATACACCTAGGTATGCATTGTTTAAGGAGACTTGTTTCGGAGCATGGCTGGATCTCGAGTATACCATGGGAGATCCAAAATTGATCCATGGTATACTCCAGACACAATATATACCTGAACAACCAGTTGATGATGAGATTCTGTTTCGCATACACGATCACAAGCTTCGATTCAGTCGTGAGGAGTTTTGTCTCATCACAGGACTTCCATTTGGTCCGATGCGGTGGTTAGAAGAGACGTCACCTGATATCCCATTTAGGGCTAGGGTATTTGGACACATACCTTCCAGTAGACCGGTCTACTTGTCAGATGTACAAGCGGTCTTTCAAAACTCCCTTGACACGCTAAGCGACCTTGACGCAGTCCGCATTTGTCTTTTGTTGTTGCTAGAGCTGGCATTCGATGGCCGCGATATAAAGGTTGCGATTGACGTGAAGCTCCTACGATTGGTAGAGGACCTGGATTCATGGAATACGTTTCCATGGGGTTCATACCTCTGGCCATTGACGTACCAGCAACTAAGAGATTCGCTATCGACACGCAGAGAGACGCACTTAGCAATTGTGGCACAGGGAAAACTTCCTAATTATGCGCTGTCGGGATTTATTTGGGCCTTTCAGGTGATGTTAGTTTGACTAAATTGTATTGTTCTAGTATATGTAGTTGATGTTTTTTTATCTAATAATTTTTACAGATTTGGATATTTGAGGTTTTCCCTATTGCGAGGCGATTTAATTCACGGGACCCTGATGCGATTCCCAGGGCCATTGGCTGGCGGAGGTCCCGACCTATAAGAAAAGAAAATGTTTGTGATTTTATTGATTTTCAGGAGGCAAGTTTTGTTTTGTTTGTTTATATTTATTTATTTTATTTATTTTTTGCTTTTTAGTTCCATATTTACGTTACTAGTTGTTATGGTGCTGTTTTATTAGGGATTTGAGCCACTGTCTGAGCTCATACCAACTGATGCTGAGAGGTCCACACCATGGTGGAGAGCTAGTAGGCGCTTTTTTGACGGGGTAGTTGATGTTCCGCCTTCGCCTAAGAGGGCAGCCTCACTGCCTAACCAGGAGGACGTAGCCCCCCACCGTGCCGATGAGCCACACCTACACCATTCCAACACCACCATCACTGTGTCTGAGACCACCACTAATCACGAGACTGTCGAGGAGCAGTTGGTAACAATAGAGAAATACTTCAACCTAAATAATTGTGTCTCCAGGGTAGAGGCCGGTGTCGAGGTATTTGTGTTGAACTCTATTTCATTTGTTGATATGTATGTTTAAACAATATGATGGTAAGACTATTTGTCCTTCTGTTTAGGATAGAGAGACCATCTGACTTCCACACTCACTGGTGACAAAATCTGAGTTGTCTAAGGATGTCAAGGTGTAGTTTCGTGTCTTTTAGCTATTTTTGTTCTTGTCATTATCCTAATCACATCTTAGGAACATATATTATTCGTTAGACTCGACATGAGCGTGACTTGGTGGTGTCATGTTAACAGACTTGTTCGCTAGAGTTGAACGCACGGAGAGTATTCATGAGATCTGCTGATGATGCCCGAGTTGTTACCTCATGATGTGCAACATGTGCATATCACAGTTGAAGTGATGGCCTCATTAAAGCAATGCTAAATAAAGTCAAGATATTGGAAGATTGATTCAATAAGGAAGCTACAAAGACATAAGTTCAGTCCCTGAATAACTTAGCCACTCAGCAACTTACCTTGAACAAGAAAAGATTGAAAGCATGATGGATCAATGTTTGCTTCTAAACATATATCACAAACCTCTAAATGGCAAGATCATTGAGGTACCAGTGCATGAAGTTGTTCTTCTACAATGCATATGGAGTAATGTGCTTTCAAAGAACAGAAGAACTTCGCAAAGCTGAAAACCAACATGTAGTCGCACTACTATGGACTTGCGTGCTGAATAACGATGTTGTGCCTATGGTCGATTAGTTAAGCAGGAGTTGAGTAAGAGACCATTCTGGATGTCAATTGATCAACCAAGAATCTTTTCACATATGAGCTTTTGAGCATCACTGACTACCTATTTTGTACTTATTATTATCTTTCTGCACCTTTTATGTTTTATGATAAGAATTAGAAAATTGGAATTCATGAAAGACTCAGAAAACAGAATGATGGTACAAGCTGTATTATACTATTATTTATTTAGTAGTTCGATTAACCTTAAATTTAAGATACGGCATAGCTTTTCCTGTTCGCTTCAGTTTTCTTAAACACCTTTTTAGTATCAAGGTCGATAAAAAAAACTAAGAAAAATGTAACTGACTAGTTTTTCTTTTTCACCTTTTCTCTTCTTTCCAAAAACACGGCAACTCATTTTTTTAACGAACTAAATGCCACCTCGAACCCATATTGGAGTAAACGGCAAAATCTGTTTTTGTGGTCTGGTCTCATTTTGGCTGAAATCATTCATATCGTAAACTATTGGCATGAATCATCCTTCAGAAATATAAGATCGAAACTAATACTATCTTTGAGAGGAATGATATAATGCAAAAGGCCAAGCGAAAACCATCCCTCTCAAAGATGATTTTTGTTAACTTTTTGCCTCACATGAATGATTCAGGCCGATGAGTTGTGTTAGGAATGGTTTCAGCCAAAATGGCAAATTTCAATTTACTCACCATATTGAAACCTATTACTTTAGTTCCACATGAACAAACTCATCTTTTGCTTGATTAGTAGTTCCAGTTTATCTGAATATAGCAAATACTTGATTGACCTTTTTGGTAAAAGAAAAAAATAATAATTTCAGATATTCAAATGTCAATCAACTATTTTCTATATGATATGTTTTTGCTTTCCTCATTCCTCAGAGTAACCACATGTATGAATATTCACATAGGTGTTTCAGCATGTAACAACAAAACGACAACAACAACAAACCCAATCCCGCCGAGGCAGACCTGGGGGTAGAGAGACTGTTTCCAATGAGACATCCGGCAAGTGCATAGGTGTTTCATCATGTAGAGAACTATATTTGAATGCATGGCTTATGCAGTACGTGTATGTATAAAGTTTGTCTTGTAGATAAAGGTTACTGATAACTGATCAGATTTCTCTAGTCTGCGGCACTAATATGGATGAAACTAGTGATAGGGGGAAGCTTACCGGCCTCCTTTATCGAACAATATAATGGGGAAAACACTTGGTTTTGGAGCATTTGGTAAAGTCAGAGAAGCCCAACATATCTTAACTAGGATCAGAGTCGCTATAAAGATGCTTGTTAGTCATCCGATTAACTATTCTGATAGAGAGAAAGGTATCCTGATCCATTTGTTGAGTGACTCTCCTCTAAAATTCATTACCAAAACCTTTCAGTTTGGTCTAAGAACTCTCATTTGCACTTGCATTTCGGATGCTCTTGGTGAACTGACATTCATCATTTATTTATGTATATGAATATATGATCATGGATATTCATGCAAATTGTTGGGTAATCTTGAAGGATTAATGGAACGGGTCAGTTTAGTCACGGGTGGATACTTGAATGCTCCATTTGGTATGTGAATAAAGTAGTGGGATGAACAAATTGCATGGGTATGACCGAGTATTATGGATGACCAAGCAATTCTCCAAATGCTTTACGTGGGCATAGTAACAATACTCTTTTATTTAGTTGGCTCCTATTTAGTAGGAATAGTGGAGCACGTTTCTTTGTTTATTAGTTTACTACTAGTATAAATAGAATACTTAGTAACACACGTATAAGATGTAATCAGTTTCCCATCTTTTAATATACAAGCTATTAAAACCCATTCTGTCGTTTTGATTGGTGTGACTATGGGTGTGAGTCCGGGTTTAAGGGGGCTGATAACCAACAAATTCCCCTATTTATATATATTTATTCTTGAAATTCTTTGCTCTGAGAAGTCGATTCTATGTTTATGTTTTTTGCATTTCTATTTAGTGATAAGAGAGATTAAGATAATGAGGCTTCTTGCTCATCTCATATCATATGGTTCGGCTTTATGAGATCATAGAGACTTAGCCAGCCATATATATGATCATGGAGTATATGAAGTTATGAACCCAGCCAGTATATTATTTTTAAACATCAGTAAAAAGTGTCTTGGGTCAAAACGGGTAAAAAGAACAAAATTGGTACTCCGTATGATTTTTTTTTTTTTTGCTTCATGTAGATTATGTTGCCCAGGTTTTGGTTTGGGGTGTTTGGTATATAATGAATAAAACGTATAAAAACAGTAACAAAGTTGATTTACTAAATAACGATATATTATTGCTTACTGAATAAACGATTACAATACATGAGTATATATAGGATGTCAATCGGTATGTTGAACCGATGTGACTCTATCCAAGAGTTATCTATGAAACGTCATGACTCTACACCCTTAACCGTTCTAACTAATAACTACCAATAAATGGGCTTTGTTTGGGTTAGTAAGGTTCGACCCAAACACTAGTTATAATTCGACCCATTTATGTTAACAGACTTAAACATAATAATAATACATACGAATTACATATTCTATCTTACTTATATCTTTTGGCTATTACAGACATTACATGGTCTATATCTCCTCCCTAATGTCTTAATGCCAACATCTATCTTCTTGTTGATATGCTTCACGCAATCTTTTCCTTGATCCAAGTATTCTCAACTTGTAACACGAACTTTGTCTTTAAACAACTTGCTTTGTAATCTATCACAGATCATCTTCACTTGTTTGTTTCACACAACTTGGCTTCACACCGTCTTCACTTTGATCATTCACTGATATGTTCTTCACGAAACTATCCTTCACGGCAAACTTAGTTATAACCTTTAATTCTTTCACAGAATTTTGATCCTTCACGGATTGAATTCACCTTTCACAGGTTATTTCCCGCATCACACGGTCTTTGCATTGACTTTCTAATTTTCATCAATAAGGCACATCAGAAGTGCCGGTTCATCATCATCATTCTCTATTAGTAGTGCCGCATCTTCCTTCTTTTTCTTGCTTGTACATTCATAAGCATAGTGCCCAAGTTTTCCACACTTGTAGCAATTAATTTGCGACTTATCATCATACCTTCGCGGTTTGTTGTTGTCTCCTTCCGACTCATTTGAGGTGTGTCCTTCATCTTTATATCTCCCTCTGCCTTGTCCTTTCGAAAACTCTTGTCCACGTTTTCCAAAACGCCTTCCTTGATTGTGTCGTGTCAACAATAACTTGTTATGATCGTCACTTTCCTTATTCTTCTTAAACTTTATTCTCTCTTCGAAAGCCTTCAATCTTCCAATCGCATCATCTAAAGTCATTTTGTCTAGATCACAATGTTGCTCTATGGATGCAACAATTTGTATAAACCTATCTGGTACGGAATTCAGGAATTTTTGTACTAGGCTTGGTTGATCAAAAGTTGAACCCAAATTCGCTGCTTTGGTCACAATCCCATTTATCTTCGCGGTAAATGCATCAACTGTTTCTTCCTCATTCATTTGCAACGTCTCAAACTCCGATTTGAGTGTTTGCAATCGTGCCTTTTGTACTCGATCTTCTCCCACATATCTTGTCTTGAGTGCATCCCACACTTCTTTTGCGGTCTTATAACTTGCAACTTGTAATACTAAATCTTCTGGCAACGCTTGGAATAAATATGCCATCGCGGCTTTGTTTTTCTTCTCATCAGTGTTAGTGCCTGGTTCTATAAATTCCCATATACCATTTGCTTCCAAAAACGTTTTGAATCGAATAGCCCAAACAGGGTAATTTGTAGAATTTAAAACCGGACATTGAAAATGTACCAATGATCCCACAAGTGCATTATTGTTGCTACCGCTTGATTCCGGCATGTTTCTGAGTTTTCTGGTCTTCTTCTTTGACTCACAAAAGGTACGTCTTCTTTCTTCTTCAACTTTGTAATCGAATCACTTGACTTTTGATCTTCTTCGATCCAATCTGTAACAAGTTTCTAGTGGTTGTTTATCACAAACAATCAGCCTCTTCAAACGATTTCCTTCCCAGAAATCACCCACTCTGTTTTTTGGTTCTTCTTGAACGGAAAAAAAATCCCGATCACTCACTGATTTTTTTTGATGCAATCTGCAACGATTCTTCAACCTGCTCTGATGCCAATGTTGCCCAGGTTTTGGTTTGGGGTGTTTGGTATATAATGAATAAAACGTATAAAAACAGTAACAAAGTTGATTTACTAAATAACGATATATTATTGCTTACTGAATAAACGATTACAATACATGAGTATATATAGGATGTCAATCGGTATGTTGAACCGATGTGACTCTATCCAAGAGTTATCTATGAAACGTCATGACTCTACACCCTTAACCGTTCTAACTAATAACTACCAATAAATGGGCTTTGTTTGGGTTAGTAAGGTTCGACCCAAACACTAGTTATAATTCGACCCATTTATGTTTACAGACTTAAACATAATAATAATACATACGAATTACATATTCTATCTTACTTTCTTTTGGCTATTACAGACATTACATGGTCTATAGATTATTTCAGGTGTTGAGAGCTGCCACCATCATATGGTGGTTCACTGAGATCTTATGCCAGAAAACCTACTTTTTGACTCAAAAGGCTATGTAAAAGTTGCTGGTTTTGGATTCGCCAACATTATGATGCAGAAAATGTTGAAATCAACTCATGTGCTTTTTACATCACTATGAAGTTCATGTCGACTGCCAGACATAACAGTGTTAAGTGAAACTCTTTTTAGATGATCAAATTCATGACCTTTGTTAATGGATTAGCGAACTTAATAATGATGCGAGCTGCACATGCTAGATGTCTTGATACCACTTTAATGCCCATGCTAAAGTTTAATCAAGTTCTGCCGAAATATTTAAACATAGATTACAAATTTGGTAGACCAATTCCTTATGTGGTCCCTCTATTTGATCCTATAGTTAATTTGCCATGATAATTTCAAAGTTCTTAGTTTGAAAATCATAAAGTAGCCTTTTCTTGTACTATTAAAGAAATGGTTTCTAAACACCACCTTTCTTTTATCTTGTCCGTGTGTCGACCTATGAATCTTTAAAATGGATTTCAGCTATATAAAAATTCAATAAGGTAAGAAGATGTTTAAATAAGTTAACCCACACACCTAGTTAGCTTTGCTTTTAGTGACTTAAAGATCATGGTCTCACATAATACGAATATTCAATCGGTTTTCAAATTCAGTCTTCTTGAACACTCTTTTGAGCTTTCACGATTGATTAAAAAAAAAAAAAGATGAATGGGGAAGAAAGAAAAATCTTAAGGTCGTGAGAGAATATGAGATCCTTTTTCTTTATCAACTTTAGTATTCTTTTATAATAAAAAGACATTGTTGCAACTTTAACATATTGCAACTGAGAATCTTAAACAGGTACCGTTGAATTTTGTGTTAAAATGAATAGATTTAGGTAAGTCCGCATAGTGATATGATTAAATATATATCTTAAAAGATGATATTATACTAAATAACTTTGCCAGTAAGTATTCTTATGAAAAGTTGGGGAAAGGCTTATTTCGGATATTCCCATGGTTTTTGCTGAACTTTTGTGCATAGCTCCATTATAAAGCTTTTGTCTCTATGTAAATTGGTCTACAACTCCTAGATAAAATAAACAAAAAACCGAATAGTCCCTTTCCACTTTGTATGCTTCCTTTTTGCTCACTATAACTTGATCGGCTGCTCTGCACAAAGGTTATTTGCTTTACTTGCTCTGATCACTGGTTGCAAGCTTGCTCTGCACAAAGGTTGGTTCTTCAAAAATCATCATTTTGTGTTGGTAATTACAGTTTATTTCTCTTTAACAATGTGTTGGTTACTTGTAAGTTTGTATTTTGCGTGTAGAAGTAAATATTTATGTAAATTTATATAATATTGTAAATGAGTTGTTTGTTTTTTTAATTTTGCTATTTCCTTATAAACATGCAAGAGTATTAGCTTATTCTTAGACAACTTAACCATCGCACAATGAAAGGAGAAAAACTTGACATAAACTAGAGATAAATATGAGCAGAAACTATTAACTGTTCATTGATACTTTTGTGTTTACATTTTCTGATATTTGATTATTTATTTAAGCATTCTGAGGACTGCGAAGAGGGAATAAGTTTTTTAAAACTCCACGAGTCCGATAATGGATGGAAGCAGTAGTAGGGGAAGTTCGCCACCTCTATCAAACTATAGAGTGGGGAGAAGACTTGGTTCTGGAGCATTTAGTACAGTAAGAGAAGCCCAGCATATCTTCACTGGGATCAAGGTTGCTATAAAATTAGTTGTTCGTCAATCAATCACTGAATCTGATTGGGAGAGAGGTATTTCGACTAATTTATATTGCGTGACGTGCCTCACATATTACCTTTTTTCTTTTCTTTTCTTTTTTTTTTTTTTTTTTTTTTTGGCTTTAAAAGGCCATTTAACTTCCGAAAATCGTTATAAAACCATGAACAAATACAGTTATAAGAACCATTCAGGTCACATCAGCTTTATATAGGTTATTTTCGAAACTAACCCATAACAAAAAAGTTTGAAAAGTTTTTTTTTTTTTTTTTTCTTTTTTTTTTTTAACGGCATTTTATAATAATGAAAGACGATCTAGCTAGTAAGAAACTAGAAGCGAAATAATATAACAATGGTATTGAACCACCCCAAAAAAGTTTGAAAAGTACAATGGTATTAGCAATGATACTAAAAATCCAACAACCAAATATAATATATCAATTATCCATATTTCTTGATGTTCCGAATTCTTTCCTATGAATTCAACTGATTATATTCTTTATATTTCTGTGATCGATGCTTTAGCGAAAAGAGAGATTAAAATAATGAGGCTTCTTTCACATCCTCACATTGTTCGGCTTTATGAGGCGATAGAGACTCAGTCAACCATATATATGATCATAGAGTATATGAACTCAGGTGAACTATTTGATTATATTATCACTAATGGTAGACTCGAGGAGAATGAGGCTCGCCATTACTTTCAACAGGTATCAATAATCATGATTTTTCTTGCATTCAAACATCCCACTCTTGTTATGCCACATATGAATCCTAGATTTAATTTAAAAGTTTACTTATTCAGTACATAAGCTCTTTGATTCTAGTGATTCTGTACTAAAGTTATTAACAGTAAAACTAGAAAGAAACTGATATGGTATAGTTACTCCATGTAGATCATATCAGCTGTAGAGAGTTGCCACCTTCATAAGGTTGTTCACCGAGATCTTAAGCCGGAAAACCTACTTCTTGACTCAAAAGGAATTGTCAAAGTTGCTGACTTTGGACTCGGCAATGTTATGCGAGATGGCCATCTATTAAAAGCAAGCGGTGGAAGCCTAAGTTACGCTGCTCCAGAGGTCTGATATAGCTGAAGCACGTCTAAATACTATATTTTACAACACATTGATAATGACTTTCATATTATATTTTGATGTAGGTACTCTCCGGACGACTTTATGCTGGTCCTGAAGTCGATGTTTGGAGTTGTGGGGTTATATTATATGCTCTTCTCGCTGCAATACTTCCTTTTGATGATGAAAATATGTCTGCCTTATCAGCAAAAATAAAGGTTTGTAAGGTAGATTTTTGTTCTTAGTTTAAAAAAAGATTATATTAACTTGAAATTACTTGGTGTCAGAGTGGAATATACACAATCCCAAATTACTTGTCTCTTGGAGCACGTGACTTAATTTCACGGATGCTTATTGTAGATCCAGTTAACCGTATAACTATTCCTGAAATATACAAGCATCCATGGTTTCAAAAAAATCTTCCAAAGTACATTGCAGACAACTCAATCGATACTGCATGGACTTCAACAAAGGTATTGTAGTAACTGAACCAAAAATTACTAGTTACTACATTAAGTTGCGTAAGCATCATGATCATTTCCTCATTTAATTATACTTAGCTTTCAGTGATTACGTGCATCTTGTGACTAAAGAGATCAATGGGAAATATGACGGGTTGGATTGGGTTGACCCAAAAGACCAAAACCTATTCTACCCATTTGACTGCCGTTTCCTTTTTGGCTAATGTCGTTTTATTTGAACCAAGGTTGATGTTCGAGTTTTAAAAGAGATGGATGCCTTAGGATTTAATGTTCAAGAAGTTATTGGGTCACTGAATAACTTTTCTCAAAATCAGGTGCTAAAACTCTCTGTACTGCTGATTCTGATACATATCTAAACTGTAAAAGTAACACTCCTTTTTATTTTCCTCTCAGGCGACAGTATCATATTCTATACTGTCTCATAGGCGCTTGAATAACCATAATTACGACTGTGACAATCTTCTAGGAGACTTGGTATTTTAGTTCTTTTCTTTTATAGTTTTATTACAAGTTTTAGAAGGTCTTTTGATATATGTTTTGATAATGATTAAATCAGTTATTAATGTTTGTGCTTCCGATGTGTGATAAGTTAATTAGTTGTGACATATTTCCCATATAGTTCTTCTGGATAGTTATTGATTTCCATACCAAATGCAACAGATTGTTTATATAAATGTAAAAAAATCTATTTATACATCTTAATGTAATTTGAGAGGGGTTTATTTACTAAAATAATCATGATTTGCCTTTAAACAACTAATTTACTATTACAACTTTGAACAAGAAAAGCAAAGCCAAATACTAACCAATTGAATCATATCATATTTATCATATTAACACTTTCAAACTTATATCTTAAGTTGTTAACACCCCTTATTTTCGTTTTGAGAAATAAGTTTAAGTCTAGACATGTATATACTGCATGGCTGTGGTTTCACCTTCTTTTTTTGATTGGTATAATACTCGGAGAAACTGGTAATTATGGTAGACATGAACTTTTCTGTGTGGTAATTCCCTAGTTCATTATCTTATTTTCTGATTTTTCAGCCACCAGAATGCACAGATCGTCGAGAAGTTTATGTCAGACCAATTTATCCTGTTCAAGGCAAGTGGGTACTTGGATTCAAGGTAATGATCATATTTATGGTTCTTTTGCTTTCAGTTACCTCATCTTTTATGTGTTCTTTTACTTTCAACTAGTTCATCTTTTATGCCCTTAATCATTGTGCATATACATTGTTACATTAATGCAGTCTTTTGCATCGCCACATGAAACTATCAGAGATGTTTTAGCTGTCCTCAAGAGCTTAAATGTACAGTGGAAGAAGATCGGACCCTACAACATAAAATGCATGTGGAAACCAAAAGTTAAAAGCTATAATATGCCTATTACTCTAAGGGAAGACAGTAACTGCCGGAATGTACTAATCCAAAGCTCGTGCAAGGAAGTATCTAGCCCGTGTGATGCCGTCAAATTTGAAATTCAGGTAATAATACCATTGGTGTACTGGACTCATAACTTCAACCTTAGTTATAAGTTGATTAGCTGTGTATTGGGTGGTCGATTTGGGCTTAGGGCACTACACATCAATCCATCTGATATGTGACTAGTTTGTTTATAAAGATAGCCAAGAAGTCATGTATGATTGACTTGTTATTACAGTCAAGTTTGACATATTTGTTGTTTGTTTCTGGGAGCAGCTTTACAGAGCCACTGCAGAGTCATATCTTCTTGACTGGCAAAGATGTTATGGGCCTCCTTTTCTTTTCATCGAACTTTGTGCTGGATTTCGTGCATGTGTGATCACATAACTAGAACGGCTTGTGTTGGATTCTCTTAGCACGTCGAGGCCGTTTGTAATGTAAATCTGCATATGTATCGTATAGATCTCCAAAACACATAATCTCAAATATGAAAGTCTCATTTTCTTGAGATGCAAAGTTATAGTACTATAGTAGTAAAGTATAAACGTATGAAGAGAATCGACTACCGTGCCTTATAATATACCAAATAAATCCAATGAATGACAAAGTGCTCAGGTCATTTACATCAAGTTCATATTTATGAATGTACAGATGATGTTACATTAAAGCACAGAGAAATGAACAAAAAGCTAGTAAGAATTTACGCGCTTATAACAGTAGAAAAAAATGTCCATACTTGAGGTAAACAATGAATATGTTACACCCAATCTCCACAGGCAGCATATATCCACCTTAAGAGTGACTACTGCTAGTAAATTCTTTCTGCAGTTGACACCGGACGAAGAAACACAACAATGACTGTTATGTTATCACTGCTTCCTCGCTCAGCAGCCTCCGTTGCCAATCTCTTGGAGCACATTCCTGGTTCTTTCACGGTGTCCTTGATTATACTAACCACTTCTAGACTGCTTACAACATCCCAGAGTCCATCGCTAGCCATTACCTGAGATATCAGAAAAGGTGAATTGAGTAGCATATCAAAACGGGTAATTTTCTGTACCAGTTAAAATTGGTCAGGTCGCTACCAACCCTTATATTTGGTAACGACCACTCTACTTTTCAAAATTGATTATCTTGAGTAATTTTAAGCAAGAAACTTGTATTATGCTGACATAGCTCAATGTTCCCTATAGTAGGGTTTCAATGCTAAGTGGTTTATACAGCGGTTCCAAGAGTTGAATGGTTTTTTATATCAATTTTTCTTAAAGTTTGGTGTTTTTAGTAAAAATTTTTTTAGTCCATACTGGTCCGCATTTAAACATCTACTTTATAGCCAAACACTTCCCTCCCCCCATTCTGCATCAAAAGGTGCAACTTTTGGGTATCTATACCACTTTGTTACCAACGGTATTACATCAAAATGAATAGAGAAAACTATTGCAAGTTGTGAAGTGCGGATAGACTGAAATCATCATACCAGATATTCATCATCATCCGAGAGTATGGTCTCTGTAACCTCTGGTTCTGCTGTTACCCCAGGTTTCAGATCGTCATCGCCAATAGACCGTGTAACCTATAAAAAGAGAAATAAACAGAATACAAGGAAACAGGATGAGACTATGGAACTAGGTCGAGTTGGCCAAATTGGGTAATTTTGGTATGAGTCGACACAGGTGGGTTGACTGATACAAACCTATCCCATACTAGGCTCGTATCGATTCATAAGTCCAAGTGTAGAACTCACTCAAAAAGCTAGCTTGTAAGAGGAGGGGACACCTAGACTTATAAACCACCACCCAATCCCATACTTGGGCGATGTGGGATCGTAACAATACCCCACCCTTTGAAGAACCAACGTCCTCGTTGGTCACGGCTATGTTGGTCACGGTTGGCACCCCTCCTTGGGTCCAAGCCACCACTCCATAGGCCACCACTCCGAGCTCGTTGGTCACGGTTGGCACCCTTCTTTCGGGTCCAAGCCACCACTCCATTAACATAAACCATTTATCTTGTTATTTTCTTCTATCTAATTATCGATCCGGTTCGTATCAATTGGTATCAGAGCTGTTCGATTCTAGGGTTTAAAAAAAAAAAAAAAAAAGTTACTGTTCATCAGAACACTATTCATCCGGATCACTATTCACATCCAAACAATACTGTTCATCCGAATCACTATTCACTACCAGAAAATACTGTTCAGAAAAGTCGAATCTTCTTTTGATTCCAGTTATCAATGACACACATATGGCGGGCTATAATGGAAGAGCATCGAGCAAGTATGGATGCTTACAAAAAGGTCCATAAGGAGACAGTGAGATCTGAAATGCGGATGGCAATTTTACAGCAAAGTATGGAGATGGATATATGGGAGATCAAAGAAAAACTTGCTGAGAGACGGGAATTAATGGAGGTGAGATCAAGGGATTACAGTAACCAAAATAACAGCATGGCAGAAATTGAGTTTGTTGAGGAATCAACCAAACCTATGGCTGCAGAAAGTGGTGAAGATGGTAGTAACCTGGAAGAGTTCAAGGTTGCATCAGGTGTGGAAGAGGAGGCTCTTACAACACCAATCATGATGGTGGAAGATTTAGGGCAGACTTTACTCAACAACTTAAGTGAGGTCGCTATAGAGGTGGAAACAGAAGGTAACTCACATACGCACGGATTCCTTAATGAACCTGATGTTGGACAAATTCATGCTCTGAAAGAGAATATGTTTAGTGGGAGTTCATGGGACAATTATCAAGTTGTTAGACAAAGCCATAACATGTTCAAACTTGTTATGGAGTTGAAGTGCACATACAATATCTTTCATGGGCAGTCTTGGAGACACTTGTGGGGGCATGCTAAACATGGGCTTAGGACATGGTTAGAACAAAATTCTAGGTTTAAGCCTATTTTGCTATTTCACTGTGAACAACAAGCTATGCAATTACAAGTCAGAATTTGGGATCCCGGAATTACTCGATGTGACGTTTTGAAGCAACACCTTGAGGACAAGGTGTTTTTGGGGGCGGGAGTATTGATACGATCCTGCGTTATTATGTTTAGTATTATTATTATTATTAATTAGTTATTTTATTTAGTTTCCTTTTATTATATTTCTTAGTGAGAAAGTTAGGGCATTAGGTTAAGTCTATTATAAATAGGGTATTAGGATTGTAATTCTGATCATGTTGAATGAATATTAAGTATTGATTTGTTAATCAATCGGGGGGTCGGTTTATCTCATTAATATAAACCATCGGGGGGTCGGGTTATCCCATTAACATAATCCATCTATCTTGTTTATTTTCTTATTTTTATCTCTATATCGAATTGGTTCGTATCATTGACCTAACCACTTTTTATTATGACAAAAAGGTTTTAATTCTTGCAAATAATTAGGGTCACAATAAAATAATTTTAATCTAATAATGATCTACTTCACTTGATACTGATTCAGAAGCTTTCTGCATCAAAAATATACTTTGTGGGCAACTTTCAATTTCAATGACGCATTTCACCCGTTACAGAATAAAAACATAACCCCAAATCAGTCCCTTCATAACCAAACGGGTCCAATTTACCAAGTCTAAAAGGATCTATTAGAATTAAGTAAACACCATTAACCTGTAGTGCAGCAGGGCCAACCCTCCACGTATCAAGCTGCCATTTGACTTGACCCCCTACACTAGTAACACGTTCTCTCTCTTCAAGACAACTTGCAACATGGTCCTATAGACAATATACTAATTAACCAGGTAATATAAATCAAGAGCATATGCTAACCAATGATTTTTAGCGACTCCAGGTAAAGGCTGATAAAATAACAACCTTACTCAAAGGATAAGGGGAACCTGCTCGACATAAGATTGCCCTGCAATCACCAGCATTAGCAACGAAGAGCTTATTCTGAACAATAAGAGCAGCAATTGCTGTACAACCAGGATGATAGTCTTTCTGAATAAGCCCCTTGGATTTACGCAAAGAATTTAATTCCTTTCTAAATGTGACATCTGTGTTGATGAATGCCACTTTAAGTGCATCAGGGGGACTGTATTGTCATTAGCATAGAAAAGGTAAATTTTATAATAAAAACAAATGAAAGAAATACAATTAAAAATCATCAAACTTATATTTACCCTTCGAAATATGACATTACAATACAATGGCAGGTAGCCGGGCAACAAGTTGCGCCGCTACCCCCCTTTTGAATAGCGAACCCTATTCTACTAAAAACAAAGTTTGAAACCTTAAGGAACGAAGAAATGTTATTGGTCTCAACAGAAGAGCAAAATTAGTGGTGGCAAGTCATCCGGGTTGGCTAACGGGTCAAGACCCGCAAACAACGTTTGTCCATCGTGATAAAATTCTTTTTAGATGATTAATAGGTTAATTGCAATTACAAATACAAATACATTATTATTACATTAAATATACAACTTCGAAAACAATGTTTTAAGGAAATTTTTATGCACAAAACAGGCTTTTGCCAACTTTCGACCTATTTGACTCGTTAGACCCATTTGAGCTATTGTCCTCCAAAAAAAACACAGCCCGGTATTTAGAAAATGGGTCAAGATTACCACATCGAAGTAAATTCATGCAAACCTGCTGGCGCAATCCATAGTTTGCAATAGTGTTGGTAATGCTCGAACAGAAAATTCTGCAGCTGCACCACCTGCATATGCCCAAAGTCACTATTACGAATACAGTATTACAGCAAAATATTTGCCGCATGTATCAAGTAAAATAAGGAAATCAAAACTTAGTTTATTCATAAAAAGAGACTTTAGATGTTTAATTATGTATTCCAATAGCAATGGGTAAGAACTACGTATGTTTTTTTTTTTTTTTTTTTTTGATAAAACAGTTTCTCATTTAAGACCCGTTAGGCCACGTACATAAAAGCTAAAAAAGCTCGACTTCCTGGGGTAACCTTAACAGGCATCTTACTCCGTTTACACGTTTTAGTTTCTCACTGATAACAAGAAGCAGTTCCTAAAATTTTCTTACTTGGACTCCAACCGTATAAAATCATCACAAGGACAAATACCGATAAAGCACCCTAACTGAAGGCACACAAGATCATTTGTGTTGGAAAAAATCAAGTGTATAAACCATATACCAAATAATGTACTCATTTTAACTCGTTACCCAGCCCGCCCGACCTGCCCATTCTGCCTCACTTAGGTCTCCGGAGGTGATATAGCAAAGAACTAGCAAACAAACTAAACAAATAGCATGCTTTATATCTTTAAGAACATCATACAACAATATAATAATCGTATTTGAACCCATATTGCTACTAATATAGTAATGTGTACCTCGATGACCATCGAAAATTCCAAAGATATGAGTATCATCTTCATTCCACAAATGAGGCATAAGGAAGTGTGTATCTTCCATTGTCTCCCTTCTTCCACGAGTAGCAAAAGAACCCCATGATAGAACTGGAAGATATAATACTGAATCATCTACATGATTATTCCAACTTTTCACCCCAGGCGCAGTCTCATAACCATTCTTCAAGATATTTTCACCCTCAACTAACCAGTTGACTTCCTCTTGAAAAGGTTGGACTTTACTAGTACTCTTGTCTTCAGTATCAACATTCTCTACCTCTGTGAAGCTCTTATTATCCCCAATAATGGAATCAAGTTCTGTGATTATATCATCAAAAGAAGGTCTATTGTGAGTGTCAGCATCCCAGCATCTTTCTATCAGAGAAAGCAGTCTTTCTGGAGCACCCGACTCGGTTCCTGCAAGAGCAGGTCTGAGTCCATCAGAGACGACAGCTGCTGTCAATTGCTGCTCAGTGTAGTTCATTTCAAGCACAGTGTGAGCCTGCCAGTAGGGGATATTGTTATGCTTGGATATAAAGAGGCAAGTCAAGCTACAACAGTTTACTAAAAATAATATTATCGGATGGAACCTGCAATACTGCATATATGGTAGAGATGGCAAGATGGGTGGGTTTGGGTAAAAAGTCAAAACAAGCTAGGGTATGAAAGGCATTTTTGGACTGGTCGAAACGGGCCGCGACAGGTTGGGTAGACCCATAAGCATCTTCTGTCCATTCTTTAAATCTATTTGCAAATAATCAATGCCATGCTTTATTTCAAAACCAATGTGCTACTTCCTTAAAGTCACAATTTTTTATTCGAAGTGTGGCAAAGTAGAAGGATAGCAAAGTGTGTCAAAGTCGAAGGATAGACCGTACTGGGCGGTTCATTTATTTTTTTATTTTAGTTTTTTTTAGAACGGCACCACACTTGAAATCCGACCCCCGAGATAAACCATCCAAACGGGCAGGCCCCGGGACCCGAACCACTAGGAGAGACCCGCGAAGGGAAACCCCTAGAACTCACGGCTTCACACTAAGAGGAAAATCCGGATTTTCTTTGTCACTTGCGAGACTCGAACCCGGGTAAAACCCCTCCCCAAGCTCCAGAAGGAACCAAGCTATGTCAGTTGGTTAGAACATTACAACAAAATGATGTAAATTTAGAAAGACTAACCTGTGCTTCAGTGCGAAGATCGGTATATGGGACAACACCTGTGAAAAGTTCACTACAATGGGTTAAGATTGAGGTTTTCTGTTTGTTACCATACATGAGGAAAAGATAACGTAAAATGCAAGAAGAATTTTTATATAACTGCTAATTGCCTTATTAGATAAGCTGTAAATTTCATGTAATGGCAAGTGATTCAGATCATCATAGATTCTTACTTGATTGATATTCCAAAACTGTATACGTCTGACTTTTCAGTTTGAATCTCCTTCCTTAATACTTCGGGTGCCATGTATATGAGAGTACCTACCATATTCTTCTTATGAAAACCACCGGTTGGCTTGCCTGATGATTTCCAATTCTTTAGTGTCACTTGTGTAAGATCTTCCTTGTGTTCAGACAAACCAAAGTCTGAAAGATGTGGTCGCATGCTTTTGTCAAGCTGCATTAGAATAAAAGATTTTATGCATTGAACTACAACCACGTTATGTAGAAAGGGCAAATTTGGTATAAAAAAGTGGGTTAACAATTGACTAAATTGTTAAGCTTAGAAGTTTATTTGAGCAAAACAATGCATCCAAAGTCCAAATGCGTCCAATTGGGCTAAATCCAAAAAAGTACCTAAGAGCTTACGGGTCAGCAGATTGATCGGACTGTGCTGGCCCTCTAAATAATGAAAATGATTCTATACTATCAAAATAAGTGTTCCGAACAACTTTTAACCTACTTAGCTTGAAAGATCAGTTGAAGGAGATAACAGGTATCAAATGTTTCAACCGAATCCACTCCTCCGACCATTTATTTTCTCACAACCCTACTTTTCCTCCCTCATTATCCAATCAAAAAGGATATCTTTCCAAAAAAAAAAAATGCTTAGACAACTAACTATAAGGCGGTTAACAAGAGCCATAAGGGCTATTGTTAGGTGAGGTCGTAATCATTTGATACTCCTGACCCAGTGCACTGCCATTGTAATTAATATAAAACTTTTGATGCTAAAACTTCCTATTTTTAGCAATAAAAAAAGATATGAAATGAGATTAAAGCTTTTACACAAAAGATTGAGAAGTAAATAATTGTGACTTCACAATAAATGTAAAAACCACTATCATAACTTACAAGAACATTCGCTGGCTTCACATCTCTATGTACAATTCCAATGTTATGAAGATACTGCAAAGAATTTGCTGCAAAAAAACAAAAAAAGCGACAAAGAGGTGCAATTTAAATTTCATATCTATTTACCTACTTCCTTGAGTAATACAACGAAAAAAGTGGTGCAAGAACTTCTATCTTTTTCATGTTGAAAATCTGATGTCGCATGAAATAGTTCAAGGGAAAATTACAATAACAGAAATGCTTTTCACTACAAGTCTAATTTTATCACTGGAATCTAAAAATCGTCACTACAGGTATCCAACTTCTGAAAACTGTTTTAAAGCCATCTAACATCCAAAATCCGGATATGGCAATGTCATGAACATACAGGTTTTCAGTTAAAGTTACCCACGATAAAAAGTACACTGATTTTAGTCACCACTACTAAAGACTAAATTGACCCTAAACTAAGAAATCTTTAATATAGGACTGATGGCATATAGTTTACCTAGCTGTCTAGTAATCATAAGCGCTTGTCCAATACTCGGACTCCATTCCTCAACATGTAACTTGTGAGAAAGATTTCCACCCTCATAGAACTTGAAGAAGAACATGTAATTCGGTGGCCTTGCATGTGCTGCCACCAATGTTGCAATCCCTTCATGATTCAATTTGCTTCAAGTTCAAAATCACAACAACAAATTACACATACAGAACATATCTCTGTTTCAAAAAATCAAATAGTCGGTCTGCAACTTACTGTAATATTTTTCCGAACTCAAACTGTTTGAAATGTTCAATTACACAACTTGCATGAAATATCAATGTAATTTTTCAATTGCTTAGTTCTAGTTCATTTACTTTTTTTTTTTTTTTTTTTTTTTTTTTTTTTTTTTTTTTTTTTTTTTTGTAAATTTAAGTCATTAAAAAATGGTTTTCTGCCATGTCAGGATCATTTTGTAGCTCATAACCTTATTATAATGTTTTATATAAAACTTAACATTGTATATATACATCTAATGGTTTTATACATAATTATAACTTTTTATATAAAGGAGCGCTACTTTTCAATGTCACAAAACTAGACATGGAAGTAAAAAACCAATAACCCCTAAACAGAACAAATAAAAGAAAGTACCACTGTTTTAAGCACAAACAATAACCCCAAAATTCATAACAAGTCTAATAACAGTGCATCAAATTATATTCCAATTACACATATACTGATATACTACAAAAATAATACTCCCTCCATCTCATAATAAGTGTCCACGTTTCTATTTTGGGTTGTCCCAAAATCATGGGCAGAGACAGGAGGGGGGCACGTGCCCCCATAGCAAAAAAAATGTAGTGTAAATTTCTAAAATATTTGGCTTTTTTTGTAATTTGCCCCCTTAAGAACCAATTTATAGTATACGGAGTAGTTTCTAAAATTTATCAAAGTGTGCCCCCTCGAGCTCCGCCAGCCAAAATAAGTAACTACGTTACAAGGGATGGAATTTTATTGGTGGAGAGTGAAGTTATTGGGTATTCTTAAAACTTATGTGATGGTTTGTTAACCAACAGCAAAAGATAACTAACCATAACAATTGCAGCTCTTTATGAAACCTATTAATATCCTCAAAAGTGGACAAAACAGGTTTCTTAACAGCAACTCTTTCCCCATCCAACATTCCATCATACACAACACTTTCACCACCTACAATCAATCATTAATCCATTATACTATTGTTTATTAGAAAAAATAAAATAAAATAAAAAACAGTTGTTTTGTGGGCCATACATACCTCTAGCAATAAGGTTTAAGAGGGTGTATGAAGATGAAGGAAGATGTAAAGGGATTGTGTCGCTGTGACAACATCCTCTGATGCAAGTGTTTGGGTTTCTGATTTCTAAACCCATCTTTGGATTTGGTTTTTGGGGGTTTGGAAGATGGATATATATTTTTATTGGGTTTCTGATTGGTTTGGTTGGTTGGTGTTTTTTGGTGGGAATAATGATGTGAACGTTACAGATTGTTGTATGGTTCCTTTAGATCGCTGGGTAAGGTAACGCACGACCCGCGTTAACTTTTAACGCATCTCCATTTTGGGGTGTGTTACCTTACTGTAAAGTGAGTTAAGAGGACAATTTAACGTGCACATTAAACTCTTGACCCGCGTTAAATTCCATTTCTTGCGTAAAAAAAAAAAAAAAAAAAAAAAAAAAAAAAAAAAAAAAAAAAATTACAACAAGCCCCCTAGCCAAACGGTAATATTACCGTTTATTTCAAAAAAAAAAATCACACTAGCCCCCTATGTTTTAAACCGTTTATAAACGGCTATTTTTGTAAAATATATATATATATATATATATATATATATATATATATATATATATATATATATATATATATATATATATATATATATATATTTCCAAACCCTTTTTATTACAACTATAAATACCTATTCATCCACACAATATTTTTTCACACTTTAACTTCTCTTTTCATCTACAAATCTACAATACACTTCTACTAGCTAAAAAAAATAATGTCGGGTGGCAACAACAACCAAGACTCGTTTATAAATCTTCTCGGTGGTAGGTGGAATAACTAATAAGCGGGTTCTTCCTCAAATCCAAACGACGGTTCGTCACCACCGATTTGAGGTAACCCAAACGAATTGGGTTTGTCGAGTGAAGAAATGTACGCACAACATCAAACCTTGCAATATTGGAAGGAAAGTCAACAATCCAATTTCCAAAATCTTCAATTCTCTCAACACTCACAACATTCCCAAACGGAAACAAATGAAGTTCCGGAAACACCTACTTCTCCTCAAAAACCAAAAAGTCGTGGAAAACGTAAGGCAAAAAAATCCAAAGAACCTGTCGAGGAAAATGATGCTGAAAAAGCGAAGGAACGTTGGACATCAATTGAGGAAAGATTACTTGCCAAGTGTTGGGTGGCATGTTCAAAGGATCCTAAGGTCGGGAGATCCCAATCTAAGGATACGTTATGGCAACGGATACTAGCCGAGTTCAATAGAATAAATCCAAAAGATCGCAACAAGGATATGCTACAAGGAAAGTGGAAAACGTTGAACCGTGATTGCAATAAGTTCAACGCTTGCTACAAAAAGGCGCAACGGGAGGTGAAAAGTGGTGAAAGTGAAGTTGATATCCTAACACGTGCTAACCTACTGTATCGTCAAGAAAACCCGCCGTTCACGAATGAAGAGGCTTGGAGAGTGTTGCGTACACATCGAAAATGGGACGCGCCAGTGGCGGTTGATTTAACCGGCGACGTCCCAAGCCAAACCAACGAGGATTTGTTTGGTCATGACGCAGAACCACGATCCATTGGAAAAATGCGGGCTACCGAGAAACAAAAATCTGAGACAACGACAACCACCGGAGGCACGGCTAGCACCGGTGGTTCCTTTTCTTCGATCAATTTCGCGGAGATGATGCGCGAAGAGTTAAGGGCAAAACGTGAAGAGGCGAGTAGGGCGTACCAGACGACCGCAGAAAATCAAGCCGCACAACAAAGGATGAAGGAGCTAGAATTTTTTATGCTCGACACTACCAGAAAAGATCCACATTGGGTGGCTTTCGTTAATGCGGAAAAGGATCGAATAACCATGAAACTTGGGTTGCCTCCTCATCAATTATGAATAATTATCTCGTACTTTTTTTATGTGATGTATTTTATTTATCTCGTATTTTTTTTATGTGATGTGTTTTATTTCGTAATGTAATGTTGTGTTTTAATAATGTTTTAAATAAATAAAGTGTTTGTTAAAATGTGGGGTTGAAATTGTAAATATTTAGGATGAAAGTGAGTTAAGGTGAGTTAAATGTAACTTATGTTACCGGGGTGGAAAGTCAAGAGTTAAGGTTAAAAGGTAAAAGCTGATGTGGCGCTGAGGTGGCGGTGTGTTAACTTTTGACATTGAGTTAACTTACCAAGTGCTCTTAGAGTCATGCTACATAAAATATAATAATAACAATAAAGGCATCGGTCGGCCGCAACGCGGCCTAGCGGTGTTTTTTGTCGTTGTATTTGTAATGCGGCGTCCTGTTTTTTGTCCCGTGTAATTTTTTTTTTGTTTTATTATTATTATTTTTTGTGCCGAGGAGGTTTTGCGTGAATAAGTTACAATCAATTTTTATTTTTTTATGGTACATATTGTTAGGTCCAAATGAGAGTGATTAAAAAAGTGGTATTCCACGACACTGCCTAAAAGAATAAACCTTGAAGAGTGTCTACAGTTTAACAATTTTAGCGTTTTAGCAGAGGTTGTAAAGGTTGACGACTGTTAGCCCAAATGAGAGTGGTTAAAAACTGGTATCCCACGACTGATGATTCCATTACATGTGAAAATAATACAAAGTCCAAGCTACAAATGGGTGTTAATATTTTAAGTTAACCAAGCATGATACATAGCTGTGTACACTTCACATTTACAAAGTTAGGATTTCCAACGATTATACGGATTCTTTTAGTTGTATACTGGTCCAAAATCTTGCCAAGCTCCTCAAGAATGCACCAGGAAAAAGTCAGAAAGATTTAGTACTATGGACCAAGACAAATTCAGCTTGTTCGAGTGTTCAACATTCTGCGCAACCTGTAGGTCTAATCTCTGAAGCAGTATAATAACATATCAAGGTTGTAGGTAGGTGTAAATGACATGGATAGCTTTCATAAAAACTAAAAAGCATGATAAAGAAACCAGAATATTCGATTAATAAACAAACGTGTTTGAGGGCTACGATAGTGTGTTTTCGCATGTAACCCGTGGTTTACATTTGGCCACCGTTTGTTGCCTAATCATCCTCACATATACTCATCTTAATGATTCGTTTCCACTATTTTTTTATATACAGAAAAGACACACGTAAACCTACAATATTGCTAAACCCTCGCTTCGAACCATACATTTTGATCGACTCTTCATTCACAACAGAACACAATGGAGGGCTTGAAGCGAGGGTTCAGGAATATTCTAGGTTTATGTGTGTCTTTTGTGTATAAGAAAACCAATGGAAACAGATTATTAAGGTGAGTATATGCGAGGATGCTTGGGCAGTAATCAATGCGACAAACCAAGGCAAAAAAAATGGCGAGCAACCTGAATGTTTTTTAGTTCAACCTCGGCAAAAATAGTTTTAATATGGGATTTTTAAGCATCCATTTCGTCACGTGTTTAACTGAAAATATGGTCTTGCATATTTTTAACTCCAGTTCCACAAAAGGCCCTGATCAATAATAGAGTGTAACTTCCAAAGATAGATGGGAAACAAAAGAGGATAGTGCGAAAAAGTAATCTTCACAAAATTTCTTGCCACACCATTCTCTTTTGTTTCTCATCTTTCTTTGGTAGAATGCATTGTATCATTGATTAGAGGCTTCTATGGAACTGAATCAACTAACATGCATAAAATAATTTAAATGTATGACCAATTTAATTAGTATGCATTGATGCCTATGTGAAAGTAAAAAAGTGATAAGGTAGGCGCACCAGTACGAAACAAAAGCATCTGCCTTCTTAAAAAAAAGACGATCTTTTTGGGCTATTAAATGCTATTTTGTGACACATTGATTGCATGTTTCATTAGATTTATGTCGCACAAAATAATATTTAACAGCTCAGGAAGATAGTTTTTTTTTTCACTTAATGTCCCAAGCTTCCTGGTACCTCCTCTACCATTTTCGAAAGCTGAAAAGATATGATGGATGGGTGCTTGGTAATGGCTGCACATCAATCGTAAAAATACAGATGGTAAGTGACCTTAATATAAAACTGGAAAGAAATGATTCCAGGGTACGTTGATATTGTATGCATGAAAGAACATATAGTAGTTTCTACATTTATTCATACAATATCAACATACCAGGAAGCTAACCAAAACCGAAAACTGAACCTGGAATCCTTTCTTTCAGTTGTATGCATGAAAGAACATACTTATCATAAGACATGGTCTCGATATTGAAACAAAAAGTAGGGCTAACCAAAACCGAAAACTGAACCTGAGTATTGTACCGAATAAATTCCTAGAACAAAAAAAACATATGCATAATCTACTCCTAGTCGTATCTATACTTATTATTAACCTAAATAAACCGGGATGCAAAAATGTTGAACGACAAACGTACCTTTATTAACTTCTCCTTATTAGCCTCTATCATAGCAAACCTATGGACCGACAATCGGGAAAAGTGTTGCGACATGGTCTTGTTTGCGCACACACACCTAAAAAAGACAACAATCAAGAAATTAACATAGGGAAGTAGACATAGGTTTAGTGTCAAAGCAGGCTGGTTATCGGGCCTGTATAACGAGTAAAAACATGCAACTTTAATGGCGACGTTCATATTTTCTGCCAATCCCTATGCATTATCCTGCAAAAGACTGCGGATATCCTACCGAGTTGTATAGGTCCACCACACCGGAGAGTTATGAGTAAGGCCAGCATATAACATTAACATAAGAAATCACAATAATATGTTGATAAAAAAAAAGTAAATAGTTAAGATAGTAGATTGCCATTGCTTATGTCGTTCCATGTAGCGACAGTTCCATCCCTCGTATTCCAGTAAGTGTCAGACATTTACCTAAATATTCCAGCAAAACATAAAGTTAAATTTCACAAAGACAATAACAACAACAACAACAACAACAACAAAAGAAGAAAAAAGGATATTAAAATGGCACGAAGCTCGCTAAAATCATGTTATTTAGTTCCTTTTTGTTAACGTTCTCATGACCCCATGACCAAACAACCAAAACAGTAAACACACACATCAAAACTGAAAGTTAAAACATATATTCAGCTTTTTACCACTTAGTCTTCTTCAATAATGACAGGTTAGAGGCAGGTGGCGACGTTAGGTGGAAAAGGCGCTTCACTTTCTCCAGCTTCTCCGTTCGAGTCTGCGACTGCTAATGACCCATCTGCTCTTGCAAGGAAAATCTTCGTCTCCTTCTGGTCGTAAACTGAAATCACCAACATCTCCATTTAAGAGCATAACACACTGAAATTTATGGAGATTATATGTGGTCCTGTCAAACTCCTTAAGCGTAACTTACTTCCAAAGCGTAGCTTTTTTTCTTTTCTTTTCTTTTTTTTTAACTATAAACGAAAAGTTACGCTTTGGAAGTAAGATGATAGTTACCATTTACCAATAATTGTAAAAAAATAATAATAATAATAAATAAAAATAAATAAAATAAAATAATCTACCTTTTCGAAGTAAGATGATAGCTACCATTTTTCCTTGTTACAAATGTCATCAACAATAAGTAGTAAAATTATTGGATAAAGGTCCTGCAAAAAAAGGAGAAAAATCAACTGCGAGTTAGTGTAACTGAACACCATAAGACTCACACCAACATTAGTAGAGTTCATGCAATTAGCCTAATATACTAACTTTCGTTTTGTATTCTCATGTGTATGCATATGGCTGCTATATCAGTCATTTAAATGCTCTATCTGTAATTAGCCTAATATGTTGTATGACCATGCTATATCTGCCACTTAAAATTCTGGAAGATAATGAACAGTAGCAAAACCGTATAAGTATCTAAAGCATAACCTATTCAAAAACATGGGTCATACAATATATTAGTGACATAGAAAATGGGTCAAACGTAGTAACAAACTTATTCTTAATGGTTCGTAGTAGTAGTAAGAAAATCTGCAACACTTACCTGCAGGTAACCACTGAATGCATTAGCTTGGTAATGAACCAAAAATCATAAATCTTAGACGTGTAATATCGTCTGTCAATATTGACCGTAATGATTTGAATTAATGCAACCGCAACCATATAATCAGTTGTCATTTTTTACCCAAACTCGTTTCAGTTGTTTATGAACCACCTTTTCTGTCACCATTATCGATCTAGGCGATCAAACTTAAGTAGACCTAATCTAATTTGAACAGCTAAAAACGAAAAATCATTGACCTTAGACTAAGAATATTTCATACTTCTCAGAGTTACCGAATACATAAATGAAAACACTGATGTTGCGCAGGCATACTGCAGGAAGCACGACAAATAAACTATCACTCACTAACATTATATATTCCACGCAACATGCCTGATGTCAATGGACAACAGATCATATTTATAATGGTACCACAAAAATAACCACTATGACAATACTTGTCTACCATGGTAACAGCTGCACATCATTTATAATACTACAGATGCTAAGTGAACTTAGTATAAACATTAATATCGTAATCAAGCAACTAATTTGGCAAGGGATACTTACATAAAGGCAGCGACCCATATTATGTTGCAGATTCAGCTGGCATTCTAATTTCCAATAGCAATAGGTAGTCATTATAAAATATTTACAACTAATATTGTAACAGTTTTATAATGAACTACCTATTGCTATTGCAAAATGGATAGCTTATAAACATATCAAGTTCAGCTATTGCACTTTAGCTGCGGCCCAAGATTGTAACTGGGCTGGGAGCATACTCGCAAGAAGACCCATTTCCTGAGAAAATGGTAGCACAACCTGTCCCATTAGGATCCTTATGAAAATCAGACCCTTTATTATAAATAAAAAAAAAAAAAAAAAAAAAAAAAAAAGTATTGATCCTTACGAAAGCATAGTTCAGCGCTACCTGGCCAATGCAATCCACCGGTCGCCCACCATGAAAACGATATCAAATGACACTGCTTGTCAGCGACGAACAATATTATACTCTGTTCAACAAAGAATGAATAAGAAATAGGGATCGACAAAATTTTGTAACAAAACCTGGGTATTACATCAGATTTTGCAGCATATAATATAAGCGAAAAGTATATTACAATGAATCAAAACTCACCCAATTGATTCTTTTACTTCTTTAATCCACTCAGTGATACTGTAAATCAAAAGGTTGCTGAAATTGAATCAAATTCAACCCATGTAAAAAAATTATTATTAATGGTTTACACAAAAAAAAAAAAAAAAATAACTGATACCTTTATAGTATAATAAGAAGCAACATTAATCTGTTGACCTTCCAGGAGCCTGAACAACGACAAAAGAATAATAATAAAAATTAGAATCTCGGTTATAAACGATTGAAAATGCTTTTTGTGTGTAGATGAATAAACCAATACTGATGATAAAGCGTATAGCACATGGAAATACCTATAAAAAATAAGGCAGAATGTCGCACCGTGCTACCGTCATTAAGATCATTCACATACTTTCACCTATAAGCATAAAGTAAGCACACATTACATAATGTAAACAATAATCACCACTACATCTCTAATATCATATACTCATGGAAGCTTACTCACCATTGATATATGCGTCAACTGATAGCACAACGTATTTTGCTCTATCCTCATACACCTGGCCTGTAGAGCTATCACACCCGCAAAACCTGTGTACACAAATCACTCGCCATAAGTAACACCAAAAATTCATATTAAAACCCTAAAAACTAAACCTTTACACCATTTAAACAACACCAACACAACCAAAGTATGTTTATTCTAAAAACTAATTAATACCCACGTCATAGAATCATCTTACTTGTATAAGTTAATAACACTCAACATCTTTAAGAAAAAAAAAACTTTAACAACATCCCCTAAACCCACACGTTTCAGTACCCGTTTCAGCAGCCATTTAATAGTATACTATTAGGAGCGCGAAGTCGTATTCTCTTGGGCTTTTACCGCCAAATCATCAGCCCACAGCTGGCCTGATTTTCCGGCCTGCACTCCTAATAGTGCGTTATTAACAACAGACCCGGAAAATAAGGGCTCGCTGACAAAATTGGGTAATAACTTGGCACTGTAACAATACCATGGAAATAAAGCAAACTGAAAACATGGGTTCCTAATATCATAAACTGACTTGCTAAACTCCTCACCACAAATATAGTAGACTGCATTATATGAGCAAAGTAATGGACCACCCCGACCCATTTTTAGACTAAGCTGTTTCATTACCAAACTAACCTAATTACTTTTGTGAACCAATCGGTTGGTCTATTGATTGAAAAAAAAAATATGCGTCATATTATTAGGTTGTTAGAAAATACCACAACCTTCTCTTTTGTGAATACAAAATGTCAGCCACTATGGTGAGCTACAAAATCTTTTATCCAATAAGTGTCTGCTCGCGTGCATATATATGCTTCTGTAAAATAATAATATAATTTTTATCATTAAGTTTTCCTTTCGCGCATAATTTAAATATGATTCTATAACTAAAGAAGCTAGTGTACCTACTGTTGAAACATCATCTGCATCTTTAACAACCGAAACTCTTACATTGCAACCTGCAAATAAATCATACTAAATTTTAGTACCAATTGAAGTAATTAAATTTAAGGTACTCTAATTAGTCGGGCATGAATATGCATTAAAAACTTAATACAGTTTCATGGGAGATTTTTATCGAGCAGTTGGTGCTCATCTAAAATAATACCTTAAACCTCAGATTTTTTTTGGACCAGACAAACAGGCCACAGGTGCCCAATTGTTTTTGGCGGGAAGAGAGAGAAATATTAATAATAAAAAAAGGTGGCATGTTTTAGTTGAGTTAATCAAAAAGAACAGAGAGAAATTATTTGAAAAGCCACCAATCAAAACATGACGCCTTATTTTTATGGATGTTTCTTTGTGGTTCTGATGAGACGAAAAGTGTACCACTTTTAGGGGGTCATTTAAGCCCTAAGTCGAGATTATTTGATCAAATATTGCCTTAAATCGTTCCTTTTGTCATTTTAGGTACTTTGGAGAAGAAATCTGGAAAACGAATCATTTTAGACATTTTTGGAACGAATAGTGAAGAAAATGGAAAAGTCTCCAAATCAAGCTGGAAATAGTACCTGACGGCGTCATGTATTGCATGTGACGGTGTCACGTTATGGCAAAGAGGTGGATAAAAAGTATAACGAGACGCGCCAGAATGTTTTTGGGAGATTACACGTGACGACGTCACCAAGGCCGTCAAGAGCAAAAACATACGTGACGGCCAAGAGTAGATTAATACATGACGGCGTCAGATCTGGATCTAGGCAATACGAGGATTTCTTTGGCGGCGAGTTGACGGCGTCAGAATTAACACGTGACGCCGTCAGATTACAAAATCTATATATAGTTTTCTAATTTTCGTGTGTTGAGGAGGATAATTTTAGAGAGACTTTTGGGAGAACTTGTGGAGAAACCCTAGGTCGAATTTTATAGGGTTTTTCACCCTTTTATCATCCATGTTTTAATAAAGATAAGTCTTCCAATAATCATTCAATATATCTATGTGTTGTTTGATTCTATCTTATGGTTGTCTTTACTTTAACATGCTAGGCTAGGTTTTCTTTGTGTTTACTTAGATGTAATGAAACCTAGTTATTGATTATTGGTTGGTTGTTTCTTATTAATTGTATTGGATGAATGATATCGATGTTAGGCTTAAGAAAACTGGCAGACTTCCAATTGGTAACATGCTTGAACGTCTTACGAAACATGAATTGGATGTGTACTACGATTAATTGGTTGTATTTAATGCATGAGTAACTACTAAGGAGGCCATGTTAGGAGCTAGTAGTTGGCTCGACATAGGAAGAGGTAGAAGCTTATAGAGTTGGGGAAGATCGTACACGGCCCCACGAATGGTATTAATGAATATAACTCGTCATCCACGCAATTGTAACAAACTAATCAACTAGCAAAAGATAGCTAGGGAGTAGTGAAATCTAAGTAAAAACGTTTCTCTTACTATTGTTTTTCTCCACATTTACTTTCTTGTTATTTTATTTTTATTGCATTTGTAGTTATTTGGGTTAGTTGACTAGCAACTAATTCCGCCCACTCTTCCAAAACCCGAGATTTTTACTTGCTTTCTAAAAAACCATAAAAATACAAAAAGAAACATCCCTCACCTCTAGACCTAGTTTAATTAAGTTTTAATCCTAGCGACACTATTCCCTGTGGAGAATGATCAATCCCCCGTACTTGCCACTACACTATACTACATCGGTCAGGTACACTGCCTGGTGGGGATTGCAAGCTTCTCAAAATACCTTGAGAAGTAAAACCTTTTGCAAGGTTGCAAAACCACGCATCAGGTTCTTTTGTGGGTGTAGCATAAACCTTTTTTTTACTTGTACTATCACGGTCTTGTGTGTTTGTTAGGTGTCTATTTCAAGTATCGGGTCTTTTATATCCATTTTACAAGTATGAGGTCTTTTATGTAAAGCGATGATAATGAAGGTATGAATGAATTAGTAATGCTTCTTCTTCTCCGATTCTCTCTATCACTGATTTAGTGTTTCATATCACACACTAACTGATTCTCATCGAAAGCTATTCAAAATCTCTAGCTTTCCTTGTTGACCGGAGGATTGATTACCAATCGAGCTTAGCTTGGTCTTAATTAAATTCGAACCGTAACAGTGTTTTCGAGAATGAATGATGTATCAACTTTCAACAGACTAAATTTGAGCGCCTAGTTTAATTAAATGGATTAAAAAGAAAGGTTATTAAATGGGTGTTTGGTTCGACTTAGAGCTTATTTGGTTTTGGGCTTATGTTTTATAAGCTCACTTTTAGTAGCTTATTTTGAAACTTCTCGGGTCATATAAGTTGATTATGACATAATAAACTTATATAAGCCGAGAAGTTTCAAAACAAGCCACAAAAAGTGAGCTTATGAAACATAAGCTCAAAATCAAATAAGCCATAAGCCGACTATATAAGCCGAAACAAACACCCCCTAAGGTGACACGTGGTTGTGCGTGCAAATGAGTTTGGCAAGCAAGCATATTTGCACATAATGACACATGCTCATTTATAAATAATTTAATTAAAGTGAGTGCGTAAATGATCATGGCGTGCAAAATATATTTGCACTTAATACGAGTTTCAATGGTTCATTTTCTATGCTTATTTTCTAGAAATTTTCACTTTATAATTGGTTAATGCATTTAAAATTACTAAAATATTCTCTCTCTTGTGATAAATTTTTTAATGATAATGAAAATTTCTTTATTAAATTAAAAATATAGAATTTCTGGTTTACAAAGAATTTTTTTTAAATAAAATGATTCCACTACAACAATCAGGAGGATGGGCGATGAGTCTTTTGGTGGGGACGCTCATGTCCTCGCCGAAAGTCGCTAAACGACAGAAACACTGCTGAGCTGGCACACAAAGTCGCTGACCATTTACTAAATTTTCAACGCAAACTTTTGGCGAGGACATGTCCCACCGAAAGTAGATTTGATATTTGACAAAATTTGACCAAAGTTGTAATACTTAATTATTCCCGGGTTTTTTTCCCGCCACTACTTTTGGTAGGGACATGTCTCCGCCAAAAGGTTACATACACAACACTAACCTTTTGGCATTTTATAAAGCACAACCTAAACTTTTACCAGAGGCTACAAACCACAATACTCATTTAGTGTTTAACTCAAATAACTAGTTGTGAAAACACACAACACGATGATAGTACAAGTAAAAAATCATACAACCCTTTGTCCCATTTAGTGCTTAACTCAAATAACTAGTCTCTAAAAACATAACAAAAAATCTTTAAATGGAAGTAAATTGATTGTAATTGAGACTTAATTACCAAAAGCTTAAGTTAAACACTATAAAATTCCTAAACCAATCAATAATATTAAAAAGAGTTTCCAACCAACTTCGCATTTTTTGGTAACACTTTCGATAATCTACTTGTTCGTTTAGGCTAAGATAATCCAAAAAAAAGTGTTTATAGATTTGGTTGTTGTAATACGATAAACGTACAAGATATCTTTCTTGTTCAGGTTATTTAGAGATGGCAGGTTTATGATTCAGATATACGCATTTGCCCGTAGAATTCTGTGACCATCTCGGACATTGTCTTTGATCACTCATCCAAATGTGTACCCTATATGTTACAACTTGTGATAAGGTCCATTGCTATACCACGAGCCAAGCCCATTTGATGGTAGGTAAATGGTCATTGTATTGCTGTCCGATAAATAAACTGAAACCCTATTAACCGTTGTAAAACTTTTTCATGGCGGGAGATTCATCGGAGGTAGCAGCATCCGCCAGAAAGCCTCTACCAGAGACAATGATATCACTTCATCCGTGTATAAAGTCTTGTCCAATGACCACCTTTTGATGGAAATCTTACTTCGATTACCAATATGTGGAAAACTAGAAGGGGGGTTGAATAGTTTTACCGGTTTTTCGTTTAATTATCTTTTAAAACTTTCGTTTAATCAAAGATATGAACACAAAGACAATATATAACATGCAAGTATAAAGAAAGAAATGATCAAACCACAACACGAGTATTTATCGTGGTTCGGCTACAAGGACTCTTTTTCCTTGCCCTACGTCCACGCCCCGAGTATCCAACTCGAGAGTTTCTTTCACTAGTCAACAAGCTCCTTTCACCGGTAGAGAAAACCTTACACGTCGCTTACACGATTACTGACACTAAGCTAGATGTTGAGTTCTTTTACAAGGGTACAACCACTCTCGTTAGTTCTTTTACAAGGGTACAACAACTCCCGTCACTCTATGTATTTTAAGGCCTAAAATACTAACCGATCACAACTGAAAATACACAATCAAAAGAAGTGTAAACTATACAAAGTCTACATGATGCTAAGCTAACAAGTCTTGCAACGTTGTGTTGAATACTTGTAAACTTTATATGTACTTGTGAACTTCTTTGCTACAAAAGAAACTTCACACAAAATGAAATGTTAAAGGGTTAGATGAATGATATGAATGTGTGTGTGTAAAATGTAATGAGAAGTGATGAAACCTAAATACAAACAAATGGCTTGGTATTTATAGCAAAATATTCTGCAGGCCTGGCAGATACGGCGGGACCCTCAGATGGGTTCCGCCCATGTATCTCCAGGGTTCCGCCGGGCTGACAGAAGGTTTTGCAATAAATCTTTTCAAACCAACCAAAGTCACATCAACTAAATTCTAGTCAAACACATTGAATCAAAAGTGAAATACTTCCAAAAATGTGTAAGAGGTTATGGTAAGTCAAACACACAAAGTTACCATAAATGAATGATGTGATGTTAACATTTTTCTATTTTAAAAAATATAAAAAGTGTTGTGTTTTATATGAAATGTAAATGTAGCAAATGTCTAATTATGCAAGTCTTTAAACTAAAATTATGTTTTACTAGAAACCAAAGTTTACACTTTGTCGTTAACAAAACTTAGCAAAGATCATAAAATATAAATAACGTTTTTAGGCGATATTTGTATTAACAATCTCCCCCTTTTTGTTGATGACAAAACATAAACTTTGTTTTTAAGTAACTCACAAAATTTTAGTGTTTAAGACTTAAAAAAAATGTTATATTAAACTTGTTTTACTTAAGTGATGAAAATCATTTTAAGTTTATAAGTTTATATATCAATCTCCCCTTTTTGTCGAAACAAAAAGTAGAGTAGCGAAGCGGAACTATGCACTTGCTCCCCCTTGGCCGATACTCCCCCTAAAAGGAGTGCCAAGATAGGAAACATGGATTTTGAACCTACAAAAAAATGGTTAGTTGGTGATAATGACACATAATCAAGGTTGTAGTTACCACACTATATGACAATGTAAGCAACCACAATCACAACACATATATGATCAACCAACAATACTAGTGAGAGAGAAGTAAAAGATGTCATTTCAAGTAAAATTTGACTTTAAAAAGTCAAAGACAATAAAATGAACAAATAACCTCCTACTTCTAAAAATAAAAATAAAAATAAAAGAGAAAAAGAACCAAGAAATAAAAAGAAAAAGAAAATCCTACTTCTATAAGTAGAAGTCATACAACACATTTCCTAAATGGGGCAAAAGGCCTCCAAACTTGGTCTAGGATTGGTTTGGTTGGGAAAGAGCATCCAAACGCTCTATGATGTGTTGTATAGCAAAACGGGTTTCATTTTGAAATTGGTGAAGCAACATCTTGATGCTTTCACCTTGTTTGAGCATTTGCTCGCATTGTGAGCAAACTTGGTGATGAGTAGGTGGAAACGGGTCGTTTGATGATGGTGGTGGTGGTGGATTGGTTTTGGGTTCTTGATTAGAGGATAGGTTTGGTATGGAGTCAAGCAAGGTGGTTTGAAATTCCATTGCTTGATGGAGGTAATTTTCAATCATGCTTTGAATTTTCTCATAAGAAGGAAAGAAAGACTCAAAGGATTGGGATTGAGAATGTGGTGGAATTGGGTGATCATGGTTTTCAAAGTTAGGTTCTCCATATAGAGGACCATGGATGTCATTGAAGATAGGGTGAAAAAACAACGGTTTTGGTTGATGGTACTCTTGTTGTGGTGGTTGGTTGTGGTTAAAAGGTTCATTTTGGTTAGGCAATGGCCCTGGTTTTTCATTTGTGAAAGGTGGTGGATTTGTTGATCTTGGTGGAGGATCATTGAGATCTTGCACAAAAGGATGTGGTGATGTTGGAGGAGACCCAAATAACTCCATTGGTTCAAGTTTAGGTAGTGTTGATGGTGATGGAGTTTTGGATGTTTGGATTGGTGCACTTGGTGGAGTTGGGTCAATGGGTGATTTTGTTGGTGGTGGAGTAGTGAGCTCATTAGGTCCTTTGGGTGATGGAGATGGAGATGCAAGGTTTAGAAAATGTTCATTTTTGATGGGTGAGGAGAATTCATCCAAGGATGAGGAACTCAAGTTGATTGTGTGGTTGGACCAAAGTGGTTTGACACTTATACGTGCGGTTCTCCGAACGGGTCGAGATGGTTGAGAGGTTATTGTTGACTTTGTCATTGTAGAAATGGTTGATTAGAGGTTTAGAATCAGAGATTGTGATGGTGATGGTGTGATTTGAGGGTGTTCTAAGATGGTTAAATTTATAGAGGTGAAGAATTATGGAAAGGAGTGTTTGGATTTGATGTGTAGCCATACAAAAATGGAGGTTGCTAATGATTTTGAAGGTTAATGAGGGTTGTCAAATCATTGGAAGTCAATCCAATGAAAATGGTGAAGGAAGAAGACAAAGATATGCACTAAATGCTTAGTGGTTTTGGCAAATTTGTTGAAGGTATATGTTTCACGGATTGCAAGGAACCTTTGGAAGGGTTCCTTCCTTTATAGGTGAAGGTTCCTTGAGATGGTTATTGCTAAGTTTGAAATTTGGCGGGAAATAGGTTTCTATGAGTTCTAGAGGATGAGAAAGAACCTAATGTGCTTAGCAAATAGTAGGGAATGGTTTTCTATCTAAAAAGGATGGTTTGTTGTTGAGTGGAAGTTGAAATGTCGAAAATAAAAATAAAAAATTTTTGCAGGTGCACTGGCGGAACCCTCAGACTACACAAGCGGAACCCATCTGAGGGTTCCGTCTGATCCGTTGGGCCAATTCTGGAATTCCAGAAAAATGCACTGGCGGAACCCATTTTTGGGTGCCGCCAGATCCACCAAGCCTGAAAAAGTAGGCAGTCCGCAATTTTACTCGCGAGACGATTTTCAAATTTTTTGAAAACTCCTAAAACCGAAAATATAATTCATATCTGGTTAGGAAATGCAAAAATTGGACATGTAAACGCGCATACCATTGGACTTTGACCGGGGGCTAGCGAATTTCACTATACTTAGTGAAATTTTCATAAACATGAAAATTTGACAACATGCCAAATGTTGTCGTCCTGCATCATAGCATAGTTCAAACATGTTCCAAATTGTACCAAATATCCTACCAAACTACAATTACATAACACATATTGTTTGAAACGACCAAATTGTTCAAATAGCACCTTGTGCCAAACACTCCTACGCACCCGCTCTCATTGACGGTCGATCTTCTTCTTGAGCTTTCCAAGGAATCTCCCAAGATTCTTGAACATCCCCTTCGTTTACTTGAACTCCGCCGACTCATTCGAAATATTAGGAAGTTGGGAAAGGTATTCTAGAGGTGGGAGCCTAGAGTTGGGCAAAGTCTCATCTTCACTCATTGAAGATGATGATGAGGAGGTAGGAGGATGAGGACGTTTTCCTTGGGCTTTGTAAACTCTCTTATCACTTAGTGGGACAAAGGTGTGTGGAATGAGAGAGTAGTCTAGGCGAAGACCGTTAGGAGTTGGTGGAATGGGAGAGATGAACCTAAAGAGATGGGTCAAGAGCATTCCATACGGCATAGCCGTTGTGCCTAGCACGGGAATGTCGGCCATTCTCTTGGCCATGTAGTAGGCAAGGTTAAAGGGTTGCCTAACGGACAAGGAGTAGAGCATGTAGCAAAGGCAAAGATTGATATGATCTCGATTTCCTATGGTGCTAATGACATTGGCTCTAAGGAGTTCTTCCCATTTCTTGAATTGGGGCTTGAGTTCATTGAGTTCCATTCCATATGGGTCCTTGTTGACCTCATTTCCGGTTCTAGTTCTCCTAGTGTTGGTGGTCCTAATGAAGAGGTGGTCACGGAGTTCATCCTTGGACACAAGAGGGGTGTCATAGGGATTGATTCGGTCAATGAGTGTGTCAAGAGTTGAGAGGGAATGCTTGTCGGAGTAGATGCAAGTACCATGGTTTGGGACACCTAGGATTTGAGCAAATTCCTCGAGAGTGAAGGAGTACTCATGACTACTAGCCCTAAAGTTAATAGACATGCGACAATACTCATCCGCGGAGAGAGTGACGGATGCATAGAACTCTAAGATAAACCTAGGACAAATAGGCTCATTGATTTCTAGGAGACAATAAAAGTTGATGGTTGCTAGTTCATTAGGTAGGTTTGTACCTTCTATGAAAGATGGGTCAATGGTTCTACCCTCATGGACATATCATTTTTCTAAGGCTTTGAAAACGTTGATTTGAGTTTGAGTAAGACGTTTGGTTTTGTGGTGTTTGGGTAGGTACTTAATGGTGTCTTTGTGGTCGTAATGGGTTAGAGGAGGCATGATGATTCCTAGAAAAACAAAATTTCACATTTTAGTCTAAGTAAACGACTATTGTAATGTGGATGTTCTAGTGTATGCCTATATGAAAACAATGTGGAGGTGCGGTTATCTTGACTCATTTTGATGCTCAAAATGTTTTAGAATGCAAGTTTGGTTTTTCAACAAAAGATAACCCAAGCGCTCCTAGTTCAATGTAGCTTCGTTTGAATGTACCCGAAAATACATATTGGTTATGTATTCCCTTTAGCATTCAAGAGATATTATGCAAGTGATGTTTTTGAACATAACGTTTTGATTTTGTATTCACAATGTGAGACGAAAAAAATTATTTGTCCTATTTGTGAGAAATTTTTGCAAGAATTTGACATGGGGTGTTTTGATAAACATGTTAATAGCTTATAATAATGCAATTCCTAACTATGGGAAACATGATTAGTTTTGTTAAACACCTAATTTCATGCATGAGTTTCACAAGTTAATGCATAACCCCAAGTTTTTGTTTTTGTGCAAAAATAGAATTCCTAGTCTCAGATCAGGAGTGTAATCATGTTAAGAATACTTACAATGATGATTGATGAGCAATGTGAATGAAGGGAGGACCAAAAATTTTATAGGTGTGGATGAATGGTAAAGTGAATAGTAATAGCTTGGAAGTGGTGGTATGAGATAATGGGTGTTTGGTTTAATAAAAACTAAGAAGAAGGTTCTGCAGGTCGGCAGATACGACGGAACCAAAAAGAGGGTTCCGCCCGTTATGGTTGAGGGTTCCGCCGACTCTGCTGAGAAAAAGGCTTATTGATTTGTTTTGATTTTTGTGATCTTTGTCTAATGTCTAGAACTACAATGTAGGTTCCATGAGTCCTAAGCCTAGCCTAAGAAGGTTAAAAGGTTCTCGTTTAAGAGGTTTTGTGAGAATGTTGGCTATGTTGTCTTCGGAAGAAACATTCTCAATTGAGATGTTTCCCTTTTGAACATTATCACGAAGGAAATGATGACGGATTTCAATATGTTTGGTACGAGCATGTTGAACTGGATTTTTGCTAAGATCAATGGCTCCTTTGTTGTCACAAAGGATGGTGATGTCGTTAAGTTGAATTATGTAGTCGACAAGAGCTTGCTTCATCCAAAGAGCTTGTTGACATGCCTTTCCGGCCAAAACGTATTCGGCTTCCGTTGTTGAGATAGCGAGAGCCGTTTGCTTCTTAGAGAACCATGAGGTGAGACAATGTCCAACAAAAGTACAAGTACCACTTGTGCTTTTTCTATCAATATAGTTACCGGCATGATCTGAGTCGGCATACACTATGGTGTCTATTCCCGTTCCTTTGGGATATCATAAACCTAAATGTGTAGTGCCCTTAATATATCTAAAAATCCTTTTAACGGCTTCGAGATGAGTTGTCTTAGGATCTTCTTGAAAACGAGCACATAGACAAACACTAAACATAACGTCGGGTCTACTAGCCGTTAGGTAAAGTAGACTTCCAATCATACCTCTATATTTAGTGCTATCTACGGATTCACTTTCCTCATCCTTGGTGAGTTTTGTTTCCGTGGACATGGGAGTTTTGATTGGTTTCGAATCTTCTAATCCAAATTTCTTAAGCATATCCTTAATATATTTAGATTGGTTAAAGAAGATACCATCTTCTAGTTGTTTAATTTGGAGTCCTAGGAAAAAGTTGAGTTCTCCTATCATACTCATTTCAAACTCGTCATGCATGATTTTTGAGAAATCCACGCATAACTCTTGACAAGTTGATCCGAATATAATGTCATCAACATAGATTTGGACTATGATAATATGTGAATCTTTCTTCTTAGTGAAGAGAGTATTATCAACTAAGCCCATGGTATACTTATGGTCAACTAGGAAGGTTTTAAGTCGATCATACCATGCTTTTGGAGCTTGCTTAAGTCCGTAAAGAGCCTTTTTAAGTTTGTAAACATGATTAGGTTTTTCAAAATCGATGAAGCCCAGTGGTTGAGCAATATACACTTCTTCATTTATGACCCCGTTTAAGAATGCACTTTTGACGTCCATTTGAAAGAGTTTAAAATTGTGAGCACATGCATATGCAAGTAAGATTCTAATTGACTCGAGCCTAGTAACCGGAGCAAAAGTTTCATCGTAGTCAATGCCTTCTTGTTGATTATATCCTTGTGCTACTAGCCTAGCTTTGTTTCTAGACACAATTCCATTTTCATCCATTTTATTACGAAAAACCCATTTTGTTCCAATTTTTGTTTGACTCCTTGGTTGAGGAACTAATGTACATACATTATTCCTAACAAATTGATTTAACTCTTCTTGCATGGCTATTACCCAAGACTCATCATTTATGGCTTCGTTAATGTTTTTCGGTTCTATGGTTGACACGAAACAAAAGTCGTTACTTTCATTTTGGGCTTTAGATCTTAGTGTTCTCTCATTAATTTTTCCTATGACATTATCTAATGGATGACTTTTGGATTGTTTAACATTAACAATTTCTTTGCTTAATGGTTCATCTTCCTTGTCGTTTTCTAAGGTTACATGGTTTTCAATATCTTAGCTTTCAACTAAGTCATCATCTACCAAAGGTGATGTCTTAGAGGGAGGTGGACTCTCGTCGAATGTTACGTTCAACGATTCCTCGACTCTTAAGGTTTCTTTGTTTAAAATAATGTAAGCTTTACTATTTTGTGAATATCCAAGAAATACACCTTTATAAGACTTTCGGTCAAATTTGGTGAGATAGTCCTTAGTGTTAAGAATAAAGCATTTACTCCCAAACACTCTAAAGTATCCTAATGTAGGCTTTTTACCTTTATATAGTTCATAAGGAGTTTTATTCAAAAATGGTCTAATTAAGACTCGATTTAAAATGTACGTTGATGTGTCAGTGGCGTTACACCAAAACTTTTGTGGAATGTTTTGTTCATTAAGCATTGTTCTACTCATCTCTTGCAAGGTCCGGTTTTTACGTTCTATTACACCATTAGATTGAGGAGTACGTGGAGCCGAAAAGTTATGAGTAATACCATTTTTATCACAAAAGTTTCCAAATTGAAATTCATTATCAAATTCACGACCATGATCCGTTCTAATAGATACAATACTAGACTCTACTTGATTTTGAATTTTCTTACTTAGAATCTCAAATTTATCAAAAGCTTCATTTTTACTTTTCAAAAATTTTGTCCAAGTATATCTTGAGTAATCATCTACTATGACCAAAGTGTAGAAGTTACCCCCATAACTTTGTATAGCGGATGGACCGAACAAATCCATATGCAAAAGTTCTAGACACCTAGATGTAGAAACCAAGTTTTTAGCCTTATGGCTACTATGGACTTGTTTACCGACTTTGCAAGCGTCACAAAAGTGTTGGTCATATTTCAACTTAGGTAGGTTTCGAACTAGGTCTTTGGAGGAGAGGTTTTGTATAAGTCTCATGTTAGCGTGTCCTAAACGTCTATGCCATAAAGTTGAAGATTCATCTAATGTAGTAAGACAAAGTTTGTCTCTAGATGTTTGATCCATCTTCATGACATACACGTTGTTCTTAAGGACACCCTTGGCTATGGTTATGCCATCTTTAAGTATTTTACTTCCATTTTCACTAAAAAGAACGTTATACTTATTACGGCAAAGTTGACTAATACTAAGGAGATTAAAACCTAAGTTATCAACATGAGCAACATCATCTATAAAAAGGGAGTCATGAGAGATTGTACCTTTTCCGATGATTTTGCTCTTAGCTTTACTACCAAACATAATGTTACCTCCATCACATTTGTGATAAGTTGAGAAGTGGCTTTTGTTACCCGTCATGTGCTTTGAACAACCGCTATCTTTAATCCATTCATCCGGTTCCAAACATACTTTGAGGCACACCTCATTTGAGTCGTGAGCCATGAGAGCAATATCATCATTCTTTGGCTCATCGTCATCTCCTTCATAGTCACTCCAAGCACCACCCACAAAAGCTTGTTGAGACTTGCTTTTGGGTGGTTTTGAACATTCTCCTATGAGATGACTTGTGTCTCCACACCTATAGCATTTCCTTTCAACCTTTCCTTTCCTATCATCACGATCTTTTCGGAAGGTTTTCTTGTCATCTTTAGGTTGCCTTACAAACTTCCCTCGTCTACGAAAGAACTTCTTGAAGTCTCTAATGGCCATGGCATATTCTTCATCATCACTATCCGAAGTAGATTCTTCATCATCACTTGATTGGACTCTAGCTTTCAAGGCAATGGACTTAACCTTTTCTTTCTTGCCTTTAACTATTTCCGAATCTTTTTCCATTACCATTTCATGAACTTTAAGGTTTCCAATTAGCTCGTCAAGTGACATGCTTGAAAGATCCTTGGATTCTTCAATTGCCGTCACTTTTGCTCTCCACTTCGGATGGAGTGCTCTAAGAAATTTCCTGAAAAAATTCTTGCTACAAAAAGATTCATCAAGTGCTTTAAGTGAAGTAATAATAGTATTAAACCTAGCAAATGCACTATCAATAATCTCATCTTCGGGAATAACAAATTGTTCATATTGTTGAACAAGAAGATCAATTTTGTTATCCTTAACTTGTGAGTTTCCTTGATGAGTGACTATTAAAGATTGCCAAATATCTTTGGCAGTTTTACACATAAAGATTCTTTCATATTCTTTCTTAGGCAAAGCATTGTAAAGCATCATTTTAGTTTCATTATTTTTAGCAATCAATTTCTTTTGATCATCATCTTTACTATTTGTAGCTATATTATCACCATCAATGATTATATACCATAAATCTATATCTTTAGATTTCACGTAAGTTTCAAAACGGTTTTTCCAATATATAAAACCATTTGCTTCAAAAAGTGGTGGTCTTTGCATAGATTGCCCTTCTTTGTAATTTTCAGAATCCATGGATCGTTTCAAGTTTTAAAACACAATATAGTTTAAAAGCTTGAGTAACGTAGCTCTTGATGCCAATTGTGGAAAACTAGAAGGGGGGTTGAATAGTTTTACCGGTTTTTCGTTTAATTATCTTTTGAAACTTTCCGTTTAATCAAAGATATGAACACAAAGACAATATATAACATGTAAGTATAAAGAAAGAAACGATCAAACCACAACACGAGTATTTATCGTGGTTCGGCTACAAGGACTCTTTTTCCTTGCCCTACGTCCACGCCCCGAGTATCCAACTCGAGAGTTTCTTTCACTAGTCAACAAGCTCCTTTCACCGGCGGAGAAAACCTTACACGTCGCTTACACGATTACCGACACTAAGCTAGATGTCGAGTTCTTTTACAAGGGTACAACCACTCCCGTTAGTTCTTTTACAAGGGTACAACAACTCCCGTCACTCTATGTATTTTAAGGCCTAAAATACTAACCGATCACAACTGAAAATACACAATCAAATGAAGTGTAAACTACACAAAGTCTACACGATGCTAAGCTAACAAGTCTTGCAACGTTGTGTTGAATACTTGTAAACTTTATATGTACTTGTGAACTTCTTTGCTACAAAAGAAACTTCACACAAAATGAAATGTTAAAGGGTTAGATGAATGATATGAATATGTGCGTGTAAAATGTAATGAGAAGTGATGAAACCTAAATACAAACAAATGGCTTGGCATTTATAGCAAAACATTCTGCAGGCCTGGCGGATACGGCGGAACCCTCAGATGGGTTCCGCCCGTGTATCTCCAGGGTTCCGCCGGGCTGACAGAAGGTTTTGCAATAAATCTTTTCAAACCAACCAAAGTCACATCAACTAAATTCTAGTCAATCACATTGAATCAAAAGTGGAATACTTCCAAAAATGTGTAAGAGGTTATGGTAAGTCAAACACACAAAGTTACCATAAATGAATGATGTGATGTTAACATTTTTCTATTTTAAAAAATATAAAAAGTGTTGTGTTTTATATGAAATGTAAATGTAGCAAATGTCTAATTATGCAAGTCTTTAAACTAAAATTATTTTTTACTAGAAACCAAAGTTTACACTTTGTCGTTAAAAAAACTTAGCAAATATCATAAAATATAAATAACGTTTTTAGGCGATATTTGTATTAACACAATATTCTCACTTCATCTTTTCAAACCGGTATGCAAGCAGTGGCTATCTCTCATAACATCTCTTGGTTTCACTTTGACACGAACCCGAAACCCTACCATCGTTCCTCATTCTGGTCTCTTTATTGGATGATCTACTGACTCTTGGGGTCCCGACTAATATGATTTCGTGTCATTATATTTGATCCCAGAATTCCAGTGAAAAGGTCATTACTATTTAGCTTTAACTCAAAGGCCCAAATTTGCAAGTCGTGCAATGGTTTGCTTCTGTGTTATAGTCATGGTAAGTATAGTATTTACAATCCATTTATTAGTATGTCTAAGATGCTTCCACCAATACATGATTTGAATTATGATACATCGGGTATTGATAACATGAACTTGGCATTTGATCCTACCAAATCACCTTATTACAAAGTCGTACATGTTAGACGCGTGGAAGATAATGATGTTCCTTCTGGTTATTTCGTTAGAATACAAACTTACTCTTCCGAAACTGGTGTTTGGAGGGTCTGGGATGATCGATTTCCGTATGAATGTTTTGATGTTGTTTCCTATGGAATATATTGGAATGGTGCCATTCACTGGTTAAGTTATGGTGAGCCTTTTCTTGTTAAGTTAGATATTGTGGACCATCCGGTTTTAACAAATATACAAACCCCCTCCTCTAACTATCAATGGGAAGGTGCATCGTAGTCGCAAATTGTTAAAGTCACATGGTAGCCTGCTTCTTCTTATTAAGGATAATGCTCTTTCCCGATATTTGAATATTTATGAGATGAAGAATGGATATTCTAAATGGTCAGTTAAGTACTTTGTTAATGTTGATGACATGATGAGGCCAATTCCTACATGGAGGCTGCCCGCTGACTGGGATTGTTATCATATTTTGAACGTTGTTTTGAGAGAACGGGAGGAGGATTCGTTTATGGTAATTGATTTGTCTGGAAAGGTCATACATTACAAATTTGTGTCAGAGACTGTCAGTAAGCTCTTGGATTTGGGAAAACGGTTTCGCATACATGATCACAAAGAGTTCACTGCATCTTTTGCTCATGTGTGAATGAATGTATGCCTGTTTCAGGTTTGATTTTTCTATCTTATGTTGTTCAGCCACTGCATGAGTTTTGATCAACTGTTGCATTTTTTAAAAACTGGTTTTTTGATCCCTTTGAGTAAAAAATCAGTAGCTGAGGTTAAAAGAAAACTATGAATGTAAAAGCACCTACAAGCTCATAACTTTTTGTTTTGGCTGATGTTTTATTGAACAAGTTTTTTCACAAACGTGTATAGAAATTTAGCACACAGAGTGGTACACTTACTTATTATTAATATGCATTTCAGGTTGTTAAGGTGAAGACATATGCAGTAGATGAAAAAGACTATCCCATATTTAATTTAGCTAAATATTATGTGTAAGTGACGTGGTTATGGAGGAAAAAATGTTTAAGAGTAAGAGAAATGTACATTACATAGTTATTTCTCATTTTGGGATGTTTACATTGGACTCTTTTCATGAAACTATCCTTCATTCCCCTTTTTTGTTGGAATAATTATACGACCATTCTTAAGCTGTAAATTGCAAGTGTATTCACTTTTAGTTGTAAATCACTGATGGTGATTTTGGTTCACGCGGTTTTGATGGCTTTGGAGCTGAAATGCAATTAGGCAAGATTTTTGGTAGCAAAATGACAGGAAATTAATTCCAAATGATTTCTTACACTCCATTAATCATGGAAATTTAAAAATCCTTGCCTCTCATTTATTAATTTAATGTATCGGGGAGCCTCGGATTTGTAAGCCTTTTCGGTGTGTGGTCTATGACCGTTCCATTCCAGCGCTTCTACTTGTGTAACTCGAGAAATTGGGTTGTTATCAGATTTTCAACCTTTTGATTGGTTATTTGTGGTGCACAACTCCTTGTTTGATGAAAGTATCATATGTTGTCGACACAAGCTGTCTGTTGAGTTTTCAGATTTGGTTTGTAAGTTGAAATTTTCCTGAATTTTGTTTGCTTATAATTTCATTTATGGTTTACTTAAGAATGTCATATGCTCTCTAATATTGTATAGATGCGCTTAACAGGTTAGTGGCGGCATCTTTCAAGAATCTGCCCCTACAAAAAAGAAATTTAGAACATTAAGTTAATGGATCCTCATACATAATGACACTTGAATGCAACTTTGAGAAAGTAGTAAGTATAAACAAGCCTCATGATTAATGTTTTGTACTAGTTTATTCTTGACACATGAATTTATATCAACATTGAAATAGCAAAACAACAAATTTGAAAGATCTATGTACCTTCTGCACCAAACCCAGTGAATCGATCCCTAGTTTGTAGTAGCTCTAGCACCATGTTGATTATGACCACGATGAATAATTGCATGTCGTGACACATTGGCAATGGCACCAGTGTCTTATAACTGATAAAATGGTTATTAACTACTTGGTTATTTGGCTTACTTTATGAGGTTGTGAAAGCAGATAGAAAGTGAAGAAAATTGACAAATATATATATATATATATATATATATATATATATATATATATATATATATATATATATATATATATATATATATATATATATATATATATATATATATAGTGTTGTATTCTATGAAGTACCAATATTAGATACAGTATTTTACAGTACCATTAAAATAAATCAAGGCCATTGAATAAGTTTGATCAAAGGTTAAGATTAAAAGTGTCAAAATTGTAATTAACTAAAAGATGAATGTTTCTTTTCCAATTAAATAAATGGCTGAAAGGGTATCATGGGAATTTTGCATGTAATTATTTTAAAAACCGTCCAGGGTAACTATCACAAAAAATATAATCTCAGATCTCTTTCATCTCTACCACTTTCACACTCTCTCTCCTTAACCTATCAAACTAACCTTAATCCTTAACTCAGCCGCCGCCATCACTTTCACAGCCCTCCCTCTCTCCAAAACCGTCCTGTTCGTTGTACCACCAACCCAAAAACCGATTTAAGGTTTTTTGATGGGCTGATTTGAATTCGTGATTAAATCTTCTATCCAACACTACCTTCAAATGTTGTAAGTATTTTTTTAATTTTGATCCGTTTTTGGCTTAAATATATATATAATGATTTTTTTATGGGTTTCGATTTGATTATACTTTCGATCTGAAAATATAATTTGGCTTTGGATCTGAAAAACAATTCGATTTCAAAATGTATGATTCATGTTTCTTTTGAAAAACAATTTTGAACAAGAGCATTCTTTTTAATAAAAGAGGGGATCAATAAAACAAGAGCACTCTTTTTAATTTTTTATATTTTAACTTTCCGTGATTTGTTTTATTTTATTTTTTTATCGTTTAATTATGTCATTACATATTAGTATGAACTACAGAATATATATGATTAACTACAGAAGGTTTGAATGAGATAATGACTCATTAAAATTAATATTGATAGTCAATAACGTAGGTGTGCTTTTTGATGAGTATGACTTATGCATCCATGTTTTTTTCTATTAGTATGATGCATAATGGCTCATGGAAACTCAATTACACGGTGATTCATCTTGATGAGTTATTCTAATCCTCATTAATGCTTTAATGTTTGTGTTCTTTTTATATATTGAAACTGTTATTTGTTTGTCTAATTTTAATACTCCGTAGCTGGTAGTGATGCTAGCAAAATGTTTTTGTATAATTCTAATATAACTTGTTCATGTTATATTTAAGTGATATTTCTAGTATGTATAATTGATGAATGGTTGTGTTATGGGAGCATATATGTTATCTGGTTGTTATGTTTAAAAAATTAGTTGTCATAGCTATACTAATCATATATGTTCCCTTCGATATGCAGTTGAAGAAAGACGAGGGGCTTTACAATAAAAGTTCGGCGTGCACATATGTTTTTGGAAAATGTACACATATGTTCTAATAAATTTGACGAGAAATCGCAACGTGCACATATGCTCTTGGAAGGGTACTTATATGTTCTTACGAAATTAATGAGAAATTGAAGCGTGCACATATGTTCCGGGAAGAACGCACAAATGTTTTCAAATAACGTGCACATCTATATTTAACAAGATACATTTGTATCGTATTTCATTTTAATCAAATTTTGTGTGTACTATTTATGTTTTGGTTTGTTATAAATTTAGAGGTTACATGTATATGTTTATGTTTTTGGTATTAAATTTCAAAGATTATTGAATGTATACTAAGTACATACGTGCAATTACCATTCTAAGCATAACAAGTTTAATTTCCAAACTATTGTACGCAACAAACATATGTAAAATTACAATATTTAAAAGAAAAAAAAAAAAAAAAAAAAAAAAAAAACATTTATGCACATGTTTAAGAACATGCATGAAAAAAAATCGTAAATTTAAAGGCATAAAAAACATTTTTTAATAAAAAAATATAAAAAGAAAGTAAAAGTGTATTTTACTATTTTACCCTTTTAAATTAATTAAAAAGCTTTAATAATACTAAATTCATATTGGTCTAAATGGTACTGTAAAGTACTGTATTTAAGAAATGGTACTGCATATAACACGCCCCTATATATATATATATATATATATATATATATATATATATATATATATATATATATATATATATATATATATATATATATATATATATATATATATAATATATATATACATATATATATATGTATATGTATATATATATGTACATATATACACACACACACATATATATATATATATATACATATATATATATATATATATATATATGTATATATATATATATATACATATATATATAAAATCTGGATCGATTGAGAAAGTTTTTATTTTGAGAAGATTGAGTAGGTTTTCAAAAACGATAGATTTTTAACTTTGATTCATGTGTATATATATATATATATATATATATATATATATATATATATATATATATATATATATATATATATATATATATATAGGGAGGGATCCAATAGGAATAATAATTAAAAGAAGAAGGGTAAGAAGTAATTCTAGCCACACATTTTTATTTGGGAGAGAAAATTTGAATGAAGATGCATCCATTTTTGTAGGTGCATCTAAAATGTGTGGTTGTGGTTTCTTCCTATTCTTCTTATTTTAACTTTTCTTCCTATTTGATCCTAACTCTATATATATATATATATATATATATATATATATATATATATATATATATATATATATATATATATATATATATATATATATATATATATATAGTCGAGTTATTCTACAAACCAAACATTCCTCACATGCCAAGGGACTCATCCCCACCATCCATCTAAAAAGGAAATCAATGGTTGAGATTAAAAGCATTTTATTATTTCACCAATTTTTTATAATTTAAATATCTCTTAAACCGTTAATCGTTAAGCGAAAATAATTAAACCATCGCGACGGGCATTTAATTATCTTTCTATAGACGGGCACTTTGTTATACTTTCGAAAAAAAAAATGTTTTTTTCACGTTTTTTTTTTCTTGGTCGAAAAAAAATCATATATGATATTGCATATCATATATGATATTACATATAATATCATATATGATATTGCATATCATATATGATATGTAATATCATATATGATATGTTATGTAATATAATATATGATTTTTTCGGCCACGAAAAAAAACGTGAAAAAAACAAAAAAAAAATTGTCGAAAATATATCAATTAGCCTATCTATAGAAAGATAATTAAATGCTCGTCGTAACGGTATATTTTTTTTGATTAACGATTAACGGTTTGAAAGATATTAATATTTGAAAAAAAAATGATGAAAATGGGTTTTTAAATTGTTGGGATTAATCTCATCCATTATATCAAATAAAGATGGAGTGAAGATTGATGGTGGAGATTAGCCCATTGGTATATAAAAAATGTTTGGTCATCAAATGATTTTTACTCATATATATATATATATATATATATATATATATATATATATATATATATATATATATATATATATATATATATATATATATATATATATAAGGGGTCATTCATGTGAGAAATATAATTTTTGTGAAAACGCGAGAACTAATCCTATCCACTCATTTTATCCTCCTTAAATTTAGATCTAATGGTTATTATTAGCTAACTACTTTTTTTGAAAATTTTCAAAAAAATTTCAAAAAAATTTTGAAAAAATTTCAAAAAAATTTCAAAAAATTTTCGAAAATTTTTTTGAAAAATTTTCTAAAAATTTTCGATTTTTTTTTGAAAATTTTCAAACATTTTTTTCAAAAATTTTCAAAAAATTTTCGAAATTTTTTTTGAAAAATTTTCGAATTTTTTCACATGTGACGAAAATAATTTTTCACATGTGACAGGAATTTTTTTCACATGTGACGAAAAAAAATTTACATGCGACGAAATTTTTTTTCCACATGTGACGAATTTTTATTTTCACGCGTGACAAAAAAAATTTCGTGAAAATTTTCAAATTTTTTTTCACATGTCAGGAAATATTTTTTTTCACATGTGACGGATTTATTTTTCAAATGTGACGAATTTTTTTTTTCACATGTGACAAAAAAAATTCGGGAAAATTTCCAATTTTTTTTTCACATGTGACGAAATCTTTTTTTCACATGTGACGAATTTTTTTTTTCACACGTGACAAATAATTTCGTGAAAATTTCTAAATTTTTTTTCACATGTGACGAAATGAAATTTTTGAATTTTTTCGAAATTTTTTTTTTTCGAAAAAACAAATTTTTGAAAAAAAAAATCGAAAAATCTTTTTCGAAAATTTTTTTTGATTTTTTTTTTTTGAAATGTTTTTGAAAATTTTCGAAAACTTTTTTTTTTTAATTTTTCAAAATTTTTTAAGAAATTTTCAAAAAGTTGATTAACTAATATTAGTCATTAGATTAAAGTTAAAGGAGGATAAAATGAGTGGTTAGAATTGCTTCTCGCGTTCTCCCAAAATTTATGCTTCTCATTTGAACGCTTCACTATATATATATATATATATATATATATATATATATATATATATATATATATATATATATATATATATATATATATATATATATATATATATATATATCACTAGCTTCCAGGCCTGGCCGATGGCCGGCTAGTTTTAAGAAATTGTTTGTAAGAAAAGAAAGATAGTACAAATGGTTTTATAATAGATTAACAATGTAAATTACAACAAACTTTGTGATTCTATATCATTTAATAGATGTTAATTGCATATAAGATAAAATTTCGGCGCCATATTGCATAACGAAAAATAAACAAAAATGCATACTTGGATAGTATTTTGTAAAATGATTGATACCATAACGTTAAACTAATAGGAGTATAATGTTAAAAAAAATAATAAAAATAAATAAAAATAAAAAAGTAATAAAATCATTTAACACTTAAAACAGTTGCTACAAATAAAAAATGTCTAACACTTCCATGTCATACAACATTGTAAAAGTATTAGTATTGTTTTATTGTTTTAATGCGAGATGAGGATTATTAAAAGATAGAAAGCCTCGTTCATAACTTGTGGTCTTGGGCCATCTTTTTCAATGTCTTTTACCTGCTGAGAGAGATGTATCGGTAATTGTGTGATTGGTTGTCATAACTTCACTTGTTGGACAAATAATACCGGAAACGCAGCAACAAAAAGGTCTCTATCATTTCAACAGGGAGTCATAAGACTCGTTAGTCAAGTGTTCTACATCTGGAGGACATTAAGAACCATTTTACCAAAAATACATTTTAGCACAAACACTTTATAAATGATTGGATTCATAGAATAACATATAGAATTACGCTATCTCGAGGAGCGTATTCACCGCACAAAACCATCACAAAACCATGCCTAATGTTTGAACCTCCTACACTATCTCGAGGAGCGTATTCAATAAAAAAAAATGTTTGAGTTCCATTAGTATTGGTTGCACCACATCATACAACTTTGAGACCTATAGGACATAAATAAGTCAAATAGAATTTTGACACATTTAAATAACTGATTTCAGTAATAGTTAATAGTATTAGGTGATAACCAGTTTGAACAAAGGATCATTAGGCAACCATTTTAATGTGAATTCTCGTCGGCACATATATCTTGGATCCGTTTTTCTCAAAACACCATGCCCAAATACAGGAACAACCTGCAATTGAGAGTAAATTACACATGATCATGATTACCATTTCACCTATAATGACTTTGCTTATCAAAGGAATTATGAACGATAAAGTTGATGCGTATAAAATAAAAGAAGTCTTATCACATTACCTTGTCACTATCGAAGGCTTTCCATACCCAATGCTTAAGTTTGGTCCTTGGTTATGTTCTATTCATACTAATCTACCACATACTTGATCCATAACAGAACTTCCTGCATAAGAAAAAAAAAAAGATTAATTTGTATATGATTAGGATGAACAATTACTCAATACCACATAAAGTGCATCTTTCCATAAAGGAACTTCAATGCAATTCCTACAACTTGTCCCTTGAAATTCAAGATCGAAATAAGTTTAATGCCCATACATCCAAACACCCTCATATCCATTTGCATATTAAAAGGTTATCATATTAAAAATATTTGACCATGAAAATAATGCTAGTGTGGCTCATACCTGGTGCTTATGATTTGTAAGTAAGCGCAACTCAAGCCATGAACAACCACTTATTGTAGGACCAAGCACTCGATATTCTGTAACTGCTCGGGATTGGTCTGAAGAGACGGTCCTTCTGTCTTTCAGACCGTGGTTGTGGCAACACTCCCCAAATCAAGGCAGTCACGCTTCCATTCTTGAATAGCGTAGCACCTGTTGCAATGAAAGATTGTTACTAACAGTAGTAATTCTGATTATATGGATCTTAGGTAAGAATGATATATCATGCCATTAACATACAAATGTGTTTATTAAACATGTTCCACTCAAAGATCATAAAAATATACCTTTTTAATAGTAATACTTTAAATAAAGAAATTTAATAGTAATAATTAAAATAAAGAAATTTAGATGTTGTATATATATGCTTTAAGAGTGGAATTTTATCGAAGGCCAAGACTGACCAATCCAGACCAAGACTCTATAAGACAATAACGACGGTTGAAGCAATGTTCAAAAGTATTTTGTACAAACACTTTTTCATTGCCCGATTAGACCCACCAATTTTGGCAACTCTAATAAGGAAAAAAGAAGACTAAAAAAAAGCTAAAAGACACATCTACTTCCATTCTAAGTCGATAAGGTTTCTGAAAATGAATTATGGTGGAGAAGCATACCTGAAAACTCAACAGGTATTCTCGGTGGTCTTGATCACTGGGATTTAATATCTCATGCAGAAGTATATGGTCCACCATTTTGCTTACTATCGCCTTTTGAGCCATCTTTATCAAAATTAAATAAATGTATGGATTTTAGTTCTATGCAATATGCGTGCAAAGTAGTCCTTTAACCAAAGTTATAAATACCAAACTCAGTTCAATGTATGTGTGATTGGTCCCAAAGCAGTCAGATATTATTGACCAAGGTCAACAAGTCAAAGACAGCCTCGTCCCAATACTCCGTGGATAGTATAGTGTTTCCCCGGGTCGTTAAAGTCCCAGCGAGATTGAAATGGTGTCGTTTGAAATCGTTTATGAGAAAGTGGCACTGAGGACAGTAGCCAGATGATGTGGAATTGATATTGCTACTGTTATTTTGGTATTTGTACACAGATAAAATATTCACAAAAATCAGATATCAGATATATGCACGTATTCATAATTCAGATTTACGCAATCGGACTGAAAAAGTGGGATTTTGGTATTTAACAAACTACAGGGGGTGCTTTTGACACTTTTTAAAACTCAAAATTAAAAATGAAAATGAAATTATAAAAATGATTAAAATACTATTTAAATATTATTTATTTAATAAAACTATTTAAAAACTAAATTAAAATCTAATTTACATTAACTAATAATTATAATTATTACAAATTAAACTAAAAATTTATAAAAATAATTTCTAAAACTTAAAATGAACTTGAATAAAGTATAAAAAATTAAAATAAATGTTTTTGTCTTTTTATGGGTTTTTTATAAATTGAAAACTATTTAACTTAATTAAACTAATTAAAATACTTTTAATTAATATTAATACTAAATTAACTTAGAAAATTAAGATAAAATTTATAAAATTACTTAACCATTACAAGAATCCTAAAAAATTATAAAAACTCTAAAAATTAAGTTTTAAGATTAATCCACTAATTATTTACCTTTTAATTACTTTAATTCTAATTTAAACAATTAAAATAAGAAAAATGGAAAATGAACAGTAGAAATTTAAAATATATTTTCTAAAAACTTATTATATTATATTATAGCTAGGAAAAATATAAAAACTAAGTTTTACCTTATAAAAACTAAATATGATATTTAATACTTAATATTAATTAATAATAAAGAAAACTAAAATTAAATGTAATTAATACTAAAAGGCAGAAATAAAATCTGAAAAAATTACTAAAAATACTTTACTATATAAGGTAATTAATAAAAATATAAAATTGACAAGTACTTAATGAAAATCTAAAAATGCAAAATAAAATTTAAATTACATTAAATAGAAACTATCACTTAAAATTAAATTAACTTTTTTGGATTTTTCTTTTACAAACTTACTTAATACCTAAAAACAAAGACTTTTTGTAAAAACAACTATTTTAAAACTCAAAAATAAGCTGTTTACACCCCCTTTAGCTTATCAATTTGACTTTGGTTGACTAACAAGGCAAATAAGCTCAAAGGACTGAATGTGGGGTCCACAAAGGCAAAACTAGGTACAAGTAATCACAATAGACTAAAATAAGCCAGAAACAGTAAGCAACAAGCACAAATAAGCTAAATGAAACAAAATAAGCACTTAAGCAAACTGAAAATCTCACAGAATGGGGACAAACTTATGGTGGTGATTTAGGTGGGGTCCACTGATCACTAGGTCAAACTTTTGGTCAATTGTTGTTCCCTGGTAGGAGGGGGGTTGGGAAAACCTAAATCTAGGGTGTGGGGACCACTGTGGTGGCCACAAAACCACCACCAAGTGGTGGTTGTGGACTAGGTAACTGCTGCACAGAGCAGATAGCTGCCCTGCAGCCCTCTTTGGAGGGTTGTGGGGCCCACTAGTAAAATCCTAAAAATATGAGAAAGATGGGAACATGGAGATGAGGTGGGGGGCTGCAATACCTCAAAAGCTCAAATCATGAATCAACACACATAAATCTATAAAAATCATTCCATTTTGGTGAAAATCTGAAATGGGTACTTTTTGACTTTTGATGAAACTTGAAACAGTTGACTAAGTTGAACTTTGGGCTTACTCTAAGGGCTGATTAGGATGAAATGAGTTGAAATTAAGCTAACCTAACCTAAGGGTATAAGTTGTAAGCTAGTTTAGGGGCTTATATAACTTAAAGACCACCACAGTTAACTGTGGTGGTGGAGTTTGTGTGATGTTGACTTCTGCTATGGAAATGAGCAAGGTAATGACTATTTGGGGTCAATTAGGACTTAGGTGGGTTGTCTAAACAGGTTTTGGTCACAAAGGACAACCACAACACCTTCAAACCTACAATTCCAAACACCCCCTAAACTGCCAAATTGCATAAGATAGTGAGACACAGGCAACAACTTACCACATCAATGATTAAACTAACTATCTAAACTATATCTAAGACTGATTTAACAATAAAATCCATCAAGTAACCACAGGAACACCATTAAGCATATATGAAACAAATTAACTGTGTAGATGAAAATACTCATAATAGGTCCAATAGCTGAGAAACAAGTATCACCCTGACTCAAAACAATATCCTAGGCTTCCCACAAAGCATTTACACCCAATACCATCCAAATTGAACCTGCTCCATTGCCTTTCATCTTCATACAACTAATTTTTTACACTTCCATTGATTTTACTTGTGTTTTTTTTTTATATTTTTGGTAAACTGAATGAAACTAATTTTAAAAGCTTAGAAAGTGTATAGAAACTTATTGGTAACTTAATTTGACTAAAATGAACAGCCTTAACAACTTAAAACCACATTCAAGTAAATTTGTCAAATCTACTTGAAATTTGCAAAGTAAGGATTCTGTGAAAACTATTAGGAATTAAAGGTAAATAAAGTTCAGAGTACAATTGGTGAACTGATTATAATAGCTTAAAAGTAAAAATTACAATTGAAAAAGATAATACATTTCCTACGATTACACTAAAACTAAAACTACACTACTTGCTTTCCACTTCTGCTTCTTCTTCTCTTTATAGCCTCCCAGAGTGTCATGTGGGTCCCACTAGAAATATCATCAATTGGATGGACTTGTCTCATCTCTTAATTTGGCGGGAAAGCCTTTTTTAAGCAATTGGGACTGAGGAAGCAGACCCTAGGGGGGGTGGGATGTGATGGGTGTTGGGAAATGAGATATGGAAGGATAAGGGTGTGGAAGTGGATGGGTGCAAGTGGTGATGGTGGGGGTGGTATTGCAGAGGGGGAAGTGGTATTGGCTGTGGTGAGGGAATGGGAGGGAAGAGTAGTATTGGCTTAAGTTTGACCAAAGTCAATGGTTTGACTCCGGTATTAGTTTAGGGTGTGGAGTGGGCTGAGTTTGTCTTGGGCCCAAGTAAAACAAAGGGAAAGGGTGGGCTGGACTATGGGATTGGTTTGTTATTTATTTTGGGCAATAGTTTGAAGTCCGGTTTGGTTTTAAGTTATCACAAGGACTAAATTTGCAATTCACCGAAAGTTGAGGGTGTGAACTTGGCATCCTTCCAAATTATTTCCAAGGGTATATTATGCCAAGTTATGAATAGTGCAAGGTCCAAATTTGACTTTTCCATATTAAATGCACCAGGGACTAAAACTGTCAAACTTTCAAACTTCAGGGACCATTTGTGTAACTTTCACCAAACTTTCCACCAAGGATCAAACCTGCCATAAAAGATTAGTATAAGGGCAAAATTTGTTTTTCTCAAAGTTTTAATATCTCAGGGACCATTTTTGACAATTTCCAAAGTTCAGGGACTAAACTTGACATTTTGTGAAACTTTTCACCAAAGGACTATTTATGTAACTTTTTGATTTATAAGGACCTTTGGTGACTTTTTCAAGTTTTTAGAATGACCAGTGACTAGATTTGACAACTTTTGAAAGTTGGGGGACTGAAACTGCCAATTATGCAAACTTTGTGCGTTTTTCATCTGTTTTTGGTATTTTTGCATTTGAAACATGTAAAACACTTTCCTGGGATATTTTCACTATTTTGATTTATTATTGAGTGTTTTTGGATGTTTTGGCAGCTCAGAAATGGTAAAAATGATGAGTATTTACACACTCATTAATGTGTTTGGGCATTTATTAGTTGGATAAATTTCACCACTGAATGAAAGAAAGATTTATGTCAAATGCAAAGTGCATGTTTACCTGTTGCATGAGTCTCTTTTGGTACCTATGGCCCTGGTGAGATTAAAAAACAAACATCAGATTACGCCACTATGATAAAATAAACGGATTATGTACCTAGTGGAATCATATAATATGAAACCTTATGGGTTTGGAACGTAAAAGAACAGATAGAAGATATACATCACAATGTATTTTATAACCAAATACTTGTCAAGCTACAAAAATGAACAGGTAAGAATTATAATTATAGTTACCTTGTATGTTCTCCATATATGAAGACACAGATGCAAAGTTGCTTTGGCTTTGTCCTCCAACATAATGGTGATAGTCATGGTAATCCGCACCAACATAAAAAGGGATATTGTAAATGTCCATGGAGAATCATATCTGTGTAATGCAAAATTCTAACATTATTTCAGGTGTTTATTTTAATGTTGTTATGTGAGAAGTAAGAACATGGATTAGCATTTGAAGGGAATAATGCCCCTTTTTTGTTCTATTTTTTTTTAGATATGATGCAAATGATGATCTAAAGTAGTCCACATGAGCTTATGCCAGTTACCCAAGTTAGATCTATTATGGATGAATAAACAAAAAAGAATCGTTATAAGTTAAAATACACTAAATTAATAAAAACGCATGGATGTACCTTGCCATTTCTAGGAACACCATGGATGTAAAGGCATCCTCCTAAACATTGATCATCGCATATCGATCCCTTGATAAATGCAGTAATTTCTTCCATCTCTCTGCAAATTAGAAAACGACAGTCGTTGAATTTGTAACCCCGGTCCCAAGAAATAAAGCTCTTGGGGATATAGTCAAACACAACAACAACAAAAACTCAATTTTAATTTGCTGTGAACAACTCAAATATCACATACTTAGTCCTACATGGCAAAGATTTGGGCAGTGTTGCCAGCAGAAGACTTGCTTTGGCCTTTTCAAGTTCAGTCTGCTTGTAGGATCTCACATGCTCCGGAATCTTCTTTACCCCTATTTTCTGGAGTTCGAAGGTACGACCCATTCGTAATTTCTGCAAAAACAAAGTGATTAGATTTAATCTTTACTCAACGACATGATTCAAGAAGAATGAGCAAAGAAATATCCTTACAGTAACCACTGCATGAACTGGTGTTGATCCATGTACCGATTTTAATTTATCCTCCTTTTCATACCCGATGTCATCATCTGATTGAGATTCCAAATCCTCATTACGGCTCCAATCTTCATCATATTCAGCTTCGCCATCATCCTAACAAATAAGAAAGTGGTCAAGTCTCATGATATCGTAAATCCTTACGAATCACCAACTTTTAAAATATTACCAAAAATTTCAATTACTCACCTCCTCATTGTTATCAATCTCAGCAATTCGCTTATAGCCGTTTCTTTAGGAATTATATACCAACAACTCCGAAACCAGAAGATATCATTAATCGCTTTCCATAAACTATATAACACCAGAAACTACTATCAGCTTGCATTGACACAAATTTTACATGGTGTTTGGGATTGCTTATTTTTCAGCTTATGCTTATGAGCATAATCATATTAGCAGCCTAAACATTAAATAAGATATTGTTAAATACCTCAAATAGAGTTCTGAGTTCTAAATGTGGCTATTGCTAATAGAAAAAATAATTTTATTTGTTAACAGACCAATAGAAAGTATGAGAGGGAAGGGATAAGTGATAATCTGTCTTTTTATAGATCAAGGATTAGGTTAAAATAGTTTTCAAAATTTAAAATTTTTGGTGGATAATGAAGGAAACAATTTGAAAACTTAATTATCTGCAAAAATCGCGGAATTTTGTTGTAGTATGTTTATTTAGGGGCGATTTTTTAGGATTTTTTTAAAAACTTACCTACATTAAAAGTTGACAAAATATTGAATAGTCTATACCATCAGATTTAATCTAAAAATAACATTAACATTAACATATACTATTTGCATTGTGAGGATCAAATTGAATCTATAATGAATCAAATGATATGTATGATACAACCAATAATGAATCAAATGGAATCAAAAGAAATGATATGTATGAAAAATATCAAATCGTAATAAATTTATGATACAACCTGTAATGAATCAAAAGAAATTTTTTATCCAAATAATGATTAACGTAGATGGAATATAAGAACCTGAATATTAACACGCATCATTTTTGGATGAACAAGTCCACAAAGACTGCCAAATCCATTCCAGTTCCACATGATTGACTGAAGAATTGAACAAAAACATAATGACACATAAATCATACAAAACAAATATAAATCATACAAAACATAATGAATCAATTGCAAACAATATGTTGGAAATGTACCCATTTGCACATCAGATCTGTTAGTCATGATTGTTTATGGTTATTAGATGATAATGCAATCGAATATAGTGATTTATCATATATTGATTTATTTGGTATAGATCTTGATTTTTATTTGTGGTGGTTATTGCTTTGTGGTGGTTATTGATTTGTGGTGTTAGTGATTAGGGTTTAACGATTTATGCTTGAAAAGAGATGAGTGAGAGAAGTGTGTGTGTGTGTGTGTGTGTGTGTGTGTGTTTTAGGAGTTGTAGCAAATGAAAGGCTGAAAATGTATTCCACCCCCAAATTTGATGCTTTGACTCTTTTATATGTGAAATGAATGAGAACCGTTGGATAGGGAGAAATGCCACGTGGCAGGTTTAGAAGAATTTTGGAGAGGAGATTGGTCAACAAAACCCTGTTTTATATAGATAGTATATATATATATATATATATATATATATATATATATATATATATATATATATATATATATATATATATATATATATATATATATAGGGTGGGGTTATTCTAAAAAGGGCCTTATAATAAAAAGTGTAGGAAGGATTGTGGGAGTGACATGTGTCACCCCCATGCCACATCATATGACACGTGTCAACCCCCCCGCCGAAAATAAATTTTTTCCCGCAAAAAAAAATATTTTTTTTCCCCGCCAAAAAATTTTACTGCATCACTGTTATAAATTTACTGCATCACGGTTATAAAGTTACTGCATCACGGTTACTGCATTCATGGTTTTAATGTTACTGCATCATGGTTATAAAGTTACTACATCATGGTTATAAAGAAACTGGATTATCATAAGTTTTCTGCATCATATATGTATGTAACTGCATCACAATTAAAATACAATTATTTTTTAAGTTTTTGTGCATCTTTATTATAAGTTACTGCATCATAGTTAATAGTTTAGTGTATCAACTATGTTGCAGTAACTTGTAACCTTAATGCACTAAAATTTAAAACTGTGATGCAGTAACTTTTATAATTGTGATGCAGTAACTTTATAACTGTGATGCACTAAAAAATTTGGCTGGAAAAAAAAATTTTTGCGGCGGGGGGGGGGGGGGGGGGGGGGGGGGGTTGATATGTGTCATATGATGTGGCATAGGGGTGACACATGTCACCCTCACAATCCTTACTACACTTTTTATTATAAGGCCCTTTTTATTTTAACCCATATATATATATATATATATATATATATATATATATATATATAGAGAGAGAGAGAGAGAGAGAGAGTTAGGATCAAATAGGAAGAATAATTAAAATAAGAATGATAGGAAGTAACCACAACCACATATTTTAGATGCACCTACAAAATTGGATGCATCTTCCTTCAAATTTTTCATCCTAATTTGAAATGTGTGGGTAGAATTACTTCTTACCCTTCTTATTTTAATTATTCTTCTTACTTGATCCCTTCCCTATATATATATATATATATATATATATATATATATATATATATATATATATATATATATATATATATATATATATATATATATATATATATATATATATATATATATATTACTTGTTTAGAAAGGCAACACTTTATAACCACCAAAAACCAATACAAAATAAAGTCATCCCACATCTCTAGCAAGACAGTTAGATAAGTAAACCACAACCATCCAAACGGATCCCAAGTTGACCACTACCTGATGTACACTTATATATATGATAAATACCATATTACAGCAAACTCTTTCAAATACACAAACTTGCTGATCCAATTGTAAATTCAGCAGCACTTGAAACTCGAGCAGAAACATACATAATTGCGTCACGAGCTACTGTTGAGTTATCAGATTGATTCGGTTATGAGGCTGATAGATAATTCTGATTTGACTCTTGATACAACATTCTTTAACAGAGGAAAAAAGGCAATTCAGTTAGAGGATTTTAGATAATTCTGATTAAAAGAGTTCAAGATTGTCGGTGCATTGAACAAAGAACTTGGATCAAACCCAATTGAGGTCGTTTTAACCAAATGAGCGTGCGTAAAATAGGCATTAAAACCAAAACAGGATTTAAACTACCAAAATAATTAACAAAGAGGAAAGGTCAGATCATATAATATAGATGGGTTGAGGCTGGTAATTAGCAAGAAGTTCACATGAATGTCCATGCCAGATGACAATTAAATTAAGGCATAGCTTTTAGTTAACCCAATAAAATGTATGCCTTATTTAGTGTTAATTTCTAATTTATGCTATATTATATTAATTTCATAGAATCGAAATCCAACAAAGAACCGCTGAAACACCAGCATATTAGTGTTAAAACGCAAGGTTGGATATAAACTGACCCAGTTACTCACTTTTGACATCAATTATATCACTTGAAGCACCTATGTTTTTATCCAGCCATTTCGTGGTGTCGTCGATTGCATGTTCCATGTTCTTCAACACCTTAGGCGATATATCATTTCCTATTTTCTTCATCTTCTTCTTCAAGACATATAAGGAATCCTCGAGCTCGTTATATGCATCTATTTTCCTCTTGTATTCACCATTTTCTCAACCTCTTCCTTCGTCCTCGACGATTTACCACTGTGGATGGTAATAGTGAGTTCTTGGGTATAATCAGTGGATACTACCTTAGATGTAACTATGAGGATTCCATCCTCATCAATTTTGAAGATACTTGTAAGTTTTATGAGGCCCTTGGGAGCAGGTGGAATTTTGGACATTGTAAACTCTCCTAATATGTTGTTGTTAGAATATCCAGTCCGCTCACCTTGGCAGACCTTGATCTTCATACTAGATTGATTATCATACTTTGTACAAAGAGTCATCACCTTCTTTATAGGTAAAGGAGTGTGCCGTGGAACGACAACATGCATTAATTCACCAGATGTCTCCAAACCAAGACAAGGGAGTAACATCCATTAGTTGTACCTGCTCCTCTGAAATATTTGTACGTTGACCACATAACTTTGCAGCCATAATAACTGGCCCATATGCAATAACAATGACAGGATTAATGCTGTTGCATAGCTTCTTCCCATTGAAGAATTCCTGTAACATGCCCTGGACCTTTGGTATTCTAGTTGATCCCCCAATAAGAATAACATCATCTACACTTCTTTTGTCCATTTTTGCATCCATTAAACAAGTCTCAAGTTTCTTGATACACTTTGTGAAACATTCTATATTAAGGTCCTCAAACTTGGCTCTAGAAATCTTCATATAGAAATCAATTTCCTCATGCAACGTATCTACTTCAATTGTCGCTTGAGTAACATCTGAAAGAAGTCGTTTTGTGTACTCACATGCAGCTCTTAACCTCTCCAATGCTCTTTTGTTTCCAGTTATATCTTTATTCCACTTATTCTTAAAGCTCTGAACACAAAAATTCACCAAATTATTATCAAAATCTTCCCCTCCAAAATGAGTGTCACCAGAAAGGGACATAACTTCAAAAGTACCACCATGGGCAATGGTTAGAAGAGAGACATCTAAAGTACGACCTCCATGATAAAAAACAATCACATTCCTTTTTTCCTTAATACCTGACCGATTATCCACACCATAAGCAATTGCAGCTGCTGTTGGCTCATTGATCATACGCATGACATTTAGGCCCGCAATGGTGGCTGCATCCATTGTTGCTTGGCTGCATCCACCAATGCATGCTTCTGCAGTTTCTTTCATCTTGGTGATAATCATTGATGAAATTTCTTCTGTAGAATATTGTTTCTTATATCTATTGTATGTAACCATTATTTTTGGCGTGTCGTTAGCTCCCTTTATGACCTTATAAGGCCACAGTTTCCTGTTTTCTTGTACCTTGGCATCACTGAATCTCCTGTCGATCAACGGTTTTACATCTAAATTCCAAAAATGAAACATGTTAATGCTTACATATCTGTCAAAGACACATAATATTAATTGATAAAAAGTATATACCAACCAAATAAAGTGTTAACAGGGTTCATTTGACTTTGATTCTTGGCAGCTTCACCAATTAAACATTCAACATCAATGAAAGCAACACATGATGGTGTTCTTCGGTTACCTTGTTCGTTGAATATGATCTCAATTCGGCCACGTTGCCAAACTGCTACACACGAGTATGTGGTCCCCAGGTCAATTCCGATGGCTAGTGCTCCAACTTCCATACCCTCTTTTATTTCTACACACTAACTGCAATGAAATCATGTGAATGCACAATTGCACATAACGGATAAAACATAAAGCAAAAATATTTCTTAGGCAAAATTCGATTTTCCACATGCATGCGCTTATATATAATTACGGGGCTGTCTCTGCAAGTATGTTAAGTAAAGTGTGATTTTCGGCATTCACGCTTACAAAATGATACTTAGTTGTGCTTTTGAGAGCCAAGTCTTCCCGTCTAATCTGCGACCTTAATGATCCACACATAAGCATACAGAACTCGATTATTTAATCATTACACATGCATGTGTAATTAATAATTCGAACGCGACTGTAACAATCACCTTAAAACACAAATATACACCTCAAGCTGTTGTGACTGCTTCCTGTATGCGTTTAGTCTCTGTGTAGGGTTTTGCGATTTTTTTTACCTAGTTTAAATTTTAAATTTTCAATTGTTATTTTAAACTACTTGTAATGTCCGTGCATGCACGTGGTTTGAAAATTGATTTTTTTATTGAAATATTAAATTTTTTATTGTGATTTAAGGTAGATTATGTATTTTTCTTAAAGTTTATCTAATAATTTATATGTTTGATTCTTGTTTTGTTTATTATTTTTGTGTTCGATTATGATCCAAATTTTAAATTTTCCGTTGTATTCAATTTTGATACTAGAGTAATAAGAAAGAAGCTGGGTAGAATCCATATTGGTGCACGTATGGGCTGGGCTGGGTTTCCAGTTTGAGAAATGGCTCGGCCTGCAACGGTTGTTAGCTCATAAAACTCCCTATTTTCAACCAAAATTTATAGTATTATAAATTATTGACAATTTCAAAAGTAGCGTCTAGACTTCACTGTTCACATATGCTTTTGTCCAAAATTAGTTTGAGAAGGTGCGTGCATGTTATCTGTACTATTTAGTTCCACTAGAAAATTAAATAACGCAATTATATGCACCACTAGGCACGAACGCACAATAACGAAAAGCTGTTGTATATAAAAAAAAAAGGTGGTTGGTGCATTACATATGGAGATAAGCCATGCTACATCTAGCTTATCTTCAACAATTAACAAACCAAACATAGACACTCAAGCATGTTTTTTGTACGCAACACAATATTTGGTAACGTTTTTATTTTGTCGAGATAATAAAAGAATGTTTTCTATTTTTATTTTTTTTGTTGTTGTTGTTTTTTTTTAACGGTTACTTTCTTACAAGGGAAATCCATGTCCAATTTGAAACTCGATGGGGGAAAATCTTCAACTTAAGCCGCCCGAAGGCACGACACTTAATTGAAGTAAACCCTGCCTTCTCCAGATTCGAACACTTGTGGGTTGAAACCTTCATTGAAGGACTTTGAAATCGTACCGACAGGGCAGTGATCCACAAGAGAGGAATTCCCGGTTTTGTTGTTGTTGTTGAGGAACAAGTTAACAACCACCACATATGACGGCACGTGCATGACAATAAGACAAACGACAACATGAAAAAGTTCCATAATTCATATACAGTATTTTGTTTATAAATTATTTTGGATTTATACATTTATTTTCTTTCTAAATTTTGCAAGGCAAGTATATATTTCCTTACTTTTGAAGAAATAACCAGCTCATATTTGCTTGATGCGTAAGTTCAATTACTCCAGAGTTATGATTCATCTTGAAATTTATTGAAATGTTTTATAAATTTTAATTCTAATTATAAACAATTTACAGAAGTATTTCAGTGAACAGCAAAAAATGTGGGTAAAAAGGCAAAAATAGCCCCTCTCGTTTACTTGCGATTATAGAAATAGTCCCTAAGTTAAATCTACGTACTATTTATGTAACAAAAACTTACATAAATGTCCCTCCAATTTACTCACATTAACAAAATAATCCATGGAAAGTTGTAAAATTGGTTCTTGCCGTTACTAGCGATTACCAAAACAGTACCAAAGTTTAATTTAGGGACTTTTGTTTAATGAAAAATACATAAATGGTCTTTGTAGTTACCTACCGATTCCAGAAACGAACGTTGCCCGCGTTCTTAACGGAGCGCGGGTAAAAATTCCTTGTTTATTTAATAGATAAAGTATGAATTATAGTTGAGGTCAACAGCGACAAAAATTGATGTATCGTCGATGGCACATTAAAACGTGTGTGATCAACCGATACGTACGTATTTCATTAAACTAAAGAAGATGTGATACATATGGACATACATGAAAAAATATGTAACAGATAAATAAATAATTTTAACAAAACTTTACACTACACAGAGATAATTTACACAGTTCATTATCTTGCTGTTAATAAAAGTTTTTGAAACAAATCATTCAGTTTTAGAGAGCTAGGTATCATGGCTAGATTGCCAACTCAGCGTCACATCATTCCTTCCCCAATAACAAACCAATAACTAAAAGTATAAAACACACCTCCTTCATAACATGCTAATAACATGTTATTGAGTCTCACATATATTTATTTATTTATTTATTTCATTTTATTTATTTTATACAAACACATTTTAGATGAAAATGCAAGTACGATATATTAAAAATACGATACAATTACATTTAAAAAAACGACTACGCGATACGAGTTCATATAAAAAACGATACGATATGAGTACATAAAAATAAAAATACGATACGACAAACACACTAATTCTTTGAGGTCGCCGCCGTGCGGCCATGCCAAAGTATCGTGCTTGGATATCGGCTTTTATTGCTTCGACACCCGCCGCATCTTCCGGAGTCATCCCCTCGATGTTAAAACTAAGAAACTTCAGTTCTTCCAAATTCATTTAAGTTGCGATATAATCAATTTTTTCCTCTTGTTCGACTCGCAATTCCTCTTGGATCATCTCGTTGAAAGCTTCTCTACTAGATGAAGAAGCTGCCCAACGTGTAAAGTCTGATGTTGCACTCTTGGAAGGCCTTGCCAGGAGGACGTTGGATTGCATCGTCTCAAATAGCTCGTTCGGTTCTTCAAGGTCCTTGAGTCCCCAAATGCGTCTTTCGGGTTTAACGGTTTTGGCACCACGCCATTTGTGGTGGTCTTTCAAGACCTCCCATGCTTCATAGTGGGTAAACGCATACCCTCACATTTGTTTGAATATGGTTTAACAACAATTTAGCCACTTCGAATCGTTTTCACCACTCAGCCATTCATTTTCATCGACAACTCCCACTAACTTGCTACAAGCACCCTGCAACGTGGTCCACTTTCCCGTCATCATATCCTTGATACGTTTGTATTCTGCAAGCCGGTTGTATTCATTTGTAACTTGTTTCCAAAACAACTTTGAATTTCGGTCAATACCGAGTCTTCAATCGTCAGATATTTGTATGTACGTTTCGGCCAAAAAATTTTCCTCCTTCGATTCCCAACGTTTATGGATGCATTTGGCATCGCTTTTCTTTGGTCTCGGCTTTTTCCCTTTCCCTTTCCGATCAGAGAATACTTGGTTTGTGATTCTTGTGTTGGTGTTGGTGTGTTTGGTGTGCAAAAAAAACCATTTGGTTATAGTGATCTTGGTTCATTTGTGGTCCGAAATTGGGTTGTGGATAATATGGCATCGAGTTTTGTGGGTTGTTCGCGTATGGTGCAAAACCCGACATGTTATGGTTTGGACATTGCAGATATGGTGGTATCTACATCGGGGTTTGGGAACGTTGAATCAGAAAAGAGCGGCCGGATGATAGTGTTGCGGGTGAAGGTGAGCTTGAATTAGCGGCTCAGTTTGAAATATATTGTTAAGTAACCAATCGTTTGTGTTTGGTTGTGACGTTTTTGAAAGATAAATGGATGTATATGTGAAAGTTTTGATAAAATTTGAATTGAGTTGAAAGTATGATAAATATTTAGTAAAAGTGGGTATTTAAAGGTGAAAAGTAGGTTGTTTTAAAAATGTTACCGTTACATGTTCTTGTATTTACTCACTTTCAATTACAAAAAAAGAAAAAGAAAAAAAAGCAAACGGTCGATTTTTTCCATTTGGCCTGAGCCATTCAAATGGCTGAAACACATTTGGCTCATGAATGGCGTTTTGCCTGGTATCACGTTTGGCGCGCCATCGGTTCTTCAAGGGTGTGGTTGGCGAGCTAAAGAGCACTATACTCTCTGCTCTTATTGTTTAAAAAATATAAGTTTGGCTTTGGCATGCGTGTTCATTTTCATGAAATCTGGTTGCTATTCACAACTTATGGATATCACATCGAATTTTAAAATAGTTTGTGTGCTCTGCTACTTCAAATCATTTCTATGATATCTGATATAAAATGTACTAGTGCCAATATTCTTTCAATGACGAGCATGTGTATTAGTTAATATATGGCAACGTAAACATATAAAAAGCTGAATAAAATACATGCACATACAATAAATCATAAATCAAGGGTAAATTGCAAAAATGGTCCTTAACATTTCACAAAATTACAAAAACGGGACCGAGACAAAAAGTAGTGCAAAAAAGACACCAACGTTCCACATTTTCACAAAATCGCCACTGAGAGGCCTTTTCCGTTAATTTTCCCGTTAAGTGCCACGTAGTTAAGAGTAGTATCGTCATTTTACTGTTCACCGGGTACTAAGCTAGTGACACTGTAGCTTGAGGGACTAAATTTTCAAGCGATTGTTTGCCTTTTTTACAAACGGTACACTATCCAGTCCCAGTTAAATATGAACGTTGCAGCACATTAAAGTTTCACACTTTCCGAAATCCGGCAAAAAATATGGTTTTGATCTGTGACTGTGGGAAACAAGCAACAATCAAAACAAGCTGGACAAACAGGAACCCAGGACGACGATTCTACTGTTGTCCTTCATGTGGGTTTATTGGATGGACGGATCCTCCAATGTGTTGCCGAGCAGTTGCTGTGATTCCTGTCCTGTTGAGGGTGAGGAACGAGCTTGAAGAAGAGTTGGAGGAGCAGGTGAGGTTGATGAGGGAGAAGGATCAGCGGAAGAAGCTCAACAAGTTTCTTATTTTTAGTTGGCTCTTTTTTTTTCATTGCCATTAAGTTGCTTTAGGTTGGTCGTTGGTATGTAGGTGTGTTGACATCTTTCTGGGTTGTATCATCACAGGGTATAAGGTCATCCCTGGTTTGTATTGACCTTCATGTTAATAAAAAGTGTTTGATTTTAGCAGTATAGTGGGATCATCGTTGTTTTGGTTGTCCTTGTTATTATAAGAAGACAAATGTAGTCAATATTACAGAATCAATATGCAGTAAACTTGGTTTCTGGTTCCTTATCAACTTTGACTTGCAAAAAGTCAAAACAAGTTTGGGTCATTCGGTATACTTATGTAGTGGGCATGTTGGGTCATTCAATATACGTAAGTATATGATGATGGCAAACAACAAATTGTGCACAACATTATACAACAAATAAGTATATGATGATGGCAAACCACAAATTGTGCACAGCATTATGCAGCAAATAATGATGGTAAACCAAAATGAAAACAAATACCATTCCTGATTAATCAAGTCTAAAATAACAAATCACGTACAAATTATTGTCTAGAAGATAGAAACTCAGTTACACAATCCATACACTCATTGTGTTAAAACACATAAACAAATAACCAACCCAAGGTTATTGCACCATCACAATTGTGTTGACTCACTTGGCGATTTTGGCTTTTCTCTTGATCCTATTCTTCCTTTGACCTCCACCATTCCCAGTAGATTGTGATACATGACTTGCTTGTGTTCCAACTTGATGACTTGGCCCTCCTGCTACCTCACTTGCTTGTGTTCCAACTGGCTGACTTGGCCCTGCTCCCACCTCTGTTGCAGAAGATCCCACTGGCTGAGTTGATCTTTCTAGTACCTCATCTGGTACTCCTTCCCTTCTTCTTGTCCCTTGGTTGCCTCTTCGTCCCGTACAAGCTCTCTTATTATGACCTTGCCCACCACATGCACCACATTTGACAGTCTTGCCCCTTTTTGACAGTTTCCCATTCTTCACCATTGATTTTTTCATAACCTGTTCAGCAATCTCATCCCTTGACACTCTTCTCTTCTTCCGTGGTCTCCCAATTGGAACATGGTAGTGAGGTGGCTTTAGTTCACTAGGGATAGGGCATTTGGGCCAAAAGTGTCGACCAGCAATTCCTTCAATCTTGTGTTGATACATCGCCCTCCATGTGGTTAACCAATAACATTGGTGCACATAATCCTCTGGGATCACAACCATGTTGTCAGTTGATTCCTTGCTGTGTTTAGCCATGTCGTTGATAGCTGCAACAACATGCTTACATGGAATACCAGTGAGTTCCCATCTCCTACATGTGCATTCCATTTTCGGCATATTCACAACACATTGGTCACCCCAATCTCCCGCACACTGGTATGTATCCCCCCCCCCCACTCCATAAAACCTTATACTCATTTGCTTCCTCCTTGATGGTTTCTAAAATTTTAGTTGCTGTTGGGGTTAAGAGACCTTCACATCTGTCTATTACATGCTGCACACTAACACTTCTCTTCACAAGATACTGCCTGATGTACTCCAAACAACCAATGATTGGTTGATCTTTGCCGCCCACCAACTTGCTATTGAACGATTCACATAAGTTGTTAAGAAGGATGTCACATTTAGCTCTCCCTGTAACCAATATATCAATATCAACATCACTTTTAATCTTATTAATATTACAGATGACAGTCATAATATCAACATCACTTTTAACCTTATTAATATTACAGATGACAGTCATAATATCAAAATCATTTTCAATATTATTAATAGTACAGATGAAAGTCATAATATGTGTATAGTGTACCTGGAAAATGTGACCTTGACCATGATGATGCTGGTATCTTCCTTAACCAGTCATAAGCTTTAGAGTCGATTGATTTTAGCTCTTCCATTCCTCTATTAAACTCAGGGATTGTTGATGCTCTAGCACACCTCCAAACAAGCTCCTTGATACTCTCCCCCTTAAATAACTGCTTCATGTTGTCATATATGTGTCGCACACAGAAGCGATGTTCAGCAGCAGGAAACAGTTCTGCAATGGCTGGTAATATTCCCTATAGATTGGTACAAAACTTAATATGTTAATGAGGATTGAATTGGATTGGAAATCAACTAATTGAATTTACACAATGTTTATAACTTTTGTCTGTCGGATATAAAGGTGAAGTTTGAATTTGGTTGCAAATCAAGGTCATCTCCAAGATTGCTAAGGAACCATAACCATGAACTCTTGGACTCAGCTTCAACCACTGCGCAAGCAACTGGATAGAGGCCATTATTGCTATCGACACCAACAACAGTTAAGACTTGACCAGTGTGATGTCCTTTGATAAACGCCCCATCCAGTCCTAGTATGTCCCTTCTGCCTGCTTTGTAACCTTTTTTCAATGCACCAATACAAACATAGATCCGTCTGAAAACCCTTGAAGAAACACTTGAATCAGGGGTTGCTTCAACTTGAATCTTCACAGTTGTATCAGGGTTTCTATTCTTCAATTCCAAAGCGTAATCCCTAAGATTGGCATACTGTTCTTCATGGTCGCCGTCAATTTGTTTCTGAGCAAATTCCCTTGCTCTTGATATCTTTGTGGTAGGGACATCAAGCTGCAATTTTTCATTTATTTCCATTGCTATTGCAGCTGTCGGGGCTGTCCGGTCCCTAACAAGAATTTTAGCAACCTCGGATGAAAGGAATCGTGCAGTCAACAATTTAATTTTTCTTATTTGTAGGCATTTATGTTCATTATTTAATGTTTTGACACTCCAACTCCTTTCATCACCCACTTTTGACACATGTAGGGACCATTCGCACATGGCCTTGCTTTTTTTTTTTTTTTTGTAGGTTTTGGAACTTGCAAATTTGCCCTTTGACTGCGAAGAAGAAGCTGATGGTTGACAACTTCCTGTATCATTTCTGCCATAACCCACAACAGTCCCTCTACACATCGCTCGAATCTTTTCTTGGTCACACTTTTCAATCCTAATATCTCTTCGGGACTCCAACGCATAGATTCTGAGCTTATCTTTGATATCCTTGGGTTGTTTAAATGTTTCTGTTACAAAAAACTCTCCCTTCTTGACATTCGCCCTACCCTCATACTCCTTCCTTATTTCTTTTAACCTTATCTTGCGTAGGGTGACAAATTTGTTATTATTGCCTTCTTCATCACTATGAAAATTATCATCAAAGTTATAGCCACTATCATGATCCGTATAATCTGCCATACACTCATCAGCTAACTTTGATACATTCTCAAAGTGGGGATCAAAATCAAACTTAAAGTCCGTCATTTCCACTTGTGGCTCAATAGGGGCTCTCACATCATCCTCTTCATCTTCAAACTCAGACACATGTACAACATGTTCTTCCTCGTTTACCTGCTGTGTTGAGGTGCCCACATCATCCCTTTCAACATCATCGCTTTCAACATCATCCCTTTTCACATCATCCCTTTCCACTACTTCTTCTAAATCAACATAGTTTTTGTTGAGCTCTAAAACCACATCCTCACTCTAGTCAAGTTCTGCAACCATGTCTGTAATCAAGTAGTCTCCCACACCAACATTATCTCCAGGACTGGCAAACTGGTACAAGTCGTCATCTGTAAGTTGAGATTGTTGCTCAACTTGTTCTGGGCCATCAATGCCACTTACAGGTTGTTGTGCAGCATGAGTGTCTGTGTCACCAACAACTCGGCTTACATGTGGTTGCGCAGAAGGAGTGTCTGTAATCAAATCGTCTCCCACACCAACATTATCTTCAGCTTGTTGTTCTTGACCAGTAATCATAGGCACAGGTGATTGACCATTGGTACCATCAATTGAAGTCTCTGCTTGTTCTGGATCGATGGTAGGATCATTTGAAGGCTCCACCCGTACTTCATCCGTTATTTTAAATTTTCGTCCTCTTTTGGGTCTTCTGCATTTCAACTCAACATACACCTTAATCTCTCTATGCGTTGGAATCAAATCCAACATATTCATCACATCCTCATCAGACTTCAACGGGTACAACCCAACATCCAACGTCTCGCCTGGTATCCTATAATAATAGCCTGCAACCCCACCTTTCACACCTATGTCATCTACCAACTCTTCAAAGGCGTAAAAGCTAAACAAGTCATAATCCACACAATCATACCACGAAATAACTGGATCAACATACATCCTTCCTGGTGGTGGCATAAATTTTCCACCGTGAGTTACTTTCAGAGTGAAGTAGGTCGGCTTTGATTCTGTATGCAAACAATAAACATCAACACACACACACACACTAACAACATGAAAAATCAACTTAATGTATAATCCACATCCTATTCGTACTGTTCATTACAATCACATATCACTGTAGATAAAAAAATCGATACAATTAACAATGCCCAAAACATACCGTAAAGTTGATGAAGATTAGGGATCGGGGACGATCGTTCGCGGTTTTTCCCAAATAAACTAGCCATCTTCTTCAATTTTTTCCGGTTCGGAAATCGTAATTGGAAACTTTAGGGCAAAAAATGCGATTGACTTTGGGCAAGGGAGTGTTTGGATCAGGGGATTAATGTGCTTGTTCGGTAGGTCTAATATTGTTTTAGGCGGGAACCGTGAAATGACTATACTACCCTCAACTATGTGGCACTTAACGGGAAAATTAACGGAAAATGGCTCTCAGTGGCGATTTTGCGAAAATGTGGAACGTGAGTGTCTTTTTTGCGCTACTTTTTGTCTCGATCCCGTTTTTGCAATTTTGTGAAACGTTAAGGACCATTTTTGCAATTTACCCATAAATCAAAGTGTGCACATAAAAAAAATACTAGTAAAAAAAAAAAAAAAAAAATGTGCATTTATCCCTGTAATCACTTTCCATCGAAGTGCACATGAAAAACATGCACATAAATCCATTGAAAATAACATTGCAGCTAGGCCAGGTATTTATCCTATTATGAAAAAAAACTTAACAAATTCGAAAAGTTTATAAATCAAATAAATTATGTCCACACAAAAAAAATACTCATATGCCTATCAATGGTAGGGCTAAAAGCGTGACTATATTATATATAGTCATATTATATCAACTATGACCAATGGGCTTGTGGTCCACTGGGCATGTCTTATTCAGTTAAGCGTGCCTAGTAGAGAGTAGTACCGGTTTAGGTGACCAAACCGGGAAGTCCTCCCTTGTGGACCACTGCCCTGTCGGTACGATTTCAAAGTCCTTCAATGAATGTTTCAACCCACCAGGGTTCGAATCTGGAGAAGGCAGGGTTTACTTCAAATTAAGTGTCGTGCCTTCGGGCGGCTTAAGTTGAAGGTTTTTCCTCCATCGGGTTTCAAATTGGACATGAATTTCCCTTGAAAGAAAGTAACCATTCAAAAAAAAAATATTATATCAACTATGACATTAACTGCTTAACAACCAATGCAAATCTTTCTACACTCTTTGCACAAAACGAGTCTTTTTTTTTGAACGGTTATTTTCTTTCAAGGGAAATTCATGTCCAATTCGAAACCTGATGGAGGGAAAACCTTCAACTTAAGCCTCCCGAAGGCACGACACTTAAATTGAAGTAAACCCTGCCTTCTCCAGATTCGAACCCTTGTGGGTTGAAACCTTCATTGAAGGACTTTGAAATCGTACCGACAGGGCATTGTGATCCACAAGTGAGGACTTCCCGGTTTGGTCACCCAAACCGGTACTACTCTCCACTAGGCACGCTTAACTGAATAAGACATGTCCAGTGGACCACAAGCCCATTAGTCATGCAAATATATAAGAATGCAACAAGTTTCTAAATATGAGTAAAATGGTTTTTTTTTTTTTTTTTTTTTTTTTTTTTTTTTTTTTTTTTTGATTTAATATTTTTCCAACGGCTTTTATCCGGATTGAAAATTCACAAAAGAAATTGATCGAGAAACAAAAAAATCTTTGCTTCAAGAACATTAAAACTAGAGTTTATGTGTTATGTGACTTCTTGGATGAAGAATATCAACCAATTTGTGATATATTTTTTAGATCTTTCATTTTATAATGTAGCAAAACACATTGTTTTCATGCGTTATATAAGGAATCAAACAAGGATGTAAACAAAATAACAAATGATCAAAATACGAGTAGTTGTTAAAATGTGCTAATATGTTTGACATTATTGGAAACAAGGATGTAAACAAGGAATCATGCCAAAACTTTTCTATATTATATAATATTTAATCACATTTTCCGAAACAATTATTTATATTTGTTAAAATGTGCTAAGAGCACCGGGTACAGTGGTGCCGTCGTTCTGGTGCCATGGGAATTTTTTGCTGCCATGTCAGCAAAAAGCTCCACGGCACCAGAAATCCCACGGCACCACATTTCAGGGGTATCCGATGGCACCAGAATTTCTGATGCCGTTGGCTAATTTTTTTATTTTTTTTTACTTAAATTAAAAAATATACAATATAAACTAAATAAACTTCATTAATATTAAAAACAAACATTACATATAAAAAAAACACACACTACGTTAAAAGGAAAAAAATACAAACTAATTATTCAAGTTCCATAAATGCTCAACAAGGTCTTGTCGAAGGTCGTCGTGAACTTTTCGATCTCGAAGTTCTTTATTTTTTCTAATATGTAAATCACATCTTTCGATCCAAGTTTCTGGCATGTTCGGGCGTGGATCGACGAATGTGTCTCTTAAATTCACTTCGAATCCTTCGTCTTCGAATATCATGTTGTGTAACATTATACAACAATACATGATTAGTTTCAAAGTGTTGACTTGAAAAGCACGTGCGGGTTGTCGTATAATCCCCCACCGACCTTGTAGGACTCCGAAACTCGTTCAATATCTTTTCTAGCACTTTCTTGAACCCTTTTGAAGTTCAATATCTTTTCCGACCTTGCAACAGTAAACGTTTTCACAAACACGGACCATGTTGGATAAATGTCATTGGCTAAATAGTAACCTTTGTTATATGTATGTCCGTTTACTTCAAACGGACATTCTGGAGTGTAATACACCGTAAAATCCCAGGTCATTTATTAATGCTAATCATCGACACTATTCTAAACTAAGCCGTTTTTGCGGGCTAATTTGAAATTTTTATATGAGACACTGTTTGTTTGAACACCCGATTGTTTTGATCACCGTTTGTTTGACACCCAATTATGTTTTGTCACCCGATATCACCCGATTGTCACTCTTGGATGTCACCCAACGAGGTTAACACCGGTAACTCCCACTTGCGACCCGACACCCCATTTGAACACCGAGAAATTATTAATATATATATATATATATATATATATATATATGACATTATGTATATATTAACTATTACAATTATTATTACTATATATATACGAGTATATATATATATATATATATATATATGTATGACGACATCGTCTATATATTTTTGGTTTCCACGAACCGACACCGACACCGAAATTAATTTCACAATTTTACGAATCACCGACACCCCGCCATGATTGGGCCGAACCATTTTTACAAGCCCACACGGATTTCTTCCTCTCTTTGAACTACTTGGGCCGAAACACCCTCACAAGCCCACACGATTTTTTTTTTCTTGTTTCACTTTGGGCCGAGAATTACCACAGCCCACAAGGATAGTTTTTGTTTCCTTTTCTTTTGAGTTGCATGGAATTCGACAAGCTCAGCCTTGGCTACGTATATGAACCACCACCTTTGTTCTTTTCGTTGGTTCCCTACAACTCGACACTACACATACAACTTCCTTTGACTTTGGTTCTTGAGACAAGGAGCCGACTTTTGTAGCCATCAACCCGATGTACAAAGGCTTTAACCACCTAGTACCCATAATCGATTATACCCCATGGATCTTGTGTTTCATATCCTCCCAACAAAACCTCCATATGTACTCTAAACCCAAATTGTTTATTCCCTAATGAACCTAAGCTAAACCTAAACACATCAAAGTCAACTCTCATTGCTTCCTCACCACCTCTAATCGATTTGACAATGCAGATGCAAACTAGACAAGATTGTCGAGTGAGAAATGACCACTCGATTGATGTTGTGTCTCTAGGAACACTCGAACCACCCAAGACCCCTATATAAGCCACATTAAATGCAAACATCCTCACACTCTCAAAATTTCACCAAGTTCTCAAAACACAAGAACTCTCTATTTTCCTTCTTTTGGCTACTATCGAAGAACACAAGGAGCACACAAGTGAAGTGTTGGGTTGGAACGAGTTGGGAGACTCTTGCGGATAAAGGATTGCTAGACGGGGAAGGAATACTACGTTGCTTGTTCACTTGTCTCGTACACACGAACTCTTCACCACCACTTTGGTGTTGTAAGTTGATCACCACTCTTTTCATTCTTTACATATACTCGTACCATGCATAACCACGACACACACCATTTTACACTCGTTACATTTATAATATATATACGTCCACATCTCGACACCCTTGAGGAAAGGGCTCACCACTTCGTTTTTACACGTACAATATATATATTTTCTTCGACACCCTAAAACCTCGACTTAAGCTTAACCAAATCGACGTAACATGCAAGCCATACACGATCTTATGCTACGAAAACTAGACCAAAACCAAACCTTAGTCGAACCTTATTTTTTTAAAAACAAATCAAAACATCGTTTGGGCCTAGAATGGGCTAACGAGCCCAATTTATATTTCAAATGAGATTTTCGGTTGGAAACTTGGAAAATATCGAGAAGTGTAAATACCGATTTTTAAGATTTGTACAAGTTTTAAAGGCTACTTTCATTGTAACAAAAAGTTTGTTTTCAAAAACTAAACCGAGGACTATTTTTGCAAAAGTTTCCGTTAAGGGACTAAAATTGTCAAAATTACAAACTTTCGAACTAAATTTGACTAAACCGAATTCTAATAAGAAGTTGAGGGTAGAAATTGTATCTTTCAAAAGTTTGGGGAAACAAAATGTAAAAAGTACAAAAAGGACCATATTGTAATTATTATTAACCAAAGGGTAAAAAGTGTAATTTTGTAAAGTTAAGGGTTAAAATGTGACAATGTATTTTATAATTAATTTGATTTTTATATAGATACATATATATTTTTTTTTAACTTTAAAATATATATATATACAACTTTACTAAAAATATTTAATTATAAATATTTTTAAATAATATTTTCACAACGAGTTAATATTTATCGAACACCGGTTCGTAACACATTACAAATAACTACGTGAAGTTATTTTGGAATATATTAAGACAACCGAACGGATATCACCGTGCACGTGGCATATCACATGTCAATTACAACACGAATCTAAAACACCGATTACAATGTATTATTTAGGTCGCAAGTCGGAGGAATTTCATTGCTAGTCATAGCAATACACCATCACTTTTGAGCACCGTTGTGATTACGCACCTTTCAGGTGAGTTCATGGTCCCACATTTTAATTATTGTTTTTAAACCCCGTGGGGAGATACATGCTATAAATCGAACACAAGTATTTTTCTGTATGCTGTTATCACCTGATATTGCCTAAGTTGACGCCTGTGCTACAAGTCCCTCATATCACGAACCTTAATCACTTGCGAGTGAGCGCGAATATAGTTGATAGATCTATTGGAATGACAGCCCACCTCTGTCAAGGTGATCACTTGGCAGGAGGTGTGCTATATTCGAGGTATTATGGAAATTTGGCACATTTCCTGTCACCGAGGGCCCCTTGTCATTTACATCCGCTGTGGTGTAGGTGATTGTTATTATCTTTATGATATGTCGAATCAATGTTAAGGCTTGCATTTCGTGAGGCTTAGGAGCAATATTACACCAGTTTAGTCAAGACCTGTCTATCTTGGCTTGTTTATTTCAAATGCTTGACTTGTGTTCACACTATTACTATTTAAACTACTATGGATTCACTCAACCTTTGTGTTGACTTTTTAAGCATGTTTATCTCAGGAAATTAGCAAGCATGGCGGCACGGAGCTGGCAAAAGGGCACAGGACCTCCCTTGTTATTTCAATAATGATATCATTCTTACAAACTCATCACTTCTTTTGATAAACAATTAACATTTTGAAAAAATGTTTGTAACTCTGAATATTTGAGTTTTCATGGAATGATATTGACTATCTTTTGAATTGTTTTCTATGAGTATGACTGTGTACTAAACTGTAATGACCCCGATTAGACTTCCGCTGCTTATCAATTTTCGGGGTGTTACATGGAGCTAAACCGGCAAGTTCATCATCAAATAGAGGGGACCCATATAACACATTAAGATCATTATTTGCACCTGGAACCCCAAAATATGCATGCCAAATCCATAATCTTTGATCTGCAACCGCTTCCAACATAATAGTTGGGTATTTATGATCACGTCTTTTGAATTGAGCTTGTAAGGCCTTTGGACAATTTTTCCAATCCCAATGCATACAATCAATACTCCCGAGCATTCTCGGGAGGTGATGTTTTTCTTCATGTAATGCATATATTTTTTCAATGTCATCTAAATTGGGCTTTCTAAGATACTTTTCATTGTACAAAACATGTATGCATTTAGTAAAGTAATCTAAACAATGTCGTGAACAACGTTCACCAATTTGCAAGTATTCATCAAATGCATCAGGAGCATTGCCGTACGCCAATTGGCGTATGGCGGATGTGCACTTCAAAACAGCACCAATACTTAAACGACCAGTAGCATCTTAGCGTTGGTGAAAGAAACTAAAGTACTCGGGAAGAGGCTGAACATCATAAGTTAATATATCGTTGAGAATTTTATTAAAAAGTCTAGAGCTCATACGATACCTTCGCCTAAATTTATCTTCCGGATATTTAGGATCATTCTCGACGTTGCCAAAATAGTCATCGAGTAAACGTTGTTCCGCCTCTTCTCGTTCACGAGGTATGTATGCCCTCGTTTTCTTTTCACCCGATCTCGATCCTTCGGCTTCTTCATACAAAGATACATATTGGTCATACGCCATGTAACTTTGAAGATAGCGTTCTCGATCATTAAAAAAAACATCATATGGATCGAAATTATGATCGTTGAGAATTGTTTGGTTATGATTGGTTGGATTCATGATTGAAAATATTAAAACATATAATAGATTGGAAGTGTGTTTGAAGTATGGAGTAATAAGGGGTATTTATAAAGGGTTTTTTTTTTTTTTTTTTGAAAACATCACAAACGGCTATATAGCCGTTGGGTACCTTGGGCAAATTTCAAAAAAACAATGCAACACAAACGGTCCAAAAAAAAAAAGGCGACGGCGTGGAGCCGTGGCTGCGGCGCGAGCACCGACGGCGCCACCACCGGTACGGTGCGCCGTCGGATTTTTTGGGCTGGTGGTGACGGCGCCACCCACGACGCAAGCGTACCCCATGCTCTAATATGTTTGACATTATTGGATCCAGTTAGGTGGTTAGTTGATCGTGCAATGTCAAATTTTAAGTGTTTGATACTCCTGCATAATTAAAAAGAATGTTTTAAGTTATGTTTCATATCAAATGTTAGGACCAAGTAATCAACTATTGTACGTGATCTTTATACCATGTTGAAAGGTAGCGAGTTTTCGACTGAATCAACTAGCATTTACTCCGTAGTTTGTTTGCTTGACAACAAGCCGTTAGCATAACCCCACACTAAAACCCTACTCTTTTAGCATCATTTACAAACAACGAATTTTTACACATCATAATTACACTTACAACCGTATCACCAAAAAACGTTTGTAAAAGCACACAACTACTATTTTCTATTATTCATTCTCACTTCCTTTGCTAATCTTTTATGTTGCCGCTAGTCTTTTAAACATATCTATAAAAATTTATCATAACGAAATAATTTGCATAGTCTTTCATTTAGTTTTGAGTAAACCATAAGTGTATTCGGCCACTTTCTCCTCTACGGTATCCATTGATGGGATTTCTTCTCGACTTCCTATGTAATAATATGATAGTAAATGGTGTACTCGACTTCCTTTGTAATAATATGATTGTAAATGGTATACTTTTATGACCAAATAGCATGATTTAGTTGACTTTGACTCAATTATCAAGTGCACTTTTGGTTGGGAATGGCAGTATGGCACATAGTAACGAGGGGTACCAAATTCGGGGGCGATCCAGGTTTTGGAATAAGCCAAGGGTGGGTGTTTGCTTGAGCAGCCTACAAAGATAACTTCCTACTTTCTTAGTAGGGATTAAGTCGAAAAATAACAATGTAATTTTTTAAATTTATCGATTTGGTACGTGAGATTTAAAAACGTTGTAGAAATGTAACGAACTTTTATAAGTGTTTTAATTTGATACGTGATGATGACGTGTCATACCTGAAAGTCTGATATGTGGCACAATTTATAACATGACACGTTATCATCACGTACCAAATTGAGACACTTATAAAACTTCGTTATAATTTTACAACTTTTTTAAAGTTCACATACCAAATCGGTACATTTAAAAAAATACATTGATATTTAATACCTAATCCCGTCTTATTATGGTAAATTTATGATGACATTATTTTTTAGATCATATCTAGTTCTTGTAGCAAGATTTTGTCTGGTGATTATTTTTCATATAATCATATATTAGATAGCATCACTTTGATAGATCATCTCAAAATCAAGGTGGAACCAGTGATTAAAAAAAATATTAATAAATACGGACTTTATACACCTTCTGTTTACCAACTTCTAGCCAACTCAATCTCTTTAGGGAATTGCTACAACCACACACAAACTCCCACACAAAACCCTCACTCGTTGATGTGTGAGCGGGTGATTGGTTTAATCAAAGACCCCACTCACTGATTAAACCAATCACTCGATGACACATCAGCGAGTGAAGGTTTTGTGTGGGGATTTTATGTGGATGTAGCATACCCCATCTTTTTATACCATTTTGCGCGGCACATGTTATTAAAATAAGAGATATGCTACACTCACACAAGTTTTACACAAAAAAATTCACAAAATGATGTGGCATGCCTCTTGACCACTCAATGCTCTCACTTGTTCAATTAATGCTCTCACATGAGTGGCCAAAAGTCATGCCACATCATTTTGTGGATTTTTTTGTGTAAAATTTTTGTGATTGTAGCAAAATTCTTAAAATAAATCCTTTTTTTGTTAATACCCTATTGAATTATGTCACATCCGTAATTTTCACTAACAAATATGTTTCAGATTTATTTTCATACTTTTGTAAAGAGAAAATTACTGACATACCCCTGCATGGAGGGGTATGTCACAAAATGCCCCAAATCTAAGCCGTTTTCAAAAATGCCCCATCATTCCCCTTAAATTCATACGCGACATAAGGGGAGGACACATGTCAAGATTCTAGCTCGGGCAAAAAAAAAATATATATATATAGTGCATGTCGCGTACACGTGTACGCGACACCCATAAAGTCATACGCGACACCCATCATGTACGCATGTAAGGTTTTGGATTTTAAAAAAAAAATTAAAAACTTACGAAAAACACCCTTTAACTTTTTGATATTTACAACGTTTTTATATAACAAACTTTATTTGTCAAATATTTAGCTAATATATATCAAATTTGTTAATGAAAAAAATATCGTTACGAAGAGCTCTGAATTACGAACAAAACGAGCCCAATATTGATATGCTTTTGACATACGTACGATTTTATAAAATTTCGAAATACCGTTTATAGGTTTAGAAAATTATACCGTTTTTAATTTATGAATATGATATTCATATTTTATAGAATTGTACGTCTTTGTCCCTTGTGCTTTAAGCGTATGTTTTAAAAGATTATAAAATCGTACGATTGGACAAATATTTGACAAATAAAGTTTTGACATACGCTTAAAGTTTGTTATATAAAAATTATTCTCGATACAAATCACAAATCGGGCTAGGCTTATCAACTATTAATAAAGCCCATTATTTCGTACAAATAATAAACGTCTAACAAAAACTTCTTTGTGTTGTCATTATAATTCTTCCACTAAACAATTTGTCACTATAGATACCTAGACAGCATCGTATGCAATTGTGAAGATATATGACTATTTTCTAGAATAAGTCAAAATCTATGTATTCCTTATGCCAATGACTCTTTCATTACGTTCACTTGTAATAATTCTGTACACCTTGGCTTGCAGTATTTTTTGGATGAATGCAAACAATATTGTATGAAAGAGAATGTTTTGATCAATAGACTTGAGGACATCCATCAACCTTAATTCCAGGAGCAGTCGGGCATCCCGCTAGGGGACAGTGATCATCTATCTCCATACCCCACCATTTTGGTCCATTGATATCCCTAATCTGTAGCGCGATTTTATAATCTTTTAAAACATACGCTTTTATCCCTAATCTTTAAGCGTATGTCAAAACTTTATTTGTCAAATATTTGTCCAATCGTACGATTTTATAATCTTTTAAAACATACGCTTAAAGCACAAGGGACAAAGACGTACAATTCTATGAAATATGAATATCATATTCATAAATTAAAAACGGTATAATTTTCTAAACCTATAAACGGTATTTCGAAATTTTATAAAATCGTACGTATGTCAAAAGCATATCAATATTGGGCTCGTTTTGTTCGTAATTCAGAGCTCTTCGTAACGATATTTTTTTCATTAACAAATTTGATATATATTAGCTAAATATTTGACAAATAAAGTTTGTTATATAAAAAAGTTGTAAATATCAAAAAGTTAAAGGGTGTTTTTCGTAAGTTTTTAATTTTTTTTTTTTAAATCCAAAACCTTACATGCGTACATGATGGGTGTCGCGTACACGTGTACGCGACATGCACTATATATATATATATATATATATTTTTTGCCCGAGCTAGAATCTTAACATGTGTCCTCCCCTTATGTCGCGTATGGATTTAAGGGGAATGATGGGGCATTTTTGAAAACGGCTGAGATTTGGGGCATTTTATGACATACCCCTCCATGCAGGATATGTCAGTAATTTTCTCTTTTGTAAAAGAATAAAAAAGTCTATCTCGCTAGACTTTATATGCACAGTTATGCCATCATGGTACCGGAATCACGTCACAGTGATGACATCTAGTAATGTTAGTTCTAGGCACAATTTATCGTGTGAGTTTTTACATGATTTCTTTTATTTTCTTTTAATGCAAATGGTAAAGTCACATTTTTAAAAATCTTAAATTCAATAATACAACATTTGTTACCTTTTCTTGAACTTACTGGTTTAGACCATCGTCTGCACACGGTGTATTGACATAAGTCATATTAACAGTAGGGATGACAAAAAATCCGTATCCGACGGGGACCCGATCCCCAAACCCAAGTTGACTGGGGAATCCCTGAGTTGACCAGGGATGGGGACGGGGACGGGGAATTCTCTGGATTATGAAACCGGGGATGGGGCGAGGATGAGGATAGCATAAATCCCAGACCCTGAACGCAAACTTTTAATGCACAAATATGTATAAATTATATGTATACTAATACTAAATGTACTTGTATATGTATATGATAGTGAGTATTGACAAGTATTAAACTCGAAGAATATTTTTATGTGTATGTGACATTTAATGGATCAAAATAATCAAATATTAAAACATATTAAACACTAACTACATATTATGCAACCAATATTTTGTCCGAATACACTCATTCGATGCACTCTATTTTTATACTATATGTGATATTTCAATATATACAATGCTTTAAAGTTGAATGACGTTTTAATTAATCCAACTATGTACAATTTTATATGTCAATTCTTATTTTTTAATTAATTTTGTAGTTTTTATGCTTAATTAACAAGGGCTTAATCTCCGAATCCCCATGGGGATCCCCGATCCCCAATGGGGATGGGGATGGGAATGCAAAATGACTCCTCGATGGGGATGGGGGCGGGGATGAGGATGGGAGTGAAAAACGGGGATGGGGATGGTAAATACGATCGTCGATATTTTCTGCCCCGTTGCCATCCCTAATTAACGGGAACATAATATTTAATCGAGGGTTAAAGTTTTCTACCACTTCATTTCAACTTACAGTAAGTTCGCTAAAAACATGTTAACACAAAGTTTCGGATATCCTCTAACTTTATAGAGGAATTACGTGAGTCGTTTATATATGTATCATTTCGTGTATTCTTTTACATTCACAGTAAACTGTGCTTTCATTTTGATATTATAATCCCGTACATATACATTAATTTAATATAATTAAAATAATAATATCTATAAATAACAACAACAATAACAAATGTTGTTTTTTTAAAATCAAATATAAAGTCTAAATGTTATTTGTCATATAAATAAAGTTATTAGAAATAATGGAAAGTGATAATTTTACATTTAAGTTTATAAAACTAAATTTAAGATTAGATAAAATTTCGGGCTTAAATATAATTTTATTCGTCAATCAGAATATAACGTATCTTAAATCAACCATTTAAGTTTAATTAATCGAATTTACACCCAAATTTTTATAGTTTTTTTTCTCCATCAAATTATAAAATCAAATTTATTAATAGTTTGACCAAACCAATTCAACTTTGACTTTCTATAAGTCAATAGAAAAACTCGATTCTAAATGAAGCTCTCCTATTGTTCTAATTTGTTTATGCCAAATTCCATATTCTCAATTATTTTTCTTTTCCTTTTCTTTATTGTGTAAGAGATTTTTTTTCTTCATATATTTAACAACATTATCAATTGCTAAAAAAATAAAACATTTTATCAACATATCTAATTAATTACCGCCTTCTTTTCTATCAACAAAATACAACCAAAATAAATAGTCCTTATTCAAATCAAACTCTCAAATTCGAAAAAACTGCATATTTGAAAGAATTGAAGTAATATATTGAGATGTATACCGAGATGAAATAGTAGATTTCAAGATTTTTGACTAGGCACATTAATCATTTAGAGGAAGATTAATTCTACGTTGCTCAAGCAATGAAAGTAAAATCATTGAAACAGGACAATTATTATTATTATTATTATTATTATTATTATTATTATTATTATTATTTTGGTGTTTCATGTAATTTTTAGGTTACAATAAAATGAAACTTTAAAGGGCTAGGTTATATACACATCTTCTAAAAGGATTTTAATACTCCTACATTTTATTTTATTTTTTTCTAAAAATATTTTTTACTTTTGTTTTAAACAGAAAACTACAAAACTAAAAGTACCAAATATAAGGCTACCAACAGTAAGGACCTCCAATCCCTCCCTATTTTCCTTATCACGTCAGCTTTATCTCTTCAGCGACCTGCAGGTGATTGGGTGCCCCAGTAAGGGCGACCAAGTTCATTTTTTTCTTTTTGTTAACACAAACTAAAATTTAATTAATAACTAAAACGTTACATAATAATTTAAATAAAATAAAAACATTACAATAAAATTCAAATAACATTAAAATATTATGATAATAAAACAACTAAACTAGTTTGGATTATGACAATGCCAAATATCTTCCACCAAATCGTCTTTGAGGTTAAGATGAGTTGTTTTGTTGCATATCTCCCTGGAAAGAATTCGGGAGATATCGCCTGCCTTTCGTCCTGAGATATTATATAATATGATGCATTTGTACATTATATGTGATAGAAACTCTTTGTCAAATCCTTTAGCCGGGTGTTTCATAATTAGGAACTTTTTCTTTGGTACACAAAAAGCACGCTCCACATCTTTTCTTGCTGCTTCGTGCATCGTCTTATACAATATTCGTTTGTCATCATGCGTCCCTGGATTTTTAATAGACTTCACAAAAACAGAGTATTCCGGATATATCCCATCAGCAAAATAATATCCCCGTTTATAAGGCACGCCGTTAGCAAAGAATTCCACATCCGGTGCTCTCCCCGTTTTGAGATCACTGAAAAGAGGCGATTTACGAAAAATATTTACATCGTTATTCATCCCGGCGACACTAAAGAACGCATGCCAAATCTGATGCGTGGGAATTGCACCAGGCTTTACCTCTCAAGGGATCTCGAGAAGCTTACAACCCCCACCAGGCAGTGTACCTGATCGTTGTAGTATAGTATAGTGACAAGTACCGGGGGGATTAATCGTTCAACTCAAGAATAGTGTCGCTAGGATTAGAAATCCTAAAAACTAGGTCTAGAGGTGAGGGATGATTCTTTTTGTAAAAATCTCGGGTTTTGGAAGAGTGGGCGGAATTAGTTGCTAATCAACTAACCCAATAACTAAGATGCAATCAAAATAAAATAACAAAAATGAAAATGAAACTAATTAAACTAGTGGTGTGAACAATAAATGGGAAAATTGTGTTTACTTAGATTTCAATACTCCCTAGATGTCTTTTACAGGTTGATAGTTTGTTACAATTGCGTGGATGACGGGTTATATTCCTTAATACCATTCGTGGGGTGGCGTACGTACTTCCCCAACTCTATAAGCTCCTACTTCACTCCTATATCGAGCCTGCAAGAAGCTCCTAACATGGGATCATTAGAATTAGCTCATGCATTAAATACAACCATAAAATCCTAGTACGCATTGGTTCATGTTTCTTAAGACGTTCAAGCATGTTACCCTATGGAAGTCTGCCAGTTTTCTTAAGCCTAACATCGAAATTATTCATCCGTAACAATTATAAACAAGCAATCAACCCATAATCAACATCTAGGTTTCGTTACATCTAAGCAAACACACAAGAGATCTAGCCTAGCATGTTAAAATCAAGACAAGCGTAAGATATATTCAAACAACACATAGACATATTGAATGAATTGAAAAGATACTTATCTTAATTGAACATGAAAGGTTTCAAAGGGTAAAAACCCTTGAAAGAACAGTAAAAATCGTGCTAGGGTTTCTCCAAGTTATCCCTCTAATTGTCTTCCCCTAATGAATGAAAATTACAAAACTATATATAGATTTTCCATCATGACGGCGTCAAGAAGAAATGTTTGACGCCGTCAACTCGCCGCCCATAGTAATATCGGATTGCCTAGATCCAGATCTGAAGCCGTCATGTGCAAAATTTCTCTGGGGCGTCACATGCAATGGGACCATGACGGCCTATGGTGACGCCGTCATGCCCTTAGTGTAAAAACTCTCTGGATCGTCACGGACTCTATCCACTTCACCTCTTGTTTTACTCTTGACGCCGTCATGTAGAACCTTGTGACGCCGTCAGGTACTGTTCCCAGCAAGAAAAATTAAGACTTTGCCGTTTTCTTCACTTTTATGCTCCAAAAACGTCCAATATGCTTCCTTTTTCAGAATTCACTCCAAAAGTACCTAAAATCACAAAATGAACGATTTAGGGTAATATTTGATCAAATAAATTCAATTTCGGGCTTAAATGACCCCCTAAAACGGATCATTTTTCGTCTCATCATATACCCTTACACTTGAGATTTGCTTGTCCTCAAGCAAATGCGCTTTTATTCGAGTCAAAATACAAGTTAGGGGTCATTTTACCCTAATATAAAAGTAATTACAACAAATAATCGTTCCACTAAAGACCAAAGACAAGCACGGAGGTCATATACTAACACCTCAAAAATAGTGTTTAGATACTCACATCTCTCGGGTGTAATAACGTATATATCACAATAAGGAAATAGAAAACATCTCTCACTACTTGTCATAACAAAATAGATTACCATATGCTTGGGAAAGGATCAAACCTACACCACATGGCGTAAGCACCTAGGATAAACTATCAAAGAGGTCTTTTAATGGGTTATAACGTTAGGTGTAGGGATATGGAAAACACGGTTTTGTTGGATAAAGGCAATCTTTACTGGTGGCGAGTTAATCATCTTGGTTAATTACATGTACAATATGGCGTTGCTAAGCCAAGACTCGACTCAAGCTAATAAATAAAATATAACAAAAACATAAAACAAACATAAAATGAAACGGGATGGTAGTCCGTATATATATATATATATATATATATATATATATTTTTTTTTTTTTTTTTTTTTTTTTTTTTTTTTTTTTTTTGCATACACTCTTACCCTACCATCCAAAACAATACATCATAGGGAATGTACATTCCCCTTACACTTGAATTTTTACATACTTTACAATAAACTAATCTAATGACTTGAATTAAGATAATCAAAACACTTGGAGTACTTTTAAGATTAACGCACATATGGGGGTAATAATATGATGTTCTTCCCCATTACTCCATAACACAAGTACTTTACCCATGAGTCTCAATCGTCCCAAAACAATATGTACAAGGATATGACTCGACTTAGTAACCATGTAATCAATTAGATAATTAACTAAGGGTTTAAACATGTAACAATAATGCACTAAAGATGAGTGCATACACGGAAGGCTAAGGCGATTTGGGTGTACATTTAAGTGGGTTGTAACAAATTCTTCCTTTAAGTAAGATGCTTAAAGTTAGAAACAAAAAGATAGGCTCGGAGGGGTGTACTGGGGGTTTCCTGTACTAAAAATGAGTACAACGCTAAGGTGTGGGAAAAATTAGTTGACTTTACTAGCCAAGTAATATGACTTAAATGGTCAAGTAATTATGATACGGGTTTAACACAAAGGTGATCCTAATGCCTCTTATCATGTAGTAAATCCTACTACACGAATGTAGTCTCACTAGCGGTCTCGGAATGCATCACTAACGCAAGTTCTAGAATCTAAATGTTACCGGTACACTCATAAGCACTAATAGTAAATGCTTTTCCTATCAAATCTAAAGGTAAACCTCACATATTTGGGTGGAAATTTTTTTTGAATGGTACCGTTTTGTGCTAGTCATACAACTCCTATCCATGAGACGCTTGCTAAGGCTAAAGTTTCACTCCTAAATGTTGTAAAAAAATTTAAATTTGGCGCTAAAATTACACTAACAAGTATTTCTCATAGTTTTATTACACACCTACCATCAAACAAACAAACTCAAGTGCAAGTGTATCCTATAAGGTATCATCATTTACCCTCCCCTTACACTTAGGATGAACATTGTCCCCAATGTTCAATTAAAGAATGTAAAAGTAAAACAGGTAAAAGAATGAAATCAAATACTCCCTTGATTCGTTCGGTGTGGATAGTGCGGTAACAAGGTTAGATCTTCCTCCAAGAAAATGAACAATCAAAGCTTCCCTTCCAGAATATAAATCATCTTCTTGTCATATGTAACCTGTTAATCCTGAGAAAACAAACAAGGCAACCTCGCGTAAAATCGGCGGCAATTTATATATACTAATAAATCCTAGAAAACAATGTAAGATATAATGCTTGTGGAATGAATGTTTGCAGATTTCCTGGAGTTTATAAAACTAAAGAATTAATAAAAACTTTAAGACTCCGTTAGAAAAACAAAATTAGCAAAATTTTCAGAATTTTACACATGACGCCGTCAAGAGTAAACTCATGACGCTGTCAGAAGTGACCTGCAGAAATCTCTACGTTAAGTTTTCGGAAAATTTCTGGAAAAACTTATGTCCTACTTCCTGGAAAGTCCTGCAAAACATCATTATGACTCGATACAAGCATTTGACTCTAACAAATACGAATATACATGTCCATTTAATATTGTGGAAAATCATGATCAATTTCGTTTCTTAAAAACATATTTGGGGTTTCCCCTTACACTTATCTTTTGCGAAATACCTTTGTATGAAGTTAGGACGAAGTCAAACGACTAAATAAAGTATTTTCACCATTTTAGTTTGAAGCATGATCTACCAACAATAAAAATAAAGCATGCATACAGAAACAAATAACATTCAAACAATTAAAAATCACACAAAGCATGGGTTGCCTCCCAAGAAGCGCTTTTCTTTATTTACGAGTCTTGTAGCTAGACTCAAGGTCATGGTGGTTACGTGACCTCATCGTTGGTCTCATCTACCGATTGTAAATGCTCTTTATAGAGACCAAACACCTTCTTCTTAATTGCTCCTATGATTCTATTGGCAAATTCCTTATCAACTCTATATTTTGGTCCTAGAGTTAAGCAATCCTTATAGAAAAGGCTCTTCTTCTCCCATACATAGTCCATCCCCTTTTTCTTATCCTCTTCATTGATGTCCTCGAAAGCACCAATGTTATCCATGTCAGATCGAGGCACAAAACGAAATTCTTTCATTCTATTAGGCATCCTATAAGTGATCCTATCGGTGTTACTAGCAAATCGGATTGTCCCTTCTATCTCATCATACTCTAACTTGGACTCTTCAACAAATGGTTTACCAAACACCACATGGGATAAGAGACAATCAATAACACTAGCTAGGTCTTCAACAACCATAAAGTCAGTGATATAAGTAAAGTTCCCAACAAAGACATGTAGACCTTTAATTCTCCCGACAAAGTTACAAACTCCACCGGGGTATTTGGGATCTCTTCTAGGTCCAAGTCTTGTTTTCACAATATCATTATAGACACTTGAGGACATAATGTTGATTGGGGATTTAAAATCAATGTAAGCATTGTCAGTGTGTTTATACCCAATCATACACGGTATCTTAGCATTCTTAGGATCGCCTCTCTTTATCTTAGGTTCAATTCTAGTGAAAGGAGGTCGAGGATTATTGATAAGATTATTATAGTACGCAATCTCCTCCTTAGTGGGGTATAGATTAAAATAGTCATCTAGCTTTGGATCAACCTCCCCTTCCTCAAGTTACTCAACAACATCCTCGAAATCTTTAGTTCCTAAGTCCTTATTCGAATACAAGGCGGTCGCTAGGTCACTAAATGCATGGTCGAGCTCAACATTAATCAACCTATTAAGCTCCCTAAGTTCTCTAATCTCACTCTCAATTTGTTCACGTAACAAAGCCACTTCTCTGGGGGAAAGGGGTGGATTCGCGTTTTCCATAATGGTCAACGGAATAGTCAATGAATTTAATTTACTAACAAAGGCACGAAGAAAAAGATAGACTAAAGAGAAAATAAAATAAAATCTTACTAGAAGGGAATCTAGCAAGTAGACCTAATAAAAATAAATCCTAACCTAGACAATAACTATTCCCCGGGCTGCGGCGCCAAAAACTTGATGCGTGGGAATTGCACCAGGCTTTACCTCTCGAGGGATCTCGAGAAGCTTACAACCCCCACCAGGCAGTGTACCTGATCGTTGTAGTATAGTATAGTGACAAGTACCGGGGGATTGATCGTTTAACTCAGGAATAATGCCGCTAGGATTAGAAAGCCTAAAAACTAGGTCTAGAGGTGAGGGATGATTCTTTTTGTATTTTTATATTTTTATAAAAGCAATTAAAATCTCGGGTTTTGGAAGAGTGGGCGGAATTAGTTGCTAATCAACTAACCCAATAACTAAGATGCAATCAAAATAAAATAACAAAAATGAAAATGAAACTAATCAAACTAGTGGTGTGAACAATAAATGAGAAAATTGTGTTTACTTAGATTTCATTACTCCCTAGATATCTTTTACAGGTTGATAGTTTGTTACAATTGCGTGGATGACGGGTTATATTCCTTAATACCATTCGTGGGGTGGCGTACATACTTCCCCAACTCTATAAGCTCCTACTTCACTCCTATGTTGAGCCTGCAAGAAGCTCCTAACATGGGATCATTAGAATTCGCTCATGCATTAAATACAACCATAAAAACCTAGTACGCATTGGTTCATGTTTCTTAAGACGTTCAAGCATGTTACCCTATGGAAGTCTGCCAGTTTTCTTAAGCCTAACATCGAAATTATTCATCCGTAACAATTATAAACAAGCAATCAACTCATAATCAACATCTAGGTTTCACTACATCTAAGCAAACACACAAGAGATCTAGCCTCGCATGTTAAAATCAAGACAAGCGTAAGATATATTCAAACAACACATAGACATATTGAATGAATTGAAATGATACTTATCTTAATTGAACATGAAAGATTTCAAAGGGTAAAAACCCTTGAAAGAACAGTAAAAATCGTGCTAGGGTTTCTCCAAGTTATCCCTCTAATTGTCCTCCCCTAATGAATGAAAATTACAAAACTATATATAGATTTTCCATCGTGACGGCGTCAAGAAGAAATGTCTGACGCCGTCAACTCGCCGCCTATAGTAATATCGGATTGCCTAGATCCAAATCTGATGCCGTAATGTGCAAAATTTCGCTGGGCCGTCACATTCAATGGGACCATGACGGCCTATGGTGACGCCGTCATGCCCTTAGTGTAAAAACTCTCTGGATCGTCACGGACTCTATCCACTTCACCTCTTGTTTTACTCTTGACGTCGTCATGTAGAACCTTGTGACGCCGTCAGGTACTGTTCCCAGCAAGGAAAATTAAGACTTTGCCGTTTTTTTTACTTTTATGCTCCAAAAACGTTCAAAATGCTTCATTTTCCAGAATTCACTCCAAAAGTGCCTAAAATCACAAAAGGAACGATTTAGGGCAATATTTGATCAAATAAATTCAATTCCGGGCTTAAATGACCCCTTAAAAATGAATCATTTTTTGCCTCATCAAAATCCATAAATCTTGGGAGGCGATCGCTTCCAATAAAATGAAATGAGTTGACCCGTGATCACCCCTGCAAAATTGAGCTTTTAAAGAATGTGGGAATTCTCCCACGGCCAATCTGTACAATCAATGCTTCCTATCATCCCAGGAAACCTATGAATTCGATAGTGATGCTCATAGAGTATGTCAATATCAGTAACCGCCGGCTTTCGCAAATACTCTGGACCATATAACTCCATGATAACCTCACAAAATTTGTGGAGACACTCACGAAGTGTTGACGCACCCATTTGCACATATTCGTCTAGCATATCAGGATTGACTTCGTATGCCAATTGACCAATTGACGAATTGACGAAGTACACTTCATCAATGGAGTAATACCAAGTAAGCCCGCACAACTAGGAGTTTGTTAGAAATAAGGTGAATGATCGGTTACCTCTCGAACAATTCGTGTGAATAGTCTTCGGCTAATTTGTAAACGATTATGGAATGCTTGATCGTCGTATCTTGGAAGATCGGAGAAGTAAGCAGTCACTAAACGGTTATGAGCACCCAAACGATCCCTACTAATATGGTTTCGTATGAGTTTAGGTTGTGACGCTTGATAAGCCTCCAACACTCTTCCGCAAACATCAAAAACTCGCTACTAACTTCATTTTCATCATCCGAAGACGAATCGGCAATAAATATCTCGTAAGAATTCATGGTGTGAAAAAATATAGAGAATGTTTGAAATGAGATTTGTGAATTTGAGTGTGTTTATGTTGTGTATTTATAAGGTAGTTTAAAAGATTTTTTTCTTTTTTATTTTATTTTATTTATTTATTTTTTTCAAACGGTTACATTTCAAACGGTAAGATTTTTTTATTTTTTATTTTTTTTGGTTCCAAACGGTAACATATTCCAATGGTTGGAATATTAAATGGCCAACAAAATTGTTTTATTTCTATCGGTCGTATACGTAACGGTTACATTTTAAACGGTAAGATTTTTTTTTTATTTTTTATTGTTTCCAAAAGGTAACATATTCCAACGGTTGGAATATTAAATGGCCAACAAAAGTGTTTCATTTCTATCGGTCGTATACGTAACGGTTACATTTCAAACAGTAAGATTTTTTCATTTTTTATTATTTTTTATTTTTTTTGTTTTCCAAACGGTAACATATTCCAACGGTTGGAATATTAAATAGCCAACAAAGTTGTTTCATTTCTATCGGTCGTATACGTGACCAAGTATAAAAATTTGCATCCCACGATCGAGTCCCCACAATAAGTCGATCGAGTGGGGATCGATCGTCCTACTCGATCGTCGATCTCTTCTGTGACTAGCCTAAGATAAAAAATTTGACAAAATCAAACATATTAAAAAAAAAAAAAAAAAAAACACAGAAATACGGATTAAAAAAAAAAAATCAAAAATACGATAAAAACTCTTTATTTTGTTAATAAGTTGGTAAAGGGTGGGCCAATTTATATTTAATGACCATTTAATAAATTTATGTAAAATCTATTTATAACTAAAAGTAAAAGAATTAATGACTTTAAATACTAGTAGAAAAAGTAGCATTCTAAATCTATAAAATATCTCACACAAATAAAAAACATTTTCAAAAAAGATTCAAAAGCAGTGACAGTAAAAACATTTTCAAAAAAGATGCCACCTTTTCCTCCATCTTTACATTGCATTTGTCTCATCTGTGACCTGCCCAAATCCGAATAATAATTATCCCATATCATAAAACATATCTTCCATTTCCATTCTAGCCCCTTCAATTAAAATTTCACACGCAACAAACTCTATCTATATCTGACCAAATATAAAAAAATAATATATTCCCTTTTCAATACCATCTAATAAAAAAAGAAACATAACATAACATATACTACTGTATTAAAATCCCATCATAATTATTATTTTCATAACAGAACAACAATCTTTTCTTCATCATCAATTTCGGATTTTGTCATAAACCCCATCTGGGTTGGTCACAAATTGATCAAAATTATATAGACACATAAAAAAAATCAGTTTTTTTCCTCAATTTTTACCATTTTTTTTAAAAACATTTTGGCCTTTTTGCTTTGTGGGTGTTTTTGAAATCTTAAAAAGATTTGATTTTGATTTATGGGTGTGTTTTAGAATTTGATATAATTATTGGGTTTTGAATCTTTAGTCCTTTTGTGTTAAGTTGCAATGGCAGCATTGAAATATTGGAGGGAGTATTTTAGGAGTTCTAATGGTGATATATTTGAAACAATTGGGAAAGCAATCATGGTGGCTGCTTCTGATTATCCGAAAGAGTTTCGGATTAGGAGAGATTGCATTGCTCAGACTTTGTTTAATTGTAAATTGATCAAGTGTATAGGATGTGATAAAGTTGAGTTAGGTGTGGTTGGAAATGATGAACAACATGATGATCGTGATCATCATCAAGTTAGTGATTATAATTATGGTGTTGTGGAAGCTTTGACCGATGAAATCGAAGAGGAATCTTTGATGTTTGGTGAGGTTATGCGGATTAAAGAGATTGTTGATAAACATCAAGATGAGGTTTTTATCTAGAGCTTCACTTTTCTTGATTATGCATTTTTTGATCATATTATTGTTTGAATTTTGTATCTGAGTTTATAGGTAGGACCATAGGACTTGTTCTGTAAACAATTTTGTCGTAGTATTATGTTTGATGTGATGTGATCATGAACAATCAAGAGATGCTTACTATAGTTTATTGTTGTTGGCAGTCGGAATCGGTGTTGTACAGCTCATTGAGAAAGCTTCAGTTGATGGCTTTATCCGTGGAAACTCTCAAGGTCCGGATACAATTTTATTGTACATCTTTCTGTTTTTATTGGGCTATTGTTGATTTTATATTTTGGTGTTCTTATGGTTGCTAATTATGCTTCAGGAAACTGCGATCGGAAAATCTGTGAATCTTCTTCGAAAGCATTCATCAAAGGATGTTAGGGACATTGCAAAGACACTCATCGAGTATGAAACTTTCTTACTTGAGTTTTTTTTCAAATTTTGTAATCTTAACGGTTGGTTTTCAAATAATTTACGAGACTTGATTCCTACCCGTAAAGAAAGAGACCAAGCCATTTACATTTATTCAAATTCTCAAATAGAATAGTAGTCATTTGATCACATGGACTATCAGCTTCTTAGCTATCCACATTTTAGTACTTAACACGTGATTAAGAGCATGAATATGGGGGTGTTTAACACGTGATTAAAACAAATTGCTCATTTACCTTTGGTATGTACGACTAAAATTGCAGATCATGGAAAAATATGGTAGATGAATGGGTGATGGCTACAAAAGAGACAGTAGTATCTGAAGCTACACCTGAGTCAATAAACCCGTCTGTTCTTGATGAAGAAGAAGAAGGCCTCCCATCTCCTCCTTTAGACGATTTAGCTTTCTTTTACCCTCATGCGTCATTAGAGCTATCTGATCAGGTATGCCTATCCAACTCCTGTTTTGCCTACTCCTTAACAACAACTATTGTTTTGGGATTTTGTTGGCTAATTTGGTGCTCTTTTTACTACGCGGTTGTGAAGTTCTTTGATGGCATGGACGAGTATGGAAGTGAGTTGAATTTATCAACTATTTGATTCGTTATTGAATTCTCCACTTGTTTTTGGGCTCACTGTTTTCAATTGTTTCAGATTCTGGAAACAGTTGGGGATTCAACAAGAATCAAAACCTACCCAATTTGAAACAGCAAAAACCATCAAATGTTCCAACTATGTATCGCAAGAATGAGCCTGATTCTGATTTAAGCAAAGTGAAGAAGAAACAACCAACTGTTGTGAAACCGGTTAAGCCTTCTGTTCAAGAGTCTGGATCTGGAAGACGGGTCAAACCAAATACGGAAAGGAACTTGCAAAATGTTCCAAAGAGACCTCCACAAATCGTGAGTGATGGCATAAGGAAATTATGAAAATTAAAGGAATATTTTCTTTTGCATGCATCAGACAATTAATTGCTGTTTTTATATGATGAACAGAACCAACGGGTATCAGGCGAGGCGTCAGGCCTAGATAAGTTTGAAGCATCAAAGAGAAAGCTACAGGAACGGTATCAACAAGCAGAAAATGGTTTGTCTTTCCTTCTTTGAATTATACAAGTAACGATTATAGAGATGACAATTTGACTCATTTACAGATAAATGAATCCATTTGAGTGATGTTTTATGTCTAACGTGTGAGCTTTAACCTAGAGTTTCGCTAAAAATCAAACAGGTTAAAATAGTCATATCGTGTTTATTGAAATGCATAATAAGTATACACCTCTATAGTTTCCATATCAAAGTTAGATGACATTTACAACATTATAATTTTTTGTAATGATATTTTGAAATGGATAAACATGAGTGTTTGCGGGTCGTTTTGACCCCACTAACCCTACCCATCCATATTCCACTTATGTTAATGCATATCGATTAGATGGGTGGACCATTGATGTTGGTCTTTGTTTCTAACAGCAAAAAAGCAACGAACGATACAAGTGATGGAGCTGCATGATCTGCCAAAGCCGAACGGTTTACCAGTAAGAAATCATCAGAATAGTAGGCCTGGAAGCAACCACAACAGACATCGTTAATCAAATGAAATGGTGTCAAAAAATAAAGGCTGGTAGATGATGGGTTTGATGTAGATTCTTCGAGTGCAAACACAATAAGAACACATTTTATGGGTCAATGAACTTCAAAATGGTATAGAGCTTAGTTATAGCGTTTGGCTTAATTGTTAGTCAACCAAATGCTACATATACATAGGGTTGTATGAAAGACGCATATCTAAAGGCCATGGCATATCTCATAATGGTTTACAGAATCTCTAGCAAATTTGATTCCGGTTAAACTTTTCATGGAAATGATTGTGACGCTTTGTTACATAGAACTAGTTAGCAAGCTGAGTGCCGTCACTGTATTCTCTTATCTTGGTACATTGCTTATCTTTATCAAAAGATTTATCAGTAAGGCTTTTGTGCTTAACGTTATGTTAACTACATGTTACATTTCAGTCTTTATCGACATAAGCTAAACATGAACTGCCTGGCCATAGTATATTGGTTTCTGCAATATTATCTTATCTTTCAAGTGATATTGCATGTGTATTCCCATTAGAATTTAGGGTCTGTTTTGTATAAAGTGGGGTTGGATTAGGATTTGATATACAATTTGGATTTGAGGTAGGTTTATAATAGAGAAATTATATATTTTTTAAATGTATTTTATAATAAATTTTAAATAAAATATATGATTTTAAATAATAAAATAGTAAAAAAAAAAAAAGTGATAATTATAATGGGATCTACACCTATAGAGAAAGAAATTAAAAAAGCCCAAAAAAATTCATATACCTACTTTTTTTTTGGAACACATATACCTACTTGAAACCCACCATAATAGCCAAGTATCATTTTTTGATTCCAAACTCTATTCCTCCTTTCAAAAGAACCAACCAAACAAATGACAAATGTCTTATCAATTCAAAACTCATTCCATACCCCATACCAAACAGGCCCTTAGTATGTAGTTAATTATCAATGACCATTTTTATGCCATTAGAATTTAATCCAATTCATTGTATATGTATTCATTCCTATTTGTAGTTTTTCTTAAGGCCTGTTTGGTTGGGCGGTGTCGAATGAAAGGTAGGGGTATCACTTTCAAAAAAGTTGTTTGGTTGAGAAATGCATTTTTCGGATCCCATCTGACAAGCACTGTTTTCACTGTTTCCAATCTTAGCAATTTTGTGGGTTATGGAGAAAACCTGTGAGGCCCAAAGTTTTTATACTCACTAAATGATGTACTTAGGGCTGAGCAAACGGACCGGATGGACCGGACCGACCGACAAAACCGACCGGACCGGACCGGACCGACCACATTCGGTCCGGTCCTCGGTCTAAGCTTTTTGGCTAATTCGGTCCTCGGTCCGGTTGGTCCGGTCCGGACCGACCAAAAACCCGAAAAAACTTGCCAAATCTTGCCTAATTGGACCGGATCGACCGGACCGGACCGGACCGAGACCGGACCGACCACATTCGGTCCGGTCTCGGTCTATGGTTTTTCCGGTTCTCGGTCTTTGGTCCGGTCCGGTCTCGGTCGGTCCGGTCCGGTTTTTGGACCGTGATCACCTTTAGATGTACTGTTTTCTTTTATTATATTATACTTCTTTTTATTTTCTTTTAAATTATATATATTTTTTTAATATAATATAAACTTATAAATAAAATTATTTATATATAATAATATTTTTCTCTCTCTTACTTTTCACTCATATCAAATTTATATCTTTCAAACATTTCTCAAATTTAAATCCAATTTCAATTAACTATATATAACATTTCTCCACGGACCAAGTTCTCAGGCGGCAATAAAATATTATAAACCGTTTAAAATATTATATAATTCATTTCTCTATACTCAATCCGGATAGAATATTGCGGAGAAATAAAAATATCAAAAAATCCGTCCCTCCTATTGGTTCTTGCATGACTCTATAGTCTATACCATAACTCCCATACACTTACATACACATGATCAAAACAAGGCTCCACACCATACTTCCCATGCACTCACATACACATGATCAAGACATTTATAAAACAAATTACAAAACACACCCTTAACCTTTTTATATTTACAACTTTCTAATATAACAAACTTTACTTACCAAATATCTAATAAATCTCTATCGGTTTCTAGAAAATTTTTTTTTATTACCAAACAGGTCTCTCGATAACGAACAAAACAAGCCCAATATTGATATGCTTTTGACATACGTATGATTTTATAAAAAAAAGTTGAAGTTTAATATATGTATAGTTTTTTTAAAAGTAAATAAATAAATAAAATCAAATGAACCTTTAACATGTCAACAAACTTTAAAAATTATACTTAACTTTTTTAAAACTATAAAGGCCGAAGACGTGAAGCTCTATAAATATAAATATATAATGCTTTACACTGTCAAAAAGCCTCCGCATTATAAAAACCATATCTAATATTAATATATTTTTGACATACGTGCGCTTTTATAAAAAAAATTGAAATTTATAATATATTTTTTTACGAAAAAACAAAGATATCTAGCAATTTTTTTAATAATAAACATATAATAAACATCCACTGACTATACACGTTCGTAAAGAAACTATGACACCGAATTACAAAAACAGTTTTTACCCCGCCGCGTTGCGGCGGGTACATCCATCTCGTTCACATACAAACCAAGGCCCTTACTACTCAAAGCCAACAATGAAGTCAATGTGGTAAACTCTTATTTTCTTATAATAAATTCAAGCAATTAGCCAAATACCAATCACTCATGTATTTTCTTATGGCATATATGTTTTTTTATTCCATGATCAATATTCACTCTCATGTAGGCATATATGTTTTTTATTCCATGATCAAATATTCAATAGCTTAAAAGATATACAATGAGGTGTATTAGATAATAAGGTCAAATAAATATCCGACAAAAGATAGAATCAGCATGTTATTGGAGTAGATATTTTTTACTAATAAATATGGGTATGGTACGTCTTAAAAAACAAGAATTTACATATGCTTTTGTTGACCAAAAACATTGTGGTTTTGTTGACCAAATTAACGAATTGTAATAAAAGTCTTGGTCAACTGTATGACTAAGGGCACCGTGTGGACCTACATGTGCTTTGACATTTGCAGTTGTCCCCCCGCCCCGTGTTTATCGTTTACAGTTCTATTTAGAAGACAAAATAATTTGGAGCACTGGATAAGTTATCCATCATTTTCTATTTTGATAAAAAAAGATGACCAAGACCTTTTTCGCGAACTCACATAATGACACTAAAAAAATAAAAAAATTGTCTATCTAGTGACATATAAGAAAGTGTCAGCAAATGTCAAAAAATATCACTAAAAGTAAAAAGTATTACCAAAAGTATAAAAGGAATGTTACTAAAAAAATTATGTGCTTCTCCCAACAAAAAAGATAAGTAGAACTACAGTAGGTAAATGTCTATTTACAATGACACAAAAAAAAGGCCTAACTTGTATCCATGCGCTTCATATTCGTCAGGAGTTCGCTCCAAAAAATATAGCCATCCTTACCCCTCACATCAATCCCACGAGCCACTTATCCACTCTTCTATGCTCTTGATGTTCTTAACTGCCCATCTTTATCTCAGTAGAGTCTTTGACTGTATAAAAAATCCGTGATTAATAATAAGATAAATAACTTATTTCATTTCGGAACCTTCATAGATTTATCAAATCAGTTACTATTTCTTAATCTAATACTAAAAGAGATAAAATAACACGAATATAGTTAGATTAGTTGGCCATTTCTGGCACTTAATCAACAATTCGAAGTGCTTTTCTTTCGTTTCTCTTCAAGTTTACCTACTACGATACCTGAATGGATGTGATCTCCACCAGACATACATAATGCTTTAGCTTTTGCCTTTTGATAAACATATTGTTTATATAGTGTCATTAAATCTCAAAATTTTAGGCTTTTGCTAGCAATTTTTAAACAGTGCCATAAAAAGGTTAGATTTAATGACACTTGTAATACCTCGTAATTTACCCAGTTATTAAGTAATGTTAAACTCAAAATAAATTCTAATTGCAAGCTTGAGTAACCATTCTTATGAGTAAATTTTTTTTATTGCAATGCAATTACAAACTATATCTATGTGACGCGATTTACATTTAACTTGGAACGAGCTCATACGCGTGCCACAGTAATTTAGCAACCCAAGTAATTAGATCGTGTATATATATATATATATATATATATATATATATATATATATATATATATATATATACAAATTCTCTTTCATTATAGTTTGAGCCACACAATGACGTAACTGCAAAAATCTCTCATCCTATCACATGACACATTTAATTAAAGGACATGACCATTCTTCATGATTCCCAAAAATTAGCCAAATTCGTAACATGGGAATGACACCAAATAGTTGAATTTACCCTATTGCATATCACATCCAAAATAATGCATGTCACATTCAAAATAAAAGTAGAAGAATTGTGAATGGTCATATCACTTTTTAAATCTTCACTTCAATACCACTTGTCCTTTTCTCAATGTTCCCCCTGAAACTTTTGCTGCACATTTTACCAACCCAAGTGGGTTGCTATCATTTCCTACATATCAATACTGTACCAAAAATTGTTATTATTTTAATCTTCTAGCTATAAATACCATGCAAAGCCTCCACTAATTTGTCATGAACTAAAAGCAACACCAAATTACCATTTCTGTACTACTACATATCGAGAAGAAACCAAGGGGCTAGATTGAGTTCTAAGGCCTTTCGTTCCAGTACGTTACGGAGTTCAAAGACCTCAACAGCTTAGGAGTTGTTTGGTTTCATCCCTCGTTCCACCTGCACTCGCACCCTACCATCCGTTCCTCACCACCAAGTCTTGGTGTGGTAAGTCTCCTCCCTCAAGTTCCATAGTACGATGACATTTCTTGACCAATTCGTTTACTTCCATTACAACTTTATAACTAAGTGACGTATGCTACTTTTACTATACGTATCATAGAGCTCACTTGAAACAATCTTAACGTATCGCGATCTTGTGTGGCTACTTTAATGAACTAACAAATGACCAAGTAACCTCACTCAACAAGCTCTCAAAACTTGACAAGAACAGTAGGCATGCATGCAACTTGAAACTCATTTCATACTACTTATTTTGCTTCTGTGTCATGCACGAGTAATACACCAAATCTTATATACATATACACGTACAAACATGCAAGGGGTTTAATTCTTTTGGGAAGGGGTGAAACCTTGCGTTAGAAATAATGTCTAAAACTCTCACGTTACTAAATCTTTTTTTTTCATACACGACCCATACCCACCTTCATCACTGTTAAAAGACAAGCCCGCATAGAGAACACAAGACGTATCACCTTATTATGCAAGAGCTCATACCCACTGTTAGGAATAAACGCATGTTTCTTATGTTGTTAGTCGACACAATGGACGGCTCGTTTTGAACTTTCGAACGTAAAGCAACTTACAAAAACTTATAGTAATATTTGTTTACTTTTACACCCGACTCACTGTCACTCTTGAAACCTTAACGAACACATGAAAAGCTTACATGAAAGGTTGACAAGCTCAACTAGGAAGGAAATGAATAACCAATATATATATATATATATATATATATATATATATATATATATATATATATATATATATATATATATATATATATATATATATATATATATATATATATATATGCACGATGTAACAGATTAATAGCAAAACACAACACAGGTCGAAGAACTATATAAATACACCATTGAATAGTTAAACACAAAGGAGAGCTTAGCTCAATGGTTGGGGCGTTAGGCTGTTGAGCGCAAGGTCGGGGTTCGAAGGCGTTTTTATTCTTTTGCTATTTTGTCAGGTTTGTAACTTGGTAGAAACAGCCCCTTAACTTTGAAATAATTATCGTTTTACTTGGAAGTTTTTATAAGTTTAAAACTTATATAAATCTTTTACATTTTTAACCCACAATATTATACAACTTTCTTAAAAACTTTATTAAATTTGGAACTTGTAAAGTTTCACCATTCTAACCCTTTAAAAATTAAACTTTGACATTTGACATCCAAAAACTTTTATAAGCTTTTTTTTTTAAATATTTTTTTTACAATGTTACACTAAATAAATATGTTATCCCATATTTAACGACCACATTCGCGTAAATTTTAAATACAATATTTATCCAAATATATTATTTACCCACGATTTCGATAAGTATATACGGTATATAGAAATATATATATATATATATATATATATATATATATATATATATATATATATATATATATATATATATATATATATATATATATATATATATATATATATATTTACTCGTACAGCTTGTCCAAAAACCAATAATTACAAATATTTCGAAATCAATTTAACATAAACTTTGCCACACAAGCAACGACGATACGAATACTTTTCAAAACTTTGTCTTTTGAACATTTAAGTCTTAAATCATGAACCGTCTAAATTTAAGGTTGCCATATTAATTTAGGTCGCGTGTTCTGAGCCGTTCCTTTTCACACTTGATATTTCTATATCTGGATTACTGTACTACCGAGGTGAGTTCATAGTCCCACCTTTTTATATATATTTTTCAAATCCCGTGGGGAGATACATGCTCTAAACATGAACACAAGTATTTTCTGTTGCTATCCTGATTTGGTATTGCTTAAGTTACCTACTATTGCCATCAAAAGTTCCTCATATCATGAACCATTAACCACTTGCGAGTGAACAAGAATATCGTGGATAGATCTATTGGCAGTTGACGCCCCATTTGAGTTGCTGGATAAGCAGCCAAATGCATTTTATTTGAACTAAACAGGAGGACGGCAACCCTCCTGCACGAGGGCATTCGTACTAACATTATTCCCATAATGTAGTACTTAACGTCATTATTTAATGATGTCACCAGTTAAGGTTTGCGTGTCATGAGGCTTAAGGCAATATACATATACAATACTGCGGTATTGATGCTTTTACTTTAATTGTATTTCTATACAATTAACTACTTGAAACTTGTGTTCAACTATTACAACTTAAACACTGTGGATTTACTCAACCTTTGTGTTGACTTTTTAACATGTTTATCTCAGGTAATTGACAAAGGCAAATCGGGCACGGAGTAGGCAAAGGACCCCTCTTTATGGACCATGTTCAATAATGTTATCATTCACTTTAAACGTAAACCGTTTTATGTGTGTACTTTTAATTTTTTGTGAAACTTCTTTTGTAACCTATTAAGCTAAGTATTTGAATGATAATCAAAACTTTTCTAAAAACGTCTCTTTTTGGTCGTTTTCTATCTTTATGACTGTGATCCGAGAAGTAATACCCCAATTAGTCTTCCGTTGCTTGTTGAAATTTTGGGGGTGTTACAGATTGGTATTAGAGCCATAGTTATAGAGAACCAAGTGTATTTTCAAAACACTGGACTATAATTATGCTCTAAAATGGACCATTTTAAACCTTGACACCTAGTGCCCTCCGTGCCTACACTTTACCAACATCTTGCATTAAGATTTGCTAGCAGTTGATGAATAATTATTAGATATCATGATCTATTGAACAGTATAATACTAATAACTTATACTTATGGTATTACTTCCTGGGTTATTACAGTACCATGTCTTCAGATTCCCATCCCAATGTTCTACCATTTGACTCGGAGACCGAGGGAGCCATATCCCCCACTACCGTACCAGCATCACCGATGGTTCTGAACCCCACATCACCAGTGGCTGCATCTAGAGTGACTGATCCCTTAGAGGAGGGTGAAGTCGCCTCCACTCTAGTAGTTACACCAGTCATTCCAACCCCTCATCATTCTTCAGGTTCAGAGACAAACAATGAGTCATCTGACTCGGAGTCTTCGAACCTTTCCTCGCCATTGACACCACCTCCTCAACCTGCACCAGTTCACCAACATAGGGAAGTTCGACCTCTTCAGCCCTATGAGCCAGAACCATTTGGACAACCCTACCATGGTGGCCCTACTATGATCCACTATGTCCGGAAGCGGGTACGAATACCAACAACTCCCATGCACCCACCACTAGCACCACCAACGTCACATGCGTCTCCTATATTACCCTTGCTAATGATGATGCCATTACCACCTCTATCACCTAGACGTCCTATGCCACCAACTTTCATACCACCACCTACGGTCTTTTACCATCAAACTACTACGATTCCATTATCACCTCCTGCCCTACCACAACGTGCCCACAGTGCTCCGTTACCACTCCGCAAAAGAGCACATTTCTCGATCTCCTCATTTTTAGATTCTCATGTCGAGGATGCGGCCGAGATTGCTCGATCCAGACCCCGCAGAAGGGTCGATGCTCGGCGGTGGTCATTTCTTCTATCCTGTATCAGTAACTGGAGAGCAGAAGAGGGTACTCCGAGTGCCAGCGAACTAGGAGAAAGTTCTTCCACTGCCACTCCTAGGGTCCTTCCAGTCACTAGAGAACCTGTTCACCACACCATTCCTTTGTTAGCTGCTAGACTCATCCGACATGAGGATCGCATTGACGCGATCCAGAACTTCATTGATGAGATCCCTCTTGAGCGTATCGAGAGCATTGAAGAGGAAGTGGAAAATCTTGTGATTGGTCGAGTAGCTATGGAAGAGGTCTTTAACTTGATGGGTGTTGGGATATAAAAGATCAAGGTACTTCTGTATGTCAAAGTACTGCTGCATGAAGAATAAAGTCAATGTACTGCTGAAGATAAAAGTCAAAGTACTGCTGTTTACTGAAGAATGTTCAAAGTACTTCGAAGGAAACAAGGACTTATGTGCAATATTAATTAAAGGATTAATGTGTAATATTGAACGAATATTCTAGAATTAGTTAGGGATAATGACTTATCGTTCAAGTTATATGTTGTAAACCGACATAAGGTTATCTATATAAAGAGCCTTAAGAGGTATTAGTCGATATATGTTTTAGAGTTGTTCAAAGTCGATAATAATTAGGGATTGTTAGTGAATCTGTGTAACAAAGCAGGTTCAAAGTTTGGTTAATATAAAAGTTCTTCTTAAGCTTTGTGTTAGTAGATTCCGCATACTTTACAAGGTTAAACAGTGTTTCAATATTAATAGTGTTAAGTTTACTTAATATTATTAAATCTTTACAAGCTACAAAGTAGTTTGGCCAGAGTATATCGATCCAACAAGTGGTATCAGAGCTTGTGTTGGAAACTCTGATTAAGAAGAAAAACCTTTAAACCGATTTTACTACAAACCCTTCAAGATGTCGACAGAGGCTGCACCTGCTCCATCAATAACTGCTGTTAGAATTCCAACTGTTAAGAAGGGAGAATATGACTTATGGGCCATGAAGATGAGGGAGTACATTGCCATCACAGACCATGCACTATGGGATTTGATTGTCAATGGTAATATGCAAATTGAAGAACCAGTGGAGATTCCTGGACAACCAATACCTCCTAAGCCAACCATACCAGCTGCTACCAAAAGAAATCAAGACAAAGCTCTCAACATACTGCTCTCTGCTATTCCTGATGGTCACTTATTAAAGTTTCATGATGCCAAGGATGCCAAAAAACTATGGGCTGCAATTAAGAAGAAGTTTGGAGGTAATGATGCTTCCAAGAAGATGCACAGGAACTTGCTGAAGCAACAATTTGAAACTTTCACTGTTGGTGAAAGAGAAGGTCTTGATTCTGCTTATGAAAGATTCCAAAATCTTCTGAGTATGCTAGAACTATATAATGCTGAGGCATTAGTTGAAGATGCTAATTTGAAGTTCTTGAGAAGCTTGCCATCAGCATGGCATGTAGTTGCTACTATGATCAGAGGACAACCAGGGCTGGATACAATGGACTTTGATGATCTCTACAACAATCTGAAGGTGTATGAGCATGAGATGAATGGTACTACAGGTTCAAGCACACATCAGAAACCCCAAAACATTGCTTTTGTCAGTTCTGAAAATAGAAGCAGTACTTCCAACAAAGGTACTGCTTATCCTGTCCAAAGTACTATGACTGAAACTCAGGTTCCATGTACAACTATGGTCACTACCACTTCATCACAATCAATTACCCCCACCTCAGATGATGTTCTATGTTCATTCTTTGCTCAACAAGCATCTCTACCTGTAACCTATCAAGAGGATGTATTGCAAATACATGATGATGCTTTGGAAGAAATTGATATCAGATGGCAAGTTGCCATGCTCACTGCAAGGATCAAGAAGTATGTGAATAAGACTGGAAAAGGCATCAATTTCAGAGCTAAACATGGAATAACATTTGATAAGTCCAAAATTGAGTGCTTCAATTGTCAAAGGACTGGTCACTTTGCAAGGGAACGCAAATTTGCAAAGTATCAAGCAAACAAGATGATTGAACCACCCAAGCCTGAAAGAAAAGAGATTCCTATTACTGAACCAAAGCCAAAAGCTTTGGTTGCTCAAGAGAATCTATCAGAGATTGATTGGTCCAATGAATTTTATGATGAACCTGTAACCTATTCAATGGTTGCATTGGAAGACTGGAGCACATCATTTGATGAAGAGCCTGGATATGCTGCTTTGGAGTCAAGAGATGGTATAGGAAGCTTTGATTGGAGCATGGAGTTTGAAGAAGATCCTGTTCAACTTGCTATGGTAGCTACTTCACCAAGTTCATCCACTAGCTCTGAGGTATGCTCTAAGTGCAATGATATGTATCAAAAGTTACTTAGTGAATATGTAGCTGAAAGAGATAAATTTCAAAGGGCTAGGGCTGAGATAACTGGCTATCAATTGACTTTAGAGTCAATGGAGGCCAAAATAATTACACATGAAAATAATGAAGTAGCATGGGCTGAAACATATAAGCAACAGGAATACCAAGTTAAGTTGAGTGAATGGAAACTAGGATGTAAGGTGTCTGAACTAGAGAAAGTTACTGCTGAGAGAGATAAGTTATTAGAAAAACTTGCTGTTTGGAATGAATCAGGTCTGTCACATGTTCAATTTGTTGAAAAGCAAAGAACATCAAACATTAAAACTGGCATAGGTTATGATAATGATAGCAATGAAGGCATTCCATTTAAGAGTTAGGAACTAAATCTTATAGTAGATACCTCCACTAGTGATGAAGAGTTCATAAGTTTAGATGAAAACACTTCTAGTGATGAGGAATACCCTAGTCCAACACCTCCTGAATTTAAGAAAGACAAGGGATACAATGGAGTTCCTAATCCCCCAGGTAACTTTCAACCACCTAGGAAAGATGTTTCTTGTTATGGGATAGATAATCTAGAGTTTAGGAAAAAGCTTAAAAGTCAATCTAATCCTGAAACTTTAGAAAAATCTGTTGAAGCACCTAAGGTTGATGAGAAAAAGTTTTCAAAACAAGCAGTACATTGTTATGTGTTGAACAATGTGGTTAAATTTAATCCTGATGACTCAAAGAATCTCCATCTTGTGATTTCCCAATTCTCTTGATCATTCCACAGAGGATCAACACTTGTTTCTTCAGTTTCCCAGATGGTAATTAAATCTCCAAGCAAAATTAATCCCACTCCTGATGCTTCAATCTCTGCATAGTATGTCTGCACTTGCATATATAAGTCATAGAGATCTTTTCTTGTGATAAAATGCAAAACATCCCATAACATGTTGAATACTGTGAAGCTTTCATTTTCTCTGTTGAACATAAGATAATTTCCTTCTTTAGATTCAACCACAGAGAATGAGATTATCTTGGACTTCTTTCCAGAGTCTTCAGTCTTCTTATTTTCAAAATCTACTACTCTGAAATAGTTTCTAAGTTCATCAACTGTATCTTCATGAATCATCTTCAGTCTTTTTGACAGTTGATCATCTTGAACTGCTTTCTTTCTTTTCAATCTTCTTTGCTCAGCATGTTCTTTTCTAATATCTTCTAACTTCTTCTTTCTATCAACATCCATGGGTACAAAGTTTTCTACTTCTTTCCTGATATCCTCTTGTACTTTATCCCACAGAGCTTCACTTCTGGATACCTCATTTTGTGTAAATTCTTGTATCCTCATCTTTTCAAGAAACTTATCATCCAGTTTCTTTCCTGAGCAATAGTCATTGGCTTCTTTGTAATTGGCCTACTAATTTCTGCCAAATACTCAACATCATACTCAGCTTGTTGCTTTCTAGCAACCTCTGCAATCTTTAGTTCTCTGATCTGAGCAAGAGTAAATTTCTTCTTTTTCTTCTTAATATCTTTCTGCTTCATGATCCCTTTCCCTTTGTCTTTGGGATCTAACTCTTCATATTCAGAAGTACTTTCAGCAACTTGTTGTGCAGGCTCAGAAATATGTATACCTCCAGTAGATTTATTCAAATTCATCATAATCTGAGCAATTGTTTCATCATCACTTGCAGTATACACCTTAACTTCTTCTTGCTGTATAAAAGTAGAAGGACCAGCTTCATCTTCAAAATTTATTGTAGAAGGTCCAGCTGCAGTAACTCCACTTTCATCAATATTCATAGTAGAAGTACCTTGCTCAGCAGTACCTTGCAGACCAGTGTTTTCAGCAACAGTACTTTGAACACCAGCACTTTGAGTTTGAGTACTTTGAATATTCTGTGCATCAACATTCTGCTCAACAATTTCTTGCTCAACAATATTTTCATCTTCTTCAACTTGTTTCTCTGGCACAAAAGTCTTTGGAGACTTTGGACTTTCTGGATATTGCCAAAGATGAGCATCTTCTGAATATTTAATCTCAGCATCATCTCTATCCAAATTATCATCTTGATTCCTCCCCAATTTGATAGATGATGACTTCCTATGCCTCCTCTTGGATTTAGAAGCCTTCTTTGAAGATTTAGACTTTGGCTTCTGAGACTATTTCTTTTCCTTCACATAAAGCCTAAAATTCTGAACAAGAGGACAGACAAACTTCTTCAACCTTCTGAACTTCTTTCTTAACTTCTTGATTTCTGCAGCTTAAGCATTCACAGTTTTCTTCATCTTCTCCAATTCTTTAGTCAAAATAGAATTACTCATAGCACCTTCAACTCCCTCATCTCCTCCAGGTGTTTGAATCCCACCGGTGGAAGTATAATCATTGGGAGAAGGTACTTGTGCATGCTCTGAAGTAGTACTTTAGAAGAAGTACTTTGTGAAGAAGTACCTTTAGCAGAAACAAGTTTATCCAAGGAAGCTGACACTGAAGGAGTCCTTTCACTAGAAACATCATGCTGAGGTGAAACAATAGGTGGTGTAGGAGTATGTACTGATGCAGAATGCTCAGTAGAATCAGGTTGATTAGCATTATCAGAATGTGCAGAACCACTATTGTCAACATCATCCCTAACAGCTTGAGCAACCTCTAACATGTAAGCATTGAGAGGTGTATTTCTACCCGAAAAATTTACTCCCTTGTGAGACATAAAAGTGAACACTTTAGGTGGCATCCTAATTGTGGGTACATAATCCTGAGGTTTTGGTATCCCATCTAATGGATTCTCTAAGAGAAGTTGAACAAATCTAGGATACATTAGAAAAGGGGATCCAGCCTTAATATGTGTGAGCATACCTTCAAGGATCATGTATGAAAAATTGAAGGGCTGATTGGTAATAAGACCAACAAATGCAGAAGCTATGGAATGGCTAAATTGATCCCAAGCAGTACTCTTTGGACTTAAACAATGAAGTAAAACATGAATAAGAAACTTCCAATGAGGACTAACCATGGCTTTCTGAAAAGTAAGCTTATTCAAAGGTCCTTCATACCCAATGTCTCTAAGTGTATTCCAAATATCTTGTTTAGCAAACAAAACAGAGCCTCCTTCATCTTCTGACAACAGAGCCTCTCTGATTGTTGCTTCTGTAACACGAATAGCTCTCCCAGCAACTGTAGCATGTATAATATCTTCTCCATCTTCAACCTCGCACCTTGCTGTATCCCAAAACTCATGTATCCAAGGTCCAATAATCTCTGGGTTGACTAAGATTGAGTAACAGATGGTGGTTCCTGTGAGAAAATCAATAATCCCATGAAAATCAATGTTATGTTGCGTTTTCTCAAGATTGGCTATCATGTTGTGTTTGGTGTTGGTTGGTCGATGTGCCATTGTGATTAGGTTTAGAGAGAATAGTTGTAATCGGTGAATAATATGAATGAGTTTGATGAACAAGAATGGTGAATGGGTACGAGTGAATAAATAATAAAAAGATATGAGTTATATAAGGATAATATACAAAAAATCACGGTTAATAAATAATTTTACCGTTATTTTTGGAAGTGATTATCCCCATATCTTTCGAAAGTTTGTTACCCGCAAATCTGACCGTTGGAACAGTATCTGACACATCAGCGTACCCTTTATATCACCAAGCAGTACTTCCCATAAAGTATGGAGCAGTACCTTCAGTTATAAACCCAAACAGTATGTTGACCAAAGTACTTCCCAAGCAAAATATCTTGAGAGTTGATTGTTTGACCAAAATATCTTTGAAAGTCAACCCTGAGTAATGACTATCTCCCCAAATTAATTCCCAAAGCTACCATGGTAAGTGAACTTCAATACACTTCATTTAATGACCATATACCTTTACTTTGCCTATAAAAGAAACTTTACCAACAACAAATTGCATTCATCTCTTCCTTTATTATCAGAACACAAAAAAACTAGTGAAAAAAATGAGTCATTTTCCTTTTGTGAACATCTCCTCTGACTCTGATGGCTCCACAGATTCAGAAATAAGCTACTACTCTGACTCTGAGTTTGAAGATCCAGGATGGTTGGATTACATTCCTCCCCATGTAGAGTTTGTAGGACTCCATGGATCATCCTCATCAGTGAGTGTTGCAAACTCTTCCATAACTGATGCAGCCAGCACTACCATCAAAAAGCCCAAGAAGAAAAAGTCTGTCCCTGGTTCATCTCTGGCTAAAGAGAAACCACCCAAGCAAGTTCTTGGCCTGGCTTGCCCAAGAAAGCAAGCTTCTTTTGATGACAAAAGAAAGACTGCTCAGAAAGGAAAGCAGAGCTATGAGGGCAAGGGAAAAAGACCTATGGAGTAGGTTGTGTAGAGCTTGGTAGTAGGTTGTGGAAGTTGTTTGTTTGTCTTGTCTGTGTCTGAATGTCATCTGTGTCTGTGTTATGATGTAGAATGGTTTGTTGTAACTCCTTTGGAATGATGAATAAAATTTCTTCTTTATGAATGATACATGTAGCCTCCCCTCAAATAATGACTAACTACTAACTACTAATGCCTCCCCTCAAAAATAGCTTAATTATTAATCATACCAATACTCACAACTAAAAAAGTAAATCTTGAAACATCAAAGCCTTTTGTGAGTATATCTGCTACATTATCATCAGTATTAACTTTAACCACATTGATATGTGTTGCTTGTTATGTGTTGAACAGAGTATCAGTGACAAAACCTCAAATGAAGACACCTTATGAGTTACTCATGGGAAAGAAGCCTAGCATCAAGTTTATGAAACCTTTTGGATGTCCCCTAACCATTTTAAACACTGCTGATAATTTGGGCAAATTTGATGCGAAGTCAGATGAAGGATATTTATTGGGATATTGTACCAATAGCAAAGGATTCAGAGTGTACAACAGGGCTACCAAAAAGGTTCAATAATGTCTTCATGTTGATTTTCTAGAAGAGTAAGAAAATTCTAAAGGTAAAGCTTCTGATTGGATGTTTGATCTTGATTTAATGTCTTCATCAATGAATTATGTACCTGTAAGGGAAGAAAATCAAGCTGTTCCCACTGAAGAAGAGGCACAGTACATTGTTCATGATGTTAATTTAAGATCTGAAGATGAGCCAAATGATAATGTCAATGATGAGAAGAAGAGTACTTCTGAGCCTCAAGGTACTGCTGAACCTAACAGTACCATTGATCCTCAAAGTACTGTTCCACCACAGATACCAGTATCTGATGAAGATCAAGCCATTCAAGATGAACTTAGTAGAATGCTTTTTCAAGAAACAATGGCTAAGTCTTATGAAGATGAAGAAAGGAGAGCTTATGAAGCACAAAAGAAGAAGGCTAAAGGAACTGACAGTACTTTACCCCAAAGTGCTGCTAATCCATTTGAAAGTACTTTTCAACCTTTAGATACTTCAAATTGGAAAAATACTGATGCTGTGAATGATTCTAACATGCCTGACTTAGAAGATACTGATGATTTGAATGATCCAAACAAGATTACCTTAGAAGACACTGATGATGAATTGGATCAAGAAGGCATTTTCTCAGATTCTAATGAAGATCCTGATTTAACTAATTTGGAAGATAATCTTGAAGTCTCACCAACTCCTACTCTAAGAATTCACAAAACTCATCCTGTTACCAACATAATTGGACCCTCAGCTTCAGGAGTGCTCACAAGGACTAAGGCTAAGAATATGTCTCAACAACATACTTCTTTACTTAGTTTTATCTACAAACAAAACAGGGTGAATCATAAGGATCAAAAGTTGTGTTTATTTGCTTGTTTTCTATCTCAAGAAGAGCCAAAGAATATCAAACAAGCATTAGCCAAGGAGAGTTGGGTTGAAGCTATGCAAGAAGAACTCTTACAATTTAAACTTCAAGAAGTATGGGTATTATGTGATTTACCTGATGGTAAGAGACTGATTGGAACAAAATGGGTCTTCTGGGTAAAAAGAGATGAAAGAGGGAATGTTATCAAGAATAAGGCAAGGTTAGTGGCTCAAGGATATAGACAGGAAGAAGGAGTAGACTATGATGAAGTCTTTGCTCCTGTGGCAAGGATTAAAGCCATCAGGCTATTTTTGGCTTTTGTATCTTATATGGGATTTCCTGTATACCAAATGGATGTTAAAAGTGCTTTTCTATATGACACTATCACAGAAGAAGTTTATGTCAAGCAACCTCCTGGTTTTGAAGATCCTGCACACCCAAACAAAGTCTACAAGGTTATCAAGGCCCTGTATGGCCTTCATCAAGCTCCAAGAGCATGGTATGAAAGACTTTCCAACTTTCTATTACAACATGGTTATAGGAGAGGAGCTATTGACAAGACTTTGTTCATCAAGAGAGATAAGAAGGATATCATGCTTGTCCAAGTGTATGTAGATGATATCATTTTTGGTGCTACTAAGCAATCTATGGTGAAGGAATTTGAAGATCTTATGCAGAAAGAATTTCAGATGAGTTCAATGGGAGAATTAACATTCTTCTTGGGACTTCAAGTGCAACAGTCAAGCAGTGGAATATACATTTGTCAAGATAAGTGTTGGATCGTGTTTTTATGTTGATTATGTGATTCGGGAGGTCGGGTTTGATGGAAGAAGATGAAAGCCATAGTTAGAGAGAGAGAGTAGAGAGAGAAGGGAAATACTATGTGTTTTATTGAAATAAGAAAATTGAAAGGTTACACACAAAGTCTCACCCCTCCATGGAAGTATGGAGGGGGATATATAGGTCAACAAACACACAACTTTAAAATAATGACGCTTCTAGTCCATGTGTTTGTGACTTTCAAGATAGCTAATGTAATCCCGTAAATGTCGTTCCATTTACATGTTAGGATTATAAACTTTGATCCTAACAATCTTCCCCCAATGGGGCGACATAAGGGATTACTTACAACATTCCTACAAGTACAAATACAAATAAAGAAAGGTCTTCATCGGCTCTTCAAGTGCTGAGGATGACTACAGTTGACGCTCTTTGTCTTCATCTTGTACCTCGGCTTGAGAACTTTATCTTTACTTGTAGGCAAATGATGTAATATGCATGAAATGGATTAACTTCCCCCCAATTCATGCTGCATGTCTTTAGCGGCTTCTTCGTACACTTCTTTTTGGCAAAGTTTCTGAATCAGCTTCCCCCAAAACTGACAACCGTCTTCAGCAGATTTGAAACTTTGATGTAGTCAACATGTCTTCTAACTTTTGAAGTTTTAAGTACGCAGCGGAATTTGTAGAAAACACCGTAAACCACACCAAGCAAATCTGACTAGTCACTTAATCACAGTTATGCTCAACGCGGAAGCTCCGTTCGGGGGTAACATGCAAGAAATCAGCAAGATCTTCTAACTTAAGTAGACTACTTCACACTTCATAACCTGCGAGAGTTGAAATTATTACACCAAAATCACAAAATTGAACCACTGATCATCTCTGCGGACGTCTCTCCGGTAGTAATAAAATTGTAAGCTCGATCACGTGAGTCTATTATGCGTCCCTGATGTGCACATTTCTTCCCCCTAATTGCAGAACCTCGTGGAAAATGAGTGTTTTCGCAAAGACGTCAAGAAAAGTCAAAGAAGCAAAACAACACCCACTCTCTCTTCCCCCACGATGTCTTCGCGGAATCGGAAGCATACACACTATATTTACGATGGAAACGGAGGCAGCGTAACCCCATATGTCTAACTAACCGATTATGTATGAAGTATCATAAATAGCCCGTGAGAATCAACTGCTGATAAACATCTCTACTCTTTTATACTCCTCTCAACTAACTCTTTACCGACCCCATTATCATTCTGTCGGCTCTTTGTAGTGACCACTGATGGAGAAAACCCAATATGACGAACTTGAGAACGGAGTAGAATAACCCAAACTTGTGACTTAAACTTGTACTATTGTATGACTAAGAGCGGCGTAGAGAGTTCGTCCACCATCGAATCCCTAAGTCCTCTATACTCTACAACCATCAAGTATAAGATGTACATCACCTCTTGAGTATCCACAACTTTGTGTGACACTGAGCACTACAACGTAACTCCTTAAAGTGATAGCTATACACTGTGAGCACAACAACGTAACTCCTTATATCAGGTATAACTAGACAACCCAAGTCTCTATCATTCGTACGAATAAAAGCTCGAACAAGGATCTCGAAGAATCATGCATCCAACCAACCCCGATATCTTCAAAATACTAAGTACACGCACCCGTGAAATTCCACTTCAACCTCAAATAAATAATAAAGAATTATCGACGTAGTCACTTCTTGCGGTTAAATGCCCAAATCTAGCCTTTTGACGGTTAATTTGAACTTTGATAATGGTTTTCCCGATCTTGTCAAAAATGTATCCCCGTGAAAATTTGCAATAACCAACATATCATTCTTTTTACCAATTAATGTGCCAAAGTTAACACAATGTATTAAAAATACATTAAATAATAACATTTCAGCCTATGTGTTAATTCGCTTAAGCATATTTGGATCATGAATCATTGTAAGCTCAGACAAATCCAATGCCATTTTACTTTTACAACTCAAGATTCATACGGGTACAAGGCCCAGTCTGAAACAATAATAGACCCGGTCCATCTCCATACCCTAAATACACGGTTAACACCATTAGATAACCCTAGACCACATTACATCCGCCCCCATCCTCTCTGTATTGTGAAAATACTCAGTCAAAGTAAATTCCTTCCACCTTATCTCTCTCAATTGAAAATGCATCACCAAACCATATCTCCATCACCATACCAACATAATCTCATCTCAACAATCATCTATCATCAACAAACGAAGCCCAATCAAGAGCATTTACGCTTTTTTTTTTTTTTTTTTTTTTTTTTTTTTTTTTTTCTGCTTATAAATACCGAACACACATACAACACAGATTAACCGTGACTTTTGTTGTAATATTCAGCTCAAGACGAATCAAGAAAGCCCTTTGAATGCTTCAAGATCCATTTCATGGGTCTCGGGTAGGTTTGTATTTTGTTGTACTCGTCTTGGTTTTGGTCAAGAACGAAAGACAGAAGGAAATTAACTAATTAGTTAAATTTCTTTCTTGTGTATTTCGGATATTAGATGAAGCATAAGCTTAAAAAAAATCAATGATTTTATTCCATTCGTGGTTTAGACCTTCAATGGTTTGATGTTACTTTGAATACCATGAATGAATCTGAGATCTATTAAATTTTTCATTAAAGTACGAGTCTTGATTGAGAGTGTTGAGGTTGGAGTGTTTGTATACTGATAGATCGAAGAAGATGGTTTAGGATAGATGTTGTGGTTGAGTTTTTGACTTTGTTTATCCATCAGACATGGGTCTCTTTTGATTTGTCCATTTGGTTTTGACTTATGATCCTCAAAGAGTCTTGTTTGGTATTTTGGTTGGTCAACAGTCTCCTCTTCATCATAATATCTTAATCTTCTTTTAGAAAAATTTTCGAAAGTTTATGCTTATCGAGAACATGATTTTCGAGAACGTGTTTATCGAGAATTGGAACACTTTTCGAAAAATTTAAAAAATTTCGAAAATTTCGGGTATTGTGTTCTCGAAAAGTATATGTTCTCGATAACAAGTACATCAAGAATTTCTTATACAAGAAATTCCGACTTTTCCGGTGATTTTCCGACTGTTTATCCAGTTTTTGATGAGCTTTCCGACCAGCTTCTTCAACCATCATTTCTGACTCAGTTTATGACCATGACTCTTCAATAACAAATGTTAAAGGTGACAACTTAGAGATGACAACTTAACAGTTTTGACCAGTTGTTGACAACATGATATTTGTTAGTGTAGAAACCGTGAATGACATTATGACCATTTGATATACCATAAAAAACTGTTAAACCAAAAGAATCTGTAAAGTATAGTACGACACATGGTTAACCAGTTTCAAGATGACATTTTTGACAAGATACGAACATAATAATCAACAAAGTAATAACCTGGCTCTGATACCACCTGTTGGATCGTGTTTTTATGTTGATTATGTGATTCGGGAGGTCGGGTTTGATGGAAGAAGATGAAAGCCATAGTTAGAGAGAGAGAGTAGAGAGAGAAGGGAAATACTATGTGTTTTATTGAAATAAGAAAAATGAAAGGTTACACACAAAGTCTCACCCCTCCATGGAAGTATGGAGGGGGATATATAGGTCAACAAACACACAACTTTACAATAATGACGCTTCTAGTCCATGTGTTTGTGACTTTCAAGATAGCTAATGTAATCCCGTAAATGTCGTTCCATTTACGTGTTAGGATTATAAACTTTGATCCTAACAATAAGTATGTTGCAGATATTCTTAAGAGATTCAATTTCACAACTGTCAAGCCTACATCTACACCAGTGGATACTAACAAACCTTTAGGAAAAGATGAAGAAGGAGAAGATGTTGATGTCACATTATACAGGTCTATGATTGGATGTCTCATGTATTTAACTGCATCTAGACCTGATATTACTTTTGCTGTGTGTTTATGTGCAAGACATCAAGTTCATCCCAAGGTATCACACTTGAATGCTGTCAAGAGGATTTTCAGGTATGATGAGTATCTAAATACTCATCATTTTATACCAATCTGAACTGCCAAAACATCCAAAAATACTCAAATATGCATCAAAATACTTAAAATATCTTAGAAGTGTGTTTTATATGTTTCAAATGCAAAATATGCAAAAACAGATGAAAAACGTACAAAGTTTGCATAATTGGCAGTTTCAGTCCCTCAAGTTTCAAAAGTTGTCAAAAATAGTCCCTGGTTATTCTAAAAACTTCAAAAAGTCATCAAAGGTCCTTTTTAATCACAAAATTACATATTTAGTCCTTTGGTGCAAAGTTTCACAAAATTACAAGTTTAGTCCCTATACTTTGGAAATTGACATAAATGGTCCCTGGGATGTTAAAAACTTTGAGAAAAGCAATTTTGGTCCTTGTACTAATAATCTTTTGCAGGAATGGTCCTTGGGTGATAAGTTTGGTGAAATGACATATTTGGTCCCTGAAGTTTCAAGTTTGGCAAAAATAGTCCTCGGATATTTCAAAAGTGAAAAATATCAAAAATACCCGTGTACTATCCATTTATGGCAAAATAGGTCCTTATGATTACTTATGGGAATTTACATTTTCAGTCCCTATAATTTTCCCAAATTACAAAATTGGTCCTTATGTTACATAAACCAAACGGATCCTTATTATTTATATAAACCCAAAATCAAATCCAAACCCAACACATACCAAGCCCACCTTTTCTTTTTGTCCAGCCCAATCCCACTTAATAATATAAACGGGGTCAACTCCCCGTTTGACCAAACCACCCCACACCCCTTCCCTCTTTCTCCTTCCTCCACCACTGCAAATACCACAAACCACCAATCACCCACAGTTTTCACAAACCACCTCTCCCACCTGTCCCTCCACCTCACACATACTCCCAAACCCCATTAATACCCTTAAAACCCTCTCCACGCAATCTACAGTACCCAAAGACTTTTTTGGCGCGAAAAATATTTAAACGGGTAAGATGTGTTACAGAGATCCAACGGTTCTAATTGGTGGTGGGAATTGGTCCAGTGGGTCCCACAAACCCTAGAAGTCCATTAAAAAGAAGAATGAAGCAGAGGAAAAAGTAGTATTAGTTTAGTTTTAGCATAATTTAATCGTAGGTAGTGTAGAATCATTTCCAGTTGTATCTTTTCAATTTAAGCACTTGTATTCAGTTACTTTAATGTATGGAAACCCTTATTTCAAGTTAATTTCAAATTATAGTTAACAATTTCAGTTTTGACATTTTCAAGTGAATTTGACAAATTCATTTGAGACCTGTTGATTGTTATTGTTTCATGTTTTTATAAGCATTCATAAGCTCACATAAGCTCTGACAAAGCTTTGATAAGTTTTTAATATATGTTCTCACTAAGTATACTAAAAATAAGAAAAATAAAAGAAAAATAGAAATAAAATAAAAGTTATGAGCTAATGAAGAATCAAGATTGAAGAAGGTGTATTTTGGATGAACTTGGGTATTAGAAACCTTGTGGAAGGTTGTTAGGGTAGAGTTTTGATCACTGGTTCCTTTTTCTCAGTTTGAAGTTTTTATGTAAGCAATTCTAAATTTTTATCTTAATTAAGTTCTTGTTGTTTCTTTGGTGTAATTTGGTTCCAAATAGTTTAATTATCATATATTTAATCTGTTTTAAGTCTTAAAATCATAGTTGTAGTTTAATTATTAAAAGTTGTAGTGTAACTATCTAATATAGGAGTGTTTGGATAAGCCTGTTACCCTGTGTTCCAGGGTTTGTTTGTTAGTATTTTCTGTGTGCACAAGTCATATTAGGTCTAAGTCAGTTAGGCAAGTCATAAAATTGGGTAAGTTTAGTTCTAAAAGTCAAAATCACACCCCATAACCCTTGACAGCCCACTGTTGGGGATATTGGAGTTGAAACTCACCCATTTGGATCTAACTTTGTTCTAATACCCTAATCCAAGTCTAATATAACATAACATATAATAATTAACTGTTACATTAAGCTCAAAATTCACAAAAGTCAAATTAGCTCATTTTCATCAAAAGTCAAAAGTTAATTTTTCAGGTTTTTCCAAAACTAGTGCGATTCTTATAGAATTTAGGAGTAGGATTTAGGGCTTGAAATTGTTAGGACTTATAGTCCAACAGCTTATCTTTTAGATCCTTGCTTTCCTATATTTTTGTGATTTTTAGGGTGGGCCCCACAGACCTCCAAACACACCTGCAGGGCAAGGTATTGCCCTGCTGCAGTCACCACAGTCCCACCACCACCACTTTGGTGGTGGTTTCTGACCACCTCAGTGGTCACCATTACCCAAACTTAGTTCCTTTGAAGCCCCCTCCTACCAGGCTCTTAGTGTTGACCATTTGTTTGACCATAAGACCCCTGGGTCCCACCTAATTTAGCCACATAAGTTTGTCCCTTTTCTGAGTTGGTTTTGGTTTGGCAAAGTGCTTATTTTGATATATTAGCTTATTCTGAGTATCCCAAAGTGCTTATTCCTGCTCAAACTTGTTTACTTAACTTTAGTAAACCAGAATAATCCATAGTGGGCCCCACAATTATCCATTTGAGCTTATTTTCCTAGTTAGTCAACCAAAGTCAACTGTGGAGGTAATAAGCCCCCACAGTGCTTATTATTAAGCTATAAATTAGTTGTTTTTATTGAAGTTAGTTGTTTTAATGTATAAATTAGTTTTGTAAAAGAAAAATTCAATAAAAACTAATATAAAAATAAGTGATAGTTTCTATTTAATATAATTTAATTTTAATTTTCATTTTTAGATTTTTATTAAGTAAGTTGTATTTTTATATTTTTCTTAAATTCCTTTTATATTAAAGTATTTTTAATAATTTTCTCAGATTTTTATTTTGTCTTTTAGTATTAATTATAATTTAAATTAGTTTTATTAATAATTAATCAATAATTAAGTTATAAATAGCATAATTAGTTTTTATAAAGCAACACCTAGATTTTATATTTTTTCTAGCTTTTATAAGTCATAATATAATTTTAGTAATTTTTTTAGAATTTTTACTGTTCATTTACTAGTTTTTATAATTTAAATAGTTTAATTGGTAATTAATTAATAAATAGAATAATAATTAGTAAAGTAGTTTAAAAATATATAAAATAAAGTTTTTATAATTTTTTAGGATTTCTGTGATGGTTAATTAGATTTATAAAAATCTTCTTAATTATCTAAGTCTTTTTAGAATTTATAATAATTTAAATCATATAAATAGTTAAATAATAATTAAATAGTAATTAATTAATAATAATTAGATAAATAGTCTTAAAAATATAATTTCATTTTTAAAATAAGTTTTATAATATTTTAGACTTTTAAAAATTTTAATTTTAATTTTCTAGACTTATTTTACATTTTCTTATTTATTAGTTAATTATTAGATAATTAATAATAGTTATTAAATAATTAATAATTATAAAATAAATATTTTAAGTTTATTTAATTTGAATTTAAGCCCCTAAGGTATGCAAATTACTACTTTAGTTAAAATTGTTTTTGTTTCGTACGTTTACGTAGAATTAAAATAAACGTACACATTTTTAATTATTAAACGTTTTTAGATATCTAGGTTTCACGTAATCGTTCTAATAGTTTATCTAAGTCATTTGTTTTATAAAACCCTAGTGTAATAACTCACTTACACTTATACCCTTTCCTGTTCATATTCACTCGATCACAGACTCGTTTTTAATATCATCATAACCTCGTTGGGACATTACGACCCGGGGAAACACTGTATTCCACGGAAGCATTTCTCCCAGGCTGTTTGACTTTTACTATTGACCATTCACAAGTGGTTGAGAAATAAAATATAACTAGTTTGGGAGCAATCAAAATTTGGCGCCGCTGCCGGGGAGGTTGTGCGCTTATTCTAAACGAATTTGCGTATTAATGAATCTGAATACACGCTCATTGTATATTTATCCATCCTTGTTCATACTATTATCATATAAAACATTATAAAAACAAAAACAGTTCCCGAAAACATTTTAAAATCAGTTTTCAACGAACACAAAAACCCAAAAATATTTTCCTTCTATTAGTACTACAAAAATTTTCAAAAATACCAAAAATATTCACCTTTACACTCCTACCTATTTGATTCTTCATTTCTCATCCCCTAAACCCTTTGATTCTTTCTATGTCTTATTCCCACCCTCTTGTCTGTCAATGGTGTGGTAGTCCTTATAATGGTGGTCATTGCCTCAGTTGTGGCATGGTAGAGTCAGGAAACGGGTCTGTCTATAACCAGAATCCCTATTCCTACCATGATACGACTGATTCTTACCATCAGCTTCCACACCATGAGACTCAGCAGTTTAACTGTTGTGAGTACTGTGGTGGTTCACACTACAGTTCTGATTGTCAATCAGGAAGCACGCTTGTCTATGAGCAGTTTCCTAATAACAGTTTTGACTCACAACCACATCAATTCAACTGTTGTGAGTACTGTGGAGGTCCAATTACGACTATTCGTTTCAAGACCCACCTCCACAGTGCCAAATGAACCAAGCAACTCCTCATGAAACTCAGCAAGACCTTTGTTTAAAGGCTCTTGAGATATTAAAAGAACTTAAGGAGGAGTTGGCTAATATTTCGTTTCACAATGCACCAAGTTTTTCTTGTGTACATTGTGGGGGTCCTCATGATGATTTCAAATGTCAACCGTATTATAAACCTGAACATTGTTCTAGTTCTGATACATCCGGTTTTGACACATCCACACCCCCACAGTCTCCACTCATTCCATATTCTCGTGATAAATCTATCGCGGAATTACTTGCAGAAGAACATGCAGCTAGAGACGAAAGAAGCATGGAAGAATTACTAGTCTTAGAACAAGCAGCTATAACACATTCCAAATTTCACAATGCTGCTCTTCTCGATGAAGATGATGAAAGTGATGATACCTCATCAAGTTCATCAGTTGAGACTTCTTCCATGGAAATACAGGGAGAAAAGAGTATGGGAGAATTACTGGCAGCTGAACAAATGGAAATTATAAAATCCATGTATGCTAGTCCTTATCATCTCCCTCAGTCTACTGATATCATACCCGAGGTTCCCACTCACTCTCTGAACATGGGGGACGAGCATCTTGAAACTGTTCCTAAAAAGGAATCGGACGAATTCAGAAAGTCTAGTATTGAGAACCTTGTCTCAATCCCAAGTGAGTCACAGGGAATTCTTGATCATATGTGTGATATCCCTCCTCCTCTTGTCTTTCCAAATGATCATATTGAGATATTCTCTGATTCTGATGAGAACTATTCTTTATCTTGTGGAGACATAAGTTATGTGGGGGAATTACCTTCTGAGCTTGTCAACTCAGAAGAAGAGAATGATGAAGAAATTATCCAAGACGAAGCTCTTCATCTTACATTATTAAATGCTAATCTTCTCATTTCTAGAATCGAGGCTTTTAATGAAAAGCCTATTTCATCTCCTATCCCCGTCAAGGATAGTGAGATTTTGATCAATGATTCTATTCCGGAATTGCAAACGTTCCATTTTGATCAAACGGGAGAGAAGATAAGTGGTATCACCACTTCTCATTCTTATAATTCTCTTCCCGTTTATGAATCATTTACTATTGAGGAGTTCCCCAGTGAATTCACTCAAATCAATCCCGAATACGAATCATTCACCTTTGAGGAGTTCTCCGGTGAACTCACTCATATCATATCTCCACCGGAGTATGATAACTTTTATTTTGATCTAGACATACCCATAATATGTCTTGATCAAACGAGCTTAAAAGAGGAGATTCATGTAACAATGAATTCTCCTATTGAAGATGAGGAGTTAGTTATGATTTTCATCATGACTTTCTTTCTTTTCTTCATATATCCCGTGGCTTCTCCTGTTCTTCACTCTTTCGGGAGTGAGGACGTTATCTTTGACCCCGGCATTCTCATTTATAAATTATGAGCCGGGTACTTATCTCATCGGTGTGGAACTTTCACGTGCTTCAAATGTTTATCCAAACATCTTGAATGAAAGTCCGATGCAGATTGTCTCTTCCACATCATGCTTCCCCATGGACAGATAAATTCGGGGTCGAGTCAAGTTAGCGACTCGGTAAATAAAAACAGTAGCATGTACTTAGGGTTTTCACCCTAAGTGTGGGGAAAATACTAACCCACATGTTGTATATATGTATATATCCTCTAAAAAAAATGTGTGTACACAAACTTAAATAAAGGCTATAAAAGTATTTTCTTCTTACGTTCTAAGTGTTGGTTTAACACCCGGTACTTTGAATATTGAGGACAATATTCAGTTCTAAGTGTGGGGGGAGATTCGTTATTCTAACGAATTTAAACACATGTTCCATCAAGAACCCCCATTTTAGCCAAAATTTTAAAATTTTTTCTCACTTAGAACGCAATAAATGGTTATCAGTCCGCCATGTCTAACCTACATAAGGATTGGCTAATCCAGGAGCAAACGGTTCTTGGTAAAGATATCTCAAAACCGTTGATGGCTTGCAATTTGCCTAAAATTGTATGGTACCTCAACTCGCCATATCCTAAAAAGCAAATGAGTTGGCTAGCCCGCAAGATTATGGCTTGTGGTAAAGGCAGTGGAAAAACCATAGTTGGTAATCAGCTCACCAAGATGTTGACTATTCCATCAAGAGTTGGCTAGTCCAGAAGCAAACGGCTTTTGGTAAAGACTAATCAAATCCGTTGACAGCTGGTGATTTGCTCAAAATCACACGGTTATCAGATGTACCACAATTCTTACATCTGGCTACTCCAGAAGTGATGGCTTTTGGTAAAGAGTTTTTCAAATCCATTAAGTTTTTCTCAAAAGATTGCTAGGGACTAGCAATAGTTTAGTGTGGAGGATTGATAAGTGTCTAAATACTCATCATTTTATACCAATTTGAACTGCCAAAACATCCAAAAACACTCAAATATGCATCAAAATACTTAAAATATCTTAGAAGTGTATTTTATATGTTTCAAATGCAAAATATGCAAAAACAGATGAAAAACGTACAAAGTTTGCATAATTGGCAGTTTCAGTCCCTCAAGTTTCAAAAGTTGTCAAAACTAGTCCCTGGTTATTCTAAAAAATTGAAAAAGTCATCAAAGGTCCTTTTTAATCACAAAATTACATATTTAGTCCTTTGGTGCAAAGTTTCACAAAATTACAAGTTTAGTCCCTATACTTTGGAAATTGACATAAATGGTCCCTGGGATGTTAAAAACTTTGAGAAAAGCAATTTTGGTCCTTGTACTAATAATCTTTTGCAGGAATGGTCCTTGGGTGATAAGTTTGGTGAAATGACATATTTGGTCCCTGAAGTTTCAAGTTTGGCAAAAATAGTCCTCGGATATTTCAAAAGTGAAAAATATCAAAAATACCCGTGTACTATCCATTTATGGCAAAATAGGTCCTTATGATTACTTATGGGAATTTACATTTTCAGTCCCTATAATTTTCCCAAATTACAAAATTGGTCCTTATGTTACATAAACCAAACGGATCCTTATTATTTATATAAACCCAAAATCAAATCCAAACCCAACACATACCAAGCCCACCTTTTCTTTTTGTCCAGCCCAATCCCACTTAATAATATAAACGGGGTCAACTCCCCGTTTGACCAAACCACCCCACACCCCTTCCCTCCTTCTCCTTCCTCCACCACTACAAATACCACAAACCACCAATCACCCACAGTTTTCACAAACCACCTCTCCCACCTGTCCCTCCACCTCACACATACTCCCAAACCCCATTAATACCCTTAAAACCCTCTCCACGCAATCTACAGTACCCAAAGACTTTTTTGGCGCAAAAAATATTTAAACGGGTAAGATGTGTTACAGAGATCCAACGGTTCTAATTGGTGGTGGGAATTGGTCCAGTGGGTCCCACAAACCCTAGAAGTCCATTAAAAAGAAGAATGAAGCAGAGGAAAAAGTAGTATTAGTTTAGTTTTAGCATAATTTAATCGTAGGTAGTGTAGAATCATTTCCAGTTGTATCTTTTCAATTTAAGCACTTGTATTCAGTTACTTTAATGTATGGAAACCCTTATTTCAAGTTAATTTCAAATTATAGTTAACAATTTCAGTTTTGACATTTTCAAGTGAATTTGACAAATTCATTTGAGACCTGTTGATTGTTATTGTTTCATGTTTTTATAAGCATTCATAAGCTCACATAAGCTCTGACAAAGCTTTGATAAGTTTTTAATATCTGTTCTCACTAAGTATACTAAAAATAAGAAAAATAAAAGAAAAATAGAAATAAAATAAAAGTTATGAGCTAATGAAGAATCAAGATTGAAGAAGGTGTATTTTGGATGAACTTGGGTATTAGAAACCTTGTGGAAGGTTGTTAGGGTAGAGTTTTGATCACTGGTTCCTTTTTCTCAGTTTGAAGTTTTTATGTAAGCAATTCTAAATTTTTATCTTAATTAAGTTCTTGTTGTTTCTTTGGTGTAATTTGGTTCCAAATAGTTTAATTATCATATATTTAATCTGTTTTAAGTCTTAAAATCATAGTTGTAGTTTAATTATTAAAAGTTGTAGTGTAACTATCTAATATAGGAGTGTTTAGATAAGCCTGTTACCCTGTGTTCCAGGGTTTGTTTGTTAGTATTTTCTATGTGCACAAGTCATATTAGGTCTAAGTCAGTTAGGCAAGTCATAAAATTGGATAAGTTTAGTTCTAAAAGTCAAAATCACACCCCATAACCCTTGACAGCCCACTGTTGGGGATTGTGGAGTTGAAACTCACCCATTTGGATCTAACTTTGTTCTAGTACCCTAATCCAAGTCTAATATAACATAACATATAATAATTAACTGTTACATTAAGCTCAAAATTTACAAAAGTCAAATTAGCTCATTTTCATCAAAAGTCAAAAGTTAATTTTTCAGGTTTTTCCAAAACTAGTGGGATTTTTATAGAATTTAGGAGTAGGATTTAGGGCTTGAAATTGTTAGGACTTATAGTCCAACAACTTATCTTTTAGATCCTTGCTTTCCTATGTTTTTGTGATTTTTAGGGTGGGCCCCACAAACCTCCAAACACACCTGCAGGGCAAGGTATTGCCCTGCTGCAGTCACCACAGTCCCACCACCACCATTTTGGTGGTGGTTTCTGACCACCTCAGTGGTCACCATTACCCAAACTTAGTTCCTTTGAACCCCCTTCTACCAGGCTCTTAGTGTTGACCATTTGTTTGACCATAAGACCCCTGGGTCCCGCCTAATTTAGCCACATAAGTTTGTCCCTTTTTTGAGTTGGTTTTGGTTTGGCAAAGTGCTTATTTTGATATATTAGCTTTTTCTGAGTATCCCAAAGTGCTTATTCCTGCTCAAACTTGTTTACTTAACTTTAGTAAACCAAAATAATCCATAGTGGGCCCCACAATTATCCATTTGAGCTTATTTTCCTAGTTAGTCAACCAAAGTCAGTTGTGGAAGTAATAAGCCCCCACAGTGCTTATTATTAAGCTATAAATTAGTTGTTTTTATTAAAGTTAGTTTTTTTTATATATAAATTAGTTTTGTAAAAGAAAAATTCAAGAAAAACAAATATAAAAATAAGTGATAGTTTCTATTTAATATAATTTAATTTTAATTTTCATTTTTAGATTTTTATTATGTAAGTTGTATTTTTATATTTTTCTTAAATTCCTTTTATATTAAAGTATTTTTAATAATTTTCTCAGATTTTTATTTTGTCTTTTAGTATGAATTATAATTTAAATTAGTTTTATTAATAATTAATCAATAATTAAGTTATAAATAGCATAATTAATTTTTATAAAGCAACACCTAGATTTTATATTTTTTCTAGCTTTTATAAGTCATAATATAATTTTATTAATTTTTCTAGAATTTTTACTGTTCATTTACTAGTTTTTATAATTTAAATAGTTTAATTGGTAATTAATTAATAAATAGAATAATAATTAGTAAACTAGTTTAAAAATATATAAAATAAAGTTTTTATAATTTTTTAGGATTCCTGTGATGGTTAATTAGATTTATAAAAATCTTCTTAATTATCTAAGTCTTTTTAGTATTTATAATAATTTAAATCATATAAATAGTTAAATAATAATTAAATAGTAATTAATTAATAATAATTAGATAAATAGTCTTAAAAATATAATTTCATTTTTAAAATAAGTTTTATAATATTTTAGGATTTTACAAATTTTAATTTTAATTTTCTAGACTTATTTTACATTTTCTTATTTGTTAGTTAATTATTAGATAATTAATAATAGTTATTAAATAATAATAATTAACTAAATAATTAATAATTATAAAATAAATATTTTAAGTTTATTTAATTTGCATTTAAGCCCCTAAGGTATGCAAATTACTACTTTAGTTAAAATTGTTTTTGTTTCGTACGTTTACGTAGAATTAAAATAAACGTACACGTTTTTAATTATTAAACGTTTTCTGATATCTAGGTTTCACGTAATCGTTCTAATAGTTTATCTAAGTCATTTGTTTTATAAAACACTAGTGTAATCACTCACTCACACTTATACCCTTTCCTGTTCATATTCACTCGATCACAGACTCGTTTTTAATATCATCACAACCTCGTTGGGTCATTACGATCCGGGGAAACACTGTATTCCACGGAAGAATTTCTCCCAGGCTGTTTGACTTTTACTATTGACCATTCACAAGTGGTTGAGAAATAAAATATAACTAGTTTGGGTGCAATCAAGGTACCTTAGGCAACAACCTAAGCTAGGATTATGGTATCCTAGGGACTCACCTTTCCATCTATAAGCCTTTTCAGATAGTGATTATGCTGGAGATAACTATGACAGAAGATCTACAACTGGAGGGTGTCAGTACCTTGGAAGCAGATTAGTCTCATGGCAATGTAAGAAGCAAACAATTGCAGCAACCTCTTCTACAGAAGCAGAGTATGTAACTGCTGCAAGTTGTTGTGCACAAGTACTTTGGTTGCAAAATCAGCTTTTGGATTATGGGTTCAACTTTAAGAATACTCCTATCAAAATTGATAATGATAGTACTATCTGTATTGTGAAGAATCCAGTTTATCATTCCAAGACCAAGCACATTCAGATTAGGCATCATTTTGTTAGAGATTGCTATGAGCACAGGCTTATCAATGTGGTTAAAGTTCATACTGATGATAATGAAGCAGATCTACTCACAAAAGGCTTTGATGTTTCAAGATTTACCTTTTTAGTTGTGAGTATTGGCATGATTAATAATTAAGCTATTTTTGAGGGGAGGCATTAGTAGTTAGTAGTTAGTCATTATTTGAGGGGAGGTTACATGTATCATTCATAAAGAAGAAATTTTATTCATCATTCCAAAGGAGTTACAACAAACCATTCTACATCATAACACAGACACATATGACATTCAGACACAGACAAGACAAACAAACAACTTCCACAACCTACTACCAAGCTCCACACAACCTACTCCATAGGTCTTTTTCCCTTGCCCTCATAGCTTTGCTTTCCTTTCTGAGCAGTCTTTCTTTTGTCATCAAAAGAAGCTTGATTTCTTGGGCAAGCCTGGCCAAGAACTTTCTTGGGTGGTTTCTCTTTCCTTGGAGCAGGCCACTTCATGTTCTGTATTGCTGATTCCAGGGCTTGGGTTAATGCATGTGGAAGCTCATTAGCCAGAGATGAACCAGGGACAAACTTTTTCTTCTTGGGATTTTTGTTGGTAGTGCTGGCTGCATCAGTTATGGAAGAGTTTGCAACACTCACTGATGAGGATGATCCATGGAGTCCTACAAACTCTACATGGGGAGGAATGTAATCCAACCATCCTGGATCTTCAAACTCAGAGTCAGAGTAGGGATAGTGCGTTTTTGAGTGCGTATAAAAAATATACAAAGTAGATGTGAGTGGAATTCGCTAATTAAACTTTAGGAAAAATTTAACTTGCGAAGACTCGTGAATACAATATATATATGTGATACTGGGTAAGTGAATACCCGGGTCGTGTCCCAACGAGGTGTGAATTGACAATATCGTGTGAGATTTGAGATTAAAATGCTTGTAAGGAATGGTTGAGAGATTATTTGGTATTGTGAATTACGGGAAATTGCAAATAACGTATGAAAAATAAAATTAACGCAACTAAAACATGAATTCGAACAAGGAATGAAAATTAAACTTTAAAAACTACTTAAAAGACTACGGGAAACATGATAAGGAAATTGGGAAACTCTAAACGTAATCTAATTTAAAAAATGTACAAGTAATTTAAATAAAACGTAAGTGCGCGAAATAAAACGTGAAATTAATGCTACACTAGTCCTACGGGGGTAAAAATTATTTTTCTACGATTCTAATGATGAAAGAAAATTTTTGGCAAAAGAAAAATATCTTTTTTCCGACTTTTATATTTTTATAATGAATTAATTCCTAAATAAACTAAATTAAATTAACAAAAATACTAAACTATTTTAGAAAAATATGAAAATTTTCAGAAAATTCTATCATCTAATAAAGTAGCTAAGAAAAATAAGTTGGGGTAAAAAGCAGTTCTAAATAAGCATGTAATAAGCAAATTAAAAGCTGAGAATGATTAATAAGCTAAAAGAACTTAACTACTTGAAATGATTTGCAATGTAAAACATAACAAGAAAGACTAAATGGCTCATACAGAAAGGGTTGTCTGCTTGGGTATTGTGTGTGTGAACTGTGAGTCCCAGGTTCGAATCCTGGGTGTAGCACTTTTTCTTTTATTTTTTTGTTTTTAACTTTTCTTTTGCGAACTGATGGAACACATGAACAATAACAATTTTATAACAGATACTCTCTCTAAAACAAATCAAATGGGCAGATATTAAGGGCAAAGTGCAACAGTTGAACTAAAATCACATGCAAAAGGAAAACTTGCTTATCAATTAATGAACCAATAAAAAATATACTAAACGATTTCGAGTAATAAGCTCAAATGATTAACTGATTGCGCAAAAGAAAACCTTTTATAAGCCTATCTTGAGCCTAATATGCTATATAAAACTTAAAAGAAAACGAACATAAGTAGGCATTACTGTACTAATGGAAAGCAGGAAATAAAATGGAAAACACAAAGGTTTAAACACAACTCAAAACCAAGCAGCCCAACTACCTATATTAAGCCACAACTCAGGCTAAGGGGGTAATAAGCTAGCACCTCTAAACCTATAAACAACATCTAACTACTGACAAGGGCTGTTTGGAGGCACCAAGCTGCTGAAGCAGCAGGCCCTAAGGGGGGTGATTGTAGGGCTAAAATAAGCTGTTAATAAGCCATAAAAAGTTGAAGTAAGCTCGAACTTACAAAGTCTAAACTACAAACTAATGATAAAACCAAAAATCTAATCCTAAAACTTACTAAATCTAAGCTAACATTGAGGACAAGAGGGACAATCGAGCCAGAACCTACTGATGCAACAGTTAGCGTAAATGGGCAAAAATGGGCTTATTGACCTCGAAACTCAACGCATAAACTCGGAAACCTATAGTGACCTATTCTAAACATGTTAGGACTAATAGGAAGCAAAATTAACAACAAATAATGTCTAAACTAAGATCTACACTAACTTAATATATGAAAACAGTTATAACCAAACAAATTTGGAAAATTAAACAAGAAGCTAAGAAACTACTGGAAATCACTTGCACTTACTTCTAAACTACTAATAACAATCACCTAAAGCTGTTTTAAATTTGAAACTTTGGTAAAGACAAGTTTTGGCTGAAAAACAAACTTAAGCCAAACACCACTTTAAATGGGTCTGACTCGGATTTTTACTACAAATGTTTCAAGACTCCTAGAAACTGAAACCAATGAACTAGATAAACTATGTAATGGTGAATTAAGCACAACCCTCACACTAAATAGAAGTTTAATAAGCAGAAATAGATAAGTAGTTGTACAGTTACATAAAAAAAATTAAACTTTCATTGAATTTTAAAGAAAAGGGAATACAAAAGACTTAAATAAAACTAACATATTGAGAAACTAAACTAAAAACTCCTAACTAATGACTGCCTTTTAAAGGCTTACAAGAAGAGTATTTATACTAAACTAGGATTAGGGTTTCCTTTTCTTTGCTTTGTCTTCTTGTGTCGCACTTTCTTGGTCTTCGTACAGTTGCTATTGGTGCCAAAGATGTTGTGGATTTGTGACCTGTCAAAGGTGTTAGATGGTCTCTCGTGACTACTTTCTTGGAGGAGGTGATGGTATGGGGGAAGGTGAAGGGTAGCAGATGGATGGCGTGGAGTGGTGGTTTAGTTTCCTGGATAAAGGGAGGATTGTATGGTGGATAAAGGAGAGCAGGGGTTGAAGGAGATGGTGAGGCGTGTTTTTACTTGGTCAAGGGTGTGGGAGTTTTATTATAAAACGTAAAGCAGGTTTTTTTTGGGTAGGGTTTGTAGGGTGTTTGTGTGGGCTAGGAAGTTATGGGCTTAGGATTAGTTTGGGCCCAAGGGGTATAAGTTTATTAGTGTTGGGTTTTAGTAATAATGAAGGGATCCGTTTGGTATAAGGTTTAAGCAATCCCAAGGATAAAAAATGTACAATCTTAATTCTTGAGGGACTAATCCTGCCAATTTTCCAATCTTCACCCAAGGATCATTATGCCAATATTTAATTCCACAAGGTCCTTTGATGTTCAAACTCCAAAATAAAATACCGGGGACCATTTTTGCAACTTTTGAAATTTTGAAGGACCACAATTGCCAAACTTTGAAACTTTTCACCAAATGACTAATAATGACAACTTATGATTTCCAAAAGACCTTTGTTGATTTTTCTTCCGAAATAAATGCATAGGGACTAATTTTGTCAAATTTTGAAAGTTCAGGGACTGATTTTGACAACTCTTCATATTTTGCTCGATTTTCGTCTGTTTTCAATCCTTTGTACCTGAAACACACAAAAACATACTCAAAGGATATTTGTGATGTTATTTGACCATTTTGAAATGTTTTTGATTGTTTTGACTCGAAAATTGGATGAAAAGATATGTGCAAAAAGACACATATCAAATCCCCCACACTAAGCAATTGCTAGTCCCTAGCAATTTTTTGAAAATTTATTGGATTTGAAGTCTCTTTACCAAAAGCCATTACTTCTGGAGTAGCCAAATATTTTGATTCAAGTAAGAACTATGGTCCACCTGATAACCATGTGATTTTGAGCAAACCACCAGCTGTCAACGGATTTGATTTGTCTTTACCAGAAGCCGTTTGCTTCTGGACTAGCCAACTCTTGATGGACAAAGTCAACATCTTGGTGAGCTGATTACCAATTATGGTTTTCAACTGCCTTTACCACAAGCCATAATCTTGCGGGCTAGCCAACTCTTTCACTTTTTAGGATATGGCGAGTTGAGATACCATACAGTTTTGGGCAAATTGCAAGCCGTCAACGGATTTGAGATATCTTTACCAAGAGCCGTTTGCTCCTGGATTAGCCAATCCTTTTGTCGGTTAGACATGGCGGACTGATAACCACAAAAAAATTTAAAACTCAAGTGATTTTTTTTTTTTATAATTTTTGCCAAAAACTGGGGGTACTAGATGGTAAAATGTGATAAAATTCGCTAGAATTTCCCCCCCCCCCCCCACACACTTAGAATTGAATATTGTCCTCAATATTCAAAGTCCCGGCTATTATGCCGACTCTTTGAACGTAAAAGGGCAACATTACAAGCTAAATGTGGAAACACCATTTTTTTTCACTTTATTGGTAACCACAGCAGGGGTAACTCCCCCACACTTAGGGTGAAAACCCCATATACATGCTACTGTTTTTGTTTACCGAGTCGCTAGCTTGACTCGACCCCGAATTCATTGGTTCTTGGGGAAGCATGATGTGGAAAAGAAAATCTCCATCGAACTTTCATTCAAGATGTTTGGACAAACATTTGAAGCACGTGAAAGTTCCACACCGATGAGACATATAGACCCTAAATCAAATGAATGATAAATGGAAATGCCGGGGTCAAAGATGGTATCTTCATTCCCGAAGGAGTGAAGAACAAGAGAAGTCACCCTGTAGGTGAAGAAAAGGAAGAAAACCATGATGAAAATCATGATAAGATTTTCTTCCTCGAGAGCAGGCTCATTAGCCTGAATTTAGATTTCAAAGGTTAAGCTCATTGGGTTTAAAAACATCCTGGGAGGGAGGGTGGGAATTTGTAAATTCTCATGATTGAGTACATTTTCCCCTGGGCTATCATACTCCGGAGGAGTCATGATATGAGTGAGTTCACCGGAAAACTCCTCATGATGAGAATCATTCACATGATGTGAATTTGTGAACTCTTGTTCCATTGTGGACTCATCACTATCCTCATTCTGAATACCAAAGATTGGATTATCAGAAATCAAAGTGAATTCAGATTTGAATTCAAAAAGAGGATTGGTGAGAGTAGTTTTGAATGCTTCGGGAACAAAATGATTATCATTCTCTATTGGACTGTTAGGATCAGAACTGAGTGACGGATCATGATATAAGAGACTTTCAATTTCTCCCAGATCGGCTTCAAAGTCAACGAGATCATCGTCACTTCCCGTTGGAAGTGGATTGATGTGAGTGAGTTCATCGGCGAATTCCTCAAGAAGATGATCAGCATCAGAATGTGGAACTGATGCCTCAACATACTCGATGTCTCCATAAGATGCACAATCTTCGCTACAATTGGAGAAAGTCTTAAATTGATCTTTTGGACACTCAAGAGGGGAAGGTGGATCACACATATGATCAAAAGTTCCCTGTGACTCTCTTGGGATTAGGACAAGGCTCTCAACACTAGACTTTATGAATTCGTCCGATTCCTTATCAGGAACAGTGCTAAGATGCTCATCCCCCATGTTTAGAGAGTGAGTGTGAACTTCGGGTGTGATAACAACAGACTGAGGGAGTTGAGAAGTACTAGCAGTTATGGATTCTTCAAGTTCCATTTGATCAACGGCTAGTGACTTCGTCACATTATTTTCTCCCTGATTTTTCATGAAAGGAACCACAACTGATGAATTTGATGAGCCTTGACGAATATCAAGGGTATCTTCATCATTACTATCGTCATCGTCATCGTAGATGATAGTTTTACGCATTCGAAATCTTACTCTAGCTGCTTCTTCTGCTTCTTCAGCTAGTATTTCTTTGTAAGACTTTCGGACGAGGTTCTTCCGGAGCAGGTTTGTTAACCAAATCCTTAAGATCATTTAAAGTATTTAAAACATTTTGCAAAAGTTCTTGAGGAAATGGTTGAGGTTGTGTTTCAAAAGTTTGGTATTGTGGAGGTTGGTCGTGATAATTGTTGTTACAAGGAAAAATATTCCTAGTTTGACAATCGGTGCTAAAATGCGGACTTCCACAATACTCACAACCGTATTGTTGTGAAGTTTGTGCATTTTGAAACGATTCGGCATTGCAATTTTGATAACACGGATTATGCTCATATGAAATGAAATTGTTTTGTGGCTTATTGCAAAAGCTCGGATTAGAATCGTAAGCGAATGAATTACTCGAACCACAAAACAAACAACTTCCATTTTGAATATCATTACCACATCGTTCACATGTACACCAACGACATGGCAACCCGAAAAGCGGCTCTCCACAACCGACACAAGGAATAAAAGTCAGAGGTGGGACAAGTTGTGTGCTCTGAGAGCTAGGAATTTCCACCACTTCCGTTATGGTCTCTGGTTTTTGTTCTTGATAAACGTGAAGATTAGGCAAGTCGTTCTTTTCAGTCACTACTCTATGCTCTGTACGTTTGTTTGACAAACCTTTAACCGTAAATCCTGAAAGGTTAGAATCAATTCTTGATGGTTTGTCATTAATAGCGCGTATCTCAGGCAGTGATGGGTAGTTGGAAGAATTTGGTGAATCATCGAGAGAATTTGGATTTATGAACAAATTGCACGTAGTGCAAAAGCTGTTACTACAATTATTTCCACACTTCTCACAAATACACCGGAAACAACGATAGCCATTCCCAATCGGGCTTTTACAGTGAAAACACGTGTAGCCGGGAGACGCCATAAGAATTATACATGAGAGGGGTATAAGAAGGTAGAATCAAACGGTTAGAGGGTAAGGAAAAATATTTTTGGGTTTTTCGAAAAACACATCAATTAAAACGAGACCAACTCAAAAATGACAATTGTGAACTTAAACCAATAATCACAATGTAAATGGCTTCTTTGAAAAAGGTACACCAATTCACAAGGATACAATGTCAAGTTTTAATCTTTTGTTTGGGAACTTATTAATGTTCACACCCCCAGTTGGTAGGTGTTCTGCCTTGGTTCTCGACGGTGTGTTTTATGCTTATTTTATTTAACAAGAAAAACGGAAAATGTTTTTGTATTTTTTTTATATGATAGATATACATACTAAAGAAAAGGAAAATATTTTTGTGTTTTATACTTTTTTTGAGAACGATAACTTCTTGACGAAGGTTCTACAAGTCACTAATCGTTGAAATCATAACGATATTGTCGCAACACAACCTCCCCGGCAGCGGCGCCATTTTGATAGTGCGTTTTTGAGTGCGTATCAAAAATATACAAAGTAGATGTGAGTGGAATTCGCTAATTAAACTTTAGGAAAAATTTAACTTGCGAAGACTCGTGAATACAATATATATATATATATATATATATATATATATATATATATATATATATATATATATATATATATATATATATATATATATATGTGTGTGTGTGTGTGTGTGTGTGTGTGTGTGTGTGTGTGTGTGTGTGTGTGTGTGTGTGTGTGTGTGATACCGGGTAAGTGAATACCCGGGTCGTGTCCCAACGAGGTGTGAATTGACAATATCGTGTGAGATTTGAGATTAAAATGCTTGTAAGGAATGGTTGAGAGATTATTTGGTGTTGTGAATTACGGGAAATTGCAAATAACGTACGAAAAATAAAATTAACGCAACTAAAACATGAATTCGAACAAGGAATGAAAATTAAACTTTAAAAACTACTTAAAAGACTACGGGAAATATGATAAGGAAATTGGGAAACTCTAAACGTAATCTAATTTCAAAAACGTACAAGTAATTTAAATAAAACGTAAGTGCGCGAAATAAAACGTGAAATTAATGCTACACTAGTCCTACGGGGGTAAAAATTATTTTTCTACGATTCTAATGATGAAAGAAAATTTTTGGCAAAAGAAAAATATTTTTTTTCCGACTTTTATATTTTTTATAATGAATTAATTCCTAAATAAACTAAATTAAATTAACAAAAATACTAAACTATTTTAGAAATATTTGAAAATTTTCAGAAAATTCTATCATCTAATAAAGTAGCTAAGAAAAATAAGATGGGGTAAAAAGCAGTTCTAAATAAGCATGTAATAAGCAAATTAAAAGCTGAGAATGATTAATAAGCTAAAAGAACTTAACTACTTGAAATGATTTGCAAAGTAAAACATAACAAGAAAGACTAAATGGCTCATATGGAAAGGGTTGTCTGCTTGGGTATTGTGTGTGTGAACTATGAGTCCCAGGTTCGAATCCTGGGTGTAGCACTTTTTCTTTTATTTTTTTGTTTTTAACTTTTCTTTTGCGAACTGATGGAACACATGAACAATAACAATTTTATAACTGATACTCTCTCTAAAACAAATTAAATGAGCAGATATTAAGGGCAAAGTGCAACAGTTGAACTAAAATCACATGCAAAAGGAAAACTTGCTTATCAATTAATGAACCAATAACAAATATACTAAACGATTTCGAGTAATAAGCTCAAATGATTAACTGATTGCGCAAAAGAAAACCTTTTATAAGCCTATCTTGAGCCTAATATGCTATACAAAACTTAAAAGAAAAACGAACATAAGTAGGCATTACTGTACTAATGGAAAGCAGGAAATAAAATGGAAAACACAAAGGTTTAAACACAACTCAAAACCAAGCAACCCAACTACCTATACTAAGCCACAACTCAGGCTAAGGAGGTAATAAGCTAGCACCTCTAAACCTATAAACAACATCTAACTACTGACAAGGGCTGTTTGGAGGCACCAAGCTGCTGAAGCAGCAGACCCTAAGGGGGGGGGGGTGATTGTAGGGCTAAAATAAGCTGTTAATAAGCCATAAAAAGTGGAAGTAAGCTCGAACTTACAAAGTCTAAACTACAAACTAATGATAAAACCAAAAATCTAATCCTAAAACTTACTAAATCTAATCTAACATTGAGGACAAGAGGGACAATCGAGCCAGAACCTACTGATGCAACAGTTAGCGTAAATAGGCAAAAATGGGCTTATTGACCTGGAAACTCAACGCATAAACTCGGAAACCTATAGTGACTTATTCTAAACATGTTAGGACTAATATGAAGCAAAATTAACAACAAATAATGTCTAAACTAAGATCTACACTAACTTAATATACGAAAATAGTTATAACCAAACAAATTTGGAAAATTAAACAAGAAGCTAAGAAACTACTGGAAATCACTTGCACTTACTTCTAAACTACTAATAACAATCACCTAAAGCTGTTTTAAATTCGAAACTTTGGTAAAGACAAGTTTTGGCTGAAAAACAAACTTAAGCCAAACACCACTTTAAATGGGTCTAACTCGGATTTTTACTACAAATGTTTCAAGACTCCTAGAAACTGAAACCAATGAACTAGATAAACTATGTAATGGTGAATTAAGCACAACCCTCACACTAAATAGAAGTTTAATAAGCAGAAATAGATAAGTAGTTGTACAGTTACATAAAAAAAATTAAACTTTCATTGAATTTTAAAGAAAAGGGAATACAAAAGACTTAAATAAAACTAACATATTGAGAAACTAAACTAAAAACTCCTAACTAATGACTGCCTTTTAAAGGCTTACAAGAAGAGTATGGTGGATAAAGGAGAGCAGGGGTTGAAGGAGATGGTGAGGCGTGTTTTGACTTGGTCAAGGGTGTGGGAGTTTTATTATAAAACGTAAAGCAGGTTTTTTTGGGTAGGGTTTGTAGGGTGTTTGTGTGGGCTAGGAAGTTATGGGCTTAGGATTAGTTTGGGCCCAAGGGGTATAAGGTTTTTAGTGTTGGGTTTTAGTAATAATGAAGGGATCCGTTTGGTATAAGGTTTAAGCAATCCCAAGGATAAAAAATGTACAATCTGAATTCTTGAGGGACTAATCCTGCCAATTTTCCAATCTTCACCCAAGGATCATTATGCCAATATTTAATTCCACTAGGTCCTTTGATGTTCAAACTCCAAAATAAAATACCGGGGAACATTTTTGCAACTTTTGAAATTTTGAAGGATCACAATTGCCAAACTTTGAAACTTTTCACCAAATGACTAATAATGAAAACTTATGATTTCCAAAAGACCTTTGTTGATTTTTCTTCCGAAATAAATGCATAGGGACTAATTTAGTCAAATTTTGAAAGTTCAGGGACTGATTTTGACAACTCTTCATATTTTGCTCGATTTTCATCTGTTTTCAATCCTTTGTACCTGAAACACACAAAAACATACTCAAAGGATATTTGTGATGTTATTTGACCATTTTGAAATGTTTTTGATTGTTTTGACTCGAAAATTGGACGAAAAGATATGTGCAAAAAGACACATATCAAATCCCCCACACTAAGCAATTGCTAGTCCCTAGCAATTTTTTGAAAATTTAATGGATTTGAAGTCTCTTTACCAAAAGCCATTACTTCTGGAGTAGCCAAATATTTTGATTCAAGTAAGAACTATGGTCCACCTGATAACCATGTAATTTTGAGCAAACCACCAGCTGTCAACGGATTTGATTTGTCTTTACCAGAAGCCGTTTGCTTCTGGACAAGCTTATTAATCATTCTCAGCTTTTAATTTGCTTCAAAGTACTCAAACTCAAAGTGCTGGTATTCAAAGTACTGTTGCTGAAAACACTGGTCTGCAAGGTACTGCTGAGCAAGGTACTTCTACAATAAATTTTGAAGATGAAGCTAGTCCTTCTACTTTTATATAGCAAGAAGAAGTTAAGGTGTATACTGCAAGTGATGATGAAATAATTGCTCAGATTATGATGAATTTGAATAAATCTACTGGAGGTATACATATTTCTGAGCCTGCACAACAAGTTGCTAAAAGTACTTCTGAATCTGAAGAGTTATATCCCAAAGACAAAGGGAAAGGGATCTTGAAGCAGAAAGATATTAAGAAGAAAAAGAAGAAATTTACTCTTGCTCAGATCAGAGAACTAAAGATTGCAGAGGATGTAGAGGTTGCTAGAAAGCAACAAGCTGAGTATGATGCTGAGTATTTGGCAAAAAATAGTAGGCCAATTACAAAGAAGCCAATGACTATTGCTCAGGAAAGAAACTGGATGATAAGTTTCTTGAAAAGAAGAGGATACAAGAATTTACACAAAATGAGGTATCCAGAAGTGAAAGCTCTGTGGGATAAAGTACAAGAGGATATCAGGAAAGAAGTAGAAAACTTTGTACCCATGGATGTTGATAGAAAGAAGAAGTTAGAAGATATTAGAAAAGAACAGGCTGAGCAAAGAAGATTGAAAAGAAAGAAAGCAGTTCAAGATGATCAACTGTCAAAAATACTGAAGATAATTCATGAAGATACAGTTGATGAACTTAGAAACTATTTCAGAGTAGTAGATTTTGAAAATAAGAAGACTGAAGACTCTAGAAAGAAGTCCAAGATAATCTCATTCTCTGTGGTTGAATCTAAAGAAGGAAATTATCTTATGTTCAACAGAGAAGATGAAAGCTTCACAGTATTCAACATGTTATGGGATGTTTTGCATTTTATCACAAGAAAAGATCTCTATGACTTATATATTCAAGTGCAGACATACTATGCAGAGATTGAAGCATCAGGAGTGGAATTAATTTTGCTTGGATATTTAATTACCATCTGGGAAACTGAAGAAACAAGTGTTGATCCTCTGTGGAATGATCAAGAGAATTGGGAAATCACAAGATGGAGATTCTTTGAGTCATCAGGAGCTCATGCACTAGAGATGGAAGATGGTACCATGATTCATATGCTTGCTGACAGGAGATATCCATTGATTAGAGAAATTATGCTCAGAATGCTGGATTATGGAATGGAACTTGAAGATGAATCTAAGGTAGCTTTGGATGTTATCAAGCTATTTATCAGATGGACCAAGTCTAAAGAGTAATATTGCAAAATACTGGTATGATTTGTTTTGTATAATAAGTATTTTTCAAAGTACTGCAAAGACAAACAGTACTTTATCAAAGTACTGCTTGTTGATATAAACCAGTATAAGTCTTTTAAAATAAAATAAAAAGTTTTTGATGTTTAAAAGTGAAGAAAAAGGATTTGAAAAGAAACACATGGTGTTAGTATCTATACTGCACAACAAATGGTAATCAACTCACCATGTTTAACAGACAAGAAAGAGTTTGACTCATCATAAGGGTACGGCTCTGATGTGATAATCAAATCCATTTTTAGTTGACAATTTACTAAAAATTGTATGGTTTCAACTCACCATATCTGTATAAGTGAAGAGTTGGCTAGCCCACAAGGAAAAATGGCTTGTGGTAAAGGCTGTGGAAATCCATTTTTGGTAATTAGTTCACCATGGTTGATATCAAAGAACTAACTAGTCCAAAAGCAAACGGCTATTGGTAAAGACTAATCAAATTCGTTGATAGCTGATGATTTGCTAAAAATCATGTGGTTATCAATGTACCATGGTTGTTCTAACCTAAAACATTGGCTACTCCAGAGTTAATGGCTTTGGTAAAGAGACATCAAAATCCATTAATTTTCAATGATTCACCTCTCACAGGAGTTTACACACCTGGAAGTGATGAGAATAGTATGAAACTTTATAAGATTTGATGACTATTGTATCAAAATGTTGCTGAGTAGCTGAGGAAGTTTATTGCAAGAGAAGATGCTGATAAAGAGTACTTTGACACATGACAGATAGAAGATAAAGAGATAAAGAAACGATCTTTCTGAATGAATAAAGATTTTGAAGATCCAAGATAACAAAGAAACTTTAAATCAAGCAAATGGAGTTCAAGTTAGGGGAGGATTGTTGGGATATAAAAGATCAAGGTACTTCTGTATGTCAAAGTACTGCTGCATGAAGAATAAAGTCAACGTACTGCTGAAGATAAAAGTCAAAGTACTGCTGTTCACTGAAGAATGTTCAAAGTACTTCGAAGGAAACAAGGACTTATGTGCAATATTAATTAAAGGATTAATGTGTAATATTGAACTAATATTCTAGAATTAGTTAGGGATAATGACTTATCGTTCAAGTTATATGTTGTAAACCGACTTAAGGTTATCTATAGAAAGAGCCTTAAGAGGTATTAGTCGATATATGTTTTAGAGTTGTTCAAAGTCGATAATAGTTAGGGATTGTTAGTGAATCTCTGTAACAAAGCAGGTTCAAAGTTTGGTTAATATAAAATTTCTTCTTAAGCTTTATGTTAGTAGATTCCGCATACTTTACAAGGTTAAACAGTGTTTCAATATTAATAGTGTTAAGTTACTTAATATTATTAAACCTTTACAAGCTACAAAGTAGTTTGGTCAGAGTATATTGATCCAACAATGGGTACTCAGCTACAGGAAGCTCTAGAGGTTGTTACTGGGTTAGAAGGAAGGCTTGAGGACGAGAGACAGGAGACACGGGAACTGAGGGATATTGCTGCAATAATACAGGACGTGAACGAGCGACAGGCTGATGAGCTCGTTGCGGCCAACACCCGCATTCTGACACTTGAGCGTATGGTAGAAGACTCCCAGGCCAGGGAGAGAGACAGAGATCAGAGAATTAAGGAGTTGACTGAGATAGTCCGAGACCTCCAGCGCAAATTGGGAGACACACCAGGCGACTCATAGATTATTTATGTATCATTTATAGCTTGGACATCTTAACTTGCCACATGTGGCAATAATAAAAGACCTTGTATTAAGTTGTTTTGTAAACAATTGAACAAGTTATTAAAACACTATTGTTGGTTATGATTGCTATAAATCAACGTTAATTTATGTTGCTTTGGTTGTTTTCATATATTCATGTGTGTTGTGACACCCCTATACATCACCATATTACGATACCAAGTTGGTCATTATATATTCCATGTGTATTATGATGGTATTCAGACATGTCAAGATTTTATAAATCCCGTTGTTGTGATTCCAGATTGTGGCAGCACCATTACGATTTTTACAAATTTACCTTGTTATTGAATCATTCTAACATGACATGGTCATTATGTAAATTCTAAACATGTGCTTCTCTTGTGGTATTAATAGAAATATGCCTCGTGGAAGAACAACAGCCGCAACACCAACACCAGCCATGACTCCGGCCGATATCCAGAAAGGTTGCTGACAGTGTTGCTGCAGCACTGGAAACTCAAGTAGCTACCATGGCACGTGCAAGCAGCACCAATAGACCGACTGGAGAAAGCGAGGTGGCTGTAACTCGCAAATGCACTTACAAAGATTTCATGGGTTGCAAACCCACCTACTTTAAAGGAACAGAAGGAGTGACTGAGCTTGCTCGCTGGTTTGAGCATTCTGAGATAGTCTTCATGAGAAGCGGTTGTACTGATGACTGCAAAGTCTCATTTGCTACGGGAACTCTTTTAGAAGATGCTTTATCCTGGTGGAACTCTACTGCTCAGAATATGGGTATAGAAGAAGCTTATCGAATTTCATGGGCTGACTTCAAACAGAAAATGTTGAAGAAGTATTGTCCACGCACTGAGATCAGGAAGCTAGAAGATGAGTTTGATCGTCTAGTAGTGAAGGGAAATGACCTTAAGACTTATGACCGAAGGTTCCAAGAACTTGCTTTGCTATGTCCAACCAAGGTACCAGACCTTGAGAAGCTGCTGGAAAGGTATGTTGAAGGGTTGCCTAGAAGTATTGAAGGAAATGTCACTGCATCCAAACCTCAGACATTAGAAGAGGCCATCTCAATTACCTAGAAGTTATTGGAACGAGAGATAAAACGTGGTCAGGTCCAAGGAAACAATGATCATAAACGGAAGTTTGATGACAGAAGGACCACTCTCAACAACAACCACCACTCCAACAACAGTAGATACAACAACAACAACCAACACTACCAGCAAAACCAAAACAATCACCACAACCAACAGAATCGCAGGCAGGAAGCTGCCAGAGCCTATGTTGCCACACCCACTGAAGGAGGTGGGTGTGCGGGAAGACAACCTTTATGTAACCGATGCAAGATGCATCATACCAGACCATACACCGTTAGGTGCATGAAGTGTCAAAGGATAGACCATCTGACTAAGAACTACAAAGTTTCTGGAGCCAATCTACAACCAGTGGCCGTGGTGTACCACGGATGTGGTGAAAAAGGGCACTACAAGAGTCGGTGCCCAAAACAGGATGCGAACCAAAACAACAATGCTCGTGGAAGAGTTTATGTGCTAGGAGAAGGAAATGCTCAGCAAGACCCCAATGTAGTCACGGGTACGTTCTCACTTAACAACCATCTTGCCAAAGTTTTATTTGATTATGGAGCCGACAAAAGCTTTATATCTACTTCCTTTGCTTCCCTACTAAACATCACCCCAACCAAACTAGACACCACTTGTGAAATTGAACTAGCTGACGGAAAACTAGTAGGCACTAACACCGTAATCCGAGGTTGCACCTTACTCTTACTTGATCAACTTTTCAACATAGACCTCATGCCTATTAATCTTGGTAGTTTTGACATTGTCGTCGGCATGGATTGGTTCTCTAGGAACCATGCTAGGATCATCTGTGATGAGAAGGTCGTTCACATCCCTTTTCAAGGTGAAACACTAATCATTCGTGGTGAACGAAGTAAGACACGCCTAAGTATCATATCCCGTATGAAAACCATGAAGTATATAGATAAGGGATGTCACGACTTCTTAGCTCAAGTGACAGAAAATTAGTCAGAGGAAAAGTGACTTGAAGATGTACCGATAGTTAAAGATTTTCCTGAAGTATTTCCAGAGGATTTGCCTGGCCTCCCACCCATTCGCCAAGTGGAATTCCAGATTGATTTGGTGCCAGGAGTGGCACCAGTGGCGCAAGCACCTTATAGGTTGGCGCCATCCGAGATGAAAGAATTATCTGATCAATTGCAAGAATTATTAGATAAAGGATTCATTCGACCTAGTTCTTCGCCTTGGGGAGCTCCGGTGTTATTTGTCAAAAAAAGGACGGATCTCTTAGAATGTGTATTGATTATCGAAAGTTGAACAAACTTACAATAAAGAATCGATACCCATTACCCAGGATCGATGATCTTTTCAATCAACTTCAAGGATCGAGTGTTTACTCGAAGATTGATCTGAGGTCAGGCTATCACCAACTAAGAGTCAGGGAAGAAGATATCCCTAAGACAGCTTTCAAGACACGATACGGCCACTACGAGTTCCGAGTAATGCCATTTGGTTTGACCAACGCACCAGCTGTATTCATGGACTTGATGAATCGAGTGTGCAAGCCTTATTTGGACAAGTTCGTAATCATATTCATTGACGATATTCTCATTTATTCCCACAACAAAGAAGAGCACGCAGAGCACTTGGAAACTATCTTGGAGTTGCTCAAGAAAGAGGAATTGTATGCCAAATTCTCCAAGTGTGATTTCTGAATTCGAATATTGCAGTTTCTTGGACACGTGATCGATAACCAAGGTCTTCATGTTGACCCCGCAAAGATCGAGGTTGTTAAGGATAGGGCACCTCCTAAAAACCTTACGGAGATACGTCAATTCTTAGGTCTTGCTGGGTACTATCGCAGATTTATTGAAGGTTTCTCCAAAATCGCTAAACCTTTAACAGAATTAACACATAAGAAGAAGAGGTTTGACTGGGGGGAAAAGCAAGAGACGGCTTTTCAACTCTTGAAACAGAAACTTTGTGAAGCTCCGATTTTGGCATTACCAGAAGGAAGTGAAGATTTTGTTGTGTATTGCGATGCATCACACCAAGGTTTTGGTGCTGTGTTGATGCAAAGGAGCAAAGTTATTGCATATGCGTCCCGAAAACTCAAGACTCATGAGAAGAACTACACCACCCATGATCTGGAATTAGGAGCAGTGGTTTTTGCTCTTAAGTTATGGAGACACTACCTATACGGCACCAAGTGCATAGTATTCACAAATCATAAGAGTCTTCAGCACATTCTTGATCATAAGGAGTTAAACATGAGGCAACGCCGATGGTTAGAGCTGCTCAGTGACTATGATTGCGAGATTCGCTATCATCCTGGAAAGGCAAATGTTGTGGCAGATGCCTTGAGTCGAAAGGAGCGAAATACACCTCTCAGAGTCAAATCTCTGGGGATGACAATCAAATCACCACTTCCATCAAAAATCCTGGAGGCACAAACCGAATCCCTCAAGGAATAGAACAGACCAAGCGAGAAAATCTATGGTATGCCAGAGAGTGAGAATGGTTTCGTGAAGAGATCGGATGGAATGTTGTGCTTTCGAGACAGAAGTTGGATCCCACTCTATGGAGGGATACATGATCTCATTATGCACGAATCTCACAAGTCCAAGTATTCCATTCATCCAGGTTCAGATAAATGTACCAGGACCTCAAGAAACTCTATTGGTGGCCAAACATGAAAGCAGATATAGCCGAGTATGTCGAAAAGTGTTTGACATGCTCTAGGGTCAAAGCCGAATATCAAACGCCATCCGGTTTAGTGACACAACCAGAGATCCCAGAGTGGAAATGGGAGAGGATAACCATGGACTTCATTACAAAGCTACCTAAGACATCAAGTGGGTTTGACACCATCTGGGTCATCGTTGATCGTCGTACCAAATCCGCACATTTCTTGCCAATAAAGGAAACCGACGAGATGAGTACTCATGCGCGATTATATTTGAAAGAAATAGTCTCACGGCATGGAATGCCAATTTCCATTATCTCAGATCAAGATTAGCCGTTTCACGTCAAACTTTTGGCAGTCATTGCAGAAGGCATTGGGTACCCGATTAGATATGAGCACTGCGTATCACCCGCAGACCGACGGTCAAAGTGAGAGAACTATCCAAACCTTAGAGGACATGCTTCGAGCATGTGTGATCGACTTTCGTAAAGGCTGGGATAGGCACTTGCCGTTAGTAGAGTTCTCATACAACAACAGTTATCACGCTAGAATCAAGGCAACACCATTTGAAGCACTTTATGGTCGAAAATGCCGATCACCTGTTTGTTGGGTAGAAGTTGGAGATACACAAATCACAGGACCCGAGATTATTCAAGAAACCACCGATAAAATTGTACAAATCAAACAACGTCTACAAGCAGCCCGAGACCAACAAAAGAGTTATGCCGATGTGAGGCGAAAGCCCATGGAATTCCAAGTTGGAGATAGAGTCATGTTGAAAGTATCTCCTTGGAAAGGAATGGTTCGATTCGGTAAACGTGGAAAGTTAAACCCCAGGTACATTGGGCCATTCAAAATCGTAGAAAGGATCGGCCTAGTTACTATTTCATTTTGGAAGCTTCATAGATTTATCAAATCAGTTACTATTTCTTAATCTAATACTAAAAGAGATAAAATAACAGGAATATAGTTTGGTTAGTTGGCCATTTATGGCACTTAATCAACAATTCGAAGTGCTTTTCTTTCGTTTCTCTTCAAGTTTACCTACTACGATACCTGAATGGATGTGATCTCCACCAGACATACGTAATGCTTTAGCTTTTGCCTTTTGATAAACATATATTTTATATAGTGTCATTGAATCTCAAAATTTTAGGCTTTTGCTAGCACTTTTTAAACAGTGCCATTAAACGGTTAGATTTAATGACACTTGTAATACCTCGTAATTTACCCAGTTATTAAGTAATGTTAAACTCAAAATAAATTCTAATTGCAAGCTTGAGTAACCATTCTTATGAGTAATTTTTTTTATTGCAATGCAATTACAAACTATATCTATGTGACGCGATTCACATTTCACTTGGAACGAGCTCATACGCGTGCCACAGTAATTTAGCAACCCAAGTAATTAAATCGTATATATATATATATATATATATATATATATATATATATATATATATATATATATATATATATATATATATATATATATATATTGATGCGTGGGAATCGCACCTTGCTTTACCTCTCGAGGGATCTCGCGAGGCTTACAACCCCCACCAGGCAGTGTACCTGATCGTTGTAGTATAGTATAGTGACAAGTACCGGGGGATTGATCGTTCAGCTTAGGAATAGTGTCGCTAGGATTAGAAAACCTAATTAAAAGTTCTAGAGATGAAAGATGATTATTTTTGTATTTTTATATTTTTATGAAAGCAATTAAAATCTCGGGTTTTGAAAGAGTGGGCGGAATTAGTTGCTAATCAACTAACCCAAAGCTAAGATGCAATCAAAATAAAACAATAAAAATAAAGTTAAACTAATTAAACTAAGGTTGTGAGCAGTAATTGGAGAAATTGTGTTTACTTAGACTTCATTACTCCCTAGATATCTTTTACATGTCAATTACTTGTTACACTTGTATGAATGACGGGTTGTATTCCTTAATACCATTCGTGGAGTGGCATACATAGTGTTTATGCCATGATGAGGGATCTTGTGGAGGAGATCCTTAAAACGGGCCCAAGCCTCGTAGAAAGGTTCACCCCGCTGTTGCTCAAACCTCAAAATGTCCCTTCTAAGCATTGCAGTCTTTTCCGGCGGAAAGAATTGGGTAAGGAAACGATTGGCGAGATTTTCCCATGTGGTGATGGATCCCGCGGGTAAACGCTCAAGCCATTGACTAGCTTGATCCCGTAGAGAGAATTGGAATAGGCGTAAACGGGTAGTCTCTCTAGTTTCAACACCTAGGTCTATGGAATCTACGATTTTGAGGAAGTCCTTAAGGTGTTGGTTTGGATCTTCGGAACGAAGTCCATGGAATGCACATCCGTTTTGCACCAACCGGATGGTGTCGGATCGCAAGGGGGTCACATTGGCTCCGGTGAGCTCAATGGTGTTTCGGTAGCCTTGGTGGCTAGGTCGGGAATACTCTCCTAAGGTTCGGGGCCTAAGGGGTTTTAATGGTGGGTTTTGTTGTGGTGGGATGATGAGTTCAAAGATGTTACCACCTTCCATGATGTCGGATGGTAAAGAGTTACGAACAAAAGCACGAAGAAATAAGATAGACTAAAGAAGACCTAAAAATAAAAATAAAAAATCTTACTAGAAAGGAATCTAGCAAGTAGACCTAATGAAAAGAAATCCTAACCTAGACAATAACTATTCCCCAGGCTGCGGCGCCAAAAACTTGATGCGTGGGAATCGCACCTTGCTTTACCTCTCGAGGGATCTCGCGAGGCTTACAACCCCCACCAGGCAGTGTACCTGATCGTTGTAGTATAGTATAGTGACAAGTACCGGGGGATTGATCGTTCAGCTTAGGAATAGTGTCGCTAGGATTAGAAAACCTAATTAAAAGTTCTAGAGATGAAAGATGATTATTTTTGTATTTTTATATTTTTATGAAAGCAATTAAAATCTCGGGTTTTGAAAGAGTGGGCGGAATTAGTTGCTAATCAACTAACCCAAAGCTAAGATGCAATCAAAATAAAACAATAAAAATAAAGTTAAACTAATTAAACTAAGGTTGTGAGCAATAATTGGAGAAATTGTGTTTACTTAGACTTCATTACTCCCTAGATATCTTTTACATGTCAATTACTTGTTACACTTGTATGAATGACGGGTTGTATTCCTTAATACCATTCGTGGAGTGGCATACATAACTCCCCAACTCTATGAGCTCTTATCTCCTCCTACACCATGACCCAGCACAACTATAGGGATTGTAAACAGTGGCTCATGCATTAAATACAACCAATAAAGACCTAGTACGCCTCGGTTCATGTTTCTTAAGACGTTCAAGCATGTTACCATTTGGAGATCTGCCAGTTTTCTTAAGCCTAACATATAAAATCATTCATTCAAAACAAGAATAGACAAGTAATCAACACATAATCAACATCTAGGTTTCATTAGATCTAAGCAAACACAAGAGAGATCTAGCCTAGCATAGTAGAATTAAGATAAGAACAAAAGATAAACAACCAACACATAGACATATTGATTGAATTAAGAGTATACTTATCTCAATTACAATGCAAGGTCCCAAGGGTTTGGAACCCTTGAAAAACCTGTAAAAGAGGCACCAAAATCGTCTTTAGGGTTTCACCAAAACTTCTCTTTTTTTTTATGAAAAAAACTAGAAAACTATATATAGGAAAATCGTCCTGACGGCGTCAAGAGTAAAATCTGACGCCGTCAACTCGCCGCCATACACTTCCTCGGACGCCCTAGATCCAATCGTGACGGCCTATGTGACGCCGTCACCACCTTCGGTAAATTAATCTTGGCCACTTTGACGCCGTCATAACTCCATCTGACGCCGTCACCAGCTACGGTAAATTATTCTTCATGTCTGACGCCGTCACCTTGTATTTCCAGCTTGGATTTTTGGTACTTTGTCGTTTTCTTCACTTTATGCTCCAAAAACGTCCAAAATAGCCTCTTTTCCAGAATTCACTCTCCAAACACCTAAAATCACAAAAGGAACGATTTAGGGCAATATTTGATCAAATAAATTCGGATTCGGGCTTAAATGACCCCCTAAAAACGGATCATTTTTCGCCTCATCATATACCCTTACACTTGAGATTTGCTTGTCCTCAAGCAAATGAGCTTTTATTCTACTCAAAAGACAAGTTAGGAGTCATTTAACACTAATATAAAAGTAATTACAACAAATAATCGTTCCACTAAAGACCAATAGACAAGCACGGAGGTCATACACAAGCACCTCACAAATAGTGTTTAGATACTCACATCTCTCGGGTGTAATAAAGTAATATAACATTATGGAAATGGAAGATATCTCTCACTACCTGTCATAGCAAAATAGATTACCATAGGCTTGGGAAAGGATCAAACCTCCACCACATGGCGTAAGCACCTAGGATAAACTATCAAAGAGGTCTTTTTAAAGGGTTATATCGTTAGGTGTAGGGATATGAATTACACGGTTTTGTTGGATAAAGGGAATTTTACTGGTGGCGAGTTAACAATCTTAGTAAATTACATGTACAAGATGGCGTTGCTAAGCCAAGACTAGACTCGACTTAAGCTAATAAATGAAAAATAACAAAAAACATAAAATGAACATAAAATAAAAACGGGATGGTAGTCCGTATGTTTTTTTTTTCTCTTCTTCTTTTCTATATATATATATATATATATATATATATATATATATATATATATATATATATATATATATATATTTTTTTTTTTTTTTTTTTTTTTTTTTTTTTTTTTTTTTTTTGTGCATACACTCTTACCCTACCATCCAAAATAATACATCATTGGGGATGAGAATTCCCCTTACACTTGAATCTTTACATATTTTACATTTAACTATTCTAATGACTCGAATTAAGAAAATCAAAACACTTGGAGCACTTTTAAAATTAACGTACATATGGGGGTAATAATATTATGTTCTTCCCCATTACTCCATAAAATAAGTACTTACCCATGAGTCCCAATCGTCCCAAAACAATATGTACAAGGATATGACTTGACTTAGCAACCATGTAATCAATTAGAAAGTTAACTTAGGGTTTAACAAATAACAATAATGCACTAAAAATGAGCGCATACACGGAAGGCTAAGGCGATTTGGGTGTACATTTAAGTGGGGTGTAACAAATTCTTCCTTTAAGTAAAATGCTTAAAGTTAGAAACGAAAAGATAGGCTCGGAGGGGTGTACTAGGGGTTTCGTGTACTAAAAATGAGTACAACGCAAAGGGTGTGGGAAAAATTAGTTGACTTAACTAGCCAAGTAATATGACTTAAATGGTCAAGTAATTATAATACGGGTTTAACACAAGGGTGATCCTAATGCCTCTTATCATGTAGTAAATCCTACCACACGAATGTAGTCTCACTAGCGGTCTCGGGATGCATCACTAACGCAAGTTCTAGAATCTAAATGCTACCGGTACACTCATAAGCACTAATAATGAATGCTTTTCCTATCAAATCTAAAGGCGAACCTCACATTTTTGGGTGGAAAATTTTTCTGAATATACGGTTATGTGCTAGTCATACAACCTCCTATCCATGAGACGCTTGCTATGGCTAAAGTTTCACTCCTAAATGTTGTAAAAAATTTTAAATTTGGCGCTAAAATTACACTAACAAGTATTTCTCATAGTTTTATTACTCATCTACTATCAAACAAAACAAACTCAAGCGAAAGTGCATATGTAAGGTATCATCTTTTTACCCTCCCCTTACACTTAAGATGAACATTGTCCCCAATGTTCAAGTAAAGAATGTAAAAGTTAAAAAGTAAAGAGAATGAAATCAAATACTCCCCTGATTCGCTCGGTATGGATTTTAGTTGGCCAGGTTAAATCTTCCTCCAAGAAAACGAACAATCAAAGCTTCCCTTCCAGAATATAAATCATCTTCTTATCACAAATAACCTGTAAATCCTGACAAAAGTAGACAAGGCAACCTCGCGTAAAATCGGCGGCATCCTATATAAGTTACTAAATCCTAGAAAACAAAATAAGATATAATGCTTGTGGAATGAAGTTTGCAGATTTCCTGGAGATTATAAAACTTAATAATTCACAAAAACTATAAGACTCTGTTAGAAAAACAAAACCGGTAAAATTTCCAGATTTTTGACTCCTGACGCCGTCAAGAGCAATGCCCTGACGCCGTCAGAAGTGACCTGCATAAATCTTTATGTTAAGTTTCCGGAAAATTTCTGGAAAAACTTTGTCCTACTTCCTGGAAAATCCTGCAAAACTTCATTATGACTCAATAGAAGCATTTGACTCTAACAAATACGAATATACATGTTCATTAAATATTGTGGATAATCATGATCGGTTTGTTTCTTAAAAACATATTTGGGGTTTCCCCTTACACTTATCTTTTGCAAAAATACCTTTAGGTTGAAGTTAAGACTAGGCTAAACAACATAATAAAGTATTTCACATTTTAATTGAGAAACATGATCAACCAACAATAAAAATAAAACATGCATACGGAAGCAAATAACAATCAAACAATTAAAATCACACAAAACATGGGTTGCCTCCCAAGAAGCGCTTTTCTTTATTTACGAGTCTTGTAGCTAGACTCAAAGTCGTGGGTTACTACGTGATTTCATCATTTGAAATGATGTACCCCATATAATTGCGATCATTACTGTTATGGTGGTAGTGCCTCAATCTTTCAATACTCGCAATCACCTTCCCACCTAATTTGCTTCTCAAGTTAGCTACCCCATCTTGGCTCAATCCTTCGATGGTGAATGGCCCATACCACCAAGGACTCGGTTTATCGGGTGGTATTGTGGTTTCTAAGTGTCTCGAGAGTACTAAGTTCCCTTCCTCAAACGGTGTATGATTGCTTGTGCGTTGGGTGTGTTTGAGTTCTATCGGATCTTTATTGCTTTTTCTCCTTTCATCCTTAGCTTTCTTATAGCTCTTGATTCTTGCCTCCCATGCAAGAATTTTATTCTGAACACGAATGGGCGTCGTGCCAATGTTGTTTTTAATCATTCTCCAACTCAAATTCTCATGCCCACTTTGCGGAGTCATGTAGAAGCTAATCTTTCTCTTCCCAGATTTAAGCTCAATCTTCCTATCTTCATACTTAATTACAGCCCTAGCGGTGGTGAGGAAGGGTGCCCCAAGGATTATTGGCATGCATCCATCTCCTTTATCATCAATGATCATAAAATCGACGGGGTACATGAATCCTGCAACATTGACTAATACATCTTCTGCTATTCCTAGGGGGTATATGTACGAGTGCCCAACAAGAGACAGCCTAACACGAGTGGGTATTGGCATCTTTGACGTCAGTTGGATGTAGATAGTCAGGGGCATAAGATTTACTTCCGATCCTTGGTCGGCGAAAGCACTAAGATGTTTCAAGTCCCCGATGCTCGTTGGTAATTCAAAATTTCCACATGCTACCTGCTTGGTGGCCACTTTCTGTACCAGTAACCTCTCCACCACTGATCCTCCAATAAGCGTATCATACTCATTTTCCTCTTCTTTCTCTTTTTCGGGGACCTGTTCGGAGGATTGATTACGCCTATCATCCTTAATCCAATTTGTTATGGTGTTTTTGTTTATGTCGTGTTTCAGGTAGTAACTCAAAGGTTGTGACTCAGGCGGTTTTTCTAAGGTCTGTTTAGCAGGAGTTTTTACCTTCTCGTTATCTTTATGGACAATGGTGATGGAGTTAACAAATTGGGTGGTGGGAGCGGCGCTTTCTTTCCTTAGCAGTATTCGTTCGGGGGACTTCTGACTGGCATACTCCTCCAATAAACTCAACATCTCATTCATTTTCCCCTGCATCTCCTCCTTTTGCTTATAAACTGCTTCTTCGAATCTAGCAAGCCGATCAGAATGGGTCGCCATATACTCTCTCATCCTAGCCTCAAATTCCGAGCTAAGTTCCTTGGGAGGGGAACAAGGTGGAGTGCACCTCTGAAAAGTCTCGACATGTTCTCTAGAGGGTGATTCAGATAATGGTATCGAGGTTGATCTTGAGACAGAATTGACCGTGGCTTGTCTAGGACTTAAGGGTCTCCTTTGCCTTTCCTCGAAATAGTCAACTTTTGCCTCAATTTTGCATAAGAGTTCCTCGGGGATTTCGGTGGTCCCTCCAGATGCCGAGACTGCATTGATGGCCGCTTCCACCGTATGTTTAAACTCCCAAATCTCATTGTTATCGATAGCGAGCTCTTCAATAATCGCCCATGACTCCTCAGCATCCTTATCACGCAATTTTCCTCCCGCGGCCCTGTCGATAATGCGCTTAGTGTGATAATCAACATGGTCGTAGAAAATTTGAACTAATAACCAAGTGTTTATGCCATGATGAGGGATCTTGTGGAGGAGATCCTTAAAACGGGCCCAAGCCTCGTAGAAAGGTTCACCCCGCTGTTGCTCAAACCTCAAAATGTCCCTTCTAAGCATTGCAGTCTTTTCCGGCGGAAAGAATTGGGTAAGGAAACGATTGGCGAGATTTTCCCATGTGGTGATGGATCCCGCGGGTAAACGCTCAAGCCATTGACTAGCTTGATCCCGTAGAGAGAATTGGAATAGGCGTAAACGGGTAGTCTCTCTAGTTTCAACACCTAGGTCTATGGAATCTACGATTTTGAGGAAGTCCTTAAGGTGTTGGTTTGGATCTTCGGAACGAAGTCCATGGAATGCACATCCGTTTTGCACCAACCGGATGGTGTCGGATCGCAAGGGGGTCACATTGGCTCCGGTGAGCTCAATGGTGTTTCGGTAGCCTTGGTGGCTAGGTCGGGAATACTCTCCTAAGGTTCGGGGCCTAAGGGGTTTTAATGGTGGGTTTTGTTGTGGTGGGATGATGAGTTCAAAGATGTTACCACCTTCCATGATGTCGGATGGTAAAGAGTTACGAACAAAAGCACGAAGAAATAAGATAGACTAAAGAAGACCTAAAAATAAAAATAAAAAATCTTACTAGAAAGGAATCTAGCAAGTAGACCTAATGAAAAGAAATCCTAACCTAGACAATAACTATTCCCCAGGCTGCGGCGCCAAAAACTTGATGCGTGGGAATCGCACCTTGCTTTACCTCTCGAGGGATCTCGCGAGGCTTACAACCCCCACCAGGCAGTGTACCTGATCGTTGTAGTATAGTATAGTGACAAGTACCGGGGGATTGATCGTTCAGCTTAGGAATAGTGTCGCTAGGATTAGAAAACCTAATTAAAAGTTCTAGAGATGAAAGATGATTATTTTTGTATTTTTATATTTTTATGAAAGCAATTAAAATCTCGGGTTTTGAAAGAGTGGGCGGAATTAGTTGCTAATCAACTAACCCAAAGCTAAGATGCAATCAAAATAAAACAATAAAAATAAAGTTAAACTAATTAAACTAAGGTTGTGAGCAGTAATTGGAGAAATTGTGTTTACTTAGACTTCATTACTCCCTAGATATCTTTTACATGTCAATTACTTGTTACACTTGTATGAATGACGGGTTGTATTCCTTAATACCATTCGTGGAGTGGCATACATAACTCCCCAACTCTATGAGCTCTTATCTCCTCCTACACCATGACCCAGCACAACTATAGGGATTGTAAACAGTGGCTCATGCATTAAATACAACCAATAAAGACCTAGTACGCCTCGGTTCATGTTTCTTAAGACGTTCAAGCATGTTACCATTTGGAGATCTGCCAGTTTTCTTAAGCCTAACATATAAAATCATTCATTCAAAACAAGAATAGACAAGTAATCAACACATAATCAACATCTAGGTTTCATTAGATCTAAGCAAACACAAGAGAGATCTAGCCTAGCATAGTAGAATTAAGATAAGAACAAAAGATAAACAACCAACACATAGACATATTGATTGAATTAAGAGTATACTTATCTCAATTACAATGCAAGGTCCCAAGGGTTTGGAACCCTTGAAAAACCTGTAAAAGAGGCACCAAAATCGTCTTTAGGGTTTCACCAAAACTTCTCTTTTTTTTTATGAAAAAAACTAGAAAACTATATATAGGAAAATCGTCCTGACGGCGTCAAGAGTAAAATCTGACGCCGTCAACTCGCCGCCATACACTTCCTCGGACGCCCTAGATCCAATCGTGACGGCCTATGTGACGCCGTCACCACCTTCGGTAAATTAATCTTGGCCACTTTGACGCCGTCATAACTCCATCTGACGCCGTCACCAGCTACGGTAAATTATTCTTCATGTCTGACGCCGTCACCTTGTATTTCCAGCTTGGATTTTTGGTACTTTGTCGTTTTCTTCACTTTATGCTCCAAAAACGTCCAAAATAGCCTCTTTTTCAGAATTCACTCTCCAAACACCTAAAATCACAAAAGGAACGATTTAGGGCAATATTTGATCAAATAAATTCGGATTCGGGCTTAAATGACCCCCTAAAAACGGATCATTTTTCGCCTCATCATATACCCTTACACTTGAGATTTGCTTGTCCTCAAGCAAATGAGCTTTTATTCTACTCAAAAGACAAGTTAGGAGTCATTTAACACTAATATAAAAGTAATTACAACAAATAATCGTTCCACTAAAGACCAATAGACAAGCACGGAGGTCATACACAAGCACCTCACAAATAGTGTTTAGATACTCACATCTCTCGGGTGTAATAAAGTAATATAACATTATGGAAATGGAAGATATCTCTCACTACCTGTCATATCAAAATAGATTACCATAGGCTTGGGAAATGATCAAACCTCCACCACATGGCGTAAGCACCTAGGATAAACTATCAAAGAGGTCTTTTTAAAGGGTTATATCGTTAGGTGTAGGGATATGAATTACACGGTTTTGTTGGATAAAGGGAATTTTACTGGTGGCGAGTTAACAATCTTAGTAAATTACATGTACAAGATGGCGTTGCTAAGCCAAGACTAGACTCGACTTAAGCTAATAAATGAAAAATAACAAAAAACATAAAATGAACATAAAATAAAAACGGGATGGTAGTCCGTATGTTTTTTTTTTCTCTTCTTCTTTTCTATATATATATATATATATATATATATATATATATATATATATATATATATATATATATATATATATATTTTTTTTTTTTTTTTTTTTTTTTTTTTTTTTTTTTTTTTTGTGTGTGCATACACTCTTACCCTACCATCCAAAATAATACATCATTGGGGATGAGAATTCCCCTTACACTTGAATCTTTACATATTTTACATTTAACTATTCTAATGACTCGAATTAAGAAAATCAAAACACTTGGAGCACTTTTAAAATTAACGTACATATGAGGGTAATAATATTATGTTCTTCCCCATTACTCCATAAAATAAGTACTTACCCATGAGTCCCAATCGTCCCAAAACAATATGTACAAGGATATGACTTGACTTAGCAACCATGTAATCAATTAGAAAGTTAACTTAGGGTTTAACAAATAACAATAATGCACTAAAAATGAGCGCATACACGGAAGGCTAAGGCGATTTGGGTGTACATTTAAGTGGGGTGTAACAAATTCTTCCTTTAAGTAAAATGCTTAAAGTTAGAAACGAAAAGATAGGCTCGGAGGGGTGTACTAGGGGTTTCGTGTACTAAAAATGAGTACAACGCAAAGGGTGTGGGAAAAATTAGTTGACTTAACTAGCCAAGTAATATGACTTAAATGGTCAAGTAATTATAATACGGGTTTAACACAAGGGTGATCCTAATGCCTCTTATCATGTAGTAAATCCTACCACACGAATGTAGTCTCACTAGCGGTCTCGGGATGCATCACTAACGCAAGTTCTAGAATCTAAATGCTACCGGTACACTCATAAGCACTAATAATGAATGCTTTTCCTATCAAATCTAAAGGCGAACCTCACATTTTTTGGTGGAAAATTTTTCTGAATATACGGTTATGTGCTAGTCATACAACCTCCTATCCATGAGACGCTTGCTATGGCTAAAGTTTCACTCCTAAATGTTGTAAAAAATTTTAAATTTGGCGCTAAAATTACACTAACAAGTATTTCTCATAGTTTTATTACTCATCTACTATCAAACAAAACAAACTCAAGCGAAAGTGCATATGTAAGGTATCATCTTTTTACCCTCCCCTTACACTTAAGATGAACATTGTCCCCAATGTTCAAGTAAAGAATGTAAAAGTTAAAAAGTAAAGAGAATGAAATCAAATACTCCCCTGATTCGCTCGGTATGGATTTTAGTTGGCCAGGTTAAATCTTCCTCCAAGAAAATGAACAATCAAAGCTTCCCTTCCAGAATATAAATCATCTTCTTATCACAAATAACCTGTAAATCCTGACAAAAGTAGACAAGGCAACCTCGCGTAAAATCGGCGGCATCCTATATAAGTTACTAAATCCTAGAAAACAAAATAAGATATAATGCTTGTGGAATGAAGTTTGCAGATTTCCTGGAGATTATAAAACTTAATAATTCACAAAAACTATAAGACTCTGTTAGAAAAACAAAACCGGTAAAATTTCCAGATTTTTGACTCCTGACGCCGTCAAGAGCAATGCCCTGACGCCGTCAGAAGTGACCTGCATAAATCTTTATGTTAAGTTTCCGGAAAATTTCTGGAAAAACTTTGTCCTACTTCCTGGAAAATCCTGCAAAACTTCATTATGACTCAATAGAAGCATTTGACTCTAACAAATACGAATATACATGTTCATTAAATATTGTGGATAATCATGATCGGTTTGTTTCTTAAAAACATATTTGGGGTTTCCCCTTACACTTATCTTTTGCAAAAATACCTTTAGGTTGAAGTTAAGACTAGGCTAAACAACATAATAAAGTATTTCACATTTTAATTGAGAAACATGATCAACCAACAATAAAAATAAAACATGCATACGGAAGCAAATAACAATCAAACAATTAAAATCACACAAAACATGGGTTGCCTCCCAAGAAGCGCTTTTCTTTATTTACGAGTCTTGTAGCTAGACTCAAAGTCGTGGGTTACTACGTGATTTCATCATTTGAAATGATGTACCCCATATAATTGCGATCATTACTGTTATGGTGGTAGTGCCTCAATCTTTCAATACTCGCAATCACCTTCCCACCTAATTTGCTTCTCAAGTTAGCTACCCCATCTTGGCTCAATCCTTCGATGGTGAATGGCCCATACCACCAAGGACTCGGTTTATCGGGTGGTATTGTGGTTTCTAAGTGTCTCGAGAGTACTAAGTTCCCTTCCTCAAACGGTGTATGATTGCTTGTGCGTTGGGTGTGTTTGAGTTCTATCGGATCTTTATTGCTTTTTCTCCTTTCATCCTTAGCTTTCTTATAGCTCTTGATTCTTGCCTCCCATGCAAGAATTTTATTCTGAACACGAATGGGCGTCGTGCCAATGTTGTTTTTAATCATTCTCCAACTCAAATTCTCATGCCCACTTTGCGGAGTCATGTAGAAGCTAATCTTTCTCTTCCCAGATTTAAGCTCAATCTTCCTATCTTCATACTTAATTACAGCCCTAGCGGTGGTGAGGAAGGGTGCCCCAAGGATTATTGGCATGCATCCATCTCCTTTATCATCAATGATCATAAAATCGACGGGGTACATGAATCCTGCAACATTGACTAATACATCTTCTGCTATTCCTAGGGGGTATATGTACGAGTGCCCAACAAGAGACAGCCTAACACGAGTGGGTATTGGCATCTTTGACGTCAGTTGGATGTAGATAGTCAGGGGCATAAGATTTACTTCCGATCCTTGGTCGGCGAAAGCACTAAGATGTTTCAAGTCCCCGATGCTCGTTGGTAATTCAAAATTTCCACATGCTACCTGCTTGGTGGCCACTTTCTGTACCAGTAACCTCTCCACCACTGATCCTCCAATAAGCGTATCATACTCATTTTCCTCTTCTTTCTCTTTTTCGGGGACCTGTTCGGAGGATTGATTACGCCTATCATCCTTAATCCAATTTGTTATGGTGTTTTTGTTTATGTCGTGTTTCAGGTAGTAACTCAAAGGTTGTGACTCAGGCGGTTTTTCTAAGGTCTGTTTAGCAGGAGTTTTTACCTTCTCGTTATCTTTATGGACAATGGTGATGGAGTTAACAAATTGGGTGGTGGGAGCGGCGCTTTCTTTCCTTAGCAGTATTCGTTCGGGGGACTTCTGACTGGCATACTCCTCCAATAAACTCAACATCTCATTCATTTTCCCCTGCATCTCCTCCTTTTGCTTATAAACTGCTTCTTCGAATCTAGCAAGCCGATCAGAATGGGTCGCCATATACTCTCTCATCCTAGCCTCAAATTCCGAGCTAAGTTCCTTGGGAGGGGAACAAGGTGGAGTGCACCTCTGAAAAGTCTCGACATGTTCTCTAGAGGGTGATTCAGATAATGGTATCGAGGTTGATCTTGAGACAGAATTGACCGTGGCTTGTCTAGGACTTAAGGGTCTCCTTTGCCTTTCCTCGAAATAGTCAACTTTTGCCTCAATTTTGCATAAGAGTTCCTCGGGGATTTCGGTGGTCCCTCCAGATGCCGAGACTGCATTGATGGCCGCTTCCACCGTATGTTTAAACTCCCAAATCTCATTGTTATCGATAGCGAGCTCTTCAATAATCGCCCATGACTCCTCAGCATCCTTATCACGCAATTTTCCTCCCGCGGCCCTGTCGATAATGCGCTTAGTGTGATAATCAACATGGTCGTAGAAAATTTGAACTAATAACCAAGTGTTTATGCCATGATGAGGGATCTTGTGGAGGAGATCCTTAAAACGGGCCCAAGCCTCGTAGAAAGGTTCACCCCGCTGTTGCTCAAACCTCAAAATGTCCCTTCTAAGCATTGCAGTCTTTTCCGGCGGAAAGAATTGGGTAAGGAAACGATTGGCGAGATTTTCCCATGTGGTGATGGATCCCGCGGGTAAACGCTCAAGCCATTGACTAGCTTGATCCCGTAGAGAGAATTGGAATAGGCGTAAACGGGTAGTCTCTCTAGTTTCAACACCTAGGTCTATGGAATCTACGATTTTGAGGAAGTCCTTAAGGTGTTGGTTTGGATCTTCGGAACGAAGTCCATGGAATGCACATCCGTTTTGCACCAACCGGATGGTGTCGGATCGCAAGGGGGTCACATTGGCTCCGGTGAGCTCAATGGTGTTTCGGTAGCCTTGGTGGCTAGGTCGGGAATACTCTCCTAAGGTTCGGGGCCTAAGGGGTTTTAATGGTGGGTTTTGTTGTGGTGGGATGATGAGTTCAAAGATGTTACCACCTTCCATGATGTCGGATGGTAAAGAGTTACGAACAAAAGCACGAAGAAATAAGATAGACTAAAGAAGACCTAAAAATAAAAATAAAAAATCTTACTAGAAAGGAATCTAGCAAGTAGACCTAATGAAAAGAAATCCTAACCTAGACAATAACTATTCCCCAGGCTGCGGCGCCAAAAACTTGATGCGTGGGAATCGCACCTTGCTTTACCTCTCGAGGGATCTCGCGAGGCTTACAACCCCCACCAGGCAGTGTACCTGATCGTTGTAGTATAGTATAGTGACAAGTACCGGGGGATTGATCGTTCAGCTTAGGAATAGTGTCGCTAGGATTAGAAAACCTAATTAAAAGTTCTAGAGATGAAAGATGATTATTTTTGTATTTTTATATTTTTATGAAAGCAATTAAAATCTCGGGTTTTGAAAGAGTGGGCGGAATTAGTTGCTAATCAATTAACCCAAAGCTAAGATGCAATCAAAATAAAACAATAAAAATAAAGTTAAACTAATTAAACTAAGGTTGTGAGCAGTAATTGGAGAAATTGTGTTTACTTAGACTTCATTACTCCCTAGATATCTTTTACATGTCAATTACTTGTTACACTTGTATGAATGACGGGTTGTATTCCTTAATACCATTCGTGGAGTGGCATACATAACTCCCCAACTCTATGAGCTCTTATCTCCTCCTACACCATGACCCAGCACAACTATAGGGATTGTAAACAGTGGCTCATGCATTAAATACAACCAATAAAGACCTAGTACGCCTCGGTTCATGTTTCTTAAGACGTTCAAGCATGTTACCATTTGGAGATCTGCCAGTTTTCTTAAGCCTAACATATAAAATCATTCATTCAAAACAAGAATAGACAAGTAATCAACACATAATCAACATCTAGGTTTCATTAGATCTAAGCAAACACAAGAGAGATCTAGCCTAGCATAGTAGAATTAAGATAAGAACAAAAGATAAACAACCAACACATAGACATATTGATTGAATTAAGAGTATACTTATCTCAATTACAATGCAAGGTCCCAAGGGTTTGGAACCCTTGAAAAACCTGTAAAAGAGGCACCAAAATCGTCTTTAGGGTTTCACCAAAACTTCTCTTTTTTTTTATGAAAAAAACTAGAAAACTATATATAGGAAAATCGTCCTGACGGCGTCAAGAGTAAAATCTGACGCCGTCAACTCGCCGCCATACACTTCCTCGGACGCCCTAGATCCAATCGTGACGGCCTATGTGACGCCGTCACCACCTTCGGTAAATTAATCTTGGCCACTTTGACGCCGTCATAACTCCATCTGACGCCGTCACCAGCTACGGTAAATTATTCTTCATGTCTGACGCCGTCACCTTGTATTTCCAGCTTGGATTTTTGGTACTTTGTCGTTTTCTTGACTTTATGCTCCAAAAACGTCCAAAATAGCCTCTTTTCCAGAATTCACTCTCCAAACACCTAAAATCACAAAAGGAACGATTTAGGGCAATATTTGATCAAATAAATTCGGATTCGGGCTTAAATGACCCCCTAAAAACGGATCATTTTTCGCCTCATCATATACCCTTACACTTGAGATTTGCTTGTCCTCAAGCAAATGAGCTTTTATTCTACTCAAAAGACAAGTTAGGAGTCATTTAACACTAATATAAAAGTAATTACAACAAATAATCGTTCCACTAAAGACCAATAGACAAGCACGGAGGTCATACACAAGCACCTCACAAATAGTGTTTAGATACTCACATCTCTCGGGTGTAATAAAGTAATATAACATTATGGAAATGGAAGATATCTCTCACTACCTGTCATATCAAAATAGATTACCATAGGCTTGGGAAATGATCAAACCTCCACCACATGGCGTAAGCACCTAGGATAAACTATCAAAGAGGTCTTTTTAAAGGGTTATATCGTTAGGTGTAGGGATATGAATTACACGGTTTTGTTGGATAAAGGGAATTTTACTGGTGGCGAGTTAACAATCTTAGTAAATTACATGTACAAGATGGCGTTGCTAAGCCAAGACTAGACTCGACTTAAGCTAATAAATGAAAAATAACAAAAAACATAAAATGAACATAAAATAAAAACGGGATGGTAGTCCGTATGTTTTTTTTTTCTCTTCTTCTTTTCTATATATATATATATATATATATATATATATATATATATATATATATATATATATATATATATATATTTTTTTTTTTTTTTTTTTTTTTTTTTTTTTGTGTGTGCATACACTCTTACCCTACCATCCAAAATAATACATCATTGGGGATGAGAATTCCCCTTACACTTGAATCTTTACATATTTTACATTTAACTATTCTAATGACTCGAATTAAGAAAATCAAAACACTTGGAGCACTTTTAAAATTAACGTACATATGAGGGTAATAATATTATGTTCTTCCCCATTACTCCATAAAATAAGTACTTACCCATGAGTCCCAATCGTCCCAAAACAATATGTACAAGGATATGACTTGACTTAGCAACCATGTAATCAATTAGAAAGTTAACTTAGGGTTTAACAAATAACAATAATGCACTAAAAATGAGCGCATACACGGAAGGCTAAGGCGATTTGGGTGTACATTTAAGTGGGGTGTAACAAATTCTTCCTTTAAGTAAAATGCTTAAAGTTAGAAACGAAAAGATAGGCTCGGAGGGGTGTACTAGGGGTTTCGTGTACTAAAAATGAGTACAACGCAAAGGGTGTGGGAAAAATTAGTTGACTTAACTAGCCAAGTAATATGACTTAAATGGTCAAGTAATTATAATACGGGTTTAACACAAGGGTGATCCTAATGCCTCTTATCATGTAGTAAATCCTACCACACGAATGTAGTCTCACTAGCGGTCTCGGGATGCATCACTAACGCAAGTTCTAGAATCTAAATGCTACCGGTACACTCATAAGCACTAATAATGAATGCTTTTCCTATCAAATCTAAAGGCGAACCTCACATTTTTGGGTGGAAAATTTTTCTGAATATACGGTTATGTGCTAGTCATACAACCTCCTATCCATGAGACGCTTGCTATGGCTAAAGTTTCACTCCTAAATGTTGTAAAAAATTTTAAATTTGGCGCTAAAATTACACTAACAAGTATTTCTCATAGTTTTATTACTCATCTACTATCAAACAAAACAAACTCAAGCGAAAGTGCATATGTAAGGTATCATCTTTTTACCCTCCCCTTACACTTAAGATGAACATTGTCCCCAATGTTCAAGTAAAGAATGTAAAAGTTAAAAAGTAAAGAGAATGAAATCAAATACTCCCCTGATTCGCTCGGTATGGATTTTAGTTGGCCAGGTTAAATCTTCCTCCAAGAAAACGAACAATCAAAGCTTCCCTTCCAGAATATAAATCATCTTCTTATCACAAATAACCTGTAAATCCTGACAAAAGTAGACAAGGCAACCTCGCGTAAAATCGGCGGCATCCTATATAAGTTACTAAATCCTAGAAAACAAAATAAGATATAATGCTTGTGGAATGAAGTTTGCAGATTTCCTGGAGATTATAAAACTTAATAATTCACAAAAACTATAAGACTCTGTTAGAAAAACAAAACCGGTAAAATTTCCAGATTTTTGACTCCTGACGCCGTCAAGAGCAATGCCCTGACGCCGTCAGAAGTGACCTGCATAAATCTTTATAGTATAGTGACAAGTACCGGGGGATTGATCGTTCAGCTTAGGAATAGTGTCGCTAGGATTAGAAAACCTAATTAAAAGTTCTAGAGATGAAAGATGATTATTTTTGTATTTTTATATTTTTATGAAAGCAATTAAAATCTCGGGTTTTGAAAGAGTGGGCGGAATTAGTTGCTAATCAACTAACCCAAAGCTAAGATGCAATCAAAATAAAACAATAAAAATAAAGTTAAACTAATTAAACTAAGGTTGTGAGCAGTAATTGGAGAAATTGTGTTTACTTAGACTTCATTACTCCCTAGATATCTTTTACATGTCAATTACTTGTTACACTTGTATGAATGACGGGTTGTATTCCTTAATACCATTCGTGGAGTGGCATACATAACTCCCCAACTCTATGAGCTCTTATCTCCTCCTACACCATGACCCAGCACAACTATAGGGATTGTAAACAGTGGCTCATGCATTAAATAAAACCAATAAAGACCTAGTACGCCTCGGTTCATGTTTCTTAAGACGTTCAAGCATGTTACCATTTGGAGATCTGCCAGTTTTCTTAAGCCTAACATATAAAATCATTCATTCAAAACAAGAATAGACAAGTAATCAACACATAATCAACATCTAGGTTTCATTAGATCTAAGCAAACACAAGAGAGATCTAGCCTAGCATAGTAGAATTAAGATAAGAACAAAAGATAAACAACCAACACATAGACATATTGATTGAATTAAGAGTATACTTATCTCAATTACAATGCAAGGTCCCAAGGGTTTGGAACCCTTGAAAAACCTGTAAAAGAGGCACCAAAATCGTCTTTAGGGTTTCACCAAAACTTCTCTTTTTTTTTATGAAAAAAACTAGAAAACTATATATAGGAAAATCGTCCTGACGGCGTCAAGAGTAAAATCTGACGCCGTCAACTCGCCGCCATACACTTCCTCGGACGCCCTAGATCCAATCGTGACGGCCTATGTGACGCCGTCACCACCTTCGGTAAATTAATCTTGGCCACTTTGACGCCGTCATAACTCCATCTGACGCCGTCACCAGCTACGGTAAATTATTCTTCATGTCTGACGCCGTCACCTTGTATTTCCAGCTTGGATTTTTGGTACTTTGTCGTTTTCTTCACTTTATGCTCCAAAAACGTCCAAAATAGCCTCTTTTCCAGAATTCACTCTCCAAACACCTAAAATCACAAAAGAAACGATTTAGGGCAATATTTGATCAAATAAATTCGGATTCGGGCTTAAATGACCCCCTAAAAACGGATCATTTTTCGCCTCATCATATATATATATATATATATATATATATATATATATATATATATATATATATATATATATATATATATATATATAGATGGGATATTATGAGAAGGGGGCTTAAAATGAGAAGGGTAGGAAGTATTGAGGAGTGACATGTGTCACCCCGTGAAAAAAAAATTTCCCGCCATTTTTTTTAGCAAAAAAAAATTTTTTGGTAAAAAAAATTTCCCGCCAAAATTTTTACTGCATCGTGATGCAGTAAAAAATTATATTGTATCGTGATGCAGTAACCATAATGAAGTAAAAAAATATACTGCATCGTGATGCATTAAAAATTTTGGCGGGAAAAAAAAATTTTTTTGCCCAAAAAAATTTTTTTTGGCGGGAAATTTTTTTTTCCCGCCCAAATTTTTGCTGCATCACGATGCAGTAACCGTGAAGCGGCATGGGGATGAAACATGTCACTTGCACAATCCTTCCTACCCTTCTCATTTTAAGCCCCTTCTCATTTTATATATATATATATATATATATATATATATATATATATATATATATATATATATATATATATATATATATATATACAAATTCTCTTTCATTATAGTTTGAGCAACACAATGACGTAACTGTAAAATCTCTCATCCTATCACATGACACATTTAATTAAAGGACATGACCATTCTTCATGATTCTCAAAAATTAGCCGAATTCGTAACATGGGAATGACACCAAATAGTTGAATTTATCCTGTTGCATATCACATCCAAAATAATGCATGCCACATTCAAAATAAAAGTAGAAGAATTGTGAATGGTCATATCACTTTTTAAATCTTCACTTCAATACCATTTGTCATTTTTTCAATTTTCCCCCCAAAACTTTTGCTGCACATTTTACCAACCCAAGTGGGTTGCCATCATTTCCTACATATCAATAATGTACCAAAAATTGTTATTATTTTTATCTCCTAGCTATAAATACCATGCAAAGCCTCTACTAATTTGTCATGAACTAAAAGCAACGCCAAATTACCATTTCTGTACTGCTACATATCGAGAAGAAACCAAGGGGCTAGATCGAGTTCTATGGCCTTTCGTTCCAGTACGTTACGGAGTTCAAAGACCACAACAGCTTAGGAGATGTATGGTTTCATCCCTCGTTCCACCTGCACTCGCACCCTACCATCCGTTCCTCACCACCAAGTCTTGGTGTGGTAAGTCTCCTCCCTCAAGTTCCATAGTACGATGACATTTCTTGACCACTTCGTTTACTTCCATTACAACTTTATAACTAAGTGACGTATGCTACTTTTACTATACGTATCATAGAGCTCACTTGAAACAATCTTAACGTATCGCGATCTTGTGTGGCTCTCGAAACTTGACAAGAACAGTAGGCATGCATGCAACTTGAAACTCATTTCTTACTACTTATTTTGCTTCTGTGTCATGCACGAGCAATACACCAAATCTTATATACATATACACGTAAAAACATGCAAGGGGTTTAATTCTTTTGGGAAGGGGTGAAACCTTGCGTTAGAAATAATGTCTAAAACCCTCATGTTACTAAATCTTTTTTTTCATACACGACCCATACCCACCTTCATCACTGTTAAAAGACAAGCACCTATAGAGAACACAAGACGTATCACCTTGTTTTTCGAATTTTTTTTTTTAAATTTTTCAAAATTTTTTAAGAAATTTTCAAAAAGTTGATTAATTAATATTAGCCATTAGATTAATGTTAAAGGAGGATAAAATGAGTGCAAAGATTGCTTCTCGCGTTCTCACAAAATTTAGGCTTCTCATTTGAATGCTTCACTATATATATATATATATATATATATATATATATATATATATATATATATATATATATATATATATATATATACATGCACGATGTAACAGATTAATAGCAAAACACAACACAGGTCGAAGAACTATATAAATACACCATTGAATAGTTAAAGACAAAGGAGAGCTTAGCTCAATGGTTGAGGCGTTAGGCTGTTGAGCGCAAGGTCAGGGGTTTGAAACCTGCACCTGGCGTTTTTATTCTTTTGCTATTTTGTCAACTTTGAAATGATTATCATTTTGCTTGGAAGTTTTTATAAGTTTAAAACTTATATAAATCTTTTACATTTTTAACCCACAATATTATACAACTTTCTTAAAACTTTATTAAATTTGAAACTTGTAAAGTTTCACCATTCTAACCCTTTAAAAATTAAACTTTGACATTTGACATCCAAAAACTTTTATAAGATTTTTTTTTAAAAATATTTTTTTTTACAACGTTGCACTAAATAAATATTTTATCCCATATTTAACGACCACGTTCGCGTAAATTTTAAATACAATATTTATCCAAATATATTATTTACCCACGATTTCGATAAGTATATACGGTAGATAGAAATATATATATATTTACTCGTACACCTTGTCCAAAAACCAATAATTACAAATATTTTGAAATCAATTTAACAGAAACTTTGCCACACAAGCAACGGCGATACGAATACTTTTCAAAACTTTGTCTTTTGAACATGTAAGTCTTAAATCATGAACCGTCTAAATTTAACGTTGCCATATTATTAATTCAGGTCGCGTGTTCTGAGCCGTTCCTTTTCACACTTGATATTTCTATATCTGGATTACTGTACTACCGAGGTGAGTTCATAGTCCCACCTTTTTATATATGTTTTTCAAATCCCGTGGGGAGATACATGCTCTAAACATGAACACAAGTATTTTCTATATGCTATCCTAATTTGGTATTGCTTAAGTTACCTACTATTACCATCAAAAGTCCCTCTTATCATGAACCATTAATCACTTGCGAGTGAACGCGAATATCGTGGATAGATCTATTGGCAGTTGACGCTCCATTTGAGTTGCTGGATAAGCAACCAAATGTACTTTATTTGAACTAAACAGGAGGACAGAAACCTCCTGCGTGAGGGCATTCGTACTAACATTATTACTATAATGTAGTACTTAACGTCATTATTTAATGATGTCACCAGTTAAGGTTTGCGTGTCATGAGGCTTAAGGCAATATACATATACAATACTGCGGTATTGATGCTTTTACTTTAATTGTATTTCTATACAATTAATTACTTGAAACTTGTGTTCAACTATTACAACTTAAACACTGTGGATTTACTCAATCTTTGTGTTGACTTTTTAGCATGTTTATCTTAGGTAATTGACAAAGGCAAATCGGGCACGGAGTAGGCAAAGGACTCCTCTTTATGGACCATGTTCAATAATGTTATCATTCACTTTAAACGTAAACCGTTTTATGTGTGTACCTTTAATTTTTCGTGAAACTTTTTTTGTAACCTATTAAGCTAAGTATTTGAATGATAATCAAAACTTTTCTAAAAACGTTTCTTTTGGGTCGTTTTCTATCTTTATGACTGTGATCCGAGAAGTAATACCCCAATTAGTCTTCCGCTGCTTGTTGAAATTTTGGGGGTGTTACAACACTTTTTTGTGTCATTAGAATCTCTGTCACTAAAGTCTATTTAGCTTAGTATCTTTTAGTTTGTAGGTTTAAGAAGTAAAATGCGAAAAAGAAGTCGAGGCTCAACACCCCTAATTGTTTTAGGGACTTAAATCTTTAGGGCTTAAAGCACTAACTTTAAGTAGTTTTACCCTTAAGCTACCACTCGCGTCTCGAGTAAGGCCCTCGTTCGCATCCACTACAACAAAATAGGGCTAATGGTATGGTAGGAATCCATTGCAAATAGTTATTTGCAACGGATTCCTACTGTAGCATTAATGCTCCATGAAAATTTAAATGGTAAGTAATTTCTAACGAGGAAAAAAATAATAATAAAAAAACAGTTGCAACAGTTTTCCAACCAATTACTTTTAAAAGAACATAAGCAGAATTCATTCTTACAACCATTTTACACAAAATAAAACCCCATATTAATATTATCACCTATTATTATATCCGTCATGTGTCATGTGTCACACGTTGTGGTTTTTTATAACTAAATTAGCTATGTTATGAGAATAAAAAATAATCAGCTAACATTCTCAAATTCCGTACGTGGTTGAGGTACCAACATTACTAGTCGAAGCTGTTCATGTCAACAAAAATGTGGGATCATACGCATTGTATGGCCCAAATGTATTCTTTCAATTAGGTGGAGTGACTTTGTTCTATAGTTCTTCATTATGTGGGTGTGATTCAACGTTCTTCCCGTGGCTCTCTACCATAGTAGTTAGATGAAAAAAACTATTGGTATCAACCGTTACATAACCGTAACAACTATTTCTAAATTTATAACGAAAATGCTGAAGAAATACTAAAAATAGATATGAAAGACATTATTATTGGTTTCCGTTTTAAATCCCATACCGAATTTGCAACGACTTTACAACATAAACAAATTTTATTTTCTTTTATATATACACGTTTAAATTTTTATATAATAAACAAAGAGAAAAGTTCTTTTGTGGATCAAGTTTTTTCTACAAACTGAGGGACAAATCACCACCATCCATCTAGTTTGATCTAATGGTGCGGATTAACCTAAGATTTTCCATGAAAACCTAAGTGTTGACATAAATAATGTATGAAAACGTTATTTATATTTTTTGATATCTCTATATTTTGACGATCACAAAATGTAAACTCATCAAACGTAAGATTACTACGTAAACAAGTATTAAGCTAGTTTATATCACTATATCCAACTTAATCACTTAAGGTATGAATAAACAAGTGTTTAATACATCTCATGATCAAAAGGGTATTTAATTAACTAATACAAAGTTTATTTAATTATATAAACATATTATATATTTTTGAAAAACACTTTTGGTAATAAAGAAAAATGTTTTAATCATACTAAATATATGATTTCAAATTTTTAACCAAAATCAGTTAGTTTTTCACCAAATAAACTTTCCCCACTAAAAGACAAGTTTTCTGGCCGTTACAGTTGGGCGGCCCCCTTAATTATAAGGGGCGGTCCCCTTAATTTTAAGGGGGCCGGCCACGCTCCTCTGTCAGAACTTGTTGCTTATAAATACTACCTTAAACCTGGAATTTTTCTCACCTTTTGCGCGAAATTTTCAGATCTCAAACTCTCTAAACATCCTCTAAAACCCTTTGATCATTTGTATATTAATCCTTGTTTAAGTGATTCAATCCTTTCTCATCCATACTCATCCAAAGTGCAAAAGAAGAACACTCTTCTACAACTAAGTTCAAGAAGTATTGAAGAGTAGTTGTGCATTGTGTACATATATTTGTGAAGTTGTGTTGTGTATGTAATAAGTAGTTTAGAAGTAATAGAAGTTGTGTAGGAAGTAGAAGTTGATTAGTAGTGAAGTAGTGTAGTTGTGAAGAAGATAGGTGTGTAGTATATTGAAGTGAAGAAGATAGGTGTGTAGTAGATTGGTGTGAAGAAGTAAGGTGTGAAGAAGATAGGCGTGAAGTAAATAGGTGTGAAGAAGTTGTGACGTAGTTGTGGTGTGAAAGGTTTTCTCCGCCATAAGGGAGTTTGTTGACATAGTGAAGAAAACTCTCGAATAGGTGACTCGGGGAGTGGAGTAGGAACAAGGAAGGTGACCTTGTAGCCGAACCACTATAAATCCTTGTGTTGTGGTTTGATCTCTCCAACTCTTTTCATTACTTACTTATTTACTTATACTTTATTAGCTTAGTTAGTTAGTTAATATATAATTGTTCATATAGTGCAAGTATTGAGATCACATAAACTAGAATCGAAATTTTTAAAACAAACTTGTTTTTATAAATTTTAAAAGGACGTAAAACTATTCAACCCCCCCCCCCCATTCTAGTTTTCCACAATTGGTATCAGGAGCCATGTCTAGCAAGATTTTTTAAAATATATTGTATTTTAAAACTTGTAACGATCTATGTAATCTGAAAAATATTTAGAAGGGCAATCTATGCAAAGACCACCACTATTTGAAAGTGATGGATTTTTATATTAGAAAAATCGAATCGAAACTTATGTGAAATCAAAAGATCTAGATCTTTGGCATGTTATTACCAATGGTGACTTTTTACCTATTCAAAATAACCCCGAAACTAAGAAAGATGAAATCGTACCTTTTGAAAAACAAAATGATGATTTAAAAAGAAAACTTGCTAAAAATAATGAAGCAAAAATGGTTATTTACAATGCGTTACCACGTAAAGAGTACGAAAGGATCTTTATGTGTGAAACCGCAAAAGAAATTTGGAACTCTTTATTAATAACTCACCAAGGTAATAATCAAGTCAAAGATAATAAAATAGATCTACTTGTTCAACAATATGAGCAATTAACGATTCCGGAAGAGGAATCAATTGATAATGCTTTTGCTAGATTTAACACTATCATCACAAGTTTAAAAGCACTTGATGAGAATTTTTCTAGTAAGAATTTTGTTAGGAAGTTTCTTAGAGCTCTTCACCCAAAATGGCGAGCTAAAGTGACGGCTATTGAGGAATCAAAGAATTTGTCAACACTACAACTTGATGAATTAATTGGAATTTTGAAAGTCTACGAAGCAATTATAAAGAAGGACTCCGAAATGGTTAAAGGAAAACAAGAACAAAGCAAGTCAATCGCCTTGAAAGCTAGAAAGGAATCCAACAACGAAGATAGCTCATCTTCCGAAAGCGATGACGAAGAATATGCCATGGCCGTAAGAGATTTCAAGAAATTCTTCAAAAGGCGAGGAAGATTCGTTAGACAACCACATGATGAAAGAAGAGCACCTCAAAAGAATAATGATGACAAGTATAGCAAGAATGAGAGAAAGTGTTTCAAGTGTGGTGATCCGAATCACCTCATTGAAAAATGTCCAATGATGACAAGAGATCAAAATCAAAGAGCGTTTGTTGGAGGAGCGTGGAGTGATAGCGATGAAGATGAGAAAGAAACAACAAAGGAAGAAAAGTGTCTCATGGCTAAGACATCAAGTGAGGTACGTTCCGAAACCGAATACTTTAGTGATGAAAATTTGTCATTAGATGAAAAAGATTTAGATAGTGAATACAATAGATTATGCAAACTAGAACAACAAGTAATGGCTAAAAACAAATCACTAAAATACATAAACAACCAACTAGAAAATGAAGTACTAGAACTAAAAATTAAAATACATCAACTTTAAAAAAGTAAAAAAATTGTTGAAAAATGTAAATCATGCCAAGAGCTTAAAAGTGAAAACAACAAACTTAGGGAAGAAATTTGCAAACTTGATAAATTTGAAAATAGCAGTAATTCACTTAGCAAAATCATAAGTATTCAAAGAGTATCCGGAGATAAAACCGGTTTAGGATTTAACTCAACTGAAGCTTCAACAAGTGAAATTAAAAATGTTAAATTTGAAAGTGAACTCAAGGAATTAAAACCTGTTAGGAATACGATTATTCAGTTAAAGACTCGGTCACCCCAAGTATTGCTAAGCATTACGTAGCTCATAGAATTATCCTTATTAGTAGTTAAATATGTAAATAGTATTCGTAGAGTGGGTCGGGTCTTTACCCTCTATCGGCTCACTCTACAGCTCGTTTCATGGAGCACCAAGTATTGTAGTATAAATACCCTCTCCCACCCAAGGGAGAGGGTTGGACCTTTCACTTGAAGCTAATACATTTCTCTTATTTCTCTCTCTAGAAAAGGCTCCCACTTTCTCTCTCTAAAACTCTTCTTCTAATCTAATCTAACACCACACCATACATGTTTATGATTATGAGTATCTTACAATTGGTATCAAGAGCCATGGTTTCATCTTAGGGCCTTGGATATTCGGATTTGGTGTGGTTTTTGTGAGTTAGAAGAGTTTTTCTTTGAAAACATCATGGTTTGATCTTTCTAGTGTTATTTGATACGTTATGGGTATACTTTTGTGATCATTGGTGTTAGTATTACATAGTTTTTTAGTTGGTTAGGCTACATCAAACGTGTATTTGAAGTTGGGAATGATTTTGGGGCGTTATTCTTGACTGCGGTTAACTCTACTATTTTATTTCTTAGTTGCGGTTAACTACTGGTTCTGCGGTTAGCTAGTTTGCGTTTACTTTATTGGGTATAAGGACAAAACGCAAGATAGTGATTGTTTTGGAGTCTAGTGGGTTGTGGTTAAGTTTCTGCGGTTAACTCTGGTTTGCGGTTTGCTCATTCTGCGGTTAACTCATCCTGCGGTTAACTCATTCTTCGGTTAACTTATTCTGCGGTTAACTCTGGTTTGCGGTTTGCTCATTCTGCGGTTAACTCATTCCGCGGTTAACTCATTCTGCGGTTAACTCATTCTGCGGTTAACTCATTCTGCGGTTAACTCATCCTGCGGTTAACTCATTCTGCGGTTAGCTCATTCTGCGGTTAACTCATCCTGCGGTTACCTCCAGTTTGAGTTTACTTTCAGATTGCAATTAACTCCAGTTTGTGCTTACCTTCAGATTGCGATTATCTCCAACTAGCGTTTACCTCTTCTAGTGATTTGCTAAAGTTGTAGTTTGACCAAAGTTGACCTTTTTACGTCAAAACTTCAAACGGCCATAACTTTTGAACCGTAACTCCGTTTTCAGCGAAATACCTGTCAAAACGACCGGAACAGGCTGAATATTGTAAGGTTTCACTACAAAGTTGTGAAACGAATTTTTCGAGGCCCAAGTCACCTCCGGAGTGAAGTTATTGAGGTTTTTAGTTTTCAGACAAAAAAAAATTTCACCGTAACAACTTGCCTCAACCTAACCAAATTGCGACTAAACAACATATAACCTTGTCATAACAAACAATCACTACTCTTAACATACAATCACTGCTATGGAATATTCGTGCTCGAATTCTAATGATAATGTGCTTCATCAGCCAATTAAATTGCCCGATAATGCAAAGGATAGTCACATTGAATGTTTTCGATCACTCCATTCACATCTCAAGGTTCTCTTTGCAAAACCTGGATACTTGGGAGGTTTTAATCGTGCATTCGCAACACTTTTTGGTCAAAATGTTGAGACCTTCACAGTCAAAATGACTCTACACTTAGATCAACTTCAACAACAACTTGAAAAAGGTGAATTTTCTGAAGGTAGTTCTATGGCTGCATTCTGTGTGATCAACAACCAACTCCAAGCGTTCATTGATTCACGATTCACTGAGGAGTAAGATCATGAGTGTCAAATGACGAAAAAGAGCTTTGCTACTCATACGGGAATTGAAGTTGACGTTTTCAGAGTCACACTACTCCAACTCATGGGTAATGTGAAGGAGTACATTATGGAAAGAGCACAACACAAACTCAAGCATAAAGACAAGGTGAAGGCATGTCGGGAGCAATCAAGTGATAATATTGTGGATTCAGGTAAAGCATCGTATGCTGGGTCAGTTGTCACCGAAGGCAGAGGATCAGAGACTGATAAGCTTGACACAACGAACAGTTCAATGACTCCTACACGTGATGTGGATGCATATATCAGACCGGAAAATGAACATGTGTCATGTGCTAAGGTACTCGAACTGTGTAACATGGTTGATGAACAAAAGATTCCTAACAAAGTACAACCGACAAACGATGTCGATTCAGATGTTGTTGACATGGGAAATAGCAATGTTGACCCATGTGAACAACATATGAAACACAATGAAGTGTCTGTTGTACAATGTAGTGCATCTTCTGTTTTATATGATGATTGTGTGTTGCATGAGAACACTGCCTATAACCCTGATGACTCCTTGACCACTAGATTTAATATCCTTGAGGATCAGGTGGCAATGTATGAACAACGTGCTAGATTTGAACTCACTGGACATGAGCAGAACATGGAATGGCAAATGCATGCATACATATCTGAAAATAATCTTAAGCGAGAAACATTGAAAAAGGAGTTACAATCTTTGCAAAAACAACTGAATCAAACTGTTAAACAAAAACAAGAGATTCAGAAAGGCTTAAACACACTCAAACATGATTTTAAAGAGAAGGAAACAAAACTCCTAAATGATTTCTCTAGTCTTAAAATGCTAAAAAATAAACTTGAGGATAAGTTATACACGCAAGGCCAAACCATTCAAACTGCTCAAATGATGCATAAACATAGGAAGTTGAGTGATGATCATAGTGAGAAGGATTCTACTAAGCCAAAAGCCAATTTCCTTAGAAGTGGTATAGGTGCACAACCGGCATTATATGATGCAAAGATTATGCTTGAGCCTAATCATGTCCCTCCTGATGCTACATCCGATGATGAGGGCAATGAGATAGAAGATAGAACCAGAGAAAAACTTGCTGAGAAATTAAGGGATCCCTAGTGCACAGCTAATAAAATCTTGTACAATTATGATTACTCTGAAAATAATCAATTAGCTATCTTTGTCCCACAAAAGAAATTTACTCCGGAGCAAGTCTTCTGGAACATTGACATGGAAAAGATGAAAGCAGAAAGAATAGTGGGAAAAACACGTACAGTTTTTCAGATAGCTGGCCCAACGATATATCCCATTAACACACCAAGGCATCTTGTTCCTTTCACCCTCCACACGCAAAATAATACACTAATTGCCTTATATGTCCTTGGTCAATTATTCGCTGATTTTGATAAAACATGTAAAAAGAGAATAACACCAACGGGTATTACTGAAGGGGAAAGAGGTTTTGAACAAACAAAACAATGCTATTTAACTGAGGTCATGCCATTTTTTAAACTTCTCAAAGAACATTTTGAGGGTCTTCAAAAAACAATTAATAATGATGTGACTGAAATGAAAAAGGTGTTCAAAGATGTGGAAAATGAGGGAAAACAATTGGCAATTGATCTTAAATACAGTGAAATTGAGAGGAAAAATATTCTCATCATGAATGAGAATTTGATTACTAAATGTGTTGCTCAGGACGTATTTTATACTGCTACTGATTCTTCGTTATCTGCCTGCCAATTTCATGAGATGTCTATTGCATTGACCGCTTTCCAGAATCGTGTTGTTGAGCTTGAGGAGGAGAATTTAAAATTGCGTGAGAAAATTCAAAACGATGACCATGATAACATGGTCATGCATTTGTCGAAACTAGAGGTTGATAATCTTAATTTGCAATTAAAGTGTCAACATTTAGAAGAAAGAACTAAAATCTCAAATGCCAAGACATCTTCGGATGCTCCTGAATTTGATGCATATTTTGAATTAGCCAAACGTGATGAAAAGATTCAAGCTCACACTAACACGATTCGGAACCTGAGGGTCCAAATTGCCCAATTAAAGTCAAACAAGAGTGATGTGATTAGCACCCAAAAACCACAGTCTATAGATTCTCAAAATTTTCAATTTCATGATACCATTAATAAATTGCAACATGAAAATGATTGGTTTCGTGCTGAAAATTCAAAAGTTAAACAACATTACAAAGAGTTATATGATTCAATTAAGATCACACGTGATATAAACAATGAAAAGATAACTTCTTTGCTTAAAGAGATTGAGAATCTAAAGACTCAGGTGAAAGGGAAAATGCCAATCATCACTTGTGATAATGTTGTTCAAAAGGTTTCTGCTTGTAAGAAGTACGCAATTGATGCTGTGAATATTCCTCTTCCCCTTAGGAATAATAAGTTAGTTCATAGAGACTATCTTAAACATCTTAAGGAGTGCCTTGACTTGCTTCGTGAAACCATTGAAGAGGATAGGATAGCAAAACCACTTGATGATGCTATTGTAGGTGCCTGCTTTCTCACTAATAGATCTCAGGAACTCTTAGAATATGCTATTGGTACATGACCTAAAATTGATAGCAAGCGAGGTAGGTCTACTGCATCATCATCTATGACTAAGAACAAGCATGTTACCTTTGAGGTACCTTTGGAAACTTCAGATCCCAACACATCAAAACATGTTCAGCAACCGGAAGTGAAAAAGACTAAAATTCCCGTTAGTCCGTCTACAGAAGTAAATAGTAACTCTAAAGCTAGAGAGTCTAAACCAAGGAGAAATAGAAGGAATTATAGGACTTCACCTGCTAAAAGTGTTCCTAAAAAGAAAGTAGATGACCACATGAGGAACATTAAGTCCAACTTGAGCCAAATGAGTCATAATTCAAAACCTAATTCACGTTGCAAAACATGTAATGAATGCATAATTTCGAGTAATCATGATAAATGTGTTGAGAAATTTCTGAAGTTGTTTAACAAAACCCCAGTTAAGAAAGTTTGGAGAGCTAAACAAAGTAAGCAAATCTGGAAAGCAACAGGTAAACTGTTTGCCAATGTTGGTTATCAATGGAAGCCCACAGGAAGAAAATTCACTTTAGGAGAACAGTGCCCTTTAACTAGGATAACTAACTCTAAAGTAGTGCCTATTAAGGAATGGAAGCCAACTGGTAGAATTTTCCCTTTGGAGACCCAATGTCCTTTAACTAGGCCCATTGCATCTACTAGTGAAATTTCCACCATTGAAACGAATGCACCTAAGGTCTTAGTGGCTCCAGAACTTGTTTGCACTAACCAACTGGAACCCAACTCAAATTGGGGATCCGACACTCCAAATTTTCTGCTCTCGTCTGTTTCCAAATGCAGGTCGTACATTTCGTCCTTTGATATTTGGACTCAGGCTGCTCTAAACCTATGATTGGGGATCACTCAGGGCTCGAGTATTTCGTGAATAAGGTTATCGGGAAAATTAGATTCGGGAACTACCATTTTGGGGTAATTTTAAGTTATGGAGATTATGTTTCTGGTGACAGCTAATTTACTGGTATACTACGTGGAAGGACTTGGGCATAATTTGTTCTCTGTTGGTCAATATCTTGATTCCGATCTTAAAGATTGCCTTCAGTAGTTACACATGCTTCGTCTGAGAATTGGATGGTATTGATCTTCTTTAAGACAGTCATAGCACAAATCTATACACCTTTTTCTATCAAAGTCATGATGCGGTCCTCTCCTATTTGGCCTCTTACAAAGGCCTCAAAGAACAAATCGTGGCTATGGCAACAAAGTTTTAATCACTTGAACTTTGGTACCATCAATGATCTTGCTCACAATGATCTTGTATGAGGTCTACCTTGTTTAAAGTCTGAAAAGGAACATCTTCGTTCGGCTTGTCAACTGGGCAAAAGAAAGAAACATACTCACAAATCCAAAACTGTCAATACCATCATGGAGGTTCTTCACTCCCTTCACATGGATCTATGTGAACCAATGAAAATCCAATGTATAACTGGGAAGAAGTATGTTCTAGTGATAGTCGTCGACTACTCCCGGGTTACATGGGTAAGGTTTTTGAGAACCAAGGACGTGACTCCAGAGGTTATCATAAAACTCATCAAACAGCTGCTAGCAAGACTCAACAAAACCGACAGAATCATCCGGTCAAACGATGGAACGGAGGTTATCATCAAACACCTCGTTCAATTTTACGAAAGTATTGGCATCACCCATCAGTAAAGTATCCCATGCACTCCTCAGTAGAATGGAATTGTTGAAAGACGAAACTGTTCTCTTGTAGAAGCTACACGAACCATGCTAATATTCTCCAACGCACTGATGTTTCTGTGGGCGGAAGCAATTGCTACAGCTTGTTACACCCAAAACCGATACTTGATACATACTCTTCACAACAAAACTCCAAATGAGCTGATTCATGGCAAGAAACCGGATTTCTTTTTTCTATTTGAGTTTGGTGCTTTATGCTACCCTACGAATGACAGTCAAGATCTGGGAAAGTTAAAAGCTAAAGCTGATATTGGATTCTTCGTTGGTTATGCTCCAAATAGTAAAGGATACAGAATCTACAACAATCGAACCCGATAAATCTTGGTAACCATTCACGTCACATTCTTTGAGCTGACTGAGCAAACGGCTCCTGTACACATCAGTGCAGGACCCGCGTCTAAACTTTTGTCTCCTGAATCAATCAGTTCAGGTCTTGTACAGAATCCCACTCCTGCATGTACCTTATGTACCACCTACAAATGAGCATTTGAAGGTCTAGTTTGACCAAATGAGTGATGAATACTTTGAGACACCTACTGATGATACACTGACACCATCAGTTGCCGCTGCTCCAGTTCTGTACAACTCAAATGGTCCATCAGTGTCTACTTGAATTGATCAAGATGCTCAATCTGCAAGCTACTCACCATCATCGTCAAACCTTCAATCTCCTTTAGTACATTAAGGCACTACAGTCGACAATTCTTTTGAAGTGAATTCATTTGCTCCTCTTGAAGATGCTCCGTACTAAAACCTGTTTGCTCATGAATCTTCTTCTGAGACATCCTCTTCAAGGAATACAAACACGGCTTCTTCATGTTCCTACCTACATCCACATGAACATCTCAGAAAATGAATATAGGATCATCCGAGTGACAACATTATTGGATATCCTTCTCAACTGGTGTTCACACGAAGGAAACTTACCACCCATGCCTTGTGGTGCTGTTATAATTCCATACTATCCAAATTCGAACCCAAAGATTTCAAGACTGCTATCTCTAAAGACTGTTGGGTTAATGCGATGCAAGATGAAGCTCGCACTTTCGATAGACTTGAAGTATGGGAATTGGTACTACCTCCAGACTGTGCAATGATTATAGCTCTAAGTGGATCTTCAAAGTGAAACTTGATGAGCATTATGTCGTTCTGAAAACAAGGCAAGGCTTGCTGCTAAGGGATATCGTCTACAGGAAGCAAAGTTGTCAAAATCGCGCCTAAGGTGCGCTAAGGCGCACCAGGCGCTAGCCTTGGGGCTTTTTTTAACTCGAGGCGCACAACATGCATGACCCCCTGAAAAAGAGCGAGCCTTGGCGCTTTTTGCGCCTTTGCGCCTTGGGGGATTTTTGCGCCTAGGCCATATTTTGTGCCTTCAGGTTTTTTTTTTTTTTTTTTTTTTTTTTTTTTTTTTTTTTTAAAGATATAATACATGGGCCTTTTTAAGTCATAGGTGAGTATTTATATGATTTGTAAATTTGAATTGATTTTATATTTATTTTATTGATTGAAATTTTCTTTAATAAGTTATTTTGTTTCATTAAGTATTTTTTTACGACATATTATCACGAAAATGTAGCATTGTGCATTGAATATTAATATATTGCTTGCTTGATATTTTGGTTAAATTGTGAGCTTTGTTAGATGTAAGCTACAAGTGTAGGATACAAGCATATTTAGTCTGATATGGATTTTACTTTATATATAGGTCATCGTGCCAAAGAGTTGATCCATTTTAGAAGTGACAACCGATCTATTTTAATATTTATAATAGCAATATGTGTTATGCATTAAGTATTTTAATGTTATTTTGTATTATTTAAGCTACATAAATGGTCACATATGTTATAAAAAACTTAATGCTTTTAGTGCGCCTCGCATTCATGAATCCCGCGCCTTGGAATGCGCCTCGACTCGAGGCTCTTTGGCCCCCTTTGCGCCTTAGTGCGCCTTGAGCCTTTCAGAACACTGACAGGAAGGCATTAATTTAGAGGGATCTTTCGCTCTGGTTGTTCGTATTGTAGCTATCAGAATGTCTCTCACCAATGCTGCAAGTCAGAACATGACGGTCTATCAAATGGATATGAAAATTGCATTTCTAAATGGCGAGCTGAATAAAGTTCTTTATTTCAGTCAACCGGAAAGATTTGTATATTTTGATCGTCCTAACCATGTCTATCGTCTGAAAAGGGCTCTCTTTGGCTTAAAACAGACGCCTAGGGCATGGTTTGATACACTGTCAAAGTTTCTCCTGGGAAACGGATTCTCCTAAGGTGTGGTGGAATAAGATGAGAATGTGGTAGTGGTACTTTACTTCATGAGGACAGAATTTCAACTGGCTGATTTCTTTACAAAGGCTCTTCCACGAGAAAGATTTCTATTCATTCTTCCGCGACATGGAATGAAGAGTCTTACGCCAGAATCTCTCATAAGCCTTCAGGAAGAGAATGAAGAGTAAAAGGATTTACTTCACATATCCTTTGTACATAGTTGAATACAAAAAGGAAAGTAGAAAAATATAAAACCTATAAAAACCATTAAAATCTGAAAAAAAAAAAAAAAAAATCTTAAAATCCAAAAATATTATTCTTTCGACATGTCTCTTGTGTAATCAATATTATGTACGTTTCTAGAAATGTCATTCAATAATGACACGGAAACATACATATGCTTGAGCAAGAGTTTTTGTTTTTAATAATGTTTCTCTAAAACATGCTGTTTCTAAAAATATTCTTTCAAGATGGTTTGCTATTACTTCAGATAGCAACCCGGTCTTAATATTGGGGAAAGTTCGTCGCCTAAAAGACGACTGTTCCTAACAAAGGCATGAATTACTTTATATTCGTGCCTTTCCGATCTAATGTACGTTTCAGTGTATTATTTCTTGTTTAAGAAGAGAAGTCTTCTTTTTATCAAAACAAATAATTTTCTTTTATGATTCTTCGGAAAATTATTTGAGTGATACATGGTGGTAACGTGTTACTTGTAAATCAATCAGTCTTAGATACTTCATAAAATTTGCCACTCAATTAATGAAAATGGGTCATCAATTGAGGGGGAGAGTGATTTCCAATTTTATATCATCAAACGGATTTCTTGGTTGTCTCATAATGGTTAGAAAAGGTTTTGTAGTCAATGGGGTATTAGTTGAAGAGGAACTTACTAAGCTTTATCTTAAATGGCCCAATGTGTTAGTTGTTAGAAAGGTTAGGGCATTATGTGCTATTTGTGTATAGTTTCCTAGCTTTATGTATCTAAAAGGTCCATTTGTCTCACGTTGGTATCCTCGCTTAATCCCCTAAATACGTTTTAATCCAAAATCTTAATGATGTTAGAAAACCATTGTGTTTGATGCTCTTCTTCTCTCCTCTGGCATTCGTATAATCTGATTGATTGTGTTTCGTTTGCTGTTTGCTGATAATTGTTTGATTGTTGCTGATTATGTGTTCGTGTTCTCAGGATTTGCTTAGATATGTAGTTACCGGGTTAGAATCTTTTCCTAAGCTCCTGATTTGAACGTTGAAAATATGGGTGAATTGCCATGTTAGTGATTGTTGTTTATGTCTGATAGAAACTTGCAATGAATGTTCAAGATTTCCAGTTTCTCTTCATGCTAGATAGCATTTTGATGAGTTGCTTGAATGTTCTTTGATCATGATATGAATATGGTATTATGAGTAGGCTAGCTGCTACGTGGTAGCAGTTAACTAAGAGTGAATCTATATGTATGCATATCTTTGTTGATACTCTTATGCAGATTCCATGGCTGTTGTGAATGTGCCTGCTCCTGCTCTAACCATTTGATCAGATGTTCAAACTTCATTGACTGGCTTTGATTTCACCACAACAACAACATCGTTAGCAACAATGACAACAACTCTCTCACCACCACCACCACCAGTTATCTTGTGCTTCATAAGTAGTGTGGTATCAAATGTTATGTGTCAGTACATGATTTTTTATTTCATGAGTTTCTCGTTAAATTTTAAATCATTTATAAACTCATCATAACTGACACTAACATTCTCCCTCATTGATTGAGGGGGAGTAATGAATTGTCTTAATATCATAATATCTTTAATCAGACCACATCTTGCTCCCAAACTTTTCTAACTTATTTAAATCACTTGGGATCACAAATCTCAAATGGTTTGAAATTTTTGATCGGGGAAGAAAATATGATTTAAATATGAAATCTGATATAAAATGTGATTGTTTTGGACTTTAACAAATGCTCCCCTATATGTGCTAAACTCTTTTGTATATCAATGCACGTATTGAGGGGGAGCAAATGGTTTGTGAAAAAGGATCTTTAGCATCTCATGTGAGCAAGACTCAGACTTCACCAATGAATTGACGAAACAATAATTGTCATGAATCGAAAGGACTAGTCCTGGACGGGTAATAACTTCAAGCTGGTCTAACCAGTGTGTACCGTTTCAAGCTAGTTTAACTAGTAATGTAAGCGTGTCTCGAATGCCCGGTCCTGTTCACTTAAGGTAGATCAATTCAAAAAGTGCAACTCTTCCCGACATGTGCAAATTTTCAAATCAATACATATGAGCACATGTTAAGGGGGAGCATTTGAAAATGACAAAACTCTCAATGTGTTAACAAAATGCGTTTCTTAATCATAAACACGTTGAGAGAATTTTCAATGATTTGGTGTATGGCACCATAGGATAGTCATGAAGTTATAAGGTGGCTAAGGTTAGGAAAACCGTCCTATGATCCGCCAGAGCCGGAGGGATCTACCCATGGACAATACCAAATAGATAGTATTAGAAAATCCGTAGGTATGATTATGAAAAAAAAGGAGAAATGTGAGAATGGAGAAAGAAGGGGTTGAAGAATTAAAAAGAAATGAAATGAGAAAGGGTGAAAAGAAATAGCCCTCCAATTATTCAACCTTAGGGCAGAAACCGGGTTCAATTCATAATCTACTAATTGTTGCTAAGGCGACATTGGTATTGAAGACAAGACGTCATGGACCCAGTGACGCACTGCACTAAACCTTCTAGCCATTCAAGTTCTCTTAAAAGAACTTGTTTCACTCTCACGGGGAACCGGTGTAATCTATCGACATATCTCTTAGAGATGGTTGATATTGAAGCAGGAGACCTCGCCCTAATCTCCGTATAGGAAAACCAAATGCACTTATTTAGTCTAGAGCCTCGAGATACATCAAAAGATCTCATAGGAACACGTGCTACTTCTACCTTGGTTGTTCAACATTAAGGACACCAATGGTAAACTATGAGTCCTACGCAGATCTTAGCAATCTGCCAGAACATTTATGAGGGATGTTGCTTTAGTAACTCCCAGTGATTGAATGGAAATTCCTGCCAGGGTCAACATCAAGCAGCCCTGAAAGCAGGTCACTTAGGTAATTCCTTGTGGATTACGCTTAGTGGTCGCGACGGTTAATAACGGTCAACAGTCGTGGAGTGATCTCCAGCGACTCACTCAATCGTTGATCTACTTTGGTAGTTCGTGTAAATCCTTTCAGGGTTTGCCGATTGGGAACGGTCATGGTAAGGGTTAGAAGGAGTCTCCACACTATGCTGTTGACGGTCTCTAATTCCAAACCTATAAGTACCGGATGATTTGTTGCTAACTGTCTACTTGCAGGAATTTCTGATGGTTGCAGTTGATGGCTGAAAAGATGCTGATCCATCAACACATGCTCACACTTCAACATCACAATCTAAGAAATCATGATCATTGATTGGGCCTCATCTATGCTTCCACAACTCTGATGCAGAAGATCATGATCCAGAAAAGTGTGAGCATGTCAACTCTAAGATGTTCAAATCACATGGAGACATTACTACTCAAAGATGACTTGCAGATACTCATTTGGATGATGAACTCGAAGTAATGCCAAAGATTATCCAACTTATTGAACAAGTCATCTAGAGTCTGCTACTGTATGTACAAAGACATGTTTGAAGAATCAAAGTCTACGAGCTACAAGATTTCATGGATGCAAGAATTCTGTACTTATCTTCTGGGGTGACCTCCCTTAGGTGGAAATTGTTAGGAATACGATTATTCAGTTAAAGACTCGGTCACCCCAAGTATTGCTAAGCATTACGTAGCTCGTAGAATTATCCTTATTATAGTTAGTACGTAGTTTATTAGTAGTTAAATATGTAAATAGTATTCATAGAGTGGGTCGGGTCTTTACCCTCTGTCAGCTCACTCTACCGCTCGTTTCATGGAGCACCAAGTATTGTAGTATAAATACCCTCTCCCACTCAAGGGAGAGGGTTGGACCTTTCACTTGAAGCTAATACATTTCTCTTATTTCTCTCTCTAGAAAAGGCTCCCACTTTCTCTCTCTAAAACTCTTCTTCTAATCTAATCTAACACCACACCATACATGTTTATGATTATGAGTATCTTACAAAACCTTCAAAATCTAATCCTAAGTATATACTCATAAATGATAAGAAAATACCTATTTCTAGTAATGAAAAAATAAAACCGTTTTATAAACCATCTTTAAAAACCGAAGTAGGATCGTCCAAACCTAAAACAAGATCTAAAACTCCACCACCTAGGAAACTAAATAATTCTTACCCTAGACCTAAAACACCTCAACCAAGAGCAAACCAAAATAGACGAAACTTTAACAATAATCAACAAATGTGGAACTTCAATCCGTGGGAAATGTTTCCACCATATATGCACCCAAGTCAAATACAAAACATGTTCGGATCAAATAACTTTGGTCAAATGAGACAATGAGGACCAACGTAAAAATATTCGCCATTCAAACATGGAAACCTTTGATGTCACTTCTGGTTCGGACTACTCCTTGAAGACTTTGAAGATAAACGCGTTGAAGACGAAAGGTACACATTTCCTTTTATTTCCTTGCCAAGAAATGCATGCTTAGTCTAGTATCTAGTTGTTATGTAATTTTGTTTGGCTCATTGTTTCTTCTAGTTTTTATATCTATACATATATATATACATATCTAATTATACTATATCTAAATGCATATACATATATATATATATATATATATATATATATATATATATATATATATATATATATATATATATATATATATATATATACTTAGTTACATATAGGATCATATAACCTAGAAAATTCATTTGTTGATTTTCTAGAACTAGAAATTGTTCGTTTACGAACCCTTTCTTTTCCCCATTTGCCTTATTGAACTTTAATGTTCAACAACACTCATGCTGATGAAGAGAGATGAGTCGAAAAATCTATGGATGAAACAAACTCCCGGCTTCCGTTGCATACGTCTCCCTCCTATACTCTCGTCTTATAAGCCCTTATATATATATATATATATATATATATATATATATATATATATATATATATATATATATATATATATATATATATATATATACATATTATATATATATATATATATATATATATACCTTCCACAACTCTCTCGTCCACTTGACAACTTGATGAATTTCATCCGAAATAATCAAGAAAATTTAATTGACGAAATGTCAAGTAAAAATGTCAAGCAATCCCTTTCGTGCGAATACTTTCCAACGTATTTTTGATTAAATATAAATCTAATATATATATATATATATATATATATATATATATATATATATATATATATATATATATATATATATATATAAATATTTTCTTGTTTGTTCCAGAAACTAAAACATGAAAAATCAAAATTTTGGAGGGCGGCCCCCTTAATGTTTAAGGGGACCGGCAGCATAATGAAGGGCGACCCCCTTAATGTTTAAGGGGGCCGGCCATCTGAGTACTCCAACCCGTTTTTCCCCTTATTCCTCTTGCCAAACACTCCACTTTTTCACACTATCCTTCCCCTGCTACCGCTGTGACGAAAACCAAAACCCAAAAACACCTTAAATCACTTCCATATCACATAATTCGGGTTAATTCGCAAAGGGCAAATTCATCTAACACAATCACCATTACGTATTGTAAGTTTTTCATAACACATTTCATCTAATTTCATCTAATTTGGTCAAACTCATGATTATGCATGTTTTATAAATTTCTTCAATTTCACAATTTCTTTCGAATTGAGTCTTGAAACTTCATAACTAAATGCTTCCCCTAGGATTAGAATGATTAATCAACACTAGAAACTAGAAATTATAAACTATCTTGTCGAAAATTTTTGAAAAATTTCATACACTCCTTTTCAAAAAAAAATTTAGCAAACACATTGTTGAATAATGTTTTGAAAACGTGTTAAAACTAATCATATTATACTTCTATAACTTGTAAAACTTGAAATTACATTTTTCGACCAAAAAAAAATATTTTGATTCACAATAAGGGGGTGTTTGGATCATGTCCAAATAATATCGAAACTTAGTCATTATACTTTTTATAAAACGTTGTTATGATTATAAACCTAAAAATTGAAAATCGGACTTGTCAAGATATATAATTCATATATATATTGACATACTAGTAGTATAAGTAACTAGTTAAGGAAGCGTTTAGTTTAATACGAAAAACGACATTTTTGAGTCAAAAGATAAACCATCTTTTTCGAAAACAAATCACATGCATAAGAAACTCGTAAGAAATGGCTAGTTTCACAACCCAATGTAAATCTAGTAAATTTCATGATATATTAAGATGTTTAAAAGAGCGTTTGGATTTGTCCATAACCACTTACTAAACATCGTAAAATATATCTAAAACGAGTTAAAAACAATATTAAGGAACATGGTAAACTACTTCCTAGGATTAGTGTCGAAGTATGTTTATGTTCCAACATAAGTCTTAACAATATATATATATATATATATATATATATATATATATATATATATATATATATATATATATATATACCTTTATTCTTCTTTATATTTATTTTGGTCTTTTGTATTGTTGTTGTTTTTAGGTGAAAATGCCAAAAGCGACTACCGAAGATCTTTCCCACACTAAAAACTACATTCCCAAAGTTTCCCAACTCCCTACTACATCTCCTTCTATTGGACGTATTTATCGTGAAATTGAAGATAGAAACGTTCATGAGGGACGTGTAGTAGATCTAGCCTTTGCTCAATCCGACTATATTAATCCCTTGTTTTCAAGCATCAACCTCAATTGTCTTTATGAAATTAATGAACCAATCGTTCCTCGTTTCATAGTCGATTTCTATAGCCAAGTCACCGTCCAAACCAATGATCTTGGTTTCATCACCATTTCCTTCATGATTCAAAATGAATTCATCACCTTAACTCTCGAACAATTTGGTCAAATCCTCCAAATTCCTTTCAGAGGTCAAGCCGTTTTCACAAACGAGTGGGACCTCGAATCTCTTCATCGTTGTCGACTAACCTTTGGTCCTTATCTATCCGATATTCCTCATCCCGACGAGATTCGTCAAATTCTTGGTGTGGAACGTGCCACCACTACCCGAAAAATAAAATCCAAAAATGTTCAAATCTCTTCGTAGCAACTTCTCCTCAAAGAATTAGGCCCCGACATGAAGCGTTGGGAAGAACTTATTCGTGAGAATGCGTTTGGTACTGGAGGTCACCGGGACCATCTCCCGGCGTGCCTTGCTCACATGTTGTATTGTATAGCTGTCGAAAAGCCGTACAATTTGGCCTACTTCTTTATCAAACGGATTGAGTGTGCTAGAAAAACTCCCAAAGCCAATCTTCCATATGGAATGTTCCTCACTCGTCTCTATCGTCATGTTATCGAGTACTACCCCGATCTTGACAATAGTATCTATGAGTCCATCTATCCCACCTTACGTTCTCTCGCTCTAAAACAAGCTCGACGAACTCGAAGTGACAAGGGAAAATCTCGTCGCCATAGCTTTCATGGATCATCTTCTAGACAAGACGATGACGATGAGGAGGAAAACATCCATGATGCTAGTACCCCTACGTTTTCTGAGTTCGTTGACAATTTAGAGGATCTTGACTATCCCGAGTATTCTACCCCATCTCCTAGTGATCAAACAGAAGAAGTGCTTCATGAACGAACTACCGAGATGCTTAGAAGACAAAAGAGTTTGCATGAAGAAGTTAGAGGTGGTTTCAAATCTATCAGGAAGACATTGAAGGGCATATTCGGGAAGAAAAAGAGATGATGTGCTTAGATTATGTTTGTTGAACAATATTTTTTTTATGTCTTGTGTGTATTTGTCCGAAGTATATTCGGAAGTACTTGTTATTTTCTTGAATAATTGTTTGGATATTTGTTTAGGATGCTAACTTGATTGTTTATGTTTAATATATGTTTTTGAATGCATGCTTTACTACTTAATCTATATATATGTTTGCATGATTAGTTTATGTATATATATATATATATATATATATATATATATATATATATATATATATATATATATATATATGACATGTATGCTTTCTAATAGACCAAAACAAATGTGAAATGTTCAAATAGAGCTTGCTGCAAATACAAAACAGAACATAACATTTTTCCAGAAAATTTTTGAAAAATTTTGATTTCTGGGTCGTCAGATAGGCGGCCCTCTTAAATTTAAAGGGACCGGCCTTCATTTAAGGGGACCGGCCATCTGGAACAGTTTTTACACTGTCTTCTTTTGCACCTTGTGATCTCTTTTGCTAGTCCCAGCTACCATTTCCCTTAAAAACTAAACTGATTTTGGAATCCAACATTACAATTTCAAATTAATTCCACTTCTAAACATGTTTTCCCACTATATAATCCCCATGTATGTTTAATTCATATTACATCATCCTCAACCTTCATCAAACATCATCCTTTTATCATGTCATCACCAAGAACCACCTATTCAAACAATGCCAAGAAACAAAAACTTGTCACTATTCCACCAAAACAATTATTCATTGTTCTTACAAATGAAGACAACACCACCCCATCACCACCACCTCAATGCTCATCTCCTAGTGCACCTAATGCACCCTCCAAAACACCATCAACAAATGGAAACTCTACTTCCTCCATACCATCCACTTCATCCATAAATGACTACATAAACACCCACTTATCTCCTCCAACAATTGATCAACCATCACAACCTACCAATGAAAACACAACTCTTGCACTCACTCTCTCATTATCACCATTAACACCTCTTGATGCACACTTCTCATCATCCCCTATCAACCCACCAACCTATAACCCCGTCCCATGGAGCTTACTTGAAGCTCATGGAGACACTTGCCTTTGTTGCATTCACAACCGAACAATTGTGTTCGGACAAAGAGATGAGATACAATACATGTTTTCTCATATTGAAAACTTGTTGCATCAACCACCAACAACAAACACAACACCTCCACCACCATCAACAAACACCCCTCCACCATCACCATCTCCATGTTCACCATCCATTCCTCCCAATTAAACATGCTTGTTGTTTTACAAATAAAATTGTATTAAACCTTTTTGGATGGCAAGCTCTAGAGAGGACTCTCATGTTTGAGCTTTGGTTTATTATTTAAGTGATGATTGTAAGCCTTTAAAGCTTTTGTTAGTTGCATTACTTGTTATGTTTGTGAATGTAATGCTTGATGTATTTTTAAAAAAAACTCTATTAATGGTATGGTTATGTTTCGTCTCAACTCTTGCATGCTATATACATATATATGTTGCTTGTCCACTAAATATTTTTGCAAGATATTCATATCTCGATTTCTTTTTGGCCTCAAAACGAGGGGGAGTATACTTCAAGGGGGAGCTTCTTTACAATCGGGATAACCTTTTTGATGCTAACAAAAAGGGGGAGAATTGATATAAACTCACAAGTCACAATAATACTTGCATATATACTAATTTTCGATTAATGAGTTTAGATTTTGTAATCATCAAAAAGGGGGAGATTGTTGACATAAATAATGTATGAAAACGTTATTTATATTTTTGATATCTCTATATTTTGACGATCACAAAATGTAAACTCATCAAACGTAAGATTACTACGTAAACAAGTATTAAGCTAGTTTATATCACTATATCCAACTTAATCACTTAAGGTATGAATAAACAAGTGTTTAATACATCTCATGATCAAAGGGGTATTTAATTAACTAATACAAAGTTTATTTAATTATATAAACATATTATATATTTTTGAAAAACACTTTTGGTAATAAAGAAAAATGTTTTAATCATACTAAATATATGATTTCAAATTTTTAACCAAAATCAGTTAGTTTTTCACCAAATAAATTTTCCCCACTAAAAGACAAGTTTTCTGGCCGTTACAGTTGGGCGGCCCCCTTAATTATAAGGGGCGGTACCCTTAATTTTAAGGGGGCCGGCCTTGATTTAAGGGGGCCGGCCACGCTCCTCTGTCAGAACTTGTTGCCTATAAATACTACCTTAAACCTGGAATTTTTCTCACCTTTTGCACAAAATTTTCAGATCTCAAACTCTCTAAACATCCTCTAAAACCCTTTGATCATTTGTATATTAATCCTTATCTAAGTGATTCAATCCCTTCTCATCCATACTCATCCAAAGTGCAAAAGAAGAACACTCCTTCTACAACTAAGTTCAAGAAGTATTGAAGAGTAGTTGTGCCTTGTGTACATATATTTGTGAAGTTGTGTTGTGTATGTAATAAGTAGTTTAGAAGTAATAGAAGTTGTGTAGGAAGTAGAAGTTGATTAGTAGTGAAGTAGTGTAGTTGTGAAGAAGATAGGTGTGTAGTATATTGAAGTGAAGAAGATATGTGTGTAGTAGATTGGTGTGAAGAAGTAAGGTGTGAAGAAGATAGGCGTGAAGTAAATAGGTGTGAAGAAGTTGTGATCAAGTTGTGACGTAGTTGTGGTGTGTAAATTGGTGTGTAAGGTTTTCTCCGCCATAAGGGAGTTTGTTGACATAGTGAAGAAAACTCTCGAGTAGGTGACTCGGGGAGTGAAGTAGGAACAAGGAAGGTGACCTTGTAGCCGAACCACTATAAATCCTTGTGTTGTGGTTTGATCTCTCCAACTCTTTTCATTACTTACTTATTTACAAAATATTAGTTGAAAATCACTTGTGATATTTAGAATATCATTTGTGGTTTTAATGTTACAAAACATAAGTTGAAAATCATTTATGATATTCAGAATATCACTTGTGATATTTAGAATATCACTTGTGATTTTTTGAATATCATTTGTGATTTTCTGAATATCACTTGTGATTTTCTGAATATCACTTGTGACATTCTGAATATCACAAGTGATTTTCATGTTACAAAACATTAGTAGAAAATTACTTGTAATTTTCTGAATATCACCTGTGATTTTCATGTTACAAAACATCAGTTGAAAATCACTTATGATATTCAGAATATCACCTTTGATTTTCTAAATGTCACTTGTGATATTCTGAATATCACAAGTGATTTTCAACTAATGTTTTGTAACATGAAAATCACAAGTGATATTCTGAATATCACAAGTGATATTCAGAAAATTACAAGTGATATTCATGTTACAAAACATTAGTTGAAAATCACTTTTGATATTTAGAATATCACTTGTGATTTTAATATTAAAAAACATTAGTTGAAAATCACTTGTGATATTCAGAATATCTCTTGTGATATTCAAAATATCACTTGTGATTTTCTGAATACCACTTGTGATTTACTGAATATCACAAGTGATTTTCATGTTATAAAACATTAGTAGAAAATCACTTATGATATTCAGAATATCACTTTTGATATTTAGAATATCACTTGTGATATTCTGAGTATCGAGGAATAATACTTTTGATATTCAGAAACGTATGAAAACGCCTAAATATGGCCAAAAACATTTAAAAATGGACAAAAACGTATGAAAATGGACGAAAACGTAGGAATATGTACGAAAACGAACGAAAAAGTTTGAAAATGGACAAAGATGTATAAAAATGGACGAAAACGTCTAAAACGAACGAAAAGTAAGAAAACGGACGGAAATTTATGAAATCGGACGAAAATAGATGAAAACGTATGAAAACGGACAAAAACATATAAAAAGGGATGGAAACGTATAACGGACAGAAACATATGAAAATGGACGAAAACGTATATAAACATATGAAAACGGACAAAAACGAACAAAAATGTATAAAAACGGACGAAAACGTCTGAAAACGAACGAAATCGTATAAAAATAGACGAAAACGCTGAAAACAAACAAAATCGTAAAAAAATAGACGAAAACATATGAAAACGGATAAAAACCCCTGAAAATAGACGAAAACGGATGAAAACGTATATAATGGACAAAAACGGACGAAAGTGTATAAAAGCCGACGAAAACGTCTGAAAACGGACGAAATCCTATAAAAATGGACGAAAACGTAAAAAATGGACAAAAATGGATGAAAACGGACACAAACGTCGGAAAACGTATATAAACATGTGGAAACAGACAAAAACGTAATAAAGTGAAAAAAACGTGAATTTATATAAAAAAAAAAAAAGCCTTGATTAAAAAGTAACGTGGCTAAAAAAAAAAAAAAAAAAAAAATAGCCTTGATTTAGACCATGCGGTAAGGTAACTTTCAAGGGTGAGTTAAGTGTTAACTTTCAACCTTAACGTGGTGAGTTACCTTACCGCTATAGAAAGTCAAGTGGTGCGTTAAGGAGCATGGGCAAGAGCTTAACGTGCGTTAACAAGGGGCAAAGCAAAAAAAAAAAGAAAAAAAAAATTACACTTTTGGCCCTTGTAATATTAGTTCCTTTTTTGAATACCAAAATGAAAAAAATTACAAATTCAACCCCTACGATTTAAAAATCAAATCACAACTTAAACGTTTTATAGCCGTTGTGACTAAAAAAAAAAAAAAAAAAAAAAAAAAAAAAAATTAAACGTTTTATAGCCGTTGAGTAAAAAAAAAAATTACACACTATAAATACGACTTTGAAACACACCTGTCAAACACACTTTCCAGCATAATTCAAACAACAAATCAAACACAAAAAATGGCTTGTAAAGTTCCCCACACTGAGGAACAAGTTCAAAACTATGTCCAAAAACAAGTCGAAATTGATGACAAGGAACGCCAAGATGCAATTATCGAAGTTATTAAGAAGTTTGAGCTGGCGAAGTTACGCAAAGAACGCCTGAGAACACAATACACAGCGTGCAAAGATATCTCTATCGACAGAAAATATGTGATCGACCAGTTTTTGTACAATGAGTTTCGCAAAGACGCTGATATTGTTAAAACATTGTGGGGTTGTTTGCAGAAGATAGAGAACGAAACATCCAACAAGATACGTTGGAGTTTTGAAGAGAATGTGCAAGCTGCTGATGCACCACAACAACAACAACAACAATTTGTGCAAGGTGCATCAAGTTCATCTGCACCAAGAGTTGTTGAGCCACAACAACAGCAACCTCATCTTGATAACTTTCAGCTAAGTTTTGAGGAAACTGTGAAACCTGCTGATGATGGCTGGAACTCTAAGGACGAGCGGGAGCTGAGCAGGTTGGAAGCTCAAATCGAAGCAGAGAGGTTTGCGAGCTTTGATCCGTATGACGACGGTTTCCGCTCCGACAACTCGCAGACCTGCGATCACCCAGATTATAATTGAAGTTTTAGTTTTTAATTTAGTATTGTAATGTTTTAATTTCTGTTTATGTTTTTATTAATAAAAAATTTACGTTTGTGTTTAAAAGATCCCGCCTTGTATTTAATTTTAGAATTTAAAATTTATCCCGCCTTCTGTTTGAAAGGTGGCAGTGCGTTAACTCTTAACCCCAAGGTCACCTTACCACATGCTCTTATAGAAATGTGACTAAAAAAGAAAAGGCAAAAAGGGGAAGGAAAAAAAATATCTAAAAAAAGTGATTCAACAAAAAGTGAATAAATATGAAATACAAAAAGACAAAGAAAAAGGGAAAAAAAACATGGACTTAGGTTTTCATATTAAATCTTAGGTTAATCTTTACCATTAGATCAAATTAGATGAATGGTGAGGATTTGTCCCTCAGTATGCAATAAAAACTTGGTCTTTAAAATAACTCACCTCAATAAACAAAACCCCTATTGGGAATTTTCCATTTCTAAAAATCAATTCATACCTTATTTAGTAATAATTGTATTTAAAAAAAAGATTATTTTCTTATTAGGTAACATTTTCTATTTATCCATAACACAAGTAGAAGATAAATACAAAAAATATAGATAAGATACAATAAAGATAAATACAAAAAATATAGATAAGATACAATTAATAATTGGATTAAAAAATTTAAATAATTATCTTTAATAATAAAAAACTATAATTAAACATATTAAATCAAATAAAACAAAGATTAAATTATTTGTTTTTTAATAAATAAAAATATATGATTCAAAAAATTTTAAAAAACCCGCGCTCACTAGTATTCTATTGTAAATTCTCTATATATAACTATGGTGCTTGCACTGGCCACTTTTTTTATTATAATTTTATGGGCCGAAGTTTGGGCTTATGTTGGTCCACTGAAATACCCACCAAAAGGCATGCTATCTTTGTGCTTGCTGGGTTTCATAGTTAATACTTGAATAAAATGGGTTGTTAGTAGACAAATATCTTTAGAAAGATACTAGTTATAATTTCCGCGCACGCGCGGGTTTTTTTTTATTAAATTTTTTGAATCATATATTTTTATTTATTAAAAAGCAAATAATTTAATTTTTGTTTTGTTTGATTTATGATGCTTAATTATAGTTTTTTTTATTATTAAAAATAATTATTTAAAATTTTTAATTCGATTGTTAATTGCATCTTATCTATATTTTTTGTATTTATCTTCTATTTTACTTGTGTTATGGATAAATATAAAATGTTACCTAATAAGAAAATAATATTTTTTTTTTAAAATAAAATTATTACTAAATAAGGTATGATTTGATTTTTTTGAAATGAAAAAGTCCCCACTTGGGGTTTTATTTTATTATATAAAGAGTAAACTACAAAATACATCCCTGTGGTTTGGTCAATTTCACACGATACATCCCTCCCAAAAAAGTTGCGCCATACACATCCCTCCGTTAGTAAAAGTCAAACACAATACATCCAAGAGGACGAACGGTGCAAAGATTGTCTCGTTAAGTTGGACACGTGGCAGTTAACTCTTTTTAAGTAAGTTAAGGAAGGGTAATTCTGTCATTTTTTACCCTCTTCTTCTTCTACAAATCCATATCCAGACACAAACACAAATCCAAACACAAACACAAACACAAATCCAAATTCACAAACCCACAAACACAAATCCAAATCCACAAACATCAATACCCAGAAACATGTTTCCATCATCGAATCATACCCAGAAACATCAATTGATTGTTTTTTTGATTTAGGGTATATGCGTTCGAATTAGGGATTTTTATTGATCATATTTGTGGTTGATTAAGTGCTTTGGTTTGTGTTATAACATGTATTAGAACATAAGTAAGTGCTTTAATTGAACCAGAAATATGTTGTGATTGAAAATCAAAGGTTTAGGGTTTTACGACACTAGCAGTTTTGATTTTTCATGTTTGTGGTTAAAATATGTTATAAATTGGTCTGGATGCTTAGAATAACATTTAGAACACTCGCCCATAATTATTTTCATCAATTAACCAAATGAATTGGTTAACGTGATTTGTTGTTCATATGTTGTTTTGCATAAGTTGTTGTTAGCATAGTTTCGCGTAATCTTGACATGAGAATGTGTTTAGGGGTAGTTATGAGTTGTTATTAATTTGTGTTTGTGTTTTTGGATTTGTGGATTTGGATTTGTGTTTGTGGGTTTGTGTATTTAAATTTAAAAGGCATCCCTATGCATCTAAGGTTCCCTTCTCTATATGGCATATTCAACTGTATAGCAACTTTGCTTTTTTGCAGCAAAGGAATTTAAAGAGAAAAAAACTCAGAAAACCAGCTATGTAACGAGAAAGATGAACCGACCTCAGAGAAGGAACATGCTCGAACGATATGTTTGTGGTCAAACGAGTGCAAAACATCACCAGTTAACGCATCCCACAATTTCCTGCAAATAAAATGGCCATCAGAACATTCAAGTATTCAAGATACAGAAAAGGAAACCTCTTGATATAACAGAAATAAAGTAACACAAAAAAGTGAAGAAATCCCATGATAAGAACCAATAACGAAAAAAAAAAAAAAAAAAAAAAAAAAAAATCATGGTGAAGGAGTTTATATTCTGCATATATTCTGCTAGGAACTAGTTACAGAGAGAAGAGTGATCGCATGGTTCTGTTGGGTGGGTTAAAATTTAAAAGCATGGTGAAGGAGTTTATATTCTGCATATATGGTGGCTAGTGAAATCACAAGATTTTCATGGGGTTTTCCACTTTTATTTAATTACGTTAGTGGAAGAAAGGATGATGAGAAGTTGTCTTTAATTGAAGTGATGGACAATATGCAGTTGGTGCAAATGGTCCTAGGAATGGTTTGGGGTTATGCTAAGTGAGAATAGCACATAACAAATGAAAATGGGGTGTTTTCGTGTCAAATTCTATAAATGGACCAGACAAGAGGCTATAAGTGTTGCGGATTTGTGTTTGGATTTGTGTTTGTGGATTTGTGGATTTGTGGATTTGGATTTGTGTTTGTGGGTTTGTGTATTTAAATTTGTGGATTTGGATTTGTGTTTGTGTTTGTGTTTGGATCTGGAATTGTAGAAGAAGAAGAGGGTAATAAAATGACAGAAATGCCCTTACTTAACTGCCACGTGTCCAATTTAACGAGACAATCTTTGCACCGTTCGTCCTCTTGGATGTATTGTGTTTGACTTTTACTAACGGAGGGATGTGTATGGCGCAACTTTTTTGGGAGGGATGTATCGTGTGAAATTGACCAAACCACAGGGATGTATTTTATAGTTTACTCTTATATAAAAGATTTCTACTATTTTTTGACGCAAAAGTCTTTTATGAATTATATAAGAACCTTTTTTCATAAAAATAATCATATAAAATAGTGTTGCACCCTTCAAAAGACAAATTAAAGCAGCTTAAATTATCATTGTATTTTACATCTTAACAAAATTAATATATATATATATATATATATATATATATATATATATATATATATATATATATATATAAAAAAAAAAAAACGTCTCGCAAAAAACTAAAAAGAAAAAAACGAGATGTAAATTAAAACGGTAAAAAAAAAAAGCACGCCGCAACGCAGCGGCTAATACCTACCTTGTCCATAATGAATTTGCATCGAATTTGAAAGAGAATATTAAAATAAACTTGTACAAATTATTTAAAATTTTGCAATGGAAGTACAAATAATAGTCTTTTTTTTTTTTTTTTTTTTTTTAAATTTTATTATTATTATTATTATTATTATTATTATATTTTAAATTCTGTAACAAATTTCAGAAAACACTTAACGGATTTGCCACAAAATATTTAATAATAAGTATAAAAGAAGTTAATTTAATTTTTGCAATGGATTTGCAACGGGTTTTTGTGTCGTCGCTAATCCGTTGCAAATATGTTGCAAACCCGTTGCATAAGAAATTTTTCGTTGCGAATTTCCGTTGCATTTGCCCTGTTCTGTAGTACGTAGGGATCCTACAACCGTCCCAATCTGCTGAAATCCTTATTGGGCACTTCAATATTTCTATCGTCATGCTATAAACTCAGCCACCTCGTACATCATATCACCTTTTTAATCCATTGAACAATTCTACATATTAGCTTTGTGGATGCTCTTAGAGTATTGATTAGTTAATGGATAGCAGAAAAATGATACTATATGTATCCTGGTTACAGAGGAACTAAAGTGAATAATCCATGGGTTTGATAAGGACTCAGGTTGCGTTCATGTTTGCCTTGAAGTTGCTACATGCTGCAGGTGTGTACGTACGTACGCTTGTTTGAGATGTGTACACTTGTTGCATGAAAATAATGAGGACAATATGACATCAACAATTGTTTTTATAAAAGAAATATAAATATAACTATACCACAGCTTATAAAACTATCAAATTCTCAGTCGATTATCAAAAGTCTTCCTGGATATGATGGTGATCTTCCTTTCAAGCTTGAAACTGGTTATGTTATTAACTTACTATATGATATGGTATCTTAAATTAAATAGCTTGTAAATGGCTAACAAATTGTTTTATAAATCCATCTCAATGACAATATATTTAAGCCAGCACATGTAACTTATATGTTGACATATACAGTATTTTTTATGAAAGGTATGTGGGAGTAGGAGAGAATGAGCAAGTACAACTGTTTTACTATTTTGTCGAATCACAAAGGGATCCAGAAAAAAGACCCTGTCGTATTTCATATCCCTGGAGGACCAGGGGCTTCAGTGTTGGGTTCGTTGTCATTTGGAGGTTTTGGTATGTTTCTATTCTCTTACCTTGTACATTAGTTTGATCAAAGTTCATCAAACTAGTTTTTGAACTTATTTATTTTGTCACTAGGGTGCATGCCATTGGGGTCTAAAAGCATTTACCTTGTCTTTCACCAAGCCATCAGATGTGAAAAGTTCAGCATTTTCAAATGATGTTAAAACCCTTTCTGCAAACAAATCTTGTTCAAGAGAGATTGCCCAAAAACTAATAAATTGTGAGTGCAGCTATCCAAACTTGATCCAACTAGCTCCAACAGCTCAAAACTGCATGTGAGCTTAAATATACTTTACAAGTATGAATAAGAAAGGTTTTTATAAGATGAGCCATCTCAAGTAGCACATCCAAACAACCAAAAGAGAGGATCACACAGGTGCTTGATTCCACAAGACGCAGCGAAAGCACACTCAATTGAAACGGGTCAAAATGGGTTGGGTCAGGCGGACCCACAGTTGTCTTTCCCATGTTTGTTGTATTTTTGAATATAATATTGTACTAGTAATTATGATTAAAAAAATTAAGAAAGAGATAACTTCTTTCAGTTTAATTGATTCGCGACACTACAAACATTTGGATACACATTAGGGAGACTTTAGACTCATTTAACGTTTTTCATATTTAGCTATTTTTATAAATTGACCCGTTACAAAAAAAAATGCAATCCAAGTTGGCACATATTTATTTAGCAAACCGTTGCCTAACAAATAAGTTTAGTAGAATCATCATGTATAATGTATTCCATAGAATATGCAACTACGATGATAAGCCTATTTAGAAAATAGAAGAGTTTAGAAGTAACTTACATCTACATCAGTAAACTACATACAAACACACTTCTTTGAATTTATAGCAGTTGAAAATCTGACTAACAATTAGCACTTCTTGTTAACTGATGTTAGGATAAAAGAATTACAGTTGGTTACTTAATTCTGTTATTAACTTTATATTTTATCTACAACTTTAGTGCCAAAGATTAGAAACTAAGGATGAAATCAACAACCTTTTGGTTCTTTTCGTTAAGTCCTTTTGGTCATATTGAAGGTCTGTATTTCATTGTTTGCTAAGTGGTTAACAATCTGTCCCTCCTTTTAACAACATTAGATGGATGCCGTTAACTAACACCACATGCGTTGACATGAAGATCTTGAAATGATACTATTACTTAACACTTTGTCTTGACAAGATTTAACTATATTAGATTACATGTTTAAGTTGTAAACAAGATTCAAACGGCACCTACAGATATATCAGTATCAGTACATCAATGAGTTATACAAATCATCACCTACTTTGTCTAAAACCACCAACTACTATACCTAATAACCAAAAACTACGAATGTAGGGTTATAAAGATTACAAGTAACTCCACTTGCATTTGGTGGTTGTGTTCTTGGTGTCAAACTCCACTATTACAACTTTTTCAACCAAGCAAAATGTGTCAATAACAGATATTGTAATGTCGTTATCAAATTCTGAATAAAACATGTCGTTATCAAAGTATGATTCATTAAATAGTAAATACTTTGATATCATGTCGTCAATTACCCATATAACTAGCTAGTTAGTATTGCCGGTTTACTAGTGTTGGCGAAAGTTTATAGGACAGATCCACGTATAATCAAACAGCTATATACTTAAGCTGATATTGTAATATCAATATCAAAAAACTATATACTTAAGCTGATCTAATGCAAGCCTCTTAAATTTGAATGTCTCGCCACAAACGTGCCGCAAACCAAGTAATGTGCTTCAATTCTTGAAACTCAATAGTTAGCAGTCTTCAAAGTTAATAAGCCATTGTAATTATATGTCAAATTTCTGACGACTGATATTAATCATTAATTAATACAGTACAACAAGCCAACATGGTGTGTAAGAAATTGTATTGTTATGATCAACACAATGATAAAATAAGAAAACACCAAGATAATTTAAATATATTGTAACAATAACAAATCAATTGCATGTATAAGATTAACAAGGTTTTATCAATCAACTACCAACTTAACCTATTTAGTAAAGTAGTTGACAAAACTTTATTGTTAACCATAATAACAAAAACCTTCACAAAAGAATGGATTTTTTTAGTTTTTTATATTTTTCTTATTTTTTTTAACGGCAATATGTTAATACAAACTTTAGCAAGATACTAGAGAAAATAGCTTACAAATTAAAACAACATTACAAGAGTCTTTTGGATCACCAATAGTATTGCATGAATTTCCTATTCCTATGTTTAATTCATAAATGAGATAATATCTTTATCTCATCTACAAGAGTGTCCTTCCATGGATGTTTTGCATCGAAAATCCGATTCTGAACCTCCACATAACCCATAACGTGGTTTGAATGACCTCTTCAAAGCATACCTTTAAGGATTGTTGTAGATTAGCCGTGTCACCCCAAGTAATAGGATTAATAAGATTTGAGATGAAATTGAAAGAGAGAAATATTTAGTCAAATAATGTATAATGAGTCACTAATGTAACACCAAAACCAAATTACACATAAGCTCTTATTAATTATAAAAGCAAACGTTCACCGGCTTAGCGGTTGGACACATACATAATGCATGGTATCACTACAAATTAAAGTACCGTAAAAGAAATATAAAATACTTAGTCTCGACTTTAACATGCATGACTTTAACATGCATGCATGAGAAATCGGATTTAGTAACATTCATACAACTTGATATCCATTTTAACACGAAAATAAAAAGCATCTGGTTGACCATCAGTACGGAATGTAGCAATCCCTCGTGTCATAAAGAAATCACCAGTGCCACCAACAACCGAAAGATCCCTCGTTTCCTCATTCATCAAATCGGCACCCATAATGTTAAGTGTTCCTTTATGCTCAGTGGAATTGAAAATCAACGTGTAAGCAAACCAGGCGTTATATTCATCCTTCGTGTCATAAAAGTAAAAACCTTGAGCCCGAGCCACAGGAGGACTTAAGAGGTTGTTTTGTTTGGTAATAGGATCATCAAAGACAACAAGCATCCCATGTTTATAATTCCCTAGTTGGGTACGGTTCACAGCCGTCGCTGCTGTGGCGTTAGCGAGATTGGTGCCATTGAAGAGGATGTCGTGGAAGTATAGCGTGAGTCTCTTGCACGGCTTCTTTTCGTGAAATTTTGTTGAGTGAACACTTGTGAAAAGAGAATGCATGATCAAGACTGATAAGAGAATGAATAGAGTGTATTTATGAACTGTTTGTGCCATTGCTAGCTATATTTTTGTGTGCAACGAAACCATGTTCTTTGTCCAATATTTATACTCGCAATATGTAAATTTTTCTTAGGGTAGGTCTTGGAATAAATCAACTTGGCTATAAAGAAGTTAAGAAATAAAATCCAAAACCAATAATGCAATAGAAGTACCACATGCCGATAAATAATGATAAAATTAAGTAAAGACATATATAGTAAAAAATGACACAGATTTAATACCAGAGCATTTTTTTTGAAAGGTAACTTTCAATTTTTGGTTTAGAGTCGCACCTGCTAAGATGGCAGGCCCTCATCCACCACATACCCAGACTATGTTGTCTGAACTGGGCATACGCTGGCGCAGTGGGGTTTAAGCGGCTTCCGCCCGGAAACCGTACCGCCTCCACACGAGATTACTCGCTGGAGTAATGGCCGGATGAAAACCGGGGCCGGCTTGGATTCGAACCGGCGCAACTAATGGCTCAGATGCTCTCCTCTTCATTGCCTAGTATCATTAGAGCTTGTGGTCCCCAAATGAGGATTTCCCGGTTGGTCACCCAAACTGGTACTACTCTCACCCAGGCACGCTTAACTGAATAAGCATTGCCCATTTGACCACAAGCCCCATTATATTTAATACTAGAGCATAGAGACAGGACTTTCTAGTGAAAAACAATTATAGTTGCGATAATGTTGTTAAGTGTTTCATTTAATGTTTATCTTTGCCTCATATAGCGGCAAATAATGTTCTAAAATCAAAACCTCTCTTGGATGCCATTTTGGCAACCCATTTTCTATTTTTACAAAATCACAAGATAAAAAACATGATAGGGATAGTTACTAAAATAGACCGGGCAATCAAGTGGTTGGTGGTTTTTGCTCCGAGATCGGAAAATGATTTTATTAGACCAGGGTAACCTGTACTTTTTGGACAACTGAAATCTGCAAGTGACTAGTGTCACTTTTCTGACAAATTTTTGGGCAATTTGTGTATTTTTTGGGCGACAGTCGCTATTTTTTGAGCAACTGAGGACACTTGTCATCATATGGGTCGAGTTGCCCAGTTGCCCAGTCTAAAAAATCATTTTCTAATCTCGGGGCAGAAACCGCCAACCACTTGATTGCCTGGTGTATTTTAGTAATTATCCCAGCATGATAAAAGATAAATGTAGTATACAGTAGTGATTGCGATGCAGAAACAAAAGCTATTAAATTTCATATTAATTGAAAAAAAGAAGTCTGTAAAGCATTACACATTAAAATTAAAAGTTAAAAAAAAAAAAAAAAAAAAAAAAAAAAAAAAAAAAAAAAAAAAAAAAAATTGGTAAGAGAGCTAGGTGTTAAACACCACCAATAACACTTATTGGTGTGTCACCTTAGCGTTATCTCATCACCACCCCAATAACTTAAACACCTTCCTTAGCCAATAAATAAATAAATAAATAATAAAATAAAAATTACACTTATTGGTGCACGCACTGGCGGATCTAGCGCAAAAGCTAAGATGGTTTCCTTATTTAGTTAAGGTAAAAAGACATTATTGGTCAATACCAATTAATAGGTCGTATCAAGTTGGGCTGGGTCGGATCGTATACAATTTGAACCAATTAACTAGTCACACTACGCATCTTTTTTTTTTTAATCATTTTTCATGTAAAACGCCGCCCTTAACATACGATCACATGTAAATTAAAATAATACTTCATCCGTCCTATAATAAATGTTCACTTTAATAATGCATGCACATATAAAATCTAATAACAACACAACACGAAATTAATATAAAATCTAATATAAAACACGACACGAAATAAATATAACAAACGAAGCTCTTGATAACAAATATAGAGAACCAAAATTCTAACAAAATATACTTGTAAATCAAAAGTATTACGATAATGTCCATATTTCTTGTTTGCGTTTTCTGGAAAAAAAAATTACACTAAGGTCAATATCTCTTGTTATTGTCTAAATTTAATAAAAAGTAGTTTTCAATATTTATAAAAGTCAAGCCTGTGAATAAACAAGAATTGAAAAGTAGTTTTGTTTTTCTCTCTTTTCCTTCTTTCTTCTCGAGTCGAGTACTAATATTCCGGAGATATATTTTTTGGGTAAGGCCACGTCAAAAGGTTCAACAACAAGAAGAAAATTAAGACAGCCACAATCTTTCAAGTTCCTAAGGTGGTTCGGGTAGTTTTTTTTAAGGCATGCCCTGATTTTTTGTTGCATATCGTTCTATAACTTTTTGGCAATTCAGGGCGGTGCTGAGAATGTCAAAAAAAAAAAAAAAAAAAAAAAAAAAAAATTAGGTCTGGCACGAAAAAAAATAAAAAAATGCCCCTATATTATAATATCCATAGACCATAATCAAGTACGAAAAGCCAAAAATACGAACAAAAATCATTCTTGCAACAAAAGTATTACTTCTACAAAATAAAATATATTTAAGTGGGTTGGGCCTAGTACATATAATAGGTATAAAAAATTTTAGTGCCCCTTAGTGGGTTGGGCCCGGCTCGGTTGCTGATTGTGCGCCGGCCCAAAACCGCCCATGTTTGGCATCTAAGGTGGTGTGCATGTAGGTCTCACAAAACACCTCACCAAAAATACCATACATGCCCATAAGAAAAGAGGAGGGGGGGGGGGGGGGGGGGGGGGGGGGAGAAAACAAGGACGAAACATATAAGGGGCCGAGGGGGGTTGCGGCCCCCTCAAAATTTTTGAGCCTATGTACATTTTTTACCTTTTTATTTCTTGTTTTAGTCATTTTTAATACAAAAATTTCGGTGTTGTGTAAATCGGCTCCCTGCAATAAATTTCTTACAAGTTGGCCCCTCCAACAAAAACGTCCAAGTTCCGTCTCTGAGAGAAAATAACAACAACACAAGCCATTGCAACAATGCATGTACTAATGGCGCAGTTGACGCTCCAGCAACGACGGCGCCATTGGTTGATTTTGGTGGCGAATGGTGCTTAACCCTCCTTACACCGTGCTCTCTAAAGGTAATTAAAAACATCGATGGTAAAAGTGAAAATGGATTCATGAAAATGTTGCAAGATAGGGGAAAATATAAAGATGGTCATTAGTATGGAAAATATTTAAATGACAAGAGGTATATATATCAGTCCTTTCTTTAGCTGACACCTTATGCACCTGCATGGTTGTAAAAATTGCTAGCCGCTAGCCGGACGGCCGGATGCTACTTAACGATTAATCAAATTTGATTTATTTATACACAAAATTAAAAGTTTTTAAAATTATATATATAATATAAATGAAATACTTTAAAAAAACTTTAAGGTTCTATTACATAAGTTACGTATTGAGGGGGGGGGAGAAAACAAGGACGAAACATATAAGGGGCCGAGGGGGGTTGCGGCCCCCTCAAAATTTTTGAGCCTATGTACATTTTTTACCTTTTTATTTCTTGTTTTAGTCATTTTTAATACAAAAATTTCGGTGTTGTGTAAATCGGCCTCCCTGCAATAAATTTCTTACAAGTTGGCCCCTCCAACAAAAACGTCCAAGTTCCGTCTCTGAGAGAAAATAACAACAACACAAGCCATTGCAACAATGCATGTACTAATGGCGCAGTTGACGCTCCAGCAACGACGGCGCCATTGGTTGATTTTGGTGGCGAATGGTGCTTAACCCTCCTTACACCGTGCTCTCTAAAGGTAATTAAAAACATCGATGGTAAAAGTGAAAATGGATTCATGAAAATGTTGCAAGATAGGGGAAAATATAAAGATGGTCATTAGTATGGAAAATATTTAAATGACAAGAGGTATATATATCAGTCCTTTCTTTAGCTGACACCTTATGCACCTGCATGGTTGTAAAAATTGCTAGCCGCTAGCCGGACGGCCGGATGCTACTTAACGATTAATCAAATTTGATTTATTTATACACAAAATTAAAAGTTTTTAAAATTATATATATAATATAAATGAAATACTTTAAAAAACTTTAAGGTTCTATTACATAAGTTACGTATTGAGGGTTTCTGAATGGTCGATCGTTTGTGTTGGTGCAATAATTACCAAAGCCATTATAATGTTTTAATGATAACAAATATACATTCGGGACACTTAAAATCACAAACGATAGCTAAAAACCAAAAACCAGTGAAATTGGGCCTGGTGCGCTACCTGGTGAGAGCCACACGTGCAACCCAATTGGCAAAGCGATCTAGGAACATAGCTAGAACTTAGAAGTTGCGTGCATGATTGGTGGATCGGGAAACAGATATGCGCGCAACTGTTTCTTTTATAACATTTGACTGGACACACAGTTGTCGAAATACTCATTTTTAACAATGACAATGTAAGAGAAACTTAAAGACTCGAATCAGTAGTATTAGTATTTTTATAATGATAGATAATGCGTAACTAATAAACATTCCGTAGGCCATGATGCAAGTTTTCATAAGTATTATGATAAAACAGTAATGAGAGGGAAATGAAATGAATTGTTACAAAATGAAGTGTATGAACAAGTATTTATAGTAAGTTACTAACACTATACAGTTGACTAACTTTGACTTTCTACATACTAGCTAAACTTTACAAAGAACTTGCAATGCTTTATGTAATGTGGTGAAACCACATTATGCCTTGTACATTGAGTGACTGCATTAATCTTCTTTGTTGTAATATTGGTGGTAGCTTGTATTCCTTTAAGTATATAACATGTACGACATATATTTTTGCAATCATCATGTGACAGAGTGTAAAATCTGAATAACATCCAAAATGGCTGTTCATGTTGATATGACAATCATGATATCTATATTAACTAAAAATTCATCATGATACTTAATTACTTATTATAAGCATTTACCTTGTCTTTCAACAAGCCATCAGATGAGAAAAATTCAGCATTTTCCAATGATGTTAAAACCCTTTCTGCAAACACATCTTGTTTATATCCAAACTTGTTCAAGAGAGATAGCATGGATGAAAACCTGACTAAGAATTAGCACTTCTTGTTAACCGATGTTAGGATAAAAGAATTACAGTTGGTTACTTAATTCTGTTATTAACTCTATATTTTTCTCTACAACTTTAGTACAAAAGATTAGAAACTAAGGATGAAATCAATAACCTTCTGGCTTTTTTGGTTAATTACACGAACAGTCCTTTTGGTCATAGCAAAGGTCTGTACTTCATTGTTTGCTTAATTAAGTGGTTAACAATTTGTCACTCCTTTTAACGACATTAGCGGGATGCCGTTAACTGACACCACATGCAGATATATATATCAGTATAAGTACATCAATAAGTTATACAAATCTTCTTCACCTACTTTGTCTAAAACCACCAACTACTATACCTAATAACCAGTGGCGAAGCTTGGATTTTGTAAGTGAGAGGTCGGGATCTAAATTTTTTTTTCCTAAGGCTATATTTCAGGTATACCGAAATTTTTGGGGAGTCGAAACCGAATATACCGAAATTTTTCTACACGAAAACTATATACCCCCTACATCGCAAAAAAAATTTCGGGGGGTCGGGCGCCCCCCGGCCCCTATGAAGCTTCACCCCTGCTAATAACCAAAAACTACGAATTTAGGGATATAAAGATTACAATACATTTGGTGGTTGTGTTCTTGACTTCTTGGTGTCAAACTCAAAAGGCTAAAAAATTAGTTGTAACTGTTTCAACCAATCAAAATGTGTCAATAACACTTTTGTCTAACCTATACCAATCACAGATATTGTAATACCGTTATCAAATTCTGAATAAAACATGCATACGCATTTTCAGTAGTATGATAAATACTTTGACATCATGTTGTCAATTTACTCATATAACTAGTTAGTATTGCCGGTTATTAGTGTTGGCGAAAGTTAATAGGATAGATCCACGTGTAATCAAAAAGCTATATACTTAAGCTGATATTGTAATGTCAATATAAAAAAAACTATATACTTAAGCTGATATAGTAATGCCTCTTAAATTTGAATGTCTCGCCATAAACGTGCTGCAAGCCAAGTAGCATTCTTAAAAGTTAAGAAGCCATTGTTATATGTCAAATTTCTGACGACTGATATTAATCATTTACTCCGTATACAACAAGTCAACGGTGTGTAAGAAATTATATTGTTATGATCATTATTGATCAACACCATGATGAAATAAGGCTAAACGTAATAGAACCGAAAGGGTTCGGTTGGTCTAGGCAAAAAGCTCGGTCTCCTCTACTACCCCAACAAACCAATCCTTTTTAAAACCCTACTATTTCTTAATTTTAATAAACACTGTTCCAGATGCTCTAGACGAATATCTACAAATTGGTGATAAAACTTAGCATGATTGTCTTGTTGCTTTCTGTAACGGGGTTATGGAGTTACATGGCAAGGAGTATTTGCGAAGGCCTACACAAACTGAAAAAACTCTATGATTTTCACGAGGAGAAACATGGGTTTCCTGGGATGGTAGGAAGCATTGATTATACGAAATGATTGTGGGCTCAATGCCTAAATTCATTACGTGGTCAATTTTGTAGGGGTGATTCCGGGTCAGATCCATTCATTTTATTAGAAGTGGTTGCCTCACAAGATTTATCGATTTGGCATGCGTTTTTTTGGTGTTGCAAGGTCGAACATTGACGTCAATGTTATACATCAATCGCCTCTTTTAAACAATCTCAAAGTCGGAAAAGTACAAGAGGTTCCGTTTTTAGCTAACAACGTGAATTATAGATCGGGATATTATCTTACTGACGGGATATATCAAGAATATGTTGTTCTTGTTAAGTCTATTTCACAGCCAGGCTCGAATGATTATGAAGCGAATAAGATATAAGCAAGCGTATGAAGCAGCAAGAAAAGATGTTGAACGAGCATTTGGCGTGCTAAAGAAAAAGTGGCCTATAGTAAAAACTCCCGCACGGTAGTGAAGTCTTCAAAAAATTACACATTTAATGTACACTTGCATCATATTACATAATATGATACGAAAAGACAAAAAAGAATGCAATTTCTCCCTACTTTTATCCAAAGTAACAACATCTAGAAGATAATCCCATACGATCGAGAGAATCTAGGTTACAAGTTATCCAAGAAACACAAAACCGGCAAACTAATCTAAATCTTAAAGCCGATTTAGTAGAACACATTTGGCATCGAACAAACGCACACTAATTTTATTATAATGTTTTTAATTTTATTTGAATTATTTAATGTGATGTTTTTAATTTTATTGAAATATTAATGTAATGTTTTTTAATGATTAATGAAATTTTTAATTTAAATAAATGGTTGATCACATGTGCAATCTCCTTACTACAAGTGTTTGGTCTTGGTTTGGTATAAGGGATGAAAGTTGTGGTGACGCTAATGTGACAATTTTGAGTTTGGTCTTGGTGCGATATTTAAAAGTTTAATAAATACGTATTGAACGCATTTTTTTTTTTAATTTAAAAGAAAAGTTCAAGACAAATGATTGCATACTTACTTGCTAGACAATTCCTTTAAATATATTGCAACAATAACAAATCAATTGCATGCATAAGATTAACAAGGTTTTATCAATCAATTAAGAACCAACTTAACTCATTAGAAAATTAGTTAGACAAATTAAACTTTTTTGCTAACCTTAATAACAAAAACCTTAAAGTGCGCATAAAGAAGAGATGAAATTTCTTTCCCAACAGTAATATATTAATACAAACTCTAGCTAGATACTAGAGAAAAGAGCTTACAAAACAACATTACAAGCGTTAATCTTTTGGATCACCAATCCATTCACTCCAGTTAGTATTTTCTATTCCTATATTTAATCTATAAATGAGATAATATCTTGATCTCATCTATAAGAGTGTTCTTCTTTGGAGGTTTTGCATCAAAGCAAATCCTATTTCTGAACCTCTAAATAACCCATAATTAATGTAGTTTGGATAACCACGTCAAAACAACCTTTAAGAATTGTTGTAGATTATAGCCGTGTCACCCCAAGTAATAAGATTAATAAGATTAGAGATGAAATTGAAAGGGAGAAATATCTAGTCAAATAATGTATAATGAGTCACTAATGTAACATCAAAAACCAAATTACACACAAACTCTTATTAATATTATAAAAGCAAACGTACACCGGCTTAGCGGTTGGACTTGGACATATATAATACATGGTATCACTACAAAGTAGTACTTTGAAAGTACCATAAAAGGAATATTAAATACTTAGTCTCGACTTTAACATGCATGACTTATATTACATGCATGAGAAATCGTATTTAGTAACATTCATACAACTTGATATCCATTTTAACACGAAAATAAAAAGCATTTGGTTGACCATCAGTGCGGAATGTAGCAATCCCTCGTGTCATAAAGAAATCACCAGTGCCACCAACAACCGAAAGATCCCTCGTTTCCTCATTCATCAAATCGGCACCCATAATGTTAAGTGTCCCTTTATGCTCAGTGGAATTGAAAATCAACGTGTAAGCAAACCAGGCGTTATATTCATCCTTCGTGTCATAAAAGTAAAAACCTTGAGCCCGAGCCACGGGAGGAGTTAAGAGGTTGTTTTGTTTGGTCATAGGATCATCAAAGACAACAAGCATCCCATGTTTATAATTCCCTAGTTGGGTACGGTTCACAGCCGTCGCTGCTGTGGCGTTAGCAAGATTGGTGCCATTGAAGAGGATGTCGTGGAAGTATAGCGTGAATCTCTTGCACGGCTACTTTTCGTGAAATTTTGTTGAGTGAACACTTGTGAAAAGAGAATGCATGATCAAGACTGATAAGAGAATGAGTAGAGTGTATTTATGAACTGTTTGTGCCATTGCTAGCTATATTTTTGTGTGCAACGAAACCATGTTCTTTGTCCAATATTTATACTCGCAATATGTACATTTTTCTTAAGGTGGGTATTGGAATAAATCAAGTTGCCTATAAAGAAGTTAGGAAATAAAATCCAAAACCAATAATGCAATAGAAGGAGTACCACATGCCGTAAATAATGATAAAACGAGGATGGCTGTGATCTGCAACGTTGCGGCTGGGCGGTGATCAAGCCATTGTACGTGTGCTGGGTTTTAGCAACTTGTTTTTTATTTGTTACTACTTTTCTCACATTGGTTTTTTTTCTTGGGTTTTATGGTTTCTTTTATCAAATAAGGAGTAACAAAATTAATTACATAAAATATTGCATCTGCGTGGCACGTGGCCTTTTTTAAACACTTTTGATAATATAAAAAGATGAATGAAATGGGCAATTATGTCATGGACTGCAGCAAAATAACGTCATGAGCTGAAGCAGGCAAAATAATTTGAAATGGGCTTCTAAGCCCATGGGCAAGTAATAAAAATACGTGTCTGCATATCTTACCAATGATATTGCACGGAATCTTCCATCTTTAATATTAACGAGGTTTTAAACCCGCGCGTTGCCGCGGGATGTTTGAATATAAAGTTATTGACTTGTGTGTTTGGCAATGTAGACATTCTTGAAGCAAATATTAGAAATCAAATGGCAGCCATGGTCTTGTTAGATAATTGAACACTGTACCTGAGATAAACTATTTCATGTCAATTGATCAAACAAAGGAAAAAAGGTAAAATAACTTCACGTTTGAGTTTAAAAATATTTAACGAAGTTCAGTATATGATAGTTGATTTCATCAGGGTTTTCCTCTTGAAGAAAATGGCGACACCCTTCAATATGACTACATCTTTGAAAAGAGGCACATCCTTCTTGAACCCAGCATTTTCTATGTAGCCTTTAGCCCCAAATGCATTGTAAGTCGGATCGAATTTAGGGTGATCTAGATTCTAGAGAGATCTATGTAAGTTTAATCCACCTGTGTAAAGTCCGACATAGATGTTATGAATTTGCATATAAATACATGTCTAAACTTGAGTTGTAGGATTAATAATCAGTTCCACACAAATAAGTAAGAACATACCTTCAAGTTGTTGTATCTGGAACGAAGCCTTTCTTCCATCCCTGAAAAGTGCATATCCAAATTTTCTATGAACATAAAGTACTAAGTAGTTGTTTAATTATGTAAAGATTATTCTTTTTCATACCTTCAAATCCCAAGTCCATCAGTTTGAGATAATTGGCTGTTTCAAGCAGTCCAACAGTACGATTAGGGTCGGCAAGGCATCCTTCAATAACATTTATCCTGTATCCATCCTACAGTCCAAAGCATTACCATATAAGTTTTTTCCATCACAATAGATCTACATCTCTGGTCTTGGTCTAACATGTGCACATCAGTTGTGGTTTCCACAACTGATCATGATATTTGGGATTGTGATAATTTCAATAAGTGATATAACACAACATTCATTTAGAAATATTGTTAGAATGTTAGTCTATCCAACTTTTATGGTTACTACTGAAATATTTTAGATCGCTAAAAAATTGTTTACATATATTAGCATAACAAATATAGATATGCAGATATGTAGACAGTTAACCAAATCATAGGTTATATATTACCGAATCATATATCTATGACCAACGACTTATTAGCCTAACCATCAATGTAAGGCATGGTCACCCTATTACCTTAAGGGACCCCTTTACTAATAAAAGAAAGCCTGCCATAGTTGGTGTAGATGCAACCACATAAAATAAGCTTAGCTAAAACTCATAGTTATATATATATATATATATATATATATATATATATATATATATATATATATATATATATATATATGAAGCGCACACACAAAAAAAAAAAAAAAAAAAAAAAAAAAAAAAAAAAAAAAAGTATGTTCTAGATTGCTACTTCAAACCATAACAGAAATATTGTGATTAAATGCTTACACTTAGCTGAAGTTGAACCTGCAGTCTTTCCACCAACATCAGCATCTATTCCTCCAGTTCAGGTAACAAATGTTACCGAGACACGGATTCCCTGCATATAAACCAAAAAATATAAGCACAAAGTCGTTACTTCGACATCTTAAATAATAGTTAAATCATTACGACCATTATAAGCAAACATTCAATTTTAACATATAACTTCATAGATAAGGAGTATTACATTTATGAGACCAGGGCAAACCCCGAATGCCATCTTTTCTTTACAAATTTGTTTTGCCTCAACAACGAAATCCACCCGTTGCAGCGCCCATTTCAGCCAACAAACACACATATTTCAGCAAACATAGCCACCTTTTTTATCCGCCATTTGAGTGCCAAAATCCCCTCGTTTCATCCCCATTTCAGCACCAAAACACCTTCCTTTCATCCAGCTTTCAGACCCGTTTTCAGCCCCTACAGTTTGCATATGCATACCATTTGCAACCCCGATTTCCCCTGTGAGGTTCATATGTTAAGACACTCTGCATCATTTAAGTCAAAACATATCGCGCGAGAGGGAGTAACATGTGGCCTACCAGTGGGTGTTTGCAGGCTTGTAGAAGTGTGTCTTCTTGTCCCTTTGTGCAACGTCGGGTTGTGATATCACTGGGATTGGTTCACCTCCTCCCGACTGTGAGGTTGGACATTCTTCTGATAAACATACAAAAGGGATAAAATAAGAGTGTTAATAAGGCCTACGAACCCACATTATCTAAAATCAAACGATATCCATAGGGATATGAAACAACTTGCCTAAGTGTAATAAACAAAGTTAAAGTGACTCACACCCGCGAGATGATGGTGTTGAGACTTCAGGTCCATGAGCAGCAGTGGAACCGCTAGGCTGCAAATCTTGTGTGCCTATGATTATGACAACCTAGCCGACTTACCTGAGAATTGTGTCCAGCAAGACGTGACCATTCCTTGCACCATCTGGAAAAACATTTAACACACACAATAACAGTTAATCAAAGCTTACGAAAGACATACGGTCGATAAATAACAAAAACAACTGTCAAGTATAAAAGCAAATTTCAAAAACGCATTTAGATGCTAGCACGAAATACAAATAAGCTAATAGTCGAAGTCAAGTAAATGTTTTGTCGCATACAAACATATAGCACCCAAAAAAAAATTGTTACTTTTCAGTATCTCATTCTGCTAACAAAAAAAAAATCGTCATAAAGACGACGCCATAGATCGACTTAAATCATTATATAAATGTTACAACAATATACCACTTCCATCTACATTCAGAATCCAAAAACGAAATATCTACAAATCGAGCTACCATCGCCACACTTTACTAAATCTACACTATATACAAAAAATTATAAACCAATACTCCTCCTAATAACATGGTCAAATTACCATGAGTCTTCAACTTCTGTAACTCAAGTAACTTAAAAACATTATATAGAAAAAGAACAGAAGTTGGACAAATATGGTTGAACAAACACCCCATACTTAATTTAATCTCATATATCGTATTGACAGGTCCTACACATAAAAGTTAATAGCAAAAATAGCATGTATTTTATAGAAAAACCTATTGACAGGTCCTACACATAATCTGAATCGTCGGGTACCTCTCATGTTTTATGTGCTTTTCCATTCTCGATGCGGAAATTGATAAACAGAAGAAAAAAAGATGTCAATTGTGATTAGGCCATTGTTCGGTAACACAAAACAAAATAAACTTAACTGTTAAAAGATGCCACACCTCCTAAAGAATAAATAATAGAACGTTAGGAAGCTCATTAGTCATTACAAATAAGGTTAAACTAATAAAACCTTACGAAGCTTATGGTTTAATATAATCAAAAAGCCTAAACTAATACTCATAAGCAGGAAATACAACATTCTTTCAGAAGCTTATTTTTCACAGAATCACGTATGCAAACAACAAATCACAACTTCAAATTTACGCAAATAATTTGGCCAAAATAACCCAGCTAATAACGCCATCAAATTAGCAAAAAATAAATAAATAAGAAAAATAAGAGTTAGTTACACTTGTTGGGATTATCTGGCTCCGTCGAGCACCTGACCTACAAATATTAGTAGCCTCATATTATAAACTATTTAAAAAAAAAAAACTTAAAACAAATACCTGAAAGGCTTTGCTGCAAACATCATCATCAAGCCATCCTGCAAAAGAAATCAACAAAACCCCGCAAATTAACGGAACCCTTATCTGAAAGAAAAAAAATAATAATAAAAACCATAAAATTTAAAAACCCTAAATTTAAAAAGCATAAAATCAAACACAATCAAACCACCATAAATTACAATTCAATTAAACCCCAATTTTAATATCGAAACTTCAATTTATTCTAAATAATAATAATAATAATAATAATAATAATAAATGAGATGGAGGTCACCTTTCTTCTTCAGCCGATCATTGGTAGATGATAGATAATTCATCATCCTCGGTTTTTTTTTTTTTTTTTTTTTTTTCTCGATTTGCTGGGTATGTGTTTGTTTGTGTTTTTGTGTGTGTGATAGTGTTATCCGGAAGGTTCAAGAGAAGCACCACCAAAATTGGGCTGCATATCTCACAGGCCTTCCAAACCTAAAAAAAAAAAAAAAAAAACAAAAAAAAACAAAAAAAAAACAAAGGGACGCAGCCCAGTACTGAACAGTAAAAGGGGACAACTGTTCACCTAAGGCACGGGAAATGTATAAGAGTTATAATATATATAGTAATTAAGTAAAGATATACAAGTTAAGTTATTTTAGAGCTTATGTAAAAACATGGAGATCGAGTGATCAATCTTAGCTAATTATTTTTAACAAAAATAAAACATCCGTTTACACTAGGGTGACAATTTCGGACATGACATGAACCTGACCTGAAACTGACACGAAAATTAACAGGTTCGGGTTGAGTCTAAATAGATTTCGGGTCAGGTTTGGGTCAACCCATCTAACCTGTTTATTTAACAGGTCAGGTTCGGTTTGGAATAAATTAAGCGAGTCGACCCGCCAACCCGTTTAAGTTTTTTTCTTAAATTAAAAATCATTTAAATTTTATTATACGGGTTAAATGGGTACACGGGTCGACCCATAAACCCGTTCAACCTGTTTAACTCGTGTAATGTGCCAACTTTTTTTTATATAAAACAGGTTAAATAGGTCAACCCAAAACCCATTTGACGTATTCAACCTGCGTAACCTATTTAACCCGCCAACCTAAGTATATATACGGGTTAAATAGGTCAGGTTCAGGTTATGTGTAAACGGGTTAGGTTGATATAGTTGACCCGATGATTTAAATCGGTCAGGTTCCTGGACCAACCTGTCAACTCAAACTCGCCAACCGAACCCGACTCGAATTACCACCCCTAATTTACACCTTTTTTTTTTTTTTTTTTTTTTTTTTTTTTTTTTTTTTTTTAATACTCATTTTCACTCTTCTTTTTTGAAAATAATATATCTCATAAACCTTTAATTGTTAGGCAATAATTATCTTTCAATAGAGAGACACTTTCATTTACTTTCGACAATTTACTTTTATTTTTATTTTTTAGGGTATTTTCGATACAAGAGTTTGTATGATATATCACATGTGATATAATACTAATTTGTAATTTCAAACATTCAAAATGCTGTTGTAAAATTGGCATAAGTCTTTGTGTAGAACTCCAAATAATTCACCCTGTTTTATTTAAAAATTCAAATGATTAGCTTTCCAACCATATATCACACAAAATTTTTGAACTTCCAAACCGTTACAGTTTATTCATAGAAGTTGAAGAAAATATACGAATTGTTTTAATTCAAACACGTTTTATATATCACATGTCATATAACACTAATTTGTAGATTCGAATACAGAACATACTATCATAAAATGTACATAGGTTTTATTTTTATTTGCAAAAATAGGTGAATCTTTAGAGTTGTATACAAATACTGATAGTGTATAGGGGTTTCAACCCAAAATGGCTAAAACCCATACACTTGACACAGGCCCAAGAAAGGCCATAAGAGTAAAACACATCACACATTGCCTGGGAAGAAAGTTACTAGGCCTGACAGCGAGCAAACCAAGCCTGGATAAACACATCCAGGCAAAGTTGGGGTTGGGATCTTATTCCAAAGGGTCGTTGCAACAAACAACACATTTCACTGCCTCATTAGCTTAGAGGTAGTGCTGCTAGTATCTAGGCGATACGCACAATTGTACATGGAACATTCCATGCACCTAGCAGAGCCAAGAATGTCACATCACATGTCATTCTTGTCTCCTCTTTTGGATGTCCACCACGTGGACCATCTTCAACCATTGGATCGCATTCATATGTGGCACAAAATCCTAAATGCATGCTTATAAATACCAGTTCAGTCTCATAAAATGGACCAAGCAACAATCAAGTGAAGCTAATCATTCTTCACACATTTACACACACACACACACACTATAGTCGTTTGTGAGTGTTACCCCAACTCTTGATCCTTGATCATATTTTGGGGTCCTTACCAAACACGGAAAACCGAATATATGATTATCCTCACCCAAATTACACCTCATACGCATACGTAAACATCGCATCATCCGTATTATATGCAACATAACAAAGTCACTGTTTCCATTTTTTTGTCATCGGAAAACTTTGTTTACCAAAAAACTTCGTTGTTTTTTTGTCAAAAAACGCAAACAAAGTTTTTTACCCCGAAAATCTTCATTTTTAGGCGTTAAAATTCACATATCTAAACTATTTTTCGTTACAAAACAAGAAAACCTTCATCTTATCACATTTATCATAACAAAAAAATTTCATCTCACCATCTTACTTCGGCAAAAACTCTATTTTCACATTGACAAGACCTTGTTTCAAGAAAATGTCGAATTTACAAAACCACTCATTCCTTGCGAACGACGCATACTTGCCATTCACTAGCTATAACTGATCAGGTACACTGCCCGTTAGTGTTAGTCTATAGAATAGTTCGGTTTATTAAGTGATTACGTGTGAGGTGTATATCAAATAAATACAAAGTATGTGAGGAGAATTTACTAGTCAACCTTTGAAAAAAGGTTAACTTGCAAAACCCGTGAATATAATATATATATATATATATATATATATATATATATATATATATATATATATATGTATATATATATATATATATATATATATATATATAGTGTGTGTGTGTGTGTGTGTGTGTGTGTGTGTGTGTGATACCGAGCAAGTGATTACCCGGGTAGTGTCCCAACGAGGTGTGAATGGGCGATATCGTGTGAGATTCGAGATTAAAATGCTTGTAAGGAATAGTTGAGAGATTATTTGGTATTATGGAACTACGGGAAATTACAAATAACGAACGAGAAATTAAATAAATGCAACTAAAATACGAATTCAAATAAGGAATGCTAAATGAAACTTAAAAACTACTTAAAATTTTACGGGAATGATAATAGGAAGCTAGGAAACCCTAAAACGTATTCTAAATTTAAAAACGCAAAAAAGTTAATTAAAAAAAATGTAAATGCACAAAATAAAACGTGAATTTTATGCTACGCTAGTCCTACGGGCATGAAATTAATTTTCCTACTTTCTAATGATAAAAGAAAATTTTTGGAAAAAAGAAAATTTTTTTTCGACTTTTTAATTAATTATAATGATTTAAAAATAATTAAAACTAAATTAAATCATAAAAAATACTAAAACTTATGGGAAATTTCTGAAAAAATTTTAGAAACTAGATAAAACAAAAAATAAACTGGGAAAAAAAGGGGGAACCTAAATAAGCAAAATATGAGCTGAAATATACATAAGCTAAATAATTCTACTATTAAATAATAAACTTAAGGAAACAATAACAAAAACTAAGGATGGCTTAGTTGGTTGTGTGGGGTGATTGTGTCTGCTAACATGGTGACCCAGGTTCGAACCTTGTTGACAAAAAAAGAAACAATTTTTAAAACTAACACACTTCATAAAAACTTAAGAATAAGCAGTTTGAAAAAAAAATTCTAACAGATTTATATGAAGGTTAATAAAGAAAATTTTAAAAATTTAAAAGCTAATAAAAATCTACCAATAAGCTACAAAGGGGAGAAAGAGAACAATAGGCAACTAAGGGGAATCCTAGGGAACTAAAAGGAAAGGAAATAAGCAGTTACAACTGAATAATGAGCTCAAAATAAGCTCTAACCTACCCTAAATAAGCTAACTGCAGTAGTGGAGAAGTAGGCTGAAGGGGCTAGTTTGGATCAATTAAAAGCTGCTAAAAAAATCCTAAAAATAAAATAAAAATAGAGGCATGTAGATAAGCTGGCCAATAAACAGTAAACCAAATTTCAAAGCTTAAGTCCTAATAATGAGAAAGATAAAAATGCGACACTAAGGGCTGATGGGGCATTATCTAACTGATGCAGGGGAAATTGCAAGCTATCTATAAGCAAGTGAGAGAAGTCCAAAATGCAAAATAAGCTAACCTGGATGACAATTGGACTACTAACTAATTATAAATCCAAAATCTAAACCTAAAGCATATCATAGCTAACCTAAAATTGGAAGTGAAATGTGCATGGGAGGCTGCAAGGGCTGCTACTGCAGTTATGATCAAATGGGTCATATCAATGCTAATCCTAAGAACTTGAGTCAAAAAATTTAAAAACATGTAAGTGCAACTAATTAAGAGCAAAATAAACAACAGAAACACTTCAATCTAAAAGTTTCGATAACAACTATTAAAACTAGTTTATATCTATGGAATTTTGGAAATCAAGGGAAAATCTACTAAACTAGTTAAAGACACTTGGGGGTGTTTCTTTATTCCCTTAGCTAAGGGAATAGATCCACACAAAGTATTTAATAATGTTTTTTTATGTGGTGCCCACATTTTTCCACTAGCACCTCTATATCCCCAAGGCATATAAATATGATCTCCCCCATTAAGAGACTCATATAGAACGTGAGACCCACATGGCCTTAGCTAAGAAAAAAAAATACCCCTTTAGATTGGCTCAAATTCTACTGACATAACTCAAAGCGACATAAAGCAAGTTGATTCAAAAGCTAAAAATGGCCAAAGCATAAAAATCCATACTAACCCAAACACTCCTTAATGAAGGACTGCTATGATTTATGAACTAAACAAGGCAATATTAAGCTGAAACTTGGAAAGATAAAGATTGAATAATCATTATATAAACTAAATAAGTACTAATGAACTAGGAACAATGCAGTAGAATAAGCTAGAAAACAATAAACAAAATTTTTTCTTTAAAAAAAATAAAAAATAAAAAATAAATAAAAAACCTTTGAGATTAAAATTCGAAAAAAGAAATTACAATACTGAAGGTTTAAAAAGGACAGTGAAAAGATTATACTAAAACTAAAACTACATACTTCTCTTTTTTAACAAATGGCAATACAATTGAATTTATACTAGAATGCTAGGTTCCTCTATTTGCTTTGTCTCTTTCTGAATTGTGCTTTCTATGTGAGTGTAGAGACAACTTGAATGTTGCTTTATGTTTTCTTGAAGAAATTGTATCCATCCGATTCTCTTGGTCCCAAAGGAAGTCTTACGAGCCATTGGATTAGATGGAGACGTTGTGAATTTGTGAGGTGGACTTGGTATCATGTGAAGGGTGGTTGCTTTTGAGGAGGGATGGAAGTGGCGTGTTGTAGGTAAAAGCATGGAAGGGGTAGTTTGTCTGGTGGATAAAGGGGGGAAGAAGATGGGGGTTGACCTCAAGAAATGAGATGCAAGTTTTTTAAGTGTTAAACCATTGTGTTTACATTCAGATTAAATTCTCTCTTATCTGTTGAAGCTTGTCTTCTGAATAGTAGACACATCAGTAGAAGCTTTGCTTCTGAATAGCTGATCACTATCATACAATCATTCATTATAAAAAACTATCTCCATTATCACTCATCAATTAAAAGATAATGGGTAATTTAATAATGATGATATTAATAATTGAATTGAATATGAATGGAAAGGTAGACATTAAATTGATTTTCTTAAAAATGCTCTGATACCAGGAATTTATAGCGGAATTCACGGGCGAATAATAATGCACGAGAATCAATTAAATTGAATATGAATGGAAAGGTAGACATTAATGGAAACGTAGACCATGAGCATTTTTCCTAATTTGTTCTATGCGTCGATTGTGGTGCAATGGATTTTCATAAAGTTGATTGAATTGATATTGGATGAAAGATAATGGGTAATCTAATAATGATGATATTGATATTGAATTGTAACGAATGATTGTAATGATAGGATAGTGATCAGCTATTCAGAAGCAAAGCTTCAACTGATGCATCTGCTATTCAGAAGACAAGCTTCAACAGATAAGAGAGAAATCAATCTCAATCTAAACACAATGGTTTAACTCTTAAAAACGCATAAAGTAGATGTAATAGTGACATATACTATTCCTAGATACCTCTAGGTCACTACAGGACAATGGCCGACAGGCCTTACATTATTTTTTACATTATTACTAAAAACAAAATGTATACATCTTTGTCTGGTGGATAAAGGGGGAAGAAGATGGGGGTTGACCGAAGGTTTGACAGAATGGGTAAAACGGAGGGGGGGGGGGTTGTTATTAGTGTTTCTGGGTTGAAGTGGTGGGCCGAGGGTTATAGGATTAGGAAGTGGTGATGGGCTGGTTTAAAATGTGGTGTTGGGTTGGGTTGTGTAGGATTAGGTTAGGATTAGATTTAAGGTTAAAGTGGTTTAGTGAAATTATTAGGTTTAAATTATTAGTAAAAAAAATAAAACTGATTTTGAAAATAAATTTTGTAGTTTTTTTTTTTTTTTTTTTTTTTTTTTTTTTTTTAAGTAAAAGTAATAATAATAATATTAATAATACTTATAATAATAATATTAATAAGGATAATAATAATAAGAATAATAATAGTAATAAAAAAATAAATTAACAAAATACTTAGAAAAAGGTTTTGACAAAATATTTTTGTGATTTTATTTTTGAAAATGACTTTGGTTTTTGAAAATGATTTTGCATTTAAGTGTCGGGATAAAGGGTAAAAAGGTAATTTTGTGTAGTTTGGTGTCGGGTGAGGGGTAATTCGGTCATTTGGTTAAGGTTAAGGGTAAATGGGTAGTTAGGGTCTTGGTTTGGGTTTTCCATGCCTCCCCCATGTCACATTCCAGAGATTGACTTCCACTTTAACCTTTTTATCTTTTTCTTCATTTTTCTTCAAAATGTGTCGAGTCGATCCGGTAATGCTCCATTATGCTCTGTAATCCCATCCAAGCTCCGGCTTCTGACAATTTTCCAAGTCTCGTGCTCGTTTTTGTCTTTTTTTCCTCAATTATGCCTATTTTTGAAATATCCGTACCTGCACGCACAAAACACAATAGCTTTGACATTTTTGGTTAGTTTTTGGTCGTTTTGGTCTTAATTTGGTAAGAAAAAGGTGTGTAAATAAGCACAAACCAGCAAGCAACACAAAAGTGTTGCTCATTTTTCAACTTGGGAAAGTTTCTAACTAGTTCCTTAGATGATTTAGATTGGATAAGTCTCATATTGGCGTGACCTAAGCGTCTATGCAAAAGGGTTGAACAATCATCTATAGTGGTTAGGCAAAGCTTATCACTAGGTGTTTTACCCATATTGTTCTTTCAATATTTCACTACCTTTCTCACTAAAAAGTACCTTATACTTTTTATCACATAATTGACTAATACTAACTAGGTTGAATCCTAGGTTATCAACATGAACAACATTTTCAATAGAGAGTGAGTTGTGGTCAATCGTACCTTTGCCTATGATTTTACTTTTCAAGTTGCTACCAAAAGTAACATTACCTCCGTCATAAGCTTGGTAGGTTGAGAAGAGATTCTTGTTTGACATCATGTGCCTTGAACAACTGCTATCTTTTATCCATCTTCCGGTTCCAATCCAGCTTTTAAGCACACCTAAGCAACAAGACAACTTAAACATTTGGTCCCCAATATCTCATGTGTCCATTAGCATTAAACATGCCATTTATTTGGTTCATATATGGAAATGGAGGACATGAGTTCCATGGCATATAGTTTGGTGTTTGGAAATGACTAGGGGAGTTATAGTTCTAGCCCATGTTGTGATAGTTGGGTGGTTGTTGTAGGTACTCTTAGGAAAGGGGTGTTTGGGAATAGGTTTTACAATCCTTGGTTGAGACTTTTGGACTTAAACTCATTTTTGACAAGACCTACACCTTGTTTTAGAGATGGTTTATGTTTAACTTGATTTATAACAGATTTTGGTTTCCTGGAAACAAAAACAAAATCAGTTCGGGAAAAGTTGTGAGCTTGTTGTCCCAAATCTGTCTCAGAACCAGTGGAACCCTTTGGTTCAATGGGTGGAACCTTTTGAAGGGTTCCGTGAGAGCCGTCTGCACCTGATGCAGACAGATCAGGTACAACAAATTGTACTTTTTCTATTTTTTTTTGTTTGACTATTTGAGGCTTCTGAGTTCATAAATCCTAGTCCAGTTTTATCATTTGGAGATTTCTGGATACTTATTATTTCATCTATACAATGAGCGTTTTTGTTAAACTTTATGAACTTGGAATTTTGTCTATTGAACTAATCATTGAATTCAAGACCTCAGATCTTGGTGTACAAGAATGGAAAGAGATGATGGATTGTTATGGTACAAGAAAAGGCAAGGACTTGACTCACATTTGGTTAATTAATGAATAAAAGGTTATATTAAGTGATTGAACTAGAAGCCTAATTGAATATTCAATTTAGTATTCCCTTAGAAGAGCAAGATCCTATGTTGGAGTTTGATGTGTAAGGAAAGCTTTAAATTTATAATACTAGTTTCACCATTTCTTAATAAACCAAACACACATGTAAAGTATAACCCACGTATGTAGTATAAGAATTTAGGCAAGATCAGGTCGTATAAACAGGGACTTAGTTCGTTCGATTAAGTAGGAAATGAGTAGTTAAAGCAAAACAATAATTCAAAAAGTAGCAAAATAGTGAAATAGGGAAAATTCAATGATAATACAAATGATTGCTTGGATAGCTTATATAATTCAGTGACAATGCTTATGCTATATCTTAGTTTGATAATGGATGTGGTGCACAACTTACAACTTAGCCATTTTCGTCAAAAGAGTTCATAAATTGTTAGGTTCAATTCAAGATTTATGTTTCTCTAACCAAGTGATCTCTCACAAGATTAGTATTGTATCTCAAGTCTAGATTACAACCAATTCTCCTAAGCGGATTCCTCCAACCAAAGGCTAAAAACACATACAAGTTTCTAGAATTGCTTATAACAAATTGGTTCTTTTGACCTTATCCAACAAGTTATACTCAATCAGATTTGATAAACAAACATAGAAAGACTAGAGACAAAATAGTTCACAACTTAAACTTGAGATTGATAGAGATCAAAGCATAATCATAACATCACTTTATTATGTTTACATATCCAAGCAATCACAAGAGGTTTAGCTAGCCTCTCATGGCTAATGAGTTCATGATAACAGTAATGATAGAAAAGTAAACAAGAGACATATGGATTGGAATGATCAAATGGATTACACTAGTGTCACAAGTAACCAAAAGTGCTACAACCAAAGAGTATGTTCAACCCTTGCTTGATACGTTCTATCCCTACTTCTTGCTCTGGCACACGTTCTTAACTTCGTGCTTCTTAGTACTAACTTAGTGGAAATTAGTTGGAGAGTGGAGAGGCTCAAATGCATGCACAATGGCTCTATTTATAGTGTAACATCCTGAACCCGGGCCTAAGCGTTTGATTACAAGAATGCCTTTGGAATAGTTGACATTGACTTTTATAAGTTTAAAGGACTTACGGGATTGGTTAGTCAACCACGATTGTCAACTTTATGGTCAAAGAATGTGTTATAAGGTTATGGAAAGTATAATGTGGCACAAATAGGAGGAAATAGATTTCAAGGGCTTAAGTTGTCATGTGATAAATGTGTAATAAGTTAGTGTGGCCAACTTATGAAGAATATTACTTGAAGGACTATTTCTGCCCAGATGGTAAACTACTACCTAGGATATACTAGATAATTCCCTGGAACATCTAAAAAGTTCTATTTTTCTAGTGGTGTTGTGTGTGTAACGTGGGGTGAAGAAAAAAAGGAGGGAACCATGAATCTTTGATGATTATTTGAAGAAGAAATAAGGCTTTAATCAAGGAGATAAGCCCTAACCAAGCTCTTATGCAAGCAAGTGAGTAAGTAAGTAATTATCTTTGACTATTTAAGTTAGGGTTCATGTAACCAAGTAAAGGGGTTTTGGGTAATTATGTTTCTAAATTAAGAATTAAAGTGTTTATGATATTTAGATTAAGGTTAATTCATTTATTAAGATTAATTAGTGATTTTGGAATATGATCATGATATGATCATATAAATGAAAGGGATGGATTTTGGTTATGGTTATGGATAGAATAAGAGACCTTATATTTCTATGTAAATTACAAGTGTTAAATATGTATGGGTGATTCTTGGCTAGGAATCAAGTGTTATTGATGGTGAAGTTCTTGGAAAATGATGATGGCCTATTTGTAATCCTAGCTTGGATTCAAGGTAAGTAACTAAGCCTTAATATGTTATGATATATGAATGATTAATTGTATTGTATGTATTGATTATTTAGTGTTTATGTGTATGAGTATAGAAGCTTGAAGGTGGAGATGAGAGTAGTATAGATGGGTTCTGGTTAGTGGTATCCTTGACTTAGTTGTGGGACTAATCTAGGTAAGTATGTGATTGTGATTTATGATGTGTTGATAAGCTTGATTGATTTATGATGCTTATTTACAAATGAATGAATTTAGATGTGCTAAGTATGCTAATGCTATGTATGAATGGGTAATGACGTGAGCATCATGTACATGTATGCATTTGATTATTTTGTATGTGATAAGATATTAACGTGGGTTACTCACTAAGTGAAAGCTTACGTTATAGTGTTTCAACGTTTTGTAGGTTCTTGTGATGATGCCACGGTTTGGATTAAAGCTTAAGGATTGTAAGTATGGATGCTAGAAGGTTATATGTAAATAGGAGCTTAGGTAGAATACCGAGCTCAAAGTCAAAGTTGAACCCCTGATGGTCATTTAATGATTTATAAACGTTTGTCAAGTGTCATAATCTATGTCTTGGTTGTTCAAGCAACGAATCTCAAAGGTTTGTTATAGTTATGTATAAACGGGTCAAAAGGGGTGTTTGGATTAGTGCCTATTTATACCCATTTTAGGTTGTAAACGGGTCAAATGGTTATGGAAATGATTTATTATGTTATTTTAATGAATTCTGGAAGTTTTGGTGTCATGTCATGTTGTAGAAGTCATTTTCCGGGGAAAATGGCTCAATAGTGCACCAAAAAGTCATGCAAAAAAAGGGGTGTTTGGAACAAGGTCCATTTAAACCCATTTTGGGTCTAATGGGTCAAGAAATTTAGGAAACAATGTATATGGTATATTTTAATTAAATGTGGATTACATGTGTTTAAATATATGTCTAAAGTGTTGATTTTATGTTAAAAGGTGATTACGGGTCATTTTCAGAAAATAGTGCACTTTAGAGTGTCACCACTCATTTTAAAAGTATTGGAGTCTAGTTCTTCTAAAAATAGTCTCAATGTTTGTTTTGTAACTTATTTTAGTCAGTTTATAAATGAGTGACAGGAGTCAGTAACGGGTCAAAGCGTTTCCGTGTAAAAGTTTTAAATTTTGGTCAAATCATTCACGGGGTGTAACATATAGCCTTCTAATAAACGAAGTATGGCGTACTACGATTGTAAGTGCGGCGCACTTAGCTATTTTCTTGGCGCTAAAGTTTCATAAATGAAGAGGAAGTACAGCACACATAGAATACAAAACCGGTGCACTTTTATTATAAACCGCCTCTTGACTATTCCTGACCGAGCGAGCAAGTACGGTGCACAAGAGTGGAAAACCGGCATACTTGGCTGGAATATTTGGACTTGTATTGTAGACTTCATATTTATTGGCTTTGTTTGCTAAAATACTTACATATTTTATGTTTCTTGCTCCAGAGCATCTGTGAGTGAACAAGTGCGGCGCACAAGAGTGGAAAACCGGCGCACTTGGCTGGAATATTTGGACTTATATTGTAGACTTCATATTTATCGGCTTTATTTGCTAAAATACTTGCATTTTTTATGTTTCTTGCTCCAGCGCATCTGTGAGTGAACCTGCACACATTTCATTATATTAAGTATCCAAAGTTCACAATAAATGATCATAAAACATGTAATATCATGCTCGAAAATATGTATAATTAGGGCGTTATCAGAGTTGAACAAGATTACAAAATGACAAAGAGAGAAGCTGAGAACCTCAAAGAATTCTTTAGGTCCACCAAGCACTACAAAGAAATGGTAGTGTATGAAAACCATCCTGCTGGACATGCGCTCAGTGAACCTATACTTAGGATGGTTTACTTTAATTCACCACAATGACAAGACTTCATTGGTATTGATGAACTCTCAAAGCTGACCAATGAACAATTGTACTCAATTCAAGCAACCTTCTATAGACATCACCAAGGCACAGTAATGACTGACCTTGCAAGAAACTTCAACTCCTTTCTAGTTGCTGAAGCTGAAAAGAATAAATGCAAGAAACCTACTGAAGCAAACCAGAATCATAGAAGCCCTGAAGCAAAAATAGTGTAGTCATTTGATAAATTTTATACTTTGTAATATAATCAATCATATCAAATGAACATTTGTTTACCTATTACTGGTTTACTTTATTTTCATCAGTAAGTAAGAATAAGTTGTTAGCTCACGTATATCTGATAAACTTAAGCTATTTGTATATCTAAATAGGGGAGATTGTTGGGTCATTTCAACATTCAGATGTCTCCAAATAGATTTGAATAGAAAATAACCTAAGTATAACTTAGTAGCTGAGAATAATTGAATCCAACTTTTTCTGAGTTCTTGAAGACAAAGAAGTCTTCACTTCAGTATTGGTGCGGTTCAGCCACTAAAGCACAAGATCCAAAGAAGAAGTTCAATTCAGTTAGGATGGCAATGCTTCACTGAACGATGTTTGATCTCGTCGTTTACAAAAATACTGAGCAAAGATTCTCAAGTATGAGTGAAAATCTACTTTTATAAAAAAGGATAAAGCAAGTCTTCTTGGAAATCCACACCTTTTAGAGTTGGTAAAAAGTACAATAGTGCCGATCACTATTCCCTAAAAAAGAATGGCCCATTTGGTACATGGGCATCTCTTTAAGATTTGGGATTTGGCTTCATAAAACTTGTTTGGTTTACATAAATGGGTTTTATAGGGCCCACAAAAAACCTCATTCATGAGTTTGTACAAAAGGAGAATGAATATATTTCTCTCTCCTCATTAATATATTTGTGTATTTTATTTTAAATATTTGTCTTTTTCTTGATATGAAAATTTCTCTCTTCATATTAGTGGGCCAAATCTAATATTTTTATTATTTTATTTTTAAAATAATTAAAAAAAATCAAATAACAATATCAAATCGAATTTATGAAACAAACACTTGATATTACAAATTCACATCTAAATCCAAACTCAAATCCAAATCCAAATCCAAATCTTAATCTTAAACCCATCTACAAACCAAACGGACCCGAAATTATTCCATTACCAACATTTAATGCAATCTCACTCACCCATTAGAAGATCAACACGTGTAAAGTAGAAAGCCTTTTTAACCATAATTCTTGGTATAAAATAGAATGTTTGTAAATGAGTAAATATATCTCTTACAATTAATGTGATACACATTCAATGACATTCACTCCTCTAATAGAACTTAGGTCGCTGAACATTTAGCGAGTAAGACTAACGGTGTGTTTACCTTTTTGCTTAGTGCCTCTGAATGACAACTTGGGTATATAATATTATTTTTTTATTTGGGTCCACCAATTCTCTTTGATCTTCTGTGTTCTTAGAGAGTAAAAGTACCCGCTCATCGGTCATCCCCAGTCAGTGGGACAAAGGGAAGGAGGACCCACTACTTTTATAAACCTTTTAATATATATATATATATATATATATATATATATATATATATATATATATATATATATATATATATATATATATATATATATATATATATATATTTCTTACTTAAACGATAACTTAGGTTTATGTTTAAGTTAGTTTCGGATCACCACAATTGTAATTCAACTAGGATTGTTATTCCGCTAACAATCCTTGTCATATTCTTTAATTCATTCAAATAAAAAAAAAAATAAACATTGAAAAACTTTGTTGTACTCCCTCCGTCTCATATTTATTGTCCATATTTTCATGGGTTGTGTTAACCACACCTTCTGGCCCACCTTGTCCCCTTGTCCTTTTCCCTTTTCCCCCCAATTTATTTCAGTACAACACAATTTTTTGTCAGTTTATGTTCCGTATTTCTGACAGTTTTAAGCGTTTGACATATTAAACTTTATACTTTCTGTTCCGCACTTTCAGGTTTATAGTTTTTTTATATAAACAAAATTATAAAAAAAAATAAATAAATAAATAAATAATAAAAAAGGGGGAGGGTGCGGCTAACATTTTTGGGGGGGGGGGGGGGGGGGGGGGATAACGGCCCCCATTTTTATATATGGATGTCTCAAATTAATTGTCCATTGGCAAAAAAGGAAAGATATATGTGATCAAATTCCTTTTTTACCCTTAGACCAATAAATGCATTGACAAGCAAGTATAGTACAAGTAATACATTGATAAACATAAACAAAATGTTTTATTACAAATCCACTAGTACATGAAATCCTAAATATATGTAATTTCAATACTTTCACAAAAAATCCACTGCTATTATGCATAGTCGAATTATACAAAACTAATGTTTCATTTTTTTCCCAGTGCTACTACCAAAAAAGTCTATTACTATAGACAAATTACAAAAAAGTAATGTTTCATTTTTTTCCCCACTGCTACTACCAAAAAAAGCCCACTGCTACTATGCATAGACAAATTACAAAAGCTAATGTTTCATTTTTTTCTTACTGATCCAAATAAGAAACAACATCTTCTATTAGGTCTTGATCACAATCAATTTGCAACGGTAAGTTACCTTCTAGTCCCAACCTACCTTTACCAATATGTGGTGTTTGGTAATTGTTGTCACCCCGAACTTTCATAATTTCTTTCGTACATGTTTGTAGAGTTAAAAAACCTTGTTAAGTTCATGGGATTGCATTCTTTCAAATGATGTTTCAACCGCACCGCCGAGCTCATCAATTGTGCCCAATGTCTCTTGTTCTTGAAGTGATTGGATTGCCTGAAAAAATCCAAGATCTAATACATTTAAATCCGGACTATTTGGGGGTTGAAAACGAAGTCGAATATCAAAACCATCTCGAGATGGTGCTTCAAGAAACTCGTTATCGTTAACATTAATATGAGGTTTCGCATTGTCTTGTTGAATATATATTGGACCCTCGTGACCTTGCGGCCATTTAGCTCTAATAGCCGATAATACTTTGTCTATCAACCATTTCCTTGTTACATCTTTAGTTACCGATAAAACAGGTTTGGTCTATGATGTTCCGCAACACGATTCTTACTTGAACGCTTAGCGGGTTCTAATGTTGTAAGCGGGAATATACCTATCTTTCCGGAAAACACTTCATTACCGAATTCATCAAACCGTGGTCGTGCAACCGCGGCTAGAAACATGACTTTGGTGATAAACACTTTGCTTTTACATGTTCTTAACGGTTCATCTTCGTCGGGAGCTAGATAATATCGTTTCGATGGTTTTGACATATAAAACCATTTTTCGTCAATGTGAACAACATTAAACATATCATGAAATTTAGGACTCAAACTTAACAATGAATGATTAATCATTGATAAACAAAATCTTAACCTCGCTCTTTTATTCTCGGAAGTGAGAGTCGGCTTGATGGCACTTGTGTGTGGTCTAAGTGCACCTTCTTTAATTCGCCTATGCATAGTTGCTCTTGAAACATCCATTAAACTTGCAAGAGATCGGATATTAGTTCAACACCTTAACGGAATCACCGAAACTAGATTTATATCGATTTGTTTCCTTTTTCGTCCAACAACATTTGGCATTTTCGACGATAAATCAACCATTGATCCTTGCTCGACTTGATGTTTAGCTTTGTGCCAAATCCGACTCACAGTACGGTCGCATACACCAAATTCTCTTGCCACCTCACTTATAGATCTAAATTTTAATACCCCATTCACACTTTTTCGCAATAAAGCTTGGTATATAGCATTTCGTTGCACTTCAGTAGTGTTTTTTTTTAATGGATGCATTTGTTAGTAAATGTTCCATTTAGTTAATGTGGAACAATGTAAAAGGAAGGTCTTGGCAATTTAATTAATGAGATACTCTAATGACTGTCATTCTTGGAAGGATACAAAGATTTGGTGGTGTCAAAATTTGATAGCAATATGGCGCCATCATCTACGGTAAGAGACTTTATTCAAATGTTTTCAAAATTTTTGGTAGGACCTATTTGGTGGCATAATATTTACTCCGTACATTAGTTTAAATTAGTGTAACTAGCAATAATAATGGAGTAGTATTGATACTAAAGGGCATAAGTGTTATTTTATCATAAAATAGTGGGATTTTCTTAAACTCCGTGTTTCTTGTCTCCAAACAATAATTTTGAGACAGATGGAGTAGTATTTTGTTTAAACTGTTTTAGGTATTTTGCATTAAAATATTTTAAACACTACATTTGTTTGCATGGTGGGTGATTTACTTAATTCTTAGATTATAATCACTTGGAACAACTTTTAGTAAAGATTTGTTTTTTATTTCATATTCTGAAGTTTTACGATCATAGATCCTAAAGACTATTTGTAAACATAAGAGAGTAAGCATCATTTTTCTGCGGTTTTAATTTCACATGTATGGTACAAAGTACAAACATGTACACTTGTGAAATGCTTGTTTAAATGAAGTTTGGATTTGTATGGCGCACGACATATAGCATCCGTGTTCAAGCCTAAAGAAGCAATGGGTGTGATAGAGGTGGCTTGGTTCAACATAAATGGGAGAAGATCGAGCGACACATATATGATGCTCACATACAATTTAATCATTCTTGAGACATAAATATAATACAAGTGACAATATAACATCTCCAGTTGAGGATTTAAGTACAATACATCACTTCATGAAAATATATATACTCCATAAAGAACTGAGCTTCTTCTCATTATTACAGTATAACTTTTATCTCAATTTCTAGAGTTCGAATGTTCGACACACCAATGATAGGCGTTACATACTTACATGGATTAGTTGGACAACTCAAACAACTTATGTGTGATGGGATATCCAATAGTTAGTGGTTGTCATGGTTGTCATCATGGGGTTTGGTTACAAGAGTTATATTGAAAAGCTTCTTCTTCATGCGTGGTATCTTGATGAGGGACTGTCATTGGTGACACTGAGGAGGTGGCTAGGGTTCTGGACATCATTAGGGCGACAGGTCCTATTTTGGGTCTTGAATTGAATATCAAGAAAACTGAGCTTTTTTGGCCTTCGTGTGATGGTAGGAAGCTTCGTGAGGGTTTATTCCCAAACGACATCGGTAGGCCATCGTTGGGGGTGAAGCTTCTTGGGGGGGGGGGGCAGTTAGTAGAGACGCTGGGTTTATTAGTGGGTTGGCAAAGAAGAGAGCTACTAGGGCTGTTGATATGACGCGTCTTCTTCCCCAGCTAGGAGACCCGCAGAGTAAGCTTCTCTTGCTTCGATCTTGCATGGGTATTGCTAAACTCTTTTTTGGCTTGAGGACGTGTCAACCCGTATATGTGGAGGAGGCTGCTCTGCTTTTTGACAAAGGATTGCGTGAGGCGGTTGAGGATATGGTGGTTTGTGGAGGTCCCTTCTTTGGGGATCTCCAGTGGCGACTTGCTTCTTTACCTATTAGGTTTGGTGGTTTGGGGCTATATTCGGCGGTAGAGGCTTCATCTTATGCCTTTGTGGCCTCGAGGGCCCAATCTTGGGCGCTTCAGGACCACATCTTACGCAACAGTGGCGTATGCGATATGGATTATGATTATGATTGTGCTTTGACTTGTCTTCGTGATATGATTCCAAACTTTGACTATGGCGGTTTCGCTAAAAAGGGCACCGTCCCCACTAAAGCCCAACACACATTGGCGAGTGCTCTTTTTAGCAAGATTGTCCAGGACATGGAAGTTTACTTTGAGATGACCGTTAGACAAAAAGCGGTTTTTGAGTGTCTGTGTGCACCACATGCTCAAGAATTTCTTCTTGCCATCCCTATAGACGGTCTCGGTCAACATATGTTGCCGATTGAGTATCGCACTATCCTTAAATATCGCCTCATGATCCCAATTTTTCTGGTTGATGAAATTTGCCCGGTTTGTCACAAAGCTTGTTTGGACTCATTCGGAGAGCATGCAGTTCATTGTAGAGAGCTTCCGGGGTTCAAATACCGTCACGATTTGGTTAGGGATGTTCTTTTTGACATATTCAGGCGTGCTGGGATTTCAGTTAAGAAAGAAGCACCTGTGAATTTCTTGACCAACCCGATGGAAGGAAGATCGACACTTAGACCAGCTGACATTTTGGTTTTTGGATAGATAGGGGAAACATGCTTGTGTAGATCTAACGGGGGTTTCTCCACTTGTAGGATTGGGGAATCATGCTTTTACGGCAGGTTAGGCTGCTTTGAAAGCCGCTTCATGCAAAGTAACCAACACGAGAAAGCGTGCCTTGATAACCAACACGCGTTTATACCTTTTGCATTTGATACTTTTGGTTTCCTTGCATCGGAGGCTGTGGAGCTGCTCAAAAGAGTCCAACGGGTTATGCATGGCAATGTTACGACCCCAAGGTCTTTGAATGTAGTTTTTAAAAGATTAAGTTTCGCTATTCAAAAAGGGCTAGCGGCGCAGCTTGTTGCCCGCTTGCCTGTCGCTTCAGTGTAAAACTTTTCTTATCCTAGCATTTCAATTTGCATAACATCTAAAGAAAATTGAAAATGCTTTGTTTGATATATTGATTAATAATGAATTGAATCTATAAATTTCAAGTTTGATTCACAAATCTTTGTAAATCGAGTTATGGTAATGATTCACTAAATTTGTACGTATAATTCACAATTGTACTCATCTTTTTACCTAATACAATAAAACCCCTAGTGGGGACTTTTCATTTCAAAATAATCAAATCATACTTATTTTGGTAATACGTTTTACAATTTTTAATTTTTAAAAATTAAAAATTACCACATATTACCCGATTTGGCTAAATTTTTGTTTACTTCCGTTTTTGAAACAAAAAAAAGGTAAAAAGTATATGTGTCAAAAATATAAAAAAGTAAAACTTTAAAAAGATGGGGTAAAATTTAAAAAGTTTAAGGTTGAAAGCTGAAATTTGAAGAAACTAAAAATCCACCTCTATTCACAAGAACATACAGGCACATCTGAACCCTAGCGTTGCTCGATCTCACACATCAACATCATCGATCAACGAAAAATTAATATTCCGAATATGATTTAATGTTAGGGTTTCAAAGGCTTTCCATTGTGTAAGTAAATCAATATTAATTTTTCGATTTTGAAAAATTGACATGATTCGATTAATTTTCATAATATGTTTCCTTTATAGTTTTGATTTTTATTGTGTTATGGGATTTTTATTTTGTTAGTTTATTATGGGTTTTTTATTTTGTTAGTTTAATTGATGAATTAAGGTGTTTATTATGTGTGCACACCAAGTGTTTGTTTTTATACCTAAAAAAATATGCCAAAAAATCAATGTTTGTGTTCTTTCCAACATCAGTTCTTAGAAGACTAGGTCATCAAATTTGATGCACTAGCTTTAAGTTATGTACTAGAAGGCAATCTTGAATCACATATGTGGCGGGTATACATGTGATGCCATCTGAATAATGTAGTATAGATATATGCAGCATAGAGTAATAAATTAATAATGCATCTTTTTGTAAGTTATTATGCATCTCATATTTTTTAAGTTAGGCATAACAATTATTTTTCTTTTTTATGACTAAATATGAAAAGTAAACAATAGAAACCTATTGTTACCTTTACTAAGAAAACATATGAATCATGTTCCTTGAATCCTTGGCTTGCTGAGATGAAAAAGAAAAATAAATACTACAAATAGATGGCGTGGCTAATATATAATATTTCTATTGTTGGGAAGTTATGAAAAAACGGGTCTGAGAATAAGGTGATGCATTAGAATGGGTTAAAAAAGAACTCTATTTGACATGAAATCAACCATTGGAGATGCCCTAAGCTTACATGTTTGGCTGGTTTTTATTACTCAAATCAACTTAACCAAACTAAACCATGAACACCAAAAATATAGGAGACGTTGGTTTTTTCAATTCTGATGTCTTCTCCATTGCTCAAGGCCTAAGGGGGTGTTTGGATTAGCTTATTTTCCAGACTTTTTTTTTTTTTTTTTTTTTTTTTTTTTTTTTTTTTGTTTCGAACGGCTATTTTCCGGACTAATGAGCTTATTCAAAATTGAAAAAAGCATATAAACTCAATTTATCATGTTATAAGATAATCAATCTGATGTTATCGCTTATTTAAGTTCGTATGCTCAACTTGATAAGATTTTAAGCCTAAAAAAATAGACTTGTGAGCTCTTTTCATTTTAAATAATCTCCTAAAGCCATAAAATAAGGTAATCCAAACGCCCCTTAAATGTATAACATAAAAATACTTGCTAACTAAATGATCAGTTTCTTATGTAGTCATCGTTTTCACCTGTTCGTCTTTGACACGTGTTCAATATCTGACTTTTATGAACTCATGATGTTCATACATATTTGTCACATTGCAGTTGTGGCAGTGGGTCACTAAGCGAGCCCGCAAGGAAATGGGAAGGCCAATGTGGAAAATGAGGCTCCTTTTAAAGCAGAGTAAAAGGGCGAGCAATATCAACACTTCCAATCTAATATGTACAAAAATTTTATGGATGAATTCCATAATGATGTTGACTTTATTGTCCTCAGATTCTCATGGCTGATTCTGATGTTAGTGGTCGGGGAGTATTCCTACAGGTATGAATCGTGAATCAAAGCATGCCTTTTGTCCATGTATGTTTCATAGAAAAAAAGGTTATTTTATTAGGATTGGTCTTTCTATTATGTCTGGCATACTTCAATTTAATCAAAGCTTTTTTATTTGGCCCATTCAACCCGCTGGAGATAAAATAAAACCTAAAGTAACCAGATCTCATTAGATACTCACATGTGAAAAGCTGAAGAAGGTGCTCAATGCTGATCCAGAAGCACCAATATAATGAACATCGAATGCTTGATGGAGGACAAGGATATTGGAACGTGTTAAGAAACCCTTAGAGAAGGCTCTTGCAGAGGCTCAGCTCACAGTTGGTGATATATATGCTGTCGAGGTTGTTGGTTCTGGTTCTAGGGTGGCAGCTGTTATCAAGATTTTGACAGAATTCTTTGGAAAGGAGCCAAGGCGTACAATGAACACAAGTGAATGTGTCTCCAAGGGCTGCGATTAAGAGTGTGATATTCTCAGTCCTACATTTAAAGTTAGAGACTTTCAGGTATGGCTCACGGTTCCTGGTTTAGTCTATATGTTTTGCTGTTTATAGCATATTAAGGGTTTAATCCGATTTACTATTTTTTATATGTCCAAGAGAGCTTTCCTTTCTCAATCGCCTTGACATAGAAAAGTACGACCCAAGATTCACAAAACGGGACTGTGTAGAATCAACGAAGTATTGTCTGCCCCAAGGGAAATCCAATCCCCAGTGTGAAAGGTCTCACTTTCTTCAGGTCTGGAACATTTTCAGTAGACCTCCAATACGTGGATGTCAGTAGTATTTGTTTTAAGGTATGCAACATCATCAGGGAATCATTCATCAGAGTCAAGGTTTGGCTTTTTCTTCTCTATTGGGTCCTCCTCAGCATGGAAATATGGGAACAGGAATGGGGCTTGGACCACAATATCAACAACCGATTGCAAATTTTTGGGTGGTGCACGACAAACAGTAAAGATTACTCACCCAGACACTCATGAGGAGCTGCGGTTAGACAAACGGGCAGATGGCTTTGTAAATGGTGGGTAATCAGGTTCAAGGCCACACCCTCAAGGACAACCCCAGGTGGTTCCACCATTCCCCCAGCCTCATTAGATAAATTAAGCTTAAATGCTTTTTCAATTTTAAATAAGCTCATTAGTCCAGAAAATTAGCTAATCCAAACACCCCCTTAGGCATTGAGCAACGATCAGATAATACGTTTTTTAAAAAGCAGTCAATGTTTCGACACGAAGCTTTGGCTGTACTCCCTCAGGTATACCCATTTCACCTTTTTACTGTTATATTTGAACTTTATATATAGGCTTCTGATTGTTGATCGTTAAGTATGTTATAAGAAAATGGTTGGTTGTGATAACCAAGGGGGTGTGTGTGTTAGCTTAGGCTTAAGAGATTACGAAAATTTAGAAAAGCTTGAGGCTTATTAGCTTATTAGCTTGTGGCTTTTTAGATTATGAGAATTGCATTGTACCATTTCTAAAATATATTGAACATTATGAAAACGAGATGTTGCAACAGGTGGCCAAACAGTCAAACAAGTCAAGATGGGTCCACAAGAAAGAAAAAATAGGGGCACGGTTCCAATGAGAGGCGGGCGTCTCAAGAATGGCGGTGGCATTGGTACCCAACATAAATGAGTAACTTTGACCCGAGGAAAATAACGCAGGGATCAAATTCCTCAAAACATCAGGTACAACTCTTGATTATTTTAGTTCTTTGCTTAATCATGGTAAGGGTAACATGTTTCACTTTTTAATAGTACAGAGCCACTACCCAGACTCGCAAGAAATTCTCAAATGAAGCATGGTTTGCCTAATTATGCGAAATTACGTCCTATGATCAAATTTAATAATCAAACTTAAACACCCCCTTTATATGTGAGTTGGTTTTTGATATGTTTCGCACACGGTTCATGACATAAAAACTTTGAATGTATTCAGGCCCTCATACTCTACTACATATCAAGGTTTATGTTGGAATTTAAGCCGTAAACTAATTGCTGGTATGTGCCTCTAGGTTACTTCCATGGACGCGTTGGAGTTGGCATCAATCAGATACGATGGATGGGTGTCCTACAGGTAGTCACTTTAAGCTATGCCTAAGGTTGCTTTTATAGTTCTATTAATTCGCATAATTACGAGATATTGATATCATTGACTAGCTCATTTATTAGCGGCAATATTATAAATTGTATTAAACTGAAATTGTATGTTTGTATATGTATTAATTTACGGCGTGTTTTGAGCTTACTACACATGAATGAATGCACTTACTATTTGTCACTTACAGGTCATTATATCATAAACCAAATAAACTGTCTAATTATATCATATTACCTAACCATGTAATATCAGTTAATACAATGCTCATTTTGTGTCTTACTGTAGTTTACATGGCAATATTTGAGTAACTACTACAGTATTATATACACACATAAAACTTGAGACTATTTTGCATGAAAAGTCTTTAAACTGGTTGTCTACCAACAAGGAAACAAATATGAACATAGTTTAAGAACACTCTTTTAGTTTTCATAATGATGTATAATTCTTCTTATTAAAGTCATTCCATTTATCTTGCTCACGCATTCTAACCTTTGTATCCTGTTAGTAGACCTTAAGCTTCATTGGTAAACTTATGTATTCAGCATTTCAAATAGAGATTAAATGTGGGTCATATAAGTTCAGGCCACTAAGGTATAGGGTAATGTCGAAATCCTAATCCAAATTATGTTTTCTATAGTTACAATGTAAAGTTTTAACTGAATCATAGTCAAGTTGACATACAGTGGACTTACCAATTTGTATACATAGGTTAAACCCCCCCCCCCCCCCACACACACAAAGTCACAATGGCTCTTCATATTCTCTTCGTTAAATTGCTCTTTTTAGTCTCATTGGCATCTTCTCAATAATATTTTGACACTTTTAAAACCAAATTTAAATCCATTTATTACATTACTTTAGGCCACAAAGTTAGAAGGGAACAAGGTTTAAATGAAATTTATTATACAAAAGCCTCGCGCGTCGCATGAAGCTGCTTTGAGCAGTGGTTTGTTACTCATTCAGTTCTTCTTAAGCTATTTAGCTTTTATTGAATGATTTGTTGCTCCAAAATAGCATCCAATATTTATTTCACTTAACAACATTTGATTGTTCTATAGATACAAATAATGCAGTATTGTAGTATCGTATTGGTATCCCTGTACAAGGCACATATTGGATAAAAAGCTTGGTTCCATATGTGGGATAGTAACGGTAGTTGTAAACAAGATGAGAATAGGTGTCCTGTTTGTATTTGCGTTAAATTGGATTGTTGTTATTTAATGTTGCAATAGTCATTTTTTGAGAGTTTCATAATAGTAGGATCTTTAATATGTTTTTCATTTAAATTCAGAATAATCAAATTGCGAATATCAGAAAAGAAGCTGGGTTAAGATACTCGATTGTTGAGATAAATGTAAATTTGCTTAACTATCTCTATGTTCAATGAATTGACGATATCAGACTTCACACTACTTTATCTCATTGCTTAGTCATGTAATGGTAGCTAAAACTCAGGTTTCCCCATATCATTAGTCAAGTCACGGTAGCTAAAACCAAGGTTTTTCCCATAACATTAAGGTGGGCTAATTGCATTAGGAGGTAATGAACATTTTTGTCAAATTTGGTTAATATCATATATTTTCACTTATAAAAAAGGTCAAAGCATTCATTTGTCTCTATGTTTAGGTAGGTGTCAAACTAAATACAAGTTAGCAGAAAGTAGTTAAAGGTTGGTTGCGCACCATAGTGATGCTATTAGAAAATCATATAGGTTAGATCTTTTTCAGTTTAAAAATATGAATGTTAGTTATATCTATAATGTGCACAAATTTGAATTTCATAATTCATTAATGAGTACCATTGGTACAACTGTAAAATGTTTAGAGGTAGGAGTTTCTCTTGTTGTATGTAAACAGAATTTTGATGGCTGCATACAGTGCATAGACTGGTTACACCTTAGATGTATCAAATACTGTTAATTTTATTATTATTAATTCAGTAAGTATATGAATTGATCAATAAAATGGTTAAAGTGTCTATGTGGTAAATATACACAAAGTAACATTTAACCAATTCCAACAGTTTGGACATTTTCCTTTCAAGATATTTTCTTTTAGGAAATATCCTGACCCATATAGATACAACATAACATAGATTGTCCTGTTTGCAAGTGACTGGGTTGACATTAGAACCTCAAATCACAGTGGCTAATAATTTACTCTCTTTGTCTCGCATAGATGTAAGATTTTCAAAAGTTAGTTACATCATTGATGACCTCACCTGTAGCACTTCAATGTTACAGTAAACAAGTATAGGTTGGATGATAGAGGTTATAAGAAAAGCAGAAGATGAAGTTTGGGTAGCATTAATCAAAGTATGTTTAATCATTGGCTGTTTTGATAGCTAAATGTCATAATAAAGGGTTGTTTGGATAGCTTAATGTCTTTTATGGGTTGTTTAACTGTGCGTATTGGTGATGTAATAGCTTGATTAGGAGCTGTTTGGATAGCTTATTTCAGCAGATAATTAACCTTCAATCGTGCTTATAGGGACTGTTTGGATAGCTTATTTCTATTTAACGTTGACATGCTGGTATTCGGGGATGTTTGGATAGCTTATTTTAGCAGCTAATTAAACTTCACCTGTTGTTATTAGAGGTTGTTTAGATAGCTTATTACAGTCACTCATTAACCTTTACTTGCTGTTGTCAAGGGTTGTTTAGAAAACTTAGTTTAGCATATAATAAACCTCGATCTACTCATTCCAACATCTCTAATATGTGTTTAATTGGGGGCTGTTTCGATAGCCTTCATCATCTTATTACCCATGACCTCTTGTGATCTAACCATACAATCTTTTCTGTAGATGTCATTAGACAATTGGTTGCGCCGGAGGATATGGATACCTATGATATGCAGATTCTTTTGGAGAGGATGAAGCAATAGAAGGATCCGACTTGGAACAACCTCAAGTAGTTTCATGGAAGGAACAGATCGTGATTAATAATTATATGAGGTATCCAGAATTGATTATGTCGGATAACAAAAAGAATTGCTAAATCAAGTGTAATACTTATCAAAGTAGCAATATTATAGCATATGTAGGTGTGTTGTTTTATATTTAAAAGTGAGAAAACAGGTTGATCGTTTCATCCAATTTTTATATGCTTGGTCTTTGGAAAGTATGATTATGTATATTTCTTATATTCCAGTTCTTTAGTTAATGTAGTTCTTAGTTAGAACCACTCATCAATTTGCACACAAGAACTCTTTCAATGCTTTCCATAAAATGCTCAAACCTTGTCGTTTACAAAATTCAATAAACTTTACATCTTGTGAGTCTGACATTCATAATAACGACTCTTTGAACACACTTCCAGATAAGGAATTGAAGAAAGGTGAAGTTGCAATTCTAGCTATTCATCCAGAATATGCATTTGGCTCAACCGAAGCACATCAGGAGTCTGCTACCGTTCTTTCAAGTTCTATAGTGTAGTATGATGTCAAGTTGGTTTCATTTGAAAAGGTATATGCATGCAAAGTCTTGATCTGTTTACTTATCTTGAAAACTTTGTGAGGATAAATAGTTGAAGTAACTTAAACAGTTGCTATTTATAGAAAAAAGACTTGTAGAAACTAACCACACCCAAAAAGATCGAAAATTATGGGAGAAAGAAAGAAGGGAATCCCATTTTACAGAAACAAAAATATGCAAGGGCTTCGAAGAGATATGAGAAGGTTAATGAGTGTTGGTACAATTTGATAAATCTTAGGCCCTTAGGGGGTGTTTGGTTGTAGTGTTACGATGAAGTGATTACCATTATGGTATTTGATTATGTAGAGGTCACATAATCAGTTTTATACTTGCTGCAGAATTGAGTAATTGAAAATATCGACTACTTACCATACTTCTTTATCTATTTATGTTAATAGTACTACTATAGAATATGACTATTGGATCATATACGATTAGTTTATAAAGATTACGTACAAAAGTTATGTCCCACATTGGTTAATGAGCAAACTTTTGATGTTAAAATTGAGATGCTGACAAAAAACTTTGTATAGAGGTATTAGATGCTGACATCAGGAATGTTAAAGGTGCTCTAACTTGGTTAACTTATTAATGACTGTATAATTTGGACTTGAGGTGATGTTGATTATTTGTTGTTTAAGTTATTTAGTTGCTTTTGATATATGCATGTGATTTGAATATTTGATCAAACTATGCGCAACTCAAATGGTTTGAATGTAGGGCTGAGCAAACGGACCGGATGGACCGGACCGACCGACAAAACCGACCGGACCGAGACCGACCGGACCGGACCGACCACATTCGGTCCGGTCCTCGGTCTAAGCTTTTTGCCAAATTCGGTCCTCGGTCCGGTCGGTCCGGTCCGGTCCGGTCCAGACCGACCAAAAACCCGAAAAAACTTGCCTAATTGGACCGGACCGACCGAAGACCGACCGGACCGGACCGGACCGAGACCGGACCGACCATATTCGGTCCGGTCTCGGTCTATGGTTTTTCCGGTTCTCGGTCCTCGGTCCGGTCCGGTCTTGGTCGGTCCGGTCCGGTTTTCGCCCGATGCTCAGCCCTATTTGAATGTGATAGGAGAATAGTCGGCCCTAATGGCGTAGAGGTGATATAATTGGATGGCACTTAAGGGTCATATACAACAAAGCCAATACATATAGCAACTGGTTGTATGAAACATATCTAGAAAGGTACATTTTGTGAAAAATTTCTCACTTCCTCATTGAGCAAATAGTTACTTTATATCATGTCGAAAAACTTGATCCTAAGACTTTCAATAATTTTTACATATAACAATAACCATAACCTACTCTTTTTCATTTGTAGGTCACTTGATGAGGCTTTGATCTTGGATGAGTTACCAAAGGTTGTTGTGCTTTGGAGAGGGTAATAACGTATACATTTTTAACTTTTTATTCTATAACTTTATTTTACCTATTTTATAGTTTACCGCCTCGTGAAATGTTTAACTCTTATATCTGATCAGTTACATTGCTACTGAGCTTGCTTTAGTTAAGTGTGGGCTATGTCAAAAAATACATCTAAGTTTCAGAGAGACTTCTATTCATGTCATGCAAGCACGCAATTCTATGTGTCTTTTTATAAATCTATATTGTTTGCACGCTATTGTCACTGGTTCAGTGTTAAGGAGCGATTGATTGAGTAATGATATTCAATTCTCGCTCAATACTTTCATGGGTAAGGAACTTCCTCTTTCTTCTGTGCACAACATCTATTTGGTAATGGGCATCTAACAATAATTTTTTTTTTCTATTTGACAAATTTGGCTTCCAACACATGCTTTAAATTTTAATCATTACTTTTAAATTTATGTTTTAGGGGATTGGACTGTCTCTTAATCTCAATCAAAGAGAAGCAAGTGGAGAAAGTAGCAAAAGTAGCAACTGAAGCTTCTAGGGCTAGCATTTATAACTTTTTTTTATCGCCAAGAGATACTTATCAAGGACATTGTATACACAAATTTTACAACCTTAGAATAATTTACAATATATTCTCTTTACTGATAAATATCGGTTTTGTTTGACCCGTCCAACTCATTTTTACCCATTTCCAAACATAGCCTTATTTGGTTTATAGAATATCATTAATTTCTACCTTCATTCAGCTCCCATTCTCAAAGTAATACCTGTGGTTTGTCTATAACTACATAAACTAAATGAGCTCCATAAAGTAATACCTTCATTCAGCTCCCATTTCCAAACATAGCCTTATTTGGTTTATAGAATATCATTAATTTCTACCTTCATTCAGCTCCCATTTCCAAACATAGCCTTATGTGGTTTGTCTATACAGTGGCAATATGCTTTGTTCTATTGCTAACTTTTCTCATGTAAGTAAGAGGGAATTGCAAAAATCGTCCCTAAAGTATGGCCAAATTGCACGTTTTGTCCCTGAACTTTCGAAAGTGCAAGGATCGTCCCTGTGGGAAACTTTTGGGGCAAAAATCGTCCCTGGCCTACTTCAAATGACTAAAATACCCCTGCCAAACTTTAGGGACGATTTTTGCAATTCTCTCTTTTTCATATTCTTACTCAAATGGTCCCTGTGCTTCGCTGGGCATTACAAATTTAGTCCTAACTTTTTTTTTAATTAATTTATTTAACTATTAATATTAGTATTATTTTTTTTATACGATTTCGTCTGTTTTTGTCCGTTTTTATTTCGTTTTTGTCCGTTTTTCTTACGTTTTTGTCCGTTTTTCTCACGTTTTTTTTTGTTTTCATACGTTTTTGTCCGTTTTTCTCACGTTTTTTCCGTTTTCATACGTTTTTGTTCGTTTTTCTTACTTTTTTGTCCGTTTTTCTTACGTTTTTTCCGCTTTCATACGTTTTTGTTCGTTTTTCTTAGGTTTTTGTCCGTTTTTCTCACTTTTTTTCCGTTTTCATACGTTTTTGTTCGTTTTTCTTACGTTTTTGTCCGTTCTTGTTACGTTTTTTTTGTTTTTATCCGTTTTTGTCCGTTTTTTCTCACTTTTTTTCGTTTTCATACGTTTTTCTTACGTTTTTGTCCGTTTTTCTCACGTTTTTTTCGTTTTCATACGTTTTTATCAGTTTTTCTTACGTTTTTTTTCCGTTTTCATACGTTTTTCTTCCATTTTTCCACTTTTTTGTCTGTGTTTACACTGTCAATCACAAACAAAAAAATTCCAAAAAAAAATTTCAAAAAAAAGAATTTAGAAAAATAAAATAAAAAAAGGTTTCCGAAAAAAAATTTGAAAAAATGTTTTTGATTTTAAAAAACATGTTTTCGAAAAAAAATTTAAATAATTCCAAAATTTTTCTAGTTTTTTTTTTAAATATTTCTTCTAAAAAATATTTTTTTAAAATATTTTTTTCTAAAAAATATTTATTCGATTTTTTAAAAAAGTTGTAGAAATTTTTTTTTGAAAAAAAAAAAGAAAAAAAAAAGTTTTTGAAAAAAAAAAATCGAAAAGAATTTTATTTTTTAAAAGAAAAAATCTTTAGACTTCATCCAAAACGGAAAAAAACGTAAAAAGAACGGAGAAAAACGTATGAAAACAGAAAAAAACGTGAGAAAAACGGACAAAAACGTAAGAAAAACAAACAAAAACGTATGAAAGCAGAAAAAACGTAAGAAAAACGGACAAAAGCGTATGAAAACGAAAAAAACGTGAGAAAAACGGACAAAAACGAACAAAAACGTATGAAAACGAAAAAAACGTGAGAAAAACGAACAAAAACGTAAGAAAAACGGACAAAACGTATGAAAACAAAAAAAAGTGAGAAAAACGGACAAAAACGTAAGAAAAACGGACAAAAACGAAAGCAAAACGAACAAAAACGTATGAAAGCGGAAAAAAACGTAAGAAAAACGGACAAAAACGTATGAAAACGAAAAAAAACGTGAGAAAAATGGACAAAAACGTAAGAAAAACGAACAAAAATGTATGAAAACGAAAAAAACGTGAGAAAAACGAACAAAAACGTAAGAAAAACGGACAAAACGTATGAAAACGAAAAAAACGTGAGAAAAACGGACAAAAACGTAAGAAAAACGGACAAAAACGGACGAAATCGTATAAAAAAAATAATACTAATATTAATAGTTAAATAAATAAATTAAAAAAAAATGTTAGGACTAAATTTGTAATGCCTAGCGAAGCACAGGGACCATTTGAGTAAGAATCTGAAAAAGAGAGTTGCAAAAATCGTCCCTAAAGTTTGGCAGGGATATTTTAGTCATTTGAAGTAGGCCAGGGACGATTTTTGCCCCATAAGTTTCTCACAGGGACGATCCTTGCACTTTCCAAACTTCAGGGACGAAACGTGCAATTTGGCCAAACTTTAGGGATGATTTTTGCAATTCTCTCTGTAAGTAATTTTGAGATGGATAAAGTATAACAGATAAAAGAAATCAAGTTATTTATTTTTTAATAAATAAAAAGTACATTATTTAAAATTTTAGAAAAAATCCCGCGCATGCGCGGGTATTATAACTAGTATAGCAAAATAATAAAATTTTCAACATTGATTCAATTTTTTCCCACACTTTGGATTAGAATAACGTTAAAATAAGTTCTACACTTGAAAAAACTTAATCGAAGTTAAAAATCTGTAGGTTTTTAGCATTCTCAGTTTCCTTATCTATTTAAAGTTTAAACCCTTCTCAATAGATCTAGATTATGTCATCATGTACCTATATTATCCTTGCGCCCCTGTACTAATCTCAACTTGCAAACTCATAAGCATGACAAGCAACATGTACAGTCTCGAATATCGTGTAATTTTTACAGTAACGTGTTATTGTTGATGGTGGAAGCTCAAGAAAAATAAGTTTATATTTTAAGGTCTCAAACATGTAAATTATCTAACTGATGACACAATTCTGTATCAGAATGAACAAAAGAACACAGAGTATAGATTAATAGCAGCACTATGGGATTATTTGTACACAGCTAGATCCATTGACTGAACTGGAGGGGCTGTAACTTCTACTATGTTTGCATTAGGGTTGATGTCCACAGACCTTTCACGTATTTCCCGGTATTCTTGGCATACCGCACACATATGGCAGCAAAGGTGCGTTATAAAGTCGCCACACGGAGCTTCCTGCACCACAACAAATTGTTACTTTTTTTTTGTAAACCATCACTAGTTCAAGTGACTTTGGAATCTCTGGCAAACCTATTTTAGCAAGCGGTGAAAAGTTGATTGGTAACACAATTAATTAAAACATTTTACAAATAATGAACCGTTACTTATGCTTACAGATACAATATAGTTACAATCGTAATCCCCAAATCATGATCAAAATTATTTAAAGAGATTGAACTAGTATGCATTAAAGAATAGATTATTGGGTAAAAGGGAAATGAAAGAAAAGAAAAGGTATACCTGCAGATTATATTTTGTGCGAAGTGCTTTGCGGTATCCACAGGCATAGCATGCAGCAAAGCATCCAGGAAAGCCTAGAAGCAGACCTCCCGTTAACAAGCAGCAACAAGAGTTGATAAGACCGCATGTGATAAAATGGGTGGTGCATGATCCCATGAAAGTGTTGGATCCTAGAATCTCGGCATTCTTTCCAAAAAGATAGCATGGGCATAATGTACCAACTAAGCCTAAAAAGAGAGAAAACATTAAGCTTTGTGTTAGAATTTACAAGCAACACATGCAACCTAATTGGGAAAGATATGTAGGAACATGGCTAGAACTGAGAAGTTGCATGATGGGTGGATCGGGAAACAAGTCAAAAGTGTTTGCCTTGGAAAAGATCATATTAACTACGGGTTGAGTTCAGATGACCTGTAAACACTTATTATCCTTCTCATTTTACTAATTATGGTTACAAAATACAGTAATATAATTGCAACAATATAATAAATCTTTGAAAATATGATTTAGGAGGTTGTAAGCTTTGAAGGAGACTTTGGACAAGTTTCAACAGGTTTCCCTTTAGCTAAAATTCTCGACTTCCTATTTCACTTATATGAGATATGCACAACCAAGTGAACCATTAATAAGTAACTGATATGAAATTGCCCCCTCTATTACAGATTTATAGCTAACTTGTTTAATTATATCTAAAACAAAGGAGAGCGTAGGGATTAAAGGCGTAAGAGAGGATTCATTTATATGGACCTCTTTGATGAAAGTGAATGACTAAATGATAGGACTGAAAGGATTAGAGGTTATACTTGGAATTGGTTTTGATTTAGGGGCACATGCTACTAAATAGACAGTGATCCATTTTGGTGATTATACTTTTTTGTTCTATTTTCATAGTTATAAACTTATAATTTGTTCCGTGCTATTTTGGTAACTTAGTCAACAGGCAACCAATTGGACCAGTCAAAACGCAGATGTGGAAAATAATATTGATGTATTACCATAATGGTGGCCTAATAGGTTGCTCTTAAGTGACTTTTTCCCTTGTATAAGAAAATGACTGTCACTGTGATAATCAGAAAGACAGAAAATAATCATTTAATCAATCTGAATTATTCTGAGACAAGACACTACCTCATTAAAATGAATGATAATATCATACCATAGTAAAAAAGATGCAGGATTGAAGATTTATGTGGTAACTTATAAATCCTTTTTTTAACACATTGGCAGTCAATATTTGAAATTGTGTCTTACATTATGGATTCATTCACGACCCCAATCAACAAAACTTCAATTTCCATAAAAAGAACATCTAAGAAAAGCCCAATGAAAGGAAAATGCAAGACCACCTATTTTCTTCTCAACTGAAAGTCTGTCAATTGATATGCGAAGATCCAAATATAGATCCATAATCATGTCCAACATAAGTGATCCATATCTCTTATAAGCTTATAAAATACGCATATTTACACATCCGTATCTTGGAAACACACAATAGGAATAATGAATCTAATAAATATTTGTGATACAGTAAAAGATTGGTGCACATTGCTCATTAGACATCTTTTTATCACCAATATCAACACACCATTCGACTACTTATAACCAAAATTAGTCTGTAAACGCATCATTCCATTTATACGTACATCTATAATGTTTGTATACCAATATAGTGTGAAGACAAATATAGTATTTGGGAACTCAATAATAGTTATTAAAGGTGGCAATTTGGCAGGTTGGATCCCGGTCTAACTTTTTCCGGGCCAAAGCACTTTTCGGTCTTCTTAATCAGAGCTTGAAAAACTATTACAATAACAATCAAAATATTTGCATTGAAAAAAAAAAGGCAATCTGAATCTTTAAATAACGCAATTTAAAACATTGTATCCACTGAAAAACACTTTGAGCAAATTTCAACCAGTTTAACTAATTTGACCCACTCCCCTGTTTAGCCTATCTTTTTATTTGACCTGTATGACATTAAAAATAACTAAAATCGAACCATTCAGAAGTAATAAGGTCAAAATTGCCACCTGTAATAATTATCATACTCAAATGCACACTACATTAATTAATGAAAAAAAAAAAAGGCTAAAAGGTAGGAGTGAGCATACAGCTTTGTAGATCATCAAAGCAAGCACAAATTCCAGAAGACCACTCAACTGGAACATCACTAACACGTTCATTTTTTGTGGGAGACTCATCAGTGGTAGGAAGTATATGCTTCTCTAGATCTGACTCTTCTCGATCTGACTGTCCCAAGGGAATATAACGAGGTGGTACATAACCACTCATTTTCGTTGAAAATTTTGATTACTTTCACCAATCCGTTTTAGTTCACTTGACTATATACAAGAAACCTACAATATCATATAAACTTGTCAATGATCGGCATATGCGCCAAAAGGGTAAAGCAAAATAGCAAGTACACATCCGCACGTAAAAAGGGGTCATTACTAGCAAAGATGAGAAAGTTGGTTCACACCCGCATAGGATATGGATAATAAATTAGCAATTACATAGTTGAGATTAAAAGCCGATAAGATATAATAGTATTGATCAAACAAGTAAGGGCAGAGGTCACAATGAATGTCATCTCACTTCTGTCATATTTCGACATGTAGGCTAATCTGTAAATACATGGTTCTCGAGACGTGGAAAAAGTCTATCAATCCAATTAAGTACCGATAATAGATGCTTAGAAAGAATTCAGGGAGGTTATAGGAGTTACACGTCCGCTAACTAGGATGTTATAAATTTAAACAGATAAATGACTTTGAAACAATGAATATACAGAGAGCCATAACAATAGGACAGATGAACTAACTATTTGTTGAAGTTAATTTTGATTTCACCAACATAATTGTTGGGGAGGAAAATTCTCGGCTCTATCATACTAATCAGATATTTGTATGTAAATTAATCAATAAGAGATGACGGAAGCTCTATTACTGATGAATGTAAAGGTATTGGCGAGTACTTTGTCATATACGAAGATATCAAATGACCAAGCGCATATGGCTCATATATACAAGAGAAAATACGATGTTCTAAATGGTACTAATGATCATAACACCAAATTTACAAGCCCAAGAATAAAACTAGAAGAGTAGCATAAAACAAGTTGTTTTCTCTTATAGACCTAGAAGGTGTTTGGCTAAGCTTATATGAGTGGGCTTATGAGCTTATATAAGGAGGTTTTGATAAGCCCAAACTTTGTGGCTTATTTGAGGAGGGGCGGGCTTATATAAGGATATTATTATATAAAAAGACTTTTATACCTTCATTTAATATTTACACCTAATTAATGTTGATGTAATTTTTTGTCATTCTACTTTATTAGGGCTTATGAGCTTATGATATATAAGCAAGTAGCTGCTTATCTATATACTACTATATAATGGATTTGGGACTATTGTATAATTAGATAGGCTTAAAATTCAGACTTTTACTAGCTTATTATGGAAGGATTTCAAAATTAAATTGGTTAGGAAGGAGGTTGGGAAGTTGGTTAGAAAGTTTGTTAGGAAGCAGGATGGTTGTTCAAAGTAAAATTATTTGGCTTAACCATCTCTGCTTATAAAGCATAAGGACAACTTAATGGTAAAAATTATTTGTGAATTTAGTCACAAAACTAAATTCACTAATTAACAGGATCCTAAGACCTAAACTAAACGGGTAAACGGACTAGGGGGTGTTTGTTTAAGCTTATATATGTGGCTTATGAGCTTATTCGTTTTTTTGCTTATCTATATCTATACTACTATATAATGCATTTGGGACTATTCTACAATCAGAAAGGCTTAAAATTCAGACTTTTACTTGCTTATTATGGAAGGATTTCAAAATTAATTGGTTAGGAAGCAAGTTTGTTAGGAAGCAGGTTGGTTGTTCAAACTAAAATTATTTGGTTTAACCATCTCTACTTATAAAGCATAAAGAGAACTAAATGTGTAACCGAATAACGCAAAATATAGTCACAGGTACCCGCCGCCGCATTGTGCGGGTACCGTTCTAGTATAACATAAGCATAAGTTCAATTCATAAGATTAGCCAAACACCCCATAAAACTTGGTTAGCCTAGCGGCAAAAAGCTTGCGACTATCATCACTAAAATGTGAGAATTCCTTCTAGGTGTTAAAACTCTGAAGTCCCCACACTAACCTTCCAAAGGGAGCGCTTTAGTAACCCGTGGATTAGTCGGCCAAAAGTTCGGAAACAAAGAATGATCTTTTTCAATTCAAGATTAAGATAAACTAATACAATTGATAACCAAACAGCATAAGAAAACAAAACAGTAGTATATATCTTGCCTAATTTATCAAAGGGTTTTATAATTTGTATAGAATCTAAAATTAAAAAATTTGATATAAAATGGATTAAAATTGAGTAACATGAAAACTTGCCTGTTGTTTTAGACGCAGTGTCCGTGAAAGAAAGTGCATCAGATTGATTAGACGGAATATTTATTGGGATTTAATTTAGTTTAGTTTTGAATGATCGTAGGATGTATCGAGCTTACGGTTTGTTTTGTCCTTTCTCACCTTTCTTAACTCAGGGTGCGTTTGGTTTTAGTTGGGGTTGTAATGGGATTTGAATTTGTAATTTGGTTTAAAGAAAAGTATAAGGGCCCGTTTGGTATAGGTGTATTACCGGTTATGGATTGAAAAAAAAAGGGACAAATTAGTTGTTTGGTGTTTTTTTTTTTCAAAAGAATCTATTTATTTTCATTTTTTGCCATGGTAGTGACTCTTTGATCATTACAACCAATAAGGTTATAGTATTTATTTTATGATTTTTCTTAACTATATATTTTTTACTCAATCTTCTATTTTTTTTTTTTTTTAAATAACTTATAATATCTCAATTTGCATATAAACAAATATATAATGGAGTAAATTACATAGATGGTCCCTATGGTTTGCCCAAAGTTTCACCCACAGTCCCTGAAATTTTTTTGTTGCACGGATAGTCCCTATCTTTGAAAAGAATAACACTCATAGTCCCTCCACTTAACTGGGGTTAGTGGCTTTCGTTATCTTTTGCATCGATAGTCCTTTATAATAACGGCCGTTTATAATTTGAAAAAATCAAAGAAAAAATTGAAAAAAAAATTTCGAACAAAAAAATATTTTTTTTTTGAAATTTCGAACAAAAAAAAATTTTAGAAATTTTTTTTCGAAAAAAAATTTTTTTTGAAAAAATTGAAAATAAAATCAAAAATATTTTTTTTTTGATTTTTTTTAAAAAAAAATTGATTTTTTTTCTAATTTTTTTTTTTAGAAAAAAATTTTGAAAAAATTGAAAAAAAAAATCGAACAAAAAAATATTTTTTTTTGAAATTTGATTTTTTTTTAGAAATTTCGAACAAAAAAAAATTAGAAATTTTTTTTAGAAAAAGTTTCGAAAAAAAATATTTTATTTCTGAATTTTTTTTTTTTTCTAATTTTTTTTTTTTTTTTGAAATTTGATTGTTTCAAATTGAAATTGAAAAAATTGAATTTTTTTTTTCAAATTTTTTTTTCAAAATTTTTTTTCTAAAAAATAAAAAAAAAAAATTAGAAAAAATATCAAAAAAAATTTATAAAAAAATCAAAAAAAAAATTATTTTTGATTTTATTTTCAATTTTTTCAAAAAAAAAACATATTTTTCTTAGAAAATTTTTCTAAAAGAAATTTCTAAAATTTTTTTTTTGTTCGAAATTTCTAAAAAAAAATATATTTTTTTGTTCGATTTTTTTTTTTTTCAATTTTGTCTAATTTTTTTTTTTTTTTTTTCAAATTATAAACGGCCATTATTATAAAGGACTAACGATGCAATGATATTTAACAAAAAAGGACTAACGATGCAAAAGATAACGGAAGCCACTAACCTCAGTTAAGTGGAGGGACTATGAGTGTTATTCTTTTCAAAGATAGGGACTATCCGTGTAACAAAAAAATTTCAGAGACTGTGGGTGAAACTTTGGGCAAACCACAGGGACCATCTATGTAATTTACTCTATATAATGGGTTAAGTCCATATGTTATCAATGTACTTTCACCATTTTACACATCTAGGTAACCAACTTATTATATTATCAATATCGTCACTGAAACCGGCTAATTTTTTACAATACAGTAAGTATGACCTGCTGATTTTCCAAATAGATAAATAATTATTTTTAAATTTCCACGTGGACACTCAATTGCTAAAATATTTCCACCTCATTTATTTTCTTTTCACCTAAATTCACTCCCCCCTATATCATCTTTCACTTCTTCTTTCACATTATCTCTAAACACCTCATTCACCACCATTCCCATCATCACCACCACAATCCCACCACCCCTAGAATACCTACCACTGAATCGCTCCACCACAGGAACACCACCAGTTTCAAACCACACCACCAACGAAACCCCACCGAGACCCGCCAGCCAGGGATGGAGCTAGGGGGTTCCCGCAGGTGCCCGGGAACCCCATGAATTTTTTTGATGTAGTGTTAATTTTTAAAAAAACACCGATTTTTCCTAAATGCATCTTAAATACACCTGGTCCTTCGAAATATGTTTCTAGTATTATGGTTCAAAAGTTTTTGTGCACCCAGTCATATTTAGTCTTGTCTTCGTCCCTGCCGCCAGCATTGGAACCTCCACATCACAAAAGGGTTTTTTCATGGTCTAGCGTTCAGAAGAGACTTCCGAACCAAATCTCAAACACAATTGTTAAAAACAAACATTACTTCTCAAATCCTCAAATTTTATCTATAAACACTAATTTAGGTGTTTACTGAATTTGGAGATTTTTGAGGTCTGGCTTTTGTTCGAATCTTTATTTTTGAGGTGTGGCTTTTGTTCGAATCATTATTTTTGAGGTGTGGCTTCTGTTCGAAACATGTTTGTTTTTTATAAAAGTTTGAATGTTTACCCAATTAATGAGGTGTTGTTTGTATAGATTTTTTAAAATTTGTTATTTGAAATGCTATTACTTGGAACTGTGTAAATGAGTTTTGCGTCGGAATTAATGAGGTGTTGCTTGTTAGATTCTGTTAGAAATCTTTATATGAAATGTTATTACGTGGAACTATAAATGAGTCGGAATTAAGGAGGTGTATATGAAAAAAAAAAAAAAAAAAAAAAAAAAAGAGTTTGTGGAGTAGATGGTGAATGCCGGAAAAATCTCATAGAAAATGATGGTTGCCGGAAAAGATGTCAGAGAAGATGGTGGTTGCGGAAAAGATGGTGGTTGCCGGAGAAGATGGTGTTTTTGTGGTGGACCCTAAAAGCAATGATAGTGATGATGACATAAGCTCAAACAACACAAACACATAAGCAAAAATATGCCACATAAGCATAAAAAAATAAAAATAAAAATGCCAAATAAGCCTAATTAGCGGTTCATCAGGTAATTGGTTACCAAATTACCTAACTTTGAACAAATTAGCCGGTTTAAATGACTATATTGATAATATAATAAGTTGGTTACCTAAATGTGTAAAGTGGTGAAAATATGTTGCTAATATATGGATTTAACTCATATATAATTTAAACATTTTTTAATTTTCTCTTTTTTCCTTTTCTTTCACACATTTCTCAAATCCGAATCAAATTCCAATCCTACTTACAAATCAAACGGGCCCTAAGAAAGATATGATTGTTTAAAAAGATTGTTTGTTTATAAGATTTGTATAAAATTTGGTTTTGAAATTTTATATTGTTATTATATAAGATAAAAAGTAAAAAAAGAAAGGAAAATAGTGATAAACTAGAAAATGACAAATCTGATTGTGATGAGAAAAAAATAGATAATTAGAAAAATGACTTTTATGTTTAATACATTGGTACATGAGACCCATTTAAAACTTGTTAGAGGGAATGGATTCATGAAACTTAAGGTCGGTTTGTCTAAGAGGCTCGGGTACAGTGGCTAATGGCTCAAGCCATTGTGCTCGACATGAGCTTGTGGCGCGACAACCCACACCGGGGCGGGCTGGTAAGGTCTGGTGCCGTGGCCACCAGCCTACGCCAAAGGGTTTTTTTTATTATTATTTGTTTTTTATTATTTATTTATTTATTTATTTATTTATTTATTTATTTTGCAAGTTTAAGAGGAAGAAGGTAGCACTGTAGCAGGATGAAGAAGATGAGTATGGCTGCGTGTCGCATAGCAATATAGGGAATGAATGAATAGGGTAAAAGTATACTCATTAATGGGTTGTGCAATATTTTTGCATACTAATCTCTCTGTCCTTAAATAAGTGTCCACTATTTACTTTTAAACTTTGACCTGAAATTATTTTATTTGTGTTATGTAATAATTGGTGTAAAATATATGAACGTATTGAGTTTTAAATGTAATTTCATTGATATAATTTTCATTAAGTATTACATAACACAAATGAAATAATTTAAAGTCAAAGTTTAAAAAAAAAGATTTTAAAAATCAATAGTAGACATTTATTTAAGAACGGAGGGAGTATTATTTAGTTGGGTTGTGCAATATTTTTGCATCCTAATGGTATAATTTAGTTGGGCTGTTCAAGCCAACTCAAACTCATCATCTGTTAAAAAAAAAAACAAGATACAAGTATGTGAAGTTTCGTTCTAGAAAAATAAAAAATAAAATAAATAAATAAATAAATAAGTATGCTAAGTTTCAAGAGATAACACTGGGCCAAGATATTGATATCTTTGGTTGTATTTTTTATTTTGTTTATGTATTTTTTGTTATAAAATTTTATTTTTAGTTTAATGTGTTGTTCAATTTCATGTCTTTTCTATTTATGTAATGTGTTTTGTATTAATGAAATTAAATCTAGTTATACCCCAATGGCACAAAAACTGGTGTTATGGTAGGGAGGGGGTTTTGGTGACATGACTAAGGATCAAATGAGAAGAATTCTTAAAATAAGAAGAATGAGAAATAATTATAACAACATATTAAAGATGCATCAATTTGAATTAGATGCATCCCTAATTTTTTAGATGCATCATAATATATTTTTTAGCAAAAAATTAGATGCATATACATATATTAGATGCATTTCATGAAATTAGACGAATCCTATATATTTTTCATCATCTACGGGTCAAATTTGTTGCTAGTACTACTTTGCATCATTTTCACTTCAAAATCACTTTCGAAACTAATTGTGGTGCATTTAAATGAATAGAGGTGCATCTAATTCAAGTCGATGCATCTCAAATATGAGGTTATAGTTATTTCTCATTCTTCTCATTTTAAGTTTCTTCTCACTGGATCCTTACCCTTGGTGCCATAGCCAAAAGTGGTGCCATGCAAAAAAAGTGCTGAGGTGGCACCACTTTTTTTCCCATGATACCACCTACGGCATCAAACGATACCTAGGGCTTTAAGGAGTGTAGAATGAAATAAATGAAATGAATCATATGTATGGTTGTTTGGTTGATTAAGAGCCCACAATAAATGAATAAAAAAGGTAATTTAATACCTTTAGCCTTATACCAAGGCAAAAGGGTGATTTTTGTTAATTTTTTATGTTTTCTTTTCTTTTTGGTGGGTCCAATGCATTATCATATATTTATTCTATATTTAAAAACTAATAATTTCAATTTCAAAATGTATTTTATTTAGTTAAATACATATTTTATTTCTTTTAATTTTCTTTCTCTCTCCTATATCAAATCCAAATCCAAATCCTAAACCCACCTACAAACCTAACAGGCCCTCAGTTTTGCAAATTTTCAAAGTTTAGGGTGTGTTTGGTTTTGGGCATATCCTAGTAATAGTTGTTTGGTATAAAACCCATAAAAAATTTCTAAACTTATCATTATTGATGTGTTTGTAAACCAATTATGTCACACCCCGCCGAAGGCGGAAACACGAGGTACGACGAAATCAATAAATATCACAAAAGAGATATAGTACAATACCATAATTAAAATTTAAGGAAAAGTACATTATTACAACTTTGTTTTTATAGCAACAGCGACAAAAAAAACAAAAGACTTAGTTTTCCGAAAAAATAAAATCTTGTAATATGACGACAACGGCAATGACATGTGAAGACCTCTAATGACCTTTATGAAAACACTTATTGACGATCACCTGAAATGCATGAGAGAAAACGGGTCAACTATGAAAATAGTTGGTGAGTACACACGTTTTATATAATATGAAAACAGTAAGAGAGAGAGTCTAAGTTTTTTTGTCTTTGCGAAATCCATAAGGCAAAGGCGTTGTCAATCCATTCAGTTGCAAGTTCCGCCCATACAGAACTTGCAACCTATGTGTTCACAACCCACTGCTAAAATATAGTATGAGTAAAACATATGTGCTTAAAAGAATGTTTCCACAGCAAAAGCATTGTAAATCTACTCAGTTGTAAATCTCACCCATACAAAACTTGCAACCTGTGTGTTTACAACCCGCTACTAAAGTATAGTGTAAGTAAGACATGTGTGCATACGATATATGCAAGTGCTTAATGTAAAGAATAATAGCCCACTGAACCTCATGACAAGTATAAGTAAGTTTCACAAGAATGCTGGATTATATTCACCCGAGGCCAAGAATCGCTGACCTAGGGTGGGGGCGTCAACCCGATAGTACTGTCAATACCTCTCCATCGGCTCCATCCAGGAGTTAAACAGTGGTTAAAGAATATAGCGTATAGAATAAGTTTAACACATTAAGCCACATATCGTAATAAAGCCACACATCATGTCTAAAAAGTATAAAAAGTATAGCGTTGCACAGAAGCATAAACGTTTAGAGTTAAAGGGTTCACATCAAGTTTAAGAGTTCAAAGTCAAATTTAAAGGTTCAAATCAATTTTAAGAGTTCAAATCAAGTTTAAGAGTTCAAAACAAGTTATAATGTCAAGACAATTCAAAAGAGTTCAAAATAGTTAAAGGGTTTAAAATCAAGTCAAAGGTTCAAGATAAGTTAACTGGTTCAAAATCAAGTCCACAATGTTAAAATAGTCAAAGGTTCAAATGATAGTGTTCATAAAAGGATAGTCAATTTAGTCAAATATGGTTAATTTCTCACTAGTCTAAGTAGTGAAACAAAAGTTCAAAATAATAATCAATTTAGTTCAAGTATAATTCATGCATCCACCCCAAAGAGGTTAAAATAATTAAAAAAAGGGGTTCGTGAATACTCACCCGTTATGATAACAACAAAGACAATAGTGGATATGATGGAATGAGGCTTGGTCTCTAACCGGAACCTATTATGAATGATATGATCTAAGGTAAGCAATGATACAATGCTATACATGCAAATACATATGTTATCGATACCACTCTTTAGTTTTGAAAATAACGTTTATCGTCAAAAATACATTTTTGACGTCTCGTTAAGTTAATAAACACTTTTCATGTATTTATGTTAAAACGATACTCCACGATCCTCGTTTGGTGGTCTATCAGTGAATATTGTGTTTTTGGTCGCATAAATAACATTTTCATTACTTGAAAATATGCCGTAAATGGCCTCGCAAAACTAGTCGCGAAATAATGTACGTTAAGTGTTAAAACACGAGCTTGACGTTTTTGGAAACCTTGCAACAATGTCTAGAAGTCGTATCATTTAACTTCTGTCCATACGGGTCTCGATCAATGAGAAAAATGGCTCTCAACATGATGTATTACAAAAACTGTTTTTGACTTAGCATTATTTTTCTTATTAAAAGCTGATGGAATATATAGTGTTTCGTCAGGTTTCAAACGCGTGTATCTTTGTCGTTATAAGCTCGTTTTCTACGTTCTTTATATCCACAGCTTCGTATTAATATGTACTAACATATTTTCAGTAGGTCGGCTCCTCTAGATCACGTCTAACGCCTCGTTTTGTCCTCCGAATCTCGGCCAACAGCACGCATATTTTTCAGAAAATAGTTTTTCATCGTTAAACTTAGAAAAATCATAACTTTCTCGTCGTAAGCTCGTTTTTGTTCATTCCAACGCCCACGGTTCCGTTTTTGAGAGTATTTTCTAAAAATATAATCCAAAAAGACTCAAGGTCTACTGATTTTTCCACATTTCACAAAATGGACAGACCCTTATATATAGTGTGTAAAAACAACTTTTATGGTTCAAGACTTGTTCAAAACTAAATCAAACCACTTCAAATCAACTCCACAAGTACTCAATCCTACCATACACCTTCTTAGGGTGTCATGGGGTCCTAAACATCACCAAAAATGGTGGATCTCTTGAGGTTATTAATAAAATCTATAGATCTATAATTATAAAGAAAATGTGTAACAAGTGGTATGTATAACATATTTATTTGCATAGCTAGTTACTAAAACATCAAAATATATGAAATGGAAGCATTAAAAGTTAGAAAAATTTACTTGAAGCTTACATGATGTTTTGAGATGATTTGGATGAAAGTACTTAAGTATCCTTGGGATTTTTATTTCAAAATCCTAGCAAGGAGTATATATGAGACTAGATTGATACTTGTTCTTCAAAAATTATGGATTCTTCTTGGTTCTTGTTGTTGGATGTGGGATAGAGCAAAAGAGAAAGAGATTTATATATTTTTTTTACTAATGAAATGTTTACTTGAAGTCTAGTAAATAAAATATGGTTTGGAAAGAAAATGAGACAAAGGTACAAGCTATTAAATGAAGTTAGTAGTATTTTTCAAAGGTGTAAATTGATTGGAAAGGGGTGGGGCGGCAATGGGATGGGGGTGAAGAAAATGGGTGATTTTGTAAGATATTAGATAATATTGTGTAGATATTATTAGTTTTAGGGGATACCGGGTATCGAGTTTGCTATAAATAAAATTTAACGGTACCAAATAAAATGTGTCGACGTTGTAAAAATTATGAAATTACATTCCTGATGAGAATCGGGTGTTAAAATAATTGTCGTGTTGAGATATCGTGATCCGACGTAATTTCCAGCGTATACCGGAAAATATAGCAACATGTCTCAAACGCCGGGTAGATTAATAATATAATTTTTATATTATTATAATTAGTATTAAAATATATTAGAATCATAGTCGGGAGTATCGGGTATATGCTAGTAGTAAAAACTGAGTGGTAACGTTTATTAAATAATTAAATGTACGTAAATGAAAATCACACAAACCCGTGCATGACCTAATGTACTGATGATATTTAGACTACTCTAGTCTATATGACATGTACTTACTGATGATGCATGAATAGTGTTTTTCTTCCTGGAATGAATAGTGTCATGTGAATTGTAAAAAAAAAATTGAACACTTCTCAAAGTCTCAAACTGACTCCGAAAATGATGAATAGTGATCAGTGAATAGTAAATGATGAATAGTAAATTGTCAAGGTTTGGGAATAAATGTAGACGTGGAAAAATTACAGGTTGTTACAAATTATCATACCTATACTCACAGCGATTCTCTAGTACAAACCAAGCGCCCCTTTACTTTAGATAAAAATATGCTAATCGATTACGGTTCGTTTCATAAGAATTTTATTGTCTTTTTGTTAATTTTTCTAGTTTTATTTCCATGTTCTATTCCTATTCTTGATCCCTAGTGAATATGGATTTTTTTCCATCTCTAACGGGGTGCTTGTTTAAGCTTACTTTTTATGTTACGAACTTACATGATTTCGGCTTAATTTTCATACAACATTGATTTTACTTATTTAAAAACACTAGACGAGTACTTTATGAATAGTAACATGATTTTATAACGATAAACATTTATAGTTGCGATATTGTGTCACACCCCCAAAATCGGGTCCAACGGAAGCTTACATGTAGTTGGGGTGTAACTCAATTGGTACCACAACACAAATACAAAATGGTTTTCATTTCAATCATTTAGAATAAAATCGTTTAACCAAAAGTGTTGAATTTACATTGTTAAAAGTAGTGCGGAAGTAGGCCCTTAAAATAGTTTAAACGGTCCCCATGTGAATAATTAGAGTCTTCTATGATCATGCCATGCCAAAACCTCCAGCAGCGTGCCATTGCTTAATACATGAAAATACATGCTAAAGAGTCAACACGAGGTTGGTGAGTTCATAGAGTCTTGTGAACAAGTATGCAATGTAAAACATTTGAATGAAGATTTCCCCGGCAAAGGCATCGTAAATCCACTCAGTTACAAGTCCCGCCATAAAAGACTTGTAACCTGTGTGTTTACGACCCACTGCCAAATATGTTTTGGTTTGTGTAAACAAAAGTAATATGTGGACCAAGATTCAAAGATAAGTGAAATTCGACCAATACATTTAGCTACGTGACCAATTCATTCGGTTATGTTACCCTTACATTCGGATATGTTCCCGTACATTCGGTTATGTGACCCGTTCATTCAGTCATGTATGTACATAGTGGTAAAGCCGGTTCATTCGGTTAAGTGTGCATAATAATGGAAAAAGACTTGGGTCCAAAGGTAAAAAGATTAAGTGTGATGCTAATGAATATACACTACATTCGATTGAGTAACAAATTCATAACTGATTCAAATAATGTTTGACTAAACATGTAGCATAATCAATTAAATCAAGTATACATTTAGATGAAAACGAGCATGTATTCTCCCCCAAAAAGTTTAACAAACAATTGAAAAAGTAGGGGCTATGACTCACCTGAAGTGATGGTACAATGCGGTGAAATGATCGGGACAACAAGGCGCGAACACTAGCCGCAACCTAAATGAATGAATATGATCTACTTTAGATCATGAAATGATGTAGTGAATGTCCATGCACACGATACCTATACCACCCGTAACTTGAAAATATTAGTTATTGTCAAAGTAGAATATTGTCCATACTTAGGAAAAATAAGTGTAACTAGACTTATAAAAACTAGTCTTAATATATCGTATATAAAATGTTAGTGTTATATTCATCATTTTGAAAACCTTAGAATAACGTCAATTAGTTGTATAAATAAGCTTTGGTCATACGTACTTCATTGGTTAAGAATATAGCTCTTTAACAATATATCTAGAAAATATAGTATTTAGTACGTAGTTTATTATTTCTATTAGTGACTACTAATATAAATATAGTTTTGACGATTTTGAAACGTGTATATCTTTGTCGTTTTGAGTTCATTTTCCTCGTTCTTTATATCCACGGATTCGTCTTAACATGTATTAATATATTTTTGATAGTTCGGCTCCTTTAGGTTACGTCTAACGCCTCTCTTTGTCCGTCGAAAATCGTCCAACAGCACGTTAAATTTTCAGAAAATAGTTTTCGTCGTTAAACTTGCAAAAATCATATCTCCTTCGTTATAAGCTCATTTTAATCCGTTCTTTCGCCCAAGGCTTCGTTTTTGAAAGTATTTTCTAAATATTTGATCAAAAATTACCCCTGAGTCCCTGAGTTTTCTGGGTTTGGCATTTTGGGACAGTAGGTTTTTATATATGTTTAAAGGTTTCAAACTAGTTTCAACTTCAACCAAATCACTTTCAATCACCACCAAACTAATCTAATCTTACCATACACCTTCTTAGGGTGTTATGGGTTCCTAAACATCATCCACCAAGTTAATCTACCAAGGATCTACCTATTATCCATTTCTAAGGCTTAAAAGATATAAAAGTTTAAATAGAGTGGTATAAACTAGCATATGCATGTAGATCTTGTATAAAAACCATATGATCATTGAAATAACTTAGTAAAATTATAAAAAAGAGTTTGACATACTTACTTTGAAGGATTTGTGAGTTTTGGAGAAAAATACTTAAGTATCCTTGGGGTTTTTATCTCAAAACCCTAACTAGGAATACTAATAGAGACTAAAAATACTTGATCTTGTAATTTCTATGGTTTCTTCTTCTTCTTTGACGTTGGGCTGAAGCACCAAGAACCATGAGGAGAGTTTGCTAGCTAGTTTCCTTGAAAAAAATATCTATGTGTTTTATTTATTTAAAATCTTAGATATTAGTTAGTGATAATGGCAATATGGTAATTAAAAGATCAAAGTGAAGAATTTAGGTCCAGGGGGGGGCATACGGCTGAAAATGGGGGGGGGGGGGAGTGATTTGAGATGTGATTTGTTGAAAATGGTGGATCTTGTATAGATTTTGTAATATATTATCCAGTATATATATAATTTTGGGTATTGAGTTAGCTAGAAATAAAATTTAACGAAGTTATCCGGGACATAATAAAGTCGTAAAAGTTGTAAAAATATGTTGGGTACAAGTATGGAGGGTTTGGGTGATTATTGTTTAATTTCCACGAAAACCGTCGTAATTAGATTAGACGTACAATACGATTTAAATAAATTTCCAAAATACCGGGTAATCGAATTTTATAATACTTATGACGTTGTAAGGAGTCTAAAAAAAATATATCGGGATCATTGCAGGGAGTGTCGGATATGTTAGTCACAATTATCGATCGCGTGTTAACGTTTATTTAAAATAAATATAGGTAAAACGTTAAATATACCAAAAATATTACTTTGAATATCCTACGAGTGGAATAGTATGTAAATGCTATAATGATAATATGCGGACTATTTCTAGCCCGTATGAAATGTCCCTAATGATGATGCTTGAATTCGCAGCTAAACCATCCTGGTTACGTGAATTTAATTACCCGTAAGCAAACTTTACGACGAAATGAATAAAGTACATGAATAGTGATTTCCCGAGATGATTAATGAAATTTCAACGTTTGAAAAAGGACTTGAAATTACGAGTTGTGACATATTGTGGTTATTCAATTTCATTAACTCTAAACTAACACAAAAATAAAAAGAAGTTATAATATGGTGTCTTGTATAATAGAGTTTGTAGATACATTTTTAAAAAATTATTAATTTTTGGATTATATATAAAAATAAGTCTCCTCTTTTTTCTGTAAGTACAATAAAGAAAAGTTGTCATGCATATTTTTGAAAATTTGAGTCAGGATACTTTAAAAGCAGTATTATTCATTAACATTGTTTGAATTTTTATATAAATTTTTTTGTTGTAGAAGGGTATTCCGAGGATTAAACCTTACTCATTTTAAAAATTTTAAATAATAACATTTTTGCTTTATATGGTGTAGAGCTTGTATAAGTTTACCTAAGCTCGTATGAGATAGGGGTAAACATAAATTGAAACCAAAATTAGATCATACAAAAAAAGAAAAAATATATAAAAAACAAAACTAAAACAAATGGCCTTTAGGCTGATAGTAATAAGACCAAACCAATTCAATTGGTCTAGGCAATTTGTTCGGTCTCATTCAGTCCCCCTACTACCCAACCGAACATAGACACGTCTCCCCCCTTCCCCCCCCCCCCCCCCCCCCCTTTGATTCATTTGGTCTGGTCTCGGACCGAATGAAATGGAAAGAATATGTCTACCGTTGTATAATTTTTTAAATGTTGGGAGGTGTTTGGTAAAAAAAAACGCCCATTTTTTCTTTATAAAAACCCTACAACTTCTTCATTGCTAAACACACTTTCAACTCAATCCTTTTTACATACGCATTTTAACTTCTCAAACCAAAGAAATGAGTTCTGATCAATTCTTTTTGATGATACAGATGACGAAGCGGAATTTAATTGTTTAATCATCGAGTTTGTTAAAGACGCTTTGCTTATTAAAGCTTCCACTTCTAAAATCTAAAATCTCACGAAAACCGATTGAAAAATATCGTCACGGTACTCATGATCGTCTGGTGGCGGCATACTTCGGTGAAGAACCTATGTACAACAACTATGTTTTCCGTAAGTGATTTCGAATGAGTCGACCACTATTTACTAGGAGTGGCAATCGAGTCGTATCCGTGCTGACCTATTCGGGTTCGCGGGTTGGCGGGTTGAAATAACCTCAACCAAAACACGACTCATTTATTAATCGTGTCAAGAAGCTCAACCCTAACTCAGACCTGCATAACACATGTAACCCGTTTGTGACCCGTTTAACCTGTTTAAATAAATAGGTCAAGCAGTGAATAAGGTTGGTGGTTTGTTGATTTAACTAGCTTGAATTCAAAAATGATATAAGGATCTAAAAAATGATAAAAATAACATACAAATAACTATACGATAATTTCAATGATATCTGAGTTATAAGCGCCAATTTCAATAAAATCTGAATTATAATCATAATTCACTCATATTAAGAACATAACAAAATACATTTAGTCCATATCCAACATTAAAACCATGTTATATATTTTGTTTTTAGAGACTTATATACTTAAGCGGGTTCACGTGTTGACCTGTTTAACACTTGCTCAACCCAAACACGACCCGTTTATTAAACGGGTTAGACGAGTTGACCTGTTTTTTTTACCCAAACCTGTTTAACTTCGTGTCGGGTTCATGTCGTTTATCGTGTCGTGTCGAGAATTGCCACCCCTACTATTTACACGCATTGTTCGAGAATTGACTAATAACTTCTCGTATTTTCAACAAGCATATGATTGTACGGAAATTCATGTTGGTGAAGTGTACCTCTGCATTTCATCAATTAGCATACGACACTTTCCAGATGCCTTAGAAAAATATCTACAATAGCCTCTTTTAAACGATTTCAAAGTCGGGAAAAGCACCAGAGGTTTCGTTTGTAGCTAACGACGTGAATTATAGATGGGGATATTATCTTACTGAGGGGATATATCCGGAATGAGTTGTTATTGTTAAGTCTATTTCACAACCAGACTCGAATGATACGAAGCGAATAAGATATAAGCAAGCGCATGAAGCAACAAGAAAAGATGTGGAACGATCGTTTGACGTACTAAAGAAAAAGTGGGCTACAGTAAAAACTCCCGCACGGTTGTGAAGTCTTCAGAAAATTACAGATTTGATGTACACTTACATCATATTACATAATATGATACGAAAAGACAAAATATTTAATAATAAAGAAATGAAATAAAATAAAATAAAAGGCAATATCTCTCGACTTTAATCCGGATGAACAACATTGTGAAGATGATCCCATACGGTCAAGACAGTTTAGGTTACAAGTTGTGAAAGAAATACACAACTGACAAAATATCTACATCTTAAAGCCGATTTATTGGAACACATTTGGCATCGAACAAATGCACTCTAATTTTATTGTAATGCCTTTAATTTTATTTGAATTATTGATGTAATATTTTTAGTTTTATTTAAATTATTAATGTAATGTTTTTTAGTTAATGAAATTTTAATAATAAAAAAAAAGTGTTCAGTCGCGTTTGGCACTGATGTTACTATTAGGGTGTGTTTGTTTTTTTAAAAAAAAGTCTTACTAGCCCTCTTACTCTTACCAGTAAGAGATGGGCAGACGTTTTACTTATTTGTTTTTTTTCTTTTGAGTCAGACCAGTTAGACATATAACATCTTACTCAGTAAGAGGTGAGAGACTTGTCTTACTGCCTCTTACTGGATAAGAGATATTGAAGATTCGTGTTAATATAATATATTTGATAGTTCATTAACTCTGTTATATTTATGATAAAAAGTCTTGTTTCATATTTACATAAGTTACTTAAATAAATTGCAGAAACGAGCACTTAAAATAATTCGGACAATTATACAAAAACAAACAACATTATTTCGTTTAGATTTAGACGTTCTAGCAACCTCTTACTAGTAAGATGCGGTAGTCAGATTCAGACTTAAAACACCTAAATAAAACAAACAAACCCTTAGTCTTAAGCCAAACACTCCTAAAACTAGATTCTAGGGTAAAGCAAATAAAGAAAATAGAAAATAAAAAAAAAAAAATTGGTTAATACTGATGAGTAGCAGTGGTAGTAATAAGCGGCTGGAAATACTAAACTCACATATTTCCGTCATGTCTTCCGAGAAAGACGCCGCTCTAGCCGTCGTTCCCTCCGATTCACCTACTATGTACTATAATCATCTCTTTGTCTTCACTAGTTTTCTTTAATTAAGCTCATTTCATTTTACATATTCGTTTTCTATTCTTATGTGATGGCATATGTTTTATGCTTTTGATTTGGTGCTTAATTTTATAGTTAATGTTTTTGTATTGCTGGTTTGGTTGACTAGATTAGTGACTAGGGGTTTCAAATGTGAAGTTGACTTTCCTTTTACTACTAGTATTTGGTCATAAGTTATATTCTATCTAGGGGGTGTTTGTTTCAGGTTATATAGCCGGCTTATGGCTTATTTGGTTTGGGCTTATGTTTCATAAGCTCACTTTTTGTGGCTTATTTTGAAACTTTTCGGCTTATAATCCTTATATAAGTTCATTATGACATAATGAACTTATATAAGCCGAAAAGTTTCAAAATAAGCTACAAAAAGTGCCCTTATGAAACATAAACCCAAAACCAAAGAAGCCATAAGCCGGCTATATAAGACAAAACAAACACCCCCTGGTATCATTATAGTGGGTGTTTGTGTAAGCTTATCTGATGAGCTTATTAGTTAGGTTCAGTTAATAAGCACATAAGCGATAGATTATTAGCTTATTGGCTTTTCAATATTTCAATACACTCATAAGCCCATCATACAAGATAAAACAAACATCCCCTAGCAGATTGTTGATTTTATAAAAATAAGTATAAGATAAAGTGATCACCAATGTTGAAGCTTGATTTAGCCAAACACCCTTGATACGAATTTAGGGTAGAGCAAGTAAAGATAACAAAACGAAAATGAAAAAAAGATTAATTCTTTTATGAGCAGCAGTGGTGTTAAGCGGCTGCTGCAGATACTAGACTCACATATTTATTTCCTTTGCCATGACTTCCGAGAAAGAAGCCACTCTTGTCATGTTCCTCCGATTCACCCACCATGTATTCTCATCCCCTCTCCATCTAATGATTCCAAATTATTAACCTTTTTAAACAATTTCTGTATGTTAATTCGCTAAGTTTTTCATTTACTATCTTGTTATATATGCTAACATATATAAATTTTACATGTTTTTATTTGGTGGTTGATTGTGTGTTACATGTTTCTCTATTGCTGATTAGGTTAACTTGGGGTTTATTCTAAGAATTTGTCCTAGTTGTTATGTGGTCTAGGAGATTGCGTATCTGTTTATAAGATGAATGTACAATAAAAATCATGGGTTAAGAGACGCTAGGTGTTAGTAGGGTGGTCGACCATCTTGTAGGTTGTAATCGGCTTAGGCTGGGAGTAATTGGGGTCTTGGGTATTAATTGGATTGGATTCTTTATACACACTTATCGAAATTATATGTATGGCATGTTCAAATATGTTTGGAAACATTAGCACTGTGAAATTTACTCAGGTAGCTAATATTGGCATCATTGATCCACTATAGCTATATGCCTATATTCCAATATCAAGTTGGGCAAACTGTTACCAAATATGTTCACTTAATTAGAAGTAAAAATAGGAGTCTCTCTACAAGGACAAAATCTTAAAGAATATGACACAAGAAGGTAGTCGCCATGCGATTTGTGAGCAGAAACTTTGTTGTTGCTTATCGACTCCACGAACAGTACTATAAGAATCGGTACTGAACATCCCCCCTGTAATTCATGGACTACTATTTCTATTATTTGTCTAGATGCAGTTTCACCTTATTCTTATTACAGTAAATGGATAAAGAACAAATAATCCAGCATTATTTTAACAAGACCTAGATGAATGTTGAGCTTGTAGCTACGAGGCTCTATTTGACACACAGTGCTGTGCATTGTGGACAAAACAACACTTCTAGTTATGGACTTCTCTATAGTATTTGTATCATTTAAACAAAATAAATCGATTTTACCTTGAACATACCTAAAGCATAATCAAACACACCCTTCCACATCCTTTTTAGGCAGTTAGTCTGCAGGGTCCAGTATGTTTTTGAACATTTATTATACTAGGACTAGGATCTGCACATTGTTCATTTATCATTACTTCTGCCTCTTCTCGCCCTAGTGTTAATTCTACTGCTAGATTTCATGGCATGTCTACCGCTAGATTGGCAGTTTCTCTGATTTTTGTGTTTGTATAATCTCTATAATAATACAGTCGGCCAGCCTTCTTAAATAATTACTTAAGTTTGGCTATCTGATAAGTGTGTGATTGGCTATAATAATAGCCTGTAAAATTCTGATAAAATAAGGCTTACAAACAACTATATAAGTTGACATCCACGAGGCTGATGAGAATGTATCTAGCTCGTAATTTATATATCATCCTACTTGATTTATGCATCAAAGCTTGCTATGATGGTCTCATACTTTTTAGGTTGTTTGAAATTGGTATCCAGTGAATAAAAATTGCTGTTGTATCGTTTTATGACTTATACCTAACACCACCTCCTTGTTTATACTTATTTGAATCCTTGTGTATCACATTTGCTTGTTCAGTAGTTAAAAACTTTAAACAACTTCAATGTTTATACTTTTACTGCATAAAAGCCTCACAAATATCTATATCTATATCTATATCTATACTACTATATATAATGTATTTGGGACTATTCTATAATTAGAAAGGCTTAAAAATTCAGACTTTTACTTACTAATTATGGAAACAAACACCCCTAACAATCACCCCAACAATTTATAACCACTTCAACAACCACCCCAACAATTTATAACCACCTCAACAACCACCCCCAACAATTTATAACCACCTCAACAACCACCCCAACAACCACTTTCCACCACCCCACCTCCCTCCTCTTCACCCCCAACAATCCACCCCCGCATCGCGCGGGCACCTTTCTAGTGTTTATGTATGTCTCATTTTTCTATATTTTACAGTTTTGACAAGATTATTAACAAGGAAATCCCAGCAAACATTGTATATGAGGATGATAAGGTAATGCATTACTGCTTCTAAAATTTTGATGTCTTTCAGTTATTAACTAACAATGTATGTTGTAGGACAAGTTTACATTTGCTTAATATCAAAATCGTTTTGATAGAGGCTGTAAAGGCTTTTATTAACTAGCAAAATGGCTACGCCCATATGAATATCAAGTGTTTAACATTCTTTTATATCATCTGATTGGAACTTTCTAAATGATTAGTTCCGGTAACCATTTCCAGTAAAGACGAACACTTGTTCATATTGAGCTTAACTGTTTCTCCCCTGAACAGAAATATCTAAAAAATGACATGAGTGCATGTTGACCATGCTCTTGATTCTTAAAGACAGGCATTTGTGCCTTATGAGCTTTTGGGGTACTGGTGACTAAGCTGGTGTTGTTTTTCAGTCTCACATTTTGAAGTTTGCTAACTTTAACGAGCTTTTTCTTGAATACAATTAAGACATTATGATTAGGCAATGCTTTTGCCTAATTCTGGGCTTAAGTCTGTGTCTTATACAGTGGATACCTTCATTTAGTGATTGGTATGTGATATAACCTTGGTGTTGTACTTTATAAACAAACAATACGTTCTTGTAATTCAAGAAGTCATACCAATTTAGCATGGATGCTGTGATGTAGTATGTAAAATCAAACACTATTATGTTTATTATATGTTGTAACTCATGAAGTCGCTGATGTCCAAGGTTGTATGACTAAGTGTACCTTGCATTTTCTTTTTTTCATCTTTTAAACCGCACCCACAATATTTCCGTTTCTCTGCAGGTCCTTGCATTCCGTGACATTGCTCCTCAAGCACCTACACACATTTTGCTTATCCCCAAAGTTAGGGATGGCTTGACTGGTCTCTCCAAGGTAATTAGTTAAATTCATAGATTAAACAGTCATATATTCATATGCAGTCGATAGAAGCATGATGGTTTTGTCCAGAGACGCTCATGGTATTCAGAAGAATAGAAGATTGTTTTTTTATGGGAATCCCTTCATGGCTCGTGTGGATAACTATATGTAGAGCCCATCAGAACATTTATAGGCATTTTTTTTTTTTTTTTTTTTTTTTTTTTTTTTTTTTTTTTTTTTTTTGAGAAAAAGTAGCAAACAATGTTTTGAACCACTTCATAATCCTAGACCTGGTATTCATGCCATGTAAGGGCGTCACTAGGATAAACTTCTAAAAAGGTATATGAGTGTGCCATGTCAAGTCACGACACCTTATAGGCCTTTTGATTTTTATAAGACCTCCCATAGTGTGTGCTCTAACGCTTCGTTCTCGAGTTCATTTTTAGAAGGAAAGGAAAGGAAATGATAAGAAACTGAAATTTTATTGTGTTCTTGAGTTTTTCTTAGATAGAAAGGAAAGGAAACACAAAGGAAATGAAAGGAAAATTCTTATCATTTTCCTATAGGAATTTTCCGCCCAAATATGGGCGGATTTGGACGTAAACAATTCTACACACACACTTTCTAGTATATAATAACCGATATAACTTTCAATATTTACTCATATTCGACTCTTATGATAAAATGAACATATTTAAAAGTGCATAAATGTAATTATGTCTTTTTTTCTTTCTTTTCTTCCCAATTCGAGAACACAACATTATTTCTTTTCCTTTCATTTCATTTCAACTCGAGAACATGAAATATAAAATCAACTTTCTTTCCTTTCCTTTTCCTTTCTTTTCTCTTCTTTACACATCATTTCTATCCCCACCTAGGAAAACTCGAAAACGCAGCGTAAGTATGAAATAGATGCTCACCATGGCTCACATAAACGACCTCTTTATCACCTATAAAGCAGTCATAGTGGATACTCTTCTTGCCACTGTTACAGCGTATGGATGCTATTTTTTTCCACAGATTTCCAGCTTCTGTCATTGATTATAGTTATTTTAGACTGCTGATTAATAGGAAAAAAAAAAAAAAAAAATACAATCAATACATGTGGATTCAAAATTCAGTTTTCTTGGTTTGGATAGAGTAAGAAATATTGAAAATATTATTTGCTCGTTTTCTTGATCCTTTCCACAAATATTGAAAACATTATTCTATTGTTTCTTTGCAAAAATAAGCATCTAAGATTTATGAAAATTCGTATATGTTCATGTGCGCTTGTAGGCTGAGGAGAGACATACTGAAATTCTTGGCCATCTTCTCTACATTGCAAAGGTTGTGGCAAAGCAAGAAGGTCTTGAAGAAGGGTACAGAATTGTCATCAACGATGGACCACAAGGATGTACGTATAGTTTACCACATTTTTATTCATATTTATTAGTTGTTGGCGAATATTTTATTTACAATGTTTTTGGCAGGCCAATCCGTTTACCACATTCATGTTCACCTCATGGGAGGACGACAAATGAACTGGCCCCCTGGCTAATCTGGCATTTCCATTGCAACTCTAAGCCTAGCAGTTTGGTGTGAAGCTTTTTCATGTTGAATTGAATGTCAATTAAACTATGCATAATTATGGGCTGGTTTGTTACAAATCTTTTGCCAGTTATCATGACTCGCATTACTAATGGCATTGTGCTCAGACACATATCCGTCACATAACAATAATAATGCTAGGTTTCAAATATCTATTTGCATAGCTGTTTGTAATCGGCTGCTGTTGTATACTGTCATAGACAGGGATAGCCTTAACCTTCTTAAGACCTCAGTCTTAAGCTATTTGGCCAATTATGATATGGTTTTTGTATGTCAGTCGTAACTCTCGGCCTCACGTCTGATGTAGAAGTGACAACATGGGTGTGTTGGGAAAAAAGGTCGAAACAAGTTTTGAGTTGAATGGGGTTTTGAGTTTGAGTTGACCCACACATTTTTCATTTATTAGGTAACATTTTTATAAATTACCCTTGTTTTCTTCAGGTAGGAAATTTTCGCTTTTCAAACGGGTTGTCATTTGCACTTTTATTTCTTTTCAAGTAAATCGACAAAATTACACTCATCTTCTTCGCATATGAATTAGTAATAAGTACTGTATGTTATAACACTTTGTACAAGAATGATGTATGCAATGCTCTACAAGTTTCAGTAAGCAAAAGATGTTTAACCTTTGGAATAGGATCCTAAAGTAAATATCAGTGTCATTTGTACTAGGGGCGAGCATCGGGCTGAAACTGACCCGATCCCGGCTCATCCTGAAACCGACAACCTGGAAAACCCTAACCGAGTCCCGACCCGAGCATAGGTCGGTTTGTGTCGGTTCGGTCGAAGTCGGTTTTCTCGGTTTCTTTGTGTTTTCTCGGTTAATCCCGAGTCCCGACCTAGGTCGGTTTGTGTCGGTTTTCGGTCGGTTTTGCTCACCCTTAATTTGTACTACCTCAATATTAGTACTTACAATTGGAGATTTCTAAAGGCTTAAAAGTCTTGCATATTAGTATGGTTCGACAAGTTTTGGACATCATCTTGTCAACATAAAAAAAAAAAAAACTTTTATTTTTGAGTTAATTAATATGTTGTTACAACAATTTCAAGTTCACATATATGCAAAATATTGGCTACCAGGTATAGGTTTAGAATAAGCAACATATTTAGACATTAAATTCGGGTGAGAGTAACCACTTTTAACAAAACACCGGTAAAGTTAATGTATCAAGCCTTAAACTCTTAAAGCATGTAAGATTTTGCCAACTTGTTTACTTTCAAACGATCTTTTTTGCCAACTTGCTCTATCTTGCACTTGTCTTAGAGCAGGAATAAAAGGATGGGAATGTAGCTGGCCTGGATCTTCTTTCAGAGAGCATAATATCATCAACGAGCTCTTGACGATCTATAAAATCAAGGAAACGGTCATTCCACTAAGAAGAATAATATCCGCGGAATATAAATGGTGGTTTCTAGTCCTACCCGATAGACATGCTTCAATCGACATGATTAAGTTGTGTTACTTTTAATAATACAGTATATATAATATATATAACATTAGTTAGGTCTTAAATTAAATGTCTTTATATTTTGGTTTTTTTCGATGTGTTAATTTTCAAACTTTGAACAATCACGTTTACAACAGGTAAAGATGACATTCATTGATGCATAATAAAATTAGTTCATTTTTTTCGAACAATAGACATTTTAAAAGTAAAAAGTTTATGTTGAAGCAAAGAGAGAACTAGGGATGGCAACGGGGCGGGTTTGGGGCGGGGCGGTCATCCCCATCCCCAAACCCGATTACCAAAGTTCTCTCTAAATCCGCCTCGATCCCTATCGGGGATCTAATCGGGGCGCCCCGTTGGGGCGTGATGGTTCTTCAAACCCGCTCCGTATTAATCGGGAATCTTATCGGGATGTCTCTTTAGTTGTAATACTCGACTAAAGCCGCACCATTTCACATTTATTGTTATTTTTAGACCTTTAGCAATAACGAACCTATAATAATCAATTACTAACAAGCCTTATTAAGTTTTCAACGATAGTATTATACATAAATAATGATAAATTATACCGCCAAAAATTAAAACTTAAAACTATGACACTAAACGAGTTTCTATATTCACAATTTTACATTCTTACAAATATAAAAACTATCAATATTAGAGTAATATATTTTTTTATTACGTAAATACTAAGAAAATACAATATAGGTATATATATATGTGTATATGTGTATATATTAATCGGGCGGGGCGGGGCGGGACGAGGATTCCCCGCTCCCCGCCCCAAACCCGATTAAAATCCCTGTTTAACCCAAACCCGCCCCATAACCCGCCCCAATTAGTTCGGGTTTCGGGTTTCCCGTCAGATTTGTGTTTTTTTTTTCCATCCCTAGAGAGAACCACTAGTAAGCTAAACCAAGCATAAAGCTAGACAACATGGTAATCTTTTTAATTCTCATTTTCACCTTACGCATCAGCTTTTTCTCTTATTTCACTTTCACTCATTTTTGTGTGGATATAGTCACCTTAACTCATTCTAACTTTTTTTCTTTTCTTTTTATTATTATTTTTTTAAATATTAAAAACATAAACGTAAAAATATAAAAGCATAAACATACGAAATAGAAAAATTTTGATTCATAAATTAAAAATATTACATAGACTTCGAATATTAAAAATATTACATTTAAAACTGAAATTAAATATTATGGGACAACTGAAATTAAAAATAAAATGAATGAGATATATGTTGTTTGAATGAAATATGAGAAGATGTGTATAAAAATAGTAAAATTATGAGGTATTTATAAGTAAAATATGGGTAGCATGTAATTTTTTTTGTTTTTTTTTTGTTTTATTTTTATTTTTATTTTTTAATAGATAGCAAACTAGTGAACCGTTCACCTTAATATTCTTGGATGGTGTGATTCGCGCGTGAGTTTGCACATAGGATAAGGGATGGCGCGTGACTTTTGCAGTTATTTTGAGAGAAATCACCCCCTTGCTGTTCAGTCTAAGCATCAACTAAAAAAACACAACTACCCATTTCTAATACAGTAAATAAGTGAGTACCCATGCATAATGATAAGATTTTGTAACGGCATATAGTTCTAGTTAAGATATGCGATTAAGTGTATCGTGTAACGTTTATCAATTAAGGTTAGTAAGTCTTTATTATCATCTGAGATGACAACAATTTTATACCAATTTGAGTTTAACAAATTAAGATTGAAATATTGATTATAATTAAGATGAAAGTGCAAGAAAAAAAATGGTAAAAATTAGGTAATTTTAAAACATTAGTTTTAGTAACAAAACCAATTTCTAAAACAACCATTTAAAAAAAAATATTTTAAAAAGTAATAAAAAATTTAGATTTAACTTTTACAAAAGTATTTTGAATTAAGTCGTGATTGAGAGACGTAATTATAGGCTTAATTTTATACTTAAAACAATATGTCAATACTTCATTGGTTGTATCACAATCCAATAAGTTAACTCCACATAAGGCACACAATTAGACACAATTTTTAGATCTCTCAATCATTTTCTTTCAATTTTAGGGTAAATTGCAAAAATGGTCATTCACGTTTCACGAAATAGCAAAAATGGGACCGAGACAAAAAGTAGCGCAAAAAAGACACCAACGTTCCGAATTTTTGCAAAATCGCCACCGAGAGGCCTTTTCCGTTAGTTTCATCGTTAAGTGCCATGTCACCGAGGGTATTATCGTTATTTCACTGCTTTAAGGTCCACGTGGCATATCACTATTGATTCAGGGACTAAATTTGCAAAGTTATTTTTATCTTTTATTTCATATTTACCACCACCACCACTCTCTACCACCACACAACCAATACCACCACCCTTTACCATTCATCTTCATCTTCTCCGGTGACCAAACCCAGATTCCGATCACTTTTTCCTTTTCTTTAGTTATCTTCTTGTTATTATTTATTTAGGTTTGCGTGTATAAACAAAAAATGTACCTTTTAAGCGTGTATTTGGATGTTGGTCTTGTAAATAGCGTTAGGATGTGTTTATCTTGTTATAAGTTGTAATAATCGGATAATAAGAATTTCTATATGTTTGGCAAGATCTAACTGTTTTCGAAATTAGTAAAACTGAAAAATGTAGATCCAGTTAGCGAAATGGAGATAGATTTGTTTTTCTCACATTCGGATTAAATTTTAAATGAGGTAAGAAATATATTCTACCATTTAATTTGTTTTGTTGCTGCTGACATGAAATTGATTATCCAAAACACTAAAACTTATTATTGTTTGGGATTGCTTATTTTTTAGGCAGATAAATTACTTTTATGTTTGGATGAACCTCTTTTTTTCAAAGTAATTAAGCACTATAGGATAACAGCCTGGCTCGTTTTTAAAAGCAAAAAGGTCAGTTTTAAATGACACAAACTTTGGTTATCCAGGGGACCAGGTTTCTTAATGCTTTTTAAGTTTTATTTGGGTATGAAAACACTTTTATTTCTACTGTTTTGCAAACTTCATAGCTTATCTTCACTTCACAAAACCCCTGTTATTGTTTTTATAGGTATTGCGGTCCCAAAACTCGACTCCAAAACAATACAACAAGCAGTAGGAGTTGTTGGCTGCATTATAATGCCTCATAACGTGTTCTTACATTCTGCACTTGTACAGTCAAGAGAAGTTGACCCAAGAAGAATTGGTTAAGTTCGTGAAGCTATAAGATACTACTCAATTGAATCCACCATAGCACTCGTTATCTCATTTGTTATTAATCTTTTTGTAACAACTGTAACCAATGCAGATATATATTGAAACAAGTCAAGAATATCTATTGAAATCTCAAAAATTGTGAGATGGATAATTAATAAAATAATTCAATTAAAGTTCATCACTTAATGAGGTATAGTAACAAAAATGAGCTTCATGTACATGTCTACCAAATCTTGGACTGATGATCACTATGGGCATGAGTATGGCCGGAAAAAGTGACCCACCTTTACGGAAAAAGTGATCGGAATATGGGTTTGGTTACCGGAATCTGGGTTTGGTCACCGGAGAAGATGAAGATGAAGGGTAAAGGGTGGTGGTGTTGGTTGTGTTGTTGTGGTGGTAAATGTGAAATAAAAGATAAAAATAGCTTTGCAAATTTAGTCCCTGAATCAATAGTGATATGCCACGTGGACCTTAAAGTAGTGAAATGACGATAATACCCTCGGTGACATGACACTTAACGATGAAACTAACGGAAAAGGCCTCTCGGTGGCGATTTTGCAAAAATTCAGAACGTTGGTGTCTTTTTTGCGCTACTTTTTGTCTCGGTCCTATTTTTGCTAATTTGTGGAACGTGAAGGACCATTTTTGCAATTTACCCTTCAATTTAACCTTACTCATTTTTAAAGATTAAAAAAAAAAAAAAAAAATTGCTACTCGTAAAACAATAGTAAAAGGACCATTACTGCAACTTCCTCCCAAATAAATACCACACCCTTAAAAAAGTTGTAATAGCTCGAAAGGGGGGAAATTTGCTGCTAGAAAAAAAATCAAGCAGCAGCAGCCCTACTCTCAAAATCAAATTCAAAATGCCATCGTTTCCCGAACCAGGATCACTCACTATCTGCGAAATCAACCGTAACCTAAGTACACTCTCTTTCTATTCACCCACACTTTTTATTTTTTTATAATATTTTTTTTCCTTTTTTTAACCTTTTTTTTAATTGTCATTAGTTACTGCGGATAGTTTATCAGATGACCAAGCTAAAGAAACTTATGGAAAGATTCTTGTAAGTTTTTTATTTAATTTTTTAAAACTGATATTTTGTGAGGTTGAGTGTTGTTTGTGTTGTAATGGTTTAGGGAGTAGTGTTTAGTCCTGTTACGTATCAGTTGGATTGTGCGGAGAGTCCGGAACGAGGGGCGGAGACGCGTGTGAGTGGTGTGGAGGGGTTGATTAAAGGAGTTGTTTCGTATGGTCCGCTTAAAAGGATATTTGCTCCTAATGATGTAAGTATGCTGTTCAAATTTTGTATATGTTTATAGTTTAGGGCTCTTTTCTGCGCGAGTAAATGTTTTGTATGAATAGTGGACTGATTTTTGTATAAGTTATGGGGTTGCATTTTTTAAGATGGAGTTCGAAAATGTAATGTTTATGCAGAAGCAGTGGCTAAGACAGGAGAGGGGCAGGGTGGGCACATGTGCCCCCCTAGCGAAAAAAATTGTAGTGTAGATTTTCTAAAATATGTGGCTATTTTTGTAATTTCCCCCCCCCCCCCCCCCCCCCCCCCCCCCCCTAACGAACCAATTTGTAGTGTAGTAAGTTTCTAAAAATTATCAAAGTTTGCCCTCTCGACAGTCTGGCTCCGCCCCTGTGTAAAGTACTCATCTTGAAGCAGCTTATAAGTACTTACGTATAAGCAGAAAAAAAGAAAAAAAGCAATCTCAGACACTGTCTAAGTTAGTTTTTTGATAAATCACCTTTATTGGTTTAACTCTGCAGTAACTATCCAATATCCATTACCGTTTTCTTATACCGACATCTTCTTTGCTTAAATCCTTGCTTCCTAGATGCGGTATAAATAGTTGCCACAAAATAAACTTTCAGTATTTTTCCTAAAAAACGATACATAGATACCCGCACTCATGCATTTGTTATTTAGGTTGCAAGTTTTGTGTACTAAAAAATTGGAGTTGAACTTAATATGAATTGTAGCTGAATAAACCAAAGGAGATGAAATAAACACCTAGATGTACGCAAATGACTTCCAGAGAAAGGTTTATTAGTACAAAAGGGCATACACATATTTGGTCATTTGGTGAATCAGAGAACCTCATATTTGGTACTTTTGATTATAAGCATGAGCATATTCCGAAGTCGTTAGTGGCTCACATTTGTTTCATGGATGTAAAATTTTGTAGGTGAAATTATTATCAGATATTGATCTTAAGGGACTTAGCTGGCACCCGAAAAAGGATATTATGGCCTTTGTATCTGCACGGAATCAAGTAACTATTCGTGATTATGGAGATTCAGGTTAGTAACTTTTTGAAATGAGTAATCAAACAAGTTCGTTTGCATACGTTACTTACATTATCCCTCTCATTTTCTTCTCTGCTATGCTTATTAGGAGATGGGAAGGACCCCTACATTCTGATGACCGATCTTCAAAAGGAAATTAAACTCCTGGAATGGAGGCCAAACGCTGGGAAAACACTTTCAGTAGCCTGCAAGTTAGTATATTGATTTTTGTTCTGTAATTTCAATTCCTATGGCTCTTTTGTCTTATAGAGGTATGAACAGGGGTGGAATATGCATGTGGGCTGCTTCCTATCCTGGAAATACTGCGTGTGTAAGATCTGGGGTTAACCCTGGCAGCCTCTCTAGAGGTTCTGGAGTTAAATGGACTCTAGTGGATTTTCTTCGTAGCCATGACGATGAACAAATAAGTGCACTCTCTTGGAGTCCAAATGGAAGATATCCTACACAGCTTTTATTTTTTAAGTAAATATAGGAGTTATCAGTTACTGTTAGCGGTTGCATGCTGATTGCCATTTAGACATTTTAATGTCACATTGCCTTTTTACATGATCATTCATGCTCTCTCATAATGCTTTACTTGACCTATCTTCACATATTTAGCATCTGCCTCATATGAAAGCTCATCATTCACAATATGGGATGTTGCTCAAGGTATACTTTTATCCCTGTTGATCCCATAAAAATCAGTAAATGATTATGGACATGTTTTTTTGCTTAAATGAAGTTCATGGCGTAGTTCTCTTTCCACACATAATGCTCTGGGGATTTTATTTGACCTATAACTATTCTTAAAAAACTCTTAAGCCAGTATCTTAAAAAGAATTAATTTTCCATATATATATTGAGGGTGTGCTTGGTTCAAAGTTCAAACTCGGGAAAGGGAAAGGCAATGATAATGATGGGGAAAGGGAAAGGCAATTTATTGGGTAATGGGTCATTGCATTATACTCTACCAAGCACCTTTTTTTCATTATCTTTCCCATTCCTCACCCCCCCATAACCCCCTACCAAGCATGCCAAATGTGTGTAATTTTTATTATGGTTGTTTTTGCAGGGGTGGGCACACCCATTCGCCGAGGATTAGGAAACATATCACTGCTTAAATGGTCTCCTACTGGAGATTATTTCTTTGCTGCAAAGTTGTAATGTCTTTTACCATCATCAGCCCAATCTATCTAGTTCATATGTGCAAGAGATATCAAACTTTGACACTAGAGTAATTATCCAATTCTTATGCAGTGATGGAACATTCTATCTATGGGAAACAAACACATGGACATCAGAACCATGGTCTTCAACAAGTGGCTTTGTTACGGTCTGATTATCTCACTTATATGTGCCAATTTCTTAATTGTATTATAAATTAAAGGATCGTAGTTGCTATTTGGACAATACGTGATATTTAAGGTTTTTATGACTGTTATGATGTTATCTTTATTGGTACCAAGTTAAGCGTGTGCTATGATCTTTGATATGCAGGGAGCATCATGGGATCCTGATGGGCGTATGATTCTTATTGCTTTCTCTGAATCATTAACATTAGGCTCCATTCACTTTGCTACGAAGCCTCCATCTCTTGGTATGTGTTCTTAAGTTTATCTTTGTTGACACTGATTGTATTAGAGGTGGCATTTGTACCTGTTCCTGTGTGTGCTCTCTACTTGCAAAGCCTTCTGTTGAATCCAGTACCATTTGATTTAGTGATGTTTGAAGTCATGTTATACCTTATGTTTTCTCTTGTTAGAGTTGGGTTCATATTATGTGTATTGCTGTTAGTTGTATTTGGCGCAGATTTTTATTTTTGAGCTGTGCTTAGTTTGCTCTAGCTCCAACAATCAGAACCTTTGTTGCCTTATTGCATACATTTATAGATCTAACGGGGTTCGTAGTTACTTAGTTTGTATGAAACTTTCGTTGGGAAAGGGATAGATAAACAGAGTCGGAGCTTAGGGATGTTTTGGTTAAATCATAATAAACCAGATCCAAATTGAATGTTCAACCAACTCTCAGTTAATTTAACCAGGAATTTAAGCGGATATAGTCCTACAAATATGGCAGATTAAACTATGTGAGTGAATCATATATTAGTTGTTTATTTTGAAGATATATTGAAGACATCGCACAGGGGCTCTTCCTTAACACCATAGACCAACCAAATTGCAGAAAGAGGCATGCACTAATGATAATAACACCTGTTAAATTCCTAAGTATTGTAAACTAAATTTGGCCCGTGAACTTGCTAATAATCAAAACGTCCCCGGTAGTTACAAACTTTCTGTTGATTAAACTTCTGGAATATTTTATATATGTCGTTTATCTTATTTTGTTTTAGCTCATGAATATTCTGATAGGAAGTTTTGATAATAGCACATTTGGACCAATAGCTTCCGAACTACCTTGTATTATTAAAGAGTTACAACACAAGCCCCGGAATATCTATAATACACATAACGATTCCTAAAGCTTTCTTGAAATTGGAAAAAAGGCACATGGTAGCCAAAGAACATATTACATATCTAACATAATTTTAGGTCAAAATGTCCGAAAATACGATCATCTAGTAATGACCTATATATGACCAACAGTTTACTACTTATGTGAATAGCTAGTTGCTTTTGTTGTCTGCGATTGTTAAGATTGTTGGTTAATTATTTTCCTCGTATTTTTAAAGAATTAGATTTATTAAGTTTCTGTTTCTATATCACCACCCTGCATAACTAAATATAAATTTTCGTGATGATTTTTCTCAGATGCACACCTGTTACCTGTCGACTTGCCAGAGCTGAAATCGTTGACCAACAGGTAGAGACATAAAAGATTTTTTTTGTTATCAAATATAGTGCATTATTTGTCTTCTTTTTTTCCCTTTTCTTGATTCAACAAACCTACTTCTCTTTAATGTATATGTATCCCTAGCAAGTTGATTCTATGCCCTTGTATCTTTATCCAAAATCTGTAGTTTATACCTTTTTATACCTATTCGAACTGTTGGTTTCTTGCTGCTGTAGCTTGTCGTAGTTTACTTTTCTATAAGAAGATACACAACTTATACCTTCTGCTGGTGGAAAAAGTTTCTGAAGGTAGTACAGTACCACAGATCCCCTTAGTAATATATGCAACCTTTATAATTAGAAATGTTCAGCAACATTAAGTTTTCATGGCAAGGATGTATGGGCGTCAAATATCATTTTGCTCAGTCAAATATATGGTCAATATATACTCGACATGAATTAGGCGTTAATGAAACTTTTTACAGGAACCTTTCACAAAATTCCCAACTAATAGTAAAATTATCAACTAATCAGACTGCTTGATTATTAGACCATGGTGTATATATATATATATATATATATATATATATATTTTCCGTACACGTTTTTTAGTTTGTTGTAATTGATACTGCAGCGGTGGTATTGAGAAGATAGCATGGGATGCTTCAGGAGAGCGTTTGGCTGTGTCTTACAAAGATGGAAATGAGCTATACAAGGGTCTAGTCGCCATTTATGATGTTAAAAGGGCCACACTCATTACGCCATCATTAATGTCAGTAAAATTTATTGCTTAGATAGTTGTGATTTCCATGTATGATGTATCTCTAGCTATTCATCATCTGGTCTGTTCTTAATATGATGTTTTATTGCTAAAGAAATCTCTTTGCAGCTTTGCCTGATATTTATTATTATTTTTTTTTATGATTCAGTGGCTTCATCAGAGGGCCTGGAGATGACCCAAAGCCTCTGTCTTTCTCATTCCATGACAAGTACAAACAGGGACCGCTGTTATCTGTTGTAAGTATTTAGCACCCCACATATTCATATATGATGATCTTAAGTTTTGTTTTTAAAATTTTCGAAGTATAATAAGAGTGTTTATATTATAAGCCAGTTAACAATATATATCTGACTGAAGTTGTATTTAAGGGGTGTTTGGATGTGTGTTTTAAAAAGTGGTTATGTGATGCTAAATAATTGAATTAGATCTACTGTAATAAAACATGCTATTGCCTGTAGACAATAGAGTTTGGATGTGCTTTTGCTGTTGAAAGTTGTAAGAACCAGATGTTTTAGTGTTTATCAGTAAGTTAATGCTAAATTATGTCAAGAGGAGGGTATATAGTTTATTCTAACCCTTAGTCCTTAAATCATAAGTTTTGTTGCATCATGTATTAAAGTGATTAGATAAGTGTCATTAGATTGCGTGTCATCTGGGAGAGTTGGTTTACATCTCGAATAGCAAATCCAAACATCCTCTAGTTTGATAGTTCAGTCCAGTGTTTTTTTATTCGGCAACATTGACGTGCTCACGTGCATACATCAACGAAATTACTGATTACTAAATGATCTCCACAACCCTATATATATGTAGTATGTTGGAGCCTCTTTGGAGACATGGTTTGTGAGGTGAGTTGCTGTTCAAAATAAAAATAAAAATATAAATGGCTTCTTCAATGCATATTTAAAAGAAAAAACCCAACTATTATTCTGTACATGCATGAATACTTAACCAGGCCTGTTCCAGTATCGTGACCATTTGGGATTCAGAGTATGAATATTAATCAATTTTTTGTATGTATGCAGTGTTGGAGCAGTGGAATGTGCGTCACGTACCCTCTCATGATTCGTTAACGTGTACTTGCTTAGCTCAGGTATATTGTTAAGGTATACACTTGGCCTGATCTCACAAGAATTAGTGTAATATTAGGTAGAGGTGGTGGTTTCGACCCATTTACTTGTGATTTGGTTAAATTAGGTTCTTATCATAAACGAGTCAGGTAACAACATTTAGCTGTACGGGGACGCAAAAGACTTGAAAGTCTTCCATACAATTTTTTAAATCATGTTTTGCTACTCACAGTTTACTATTTATTTGTTAGCGGCCTGACATGTTCTGGCCTATTTTTGACCCATACTAAAAAATGACCCGTTTCAACCCTTTACCCAATCTGACCACTGCTCCACTTCTAAATGTTGGTATAGTGAATCATATCTAATTTACGTTTTTTTTCCCCAGTGTTTTTGTAGTAGTATATGCTCTCTCTCTACCCTCTGTCAAACTTCATATGCTGTTGTCAAGTGTCTCCAACAAATGTCCGGATTTCGTTGATGGATTCAAAGCCCAGCGTTGACCGTGACATACAATTATAGAGGATGCTTGATTTGCTTCAAATGGTAGAAGACGGTTAAACAATCTTGAAAGGACAGTTGATCCTGATTTTGAGCGACATTTCTTCAATGTGTTTCTGTTCTAGTATTGAAAATATAAAAAATGGTTATAGTGTCCTTATAAAATTAGCTATCATGAATTTCTAAGGACAATTGGAAACATTTGTAATGTATGTATGAAGGAAGGCTACTTGGTTCCTACTCAGGTGAGTTGGGCAATATGGAAAACTTATCAGATATAATGTATTTGCATCTACGGCAATCATTTCTAAGGATATCAGTGTCTACATCTGATTCCCACGTTTAAACCGATCCTTTTACTTGGTAGGTTTCTACTAGACGGAAACAAAAATAAAAAAATGCAAGAGTAAGCTACAAACTTTGGCGTAGCAACACTGTCGAAATGGTGAAAACAATCCGAGACAACCAAGACAAGTCCTATGCATGGCAAACAATGACAGACCTTGAACTATTTTTAACGTACCTAAAATGACATTGCAAACACTGAGCATGTCGGTAAATAGCAAACAATGACACAGACCCTGACAGTTTATTTTTCAGACTATGATATGACCAAAACTATGCATAGATTCCCATTTCGACCACTCAAAATGTGTACATTCATTTATGTTCAAGTATATATGTCCGGCTAAATACCTGCTAACATAACTAAGAGAATCAACAGAGTGAAAGAATGATTCTCCTATTTAGTTAATCACTCACCGAATCCATTAGAACATAAATGAATGTACACATATATATGTCCGGCTATTGACCACTCAAAATGTGTACATTCATTTATGTTCAAGTATATATGTCCGGCTATTGTCAATCTTAAGTTTAAGTTTTACACTCATTTATGTTGATTCATTTAGTTAATCACTCAAAATGTGTACATTCATTTAGTTAATCACTCAAAATGTGTACACTCACCTGAGCCAAAGAAGTAAGTATTTATGTTCAAGTTGCGTCAATCTGTCGACAACAAGCAAGCTTAAGTTTTACACGCGACTCAATATCAATTGCTGTCATTATAAAGTGGGCTTACATAGCTTTACCATGTTCTATCTTTAATTGTACAATACTCCACATATATTAAACCTTACTATTCGTTTCATTAGGGGGAAGCTATAAACCCCTCACCACTGCCAGTACGCTTTCTGGCTCGCAACCGAAAATTCAAAGGAGCCGGGTATACGTGGAGAACATTTTGTGTAGCGGCCTTATGTCAAGGATACAAATCATTTCATCTCCGACACAATTTATAAGAAAACATGGTCGATTGAAAAAATTGGTAATGCAGAAGTGGATTCATTTGCTCGGTGTGTTAGAGTTTCTAAGTTAGTTGGGTTGGATATTAGTCAACAATACTTTCCTCATCGGGTATATAAGCAATTTGGGTATAATCAAGATATCCCAGCAAATGTTATTCATCTAGAAAGCACTGAAGATGCTTGGGCTGACTATGCTACACCATTATTCTCCAACGGTGTAGCATAGTCAGCCTAAGCATCTTTTCTAGATGAATAACATGGGCTGGGATATCTTGATTATACCCAAATTGCTTATTTACCAGATGAGGAAAGTATTGTTGACTAATATCCAACCCAACTAACTTAGAAACCCTAACACACCGAGAAAATGAATCCACTTCTTCATTACCAATTTTTTCGACACATATACAGTCCGGAGAATGTGATGCTTAGTATTTTTAATGATACCTGTAGATTTAAGCAAAAGAATAATATTATTAATAACAATAATGGCTCGATGTCTAAATTAGTAAGTTATATAGAACATGGAACTTTCTAGGCCATGGACATATGATTTCAACAACTTTCTTCGTTTCACCTCGATAAACAAGTGCATGATAGTAATTGTCAATATCTACAATCAATAGCAACATCATAACTTATAAACACGAACAAGCAAGGACCTTGAACACTTAACACGTGGATTGGAACAAATTCTTTAGGGTGAAAGATACATGAAGCCAGGTAAAAAGAAAAACAAATGAAAACTACAATAACAACGATATGGGTAAAAAAAAATATGTGTATAATACATCAAGGTTATGATGTATATATATATGCTTCATTACTCGACCGTTACCAAACGGTTGGATTTCAAATGTAAATACTCATAAATGAAAAATCAGAATTCGACTGTTAACAAACGGTCATATTTTGGATGTATACCATATAAAAAAATGTTAGTAATGACAAGATGAAAGAGTAGCCGTTGGCCAACGGTCATAAAAATAATTCCTACTTTTAGAAAGAGCCACTCCGGAAAACTACTATCAAATTTCATTATGATAGAGCCAACAGCGAGATGGGTGCTGCAGGTTGAACTTGAGGCATTTAAGCTTGTTTTACATTATGCATTTTATTTAATAATAATAATAATAATAATAATAATAATAATAATAATAATAATAATAATAAAAAAGCCAGTATGATTATTATTACAGTAACCAATATCTGCACCAAGAACTGTAACCAGCCACAACATGAGAATTAGAGTGGCAAAATGGGTCAAAGCGAGTACAGATAAAAATACTCACCTAAAAAACAGGTCAAACACCCATTTCAAACCATCTTTTTCAAATTCATTATAAACAATGTATTATTTAATTTTAAGTATTAAAATATATCACAAGGGGTATGTAATGGGTGAAAAACATTAAAATGCTTACAATGTCTCCTAAACCTTTTAATTCCAAACAAGTATCATTATTATGTTAACACTCGATGTTGTAATCATCAGTGTTACTATGGCATATTTTATAATACGAAAGGACTAGAATGGTGAAGGGTCTTTTGACCAACAATATTTTGAGCATTTGTTTAGATTTAGCCATTTGGACTATTGTTTCGGCAAAAACAAACGCTAAAGATCAGCACATATTGATATCAACCCCAATCAAGAGCATGATTACTGCTATTTCCAAAGACATATTATAAACCCAGGCTTGATAGCACCATACAAATTTGTTGGTCCTTTTTACTTGGTTAATGCTAACTATGGAGTTAAACTAACCAAGTTTCATGGCGTAAACAAAGATACAATTGATTAACAATAAGTAAACGTAAAACGTAAAAATAAAAGATAAGATATTTTTCAATGTTTAATTCTTATTAGAAGTTAATCAAAGAATTATACCCAAGTGTTTGCGGAATAACACTTGGGATTGAATAACAAGTATGGTAAATCTCCTCACTAAACTTAAGCTAAGCTTAAGTAACAACTATGGTACAACTGAGCTATCTCAGGTACAAGTATATTATTTGGAGGAGAAAAGGGTTTGTGAATGTCTAAGCATTAATTGCACAAACTTAACCCTTTCTCCTCTTTATGATCCTATTTATACACAAGTATGAACCACTAAATTACCCAAGAGACATAAGACATCCTAAGACAAAATCTTGATAGATTTTGTTTTCTGGCAAAAGATCCTTCATTGGGTTAAGGCAAAAAGGTGTTTTCTGATGACAGACTGGATTTAACCATTTAGGGAAAGTTTGACTTTAAAGTGATAAAACACTTATGCAAACCTTTTCAAACTTTCCTGCCTAGTCCTGCTTATTCTTCAATCTTCATGTCTTCATGTTCAGTCTTCATAGTTGATGAGGAGACATTGGGATTCAGTGAGCTATTGTCATCACTCACCGAATCCATCACCTTCTTCTTTGGCTCAGGTGCCACTTACTGAGAGTCTGCCTCACTGAATGGAAAACCTTTCTTCTTAGGCTCGTTTCAAGCATCCTGAAGATGACTCACTGAGCGACTTTTCACTTAGTGACTTGATAATATTTACGGATATTAAACACTTACGTTATTTTATGTTCAAATCCTAGTTAGAGGAAGTTTGCGGAATTCAGTGACCCAACAGTCTCCCCCTATTTGGATATACAAATAGCCTAAGTGTTTCATGGTTCAGTGTGAGTGAGCAGAGGTCATCTTCTCACACTGAGTTTTAATGTAATTTGAATAGGACATTGATAACTTAAAAAAACTTCAATGTTCATCAATACCTATTACAGATCCTAAGAAAAATACAAAACACAAAAGAAAGATAGATGTTGCAGATTCATATGTCCAGCTTGTAACCGAGGGCTTCAAGCTTTGCTCTCTTTGATCTCAGTACATGCTTGTCAGGATGCTCTTCAATCATAGCTTTCAGGTCCAGGCAGAACCTCACATTTTCAACACTCTTAATGAGAGAAGCCATCATAAGATATCCAAGCATTGCCTTGATCCCAGCCCTATCAATATCAGACCATCTCTGGAAGGCAGGGTTCCCATATTCGTCAGTGAAGCACAAGCCTCTTTCAGGTTCCTCAAGGACCACGTTATTCATGAAACTGATTCCTTCAGGAAGTGATCTGTCACAGTCTAACCTAGGAACCTTGATCAGGCTCCAACTCAACTGGCTTCCTTTTCCTTTTGGAGATCTTTGAGGGAGCAACCTGAGTTGATGGAGCTGGAAGGAGAGAAAGGATATCAAGTATTTCAGGCATTTTCTTCAGCCTTTCGTATCTCAGCTTCAGTGCTTTCAAAAGTTCAGGGACCACTGCATTTTGCTTCTTGGCAATGATAGGTCGAAGCTCATCCAGTTCAGTGATGCCAAATTCAGAGAACTTGAATGGTTTGTGAACATCAAGAATTCTTTTGTCAGGCCCCCTAAAGACAGTGATGACAACAGGATTGGTGTTGCGATGAATCTGAATATCAGTGATAGGTTCTGGTTTCAGTTTTTCTTTCATCACCCAGGTATATCTCTCAATCCCGTCTTTCTTGAGCTGAGCATCCTTCCTGAGATTTTCTTCCATTTCCTTCTGAAGAGTACACCACTCCTCTTCTTGAGCTTTCTTGAAAGCTTCATCAGCTTGCCTACCAGCCAATGCCTTAGGATCCAACCCTATTTTCTTAGCTTCCTCATTCACAACCTTAATAAGAGCAGGCTTGCTCATCCTTTCTTCCTTAGCCACTTTCCTTAACTGTTCATCCCTTTCCATATGAGCCTGTATTTCTGCTTCAGTGAGGTGATATACAACTCCATTGATTTCATATGGAACCTTGATGGGTTCATCAGTGTAACACCCCCATTTTTCACTAATCGCAGCGGATTAAGTGTTTGGGGTATTACCTCATGGATAATAGATATAGTAATAGGGAATGACTCAAAAAGAGACATTTTATTAAAATGAGTTATCATTCATTAAAATTATCAGAGTTTTACAAGTTGAGGTCCCGTAAATCTAAGTGTGAGATGTCATGTTTGAATGATAACCAAATAGAAAGTCTTTCAAGTCTCGTGCCTTTCCATGCCATAACTTCCACAGAGCTCCGTTACCTAGGATACATGCTTAAAAGTCAACACTAGGTGTTGAGTGAGAGTCATAGGTTTAGGGGTTAGTGAATACAAGTTCCTCAGGGTTTAGTTGTTACACCCTTCAAGGAAAATGTAGTGTGTGTGTGTGTGTGTGTGTGATAATTGAAATGCATGTACAATTATCAGGGGTTGGTCAGTTGGTCTGTTGCACTAAGCTCATGAACCACATGTTAACAATCCGGGTCATGGGGGCTGCAGACCCAACCATGAGGGGATGGAAGGATAACTTGCCAAAGTTAATCCTTCAGTGAGGGTTCAAATATAATACTTATTGGTACTCTCCAGTGAGAGATAAACCAACGGGAGTTGTCAAACTCCAATAGATCTCTCTATTATATTCGCGTTCGCTTGGGTAAAATATCCCAAACAATTAGATTAATGAATTTTGTTGTGTAGGGGTACGTGGCAGATAGTTTACTCGTGCAACAACCAAAGAAAAAGACTTGTATTCGATTTAAAGCATTTAGCATGTATCCCCCTCACAGGGTTTTTAAAGCATTTAAAAGAGTGAGGCTATGAAAACTCACCTGGGCTTAGGGAAATCTAATTGATGTGAAAAGTGACTCGGAAACTAGACTGCCTACTCACGTATCCTGGTGGTTTTGTTGGTGTGGATGTATGTCAAGCTTTAGTTATCTTGTTTAAGTTTCTTAAGTAATTATTCTTAGGTTTGTTAATGTTTTAGATATAACATAACACCGTTCGGGCCATCACAATCCAGAAGTATAAGACTCCTCACATGAAGCTCTCTACTATTGTATTATATTATCAACATAATACTGTTCGGGATATTATAATTCAGAAGTTAATACTCCTCACGTGGAGCTCCCTACTATTGAGCTATGTTGTTATTAAGTTTAGTTATAATATAACACCGTTCGGGCCATCATAATTCAGAAGTACATGCAATAATCGTTTGAGGAGCTAGGGCACTTTAATTCGTAAACCCAGCAAACTCGTCAAAACAAAATATCCACATGGTACTCCTCACATGAAGCTCCCTAGTATTGTGTTATGCTCCTAACTTTAATTAAGTTTTATATTTATATAATATTTTCATTTTATACTCTTATAGTTTATATATTTACAAAATCTAGCCTTAGACTTATATACTTATATTTATAACTATTTAAACTTAGCAATATTAGTCCCTATACTTATATATTTTATGAAAATGGCAAAAGTGACCCTTGGAATTATTAGTTTTCAAAGTTTACTATTTATACCCTTAACTTTATAACTTTTGCAAAACTAGTCCTTATTAGTTTATAACTATTTTACTTTTTATCCTAAGGTTATATAACTTTGCAAAAAGGGTCCTTATACTTATAACTTCTAAGAAAAGTAAAAAATAGTCCATAGACTTAATATTTTTAGAAAGTTACCATATATACCCCTATGCATGGAAAACTTTGCAAAACTAGTCCTAATTCCATGCAAACTATATTTTTGTTGCATAAATAATGTCTAAAAACATTGTTAGCACATTAACAATATCTCTATGTTTTGATAATTACAAAGCATAAACTCATTAATCTAAAACTTATGACATAAACAAGTTTTTAGTGCTTAATATTTGTCTTTACATCTATATCACTTAAGGTATGAATAAACAAAGGGTTTATTGCATTTCATGATCAAAGGAAATTTTTCTAATAACTAGAATTTTTATAAAATGTATTAAACATTCTATATCTTTTACAAAATTACTTTTGGAATTAAAAGAATATGTTTAATTCATTATAAATATATGATTTCAAATTTCCAACCAAAAATGGCAAATTTTATCAAGAAAAATATTCCCCACTAAAAGACAAGAAAATCCAACGTTCTGAAGGGGCGGCCCCCTTAATTCCTTAGGCGGCCCCCTTAATCATTAAGGGGACCGGCCATTAATTAAGGGGACCGGCCACGCTCCAGAACAGTAATTTTCCCCCTATAAATACTGGTTCATCCCACAGAATTTTCTTACCTTTTGCACTCCTAAACTTTCTGATCTAGATCCACATATCTATTCTCTTAATCCTTTGATCATAAGTACATAATTCTTTGTTTCAAAGTGATTCAAACATCATCCTCTCAAGTGCAAGAGAAGAATACTTCTATCCCTCAAGACAAGAAGTATTACAACTTGTTGTGACCTCCACATCCAAGTTGTTGGTGCATCATCAAGATTATTTACATAATTCTTTGTGAAGATTGATGTGAATATTTGATTGTAGATAGTTGTGCTAGGTATATAGATTGTGTGATTAGTTAGTTGTTTGGTGTGAAGAAGAAAAGTTAGGAATTAGATTGTAGTGAAGAAGCTAGGTGTGAAGTTGTTAGTTGTGAAGTAAATTGGTGTGAAGAAGATAGGCGTGAAGTAGTTAGTTGTGAAGTAGATTGGTGTGAAGAAGTTGTGATTTAGTTGTGAAGAAGTTGTGGTGTGTAAATTGGTGTGTAACGTTTTCTCCGCCATAAGGGAGCTTGTTGATATAGTGAAGAAAACTCTCGAGTTAGGTGCTCGGGGAGTGGAGTAGGGCAAGGAAGGTGTCCTTGTAGCCGAACCACTATAAATCTCTTGTCTCACGGTTCGATCTTTCCATCTCTTATTTATTTCATTACTTATCATTGTTATATCTTACTTATTGATAGTTGTTTATATTGTGCAAGACTTGAGATTACATATTATCGAATCTAAATTTTAAAAACTAAGAAAACACTAAAACTATCTTTTATAACAAATTAAAAAGACGTAAAACTATTCAACCCCCCTTCTAGTTTTCCACAATTGGTATCAGGAGCCACGTCGAGCAAGATCTTTAAAATATATTGTATTTTAAAACTTGTAACGATATATGGAATCTGAAAAATATTTAGAAGGCAATCTATGCAAAGACCACCACTATTTGAAAGTGATGGATTTTTATATTGGAAAAATAGATTCGAAACTTATGTGAAATCAAAAGATCTTGATCTTTGGCATATTATTACCTTTGGTGATTTTCCCCCTATTCAATATACTGTTGAAACTAAAATGGATGAAATTGTATCTTTTGAAAAACAAAATGATGATTTGAAAAAGAAACTAGCAAAAAATAATGAGGCTAAAATGGTCATTTATAATGCGTTACCACGCAAAGAATATGAAAGAATTTTTATGTGTAAAACCGCAAAATAAATTTGGGATTCTTTACTAATTACTCACCAAGGTAATAGTCAAGTCAAAGATAATAAAATAGATCTTCTTGTACAACAATATGAACAATTCACGATTCTGGAAGAGGAATCAATTGATAATGCTTTTGCTAAATTTAACACTATTATCACAAGTTTAAAAGCACTTGATGAGACATTTTCTAGTAAAAATTGTGTTAGGAAATTTCTTAGGGCATTGCATCCGAAATGGCGAGCTAAGGTCACGGCAATTGAAGAATCAAAGAACTTGATGACGTTATCACTAGATGAACTAATTGGCAACTTGAAGGTTCATGAAGAAATTATAAGAAGAGATTTGGATACGGTCAAAGTCAAGAAAGAACAAACCAAATCCATTGCTCTAAAAGCCAAAAAGGAACCTAGTGATGATGATGCTTCAAGTGACGAAAGTGAAGACGAAGAATATGCAATGGCCATAAGAGAATTCAAGAAATTCTTCAAGAGACGAGGAAGATTCACTAGATCATCACGAGACGAAAGAAAATCATTCCAAAGAAATAGAAGTGACAACTACGGGAAAAGAAAGTGCTTTAGATGTGGAAGTCCAAATCATCTCATTGACGAATGTCTAAAGCCGCCGAGTTATCAAAATCAAGGCGCATTTGTTAGTGGAACATGGAGTGATAGTGACAAAGAAGAAGTTGAAAAGCCAAGAGACGAAAAGTGTTTTATGGCAAAAGAAACCGACGAAATATGTTTAGGAATTGACTTGGAGCCTGACGAATGGATCAAAGATAGCGGATGTTCGAGGCACATGACGGGGAACCGCAAGCTATTCTCTACATACAAGGCATACAATGGAGGTAATGTTATTTTCGGTAGTGACTTACGTGGAAAAATCATTGGCAAAGGTACGATTTCTCAAGACTCACTTACTATTGAAAATGTAGAGCATGTAGATAATTTAACATATAAATTGCTTAGTATAGGACAAATATGTGATAATAAATGTAGAGTCACCTTTACCGAAGAGGATAGCGAAATAGTTAAGAATGGAAAAATTATAGGTAGAGGAATTAGGAAAGGTGGCATATATGTTATGAAACTAGGAAACAAGCCTGAGGATAGGATATGCCTAACGACCCTAGATGAAAACTCTACATTGTGGCATAGGAGATTAGGACATGCTAACATGCAACAAATACAATCTTTGGCATCTAAGGAATTAGTTAGAAGTTTGCCTAATCTAAAATATGACAAGCATTTTTGTGATGCATGTAAAATTGGAAAACAAGGTCATGCTAGTCACAAAGCTAAGAATATAGTATCCACTACTAGGTGCCTAGAATTATTACTGTTAGGAATTAAATAAACAAAAGAATCTGAAGATTCAGCATAAAGGTTTAAAGGAAATACGACAAGTATGTTTCTGCTGATAAAGCACAAAGCGAGTTTCCACTGATGGATTCTGCTGAAGACCGTTTCCACTGAAGGTGATTCTGCTGCTGCTATGACTCTACAGCTATGACTCATACAAACAGCTGTGTAATTCTACTGTTGCATATACAAGATAAATATCTTAGTTGTAGTCATCAAATTGAACACTCCAAATGAGTTGTTAATTCTAGATACATGATGTATCTTAAATGACTATGCATGATAAGTCATCAACTAGCTAGAATGAAGCTTAGTCATAAGCTAAGTAAAATAGTTGAGTCATGAAGTTTGTAAAAGATCTTTCCTTGGACTATAAAAGGAAGATCTTAGATATCTCAAAGATAAGAATTGAATAGATCATATAAATCCAGAATGTGCATGTGAAAAGATATACACAGACAATACAAAGAACAAACATAAGTCACATAAGATTCAAGGTCTTGTAACCCTAGTGATAGTAAAGATCACTCGTATTATTTTGAATAATATTGAATCATTTGGTGTTAACTATTCCATTTCCATATCCAAAAACATAAATATTCTAAAGTGTGGTTAAGTAGATTCCGCATACTTAATCATATTCACACAAACATATCTTATACACAAAGAACGAAGGCTTAACCACCTTACCGTGTAATCGACCCTCAACAAGTGGTATCAGAGCGTCAGGTTGATATTTTTGTTTTAGAAGAAGAAGCTAGAAATGGATGTTGAGTCTATTCAAACAAATGTTGCTGCAAAATTACCAATGCTCAAACAGAATGAGTTTGAGATGTGGAGGTTAAGAATAGAACAATATTTTCAAGTGCAAGATTATACACTTTGGGAAATTATTGAAGATGGAGATTCTTTCAAGTCTACAACCACTACATCAACAGTTGATGGTAAGGAAGTTGCACAACTGCAAACCAAGCCACAAACTGCAGAAGACAGAATTAAGAAGAAGAATGACCTAAAGTCCAGAAGCATGCTGATGATGACCATTCCAAATGATCAACTTATAAACTTCAGCAAATTCAAAGATGCAAAGTCGTTATTTGAGGCCATTATTGCAAGGTATGGTGGGAATGAAGCCACCAAGAAGACCCAGAAAACTCTTCTTAAGCAACAGTTTGAAAATTTCACATCAACCAACCATGAATCTTTAGACCATATGTTCAACAGGCTACAGAATATTGTGAGTCAACTTGCTATTCTTGGAGTTGAAATACCTCAAGAAGATTTAAACTCAAAATTTCTGAGAAGCTTACCTGAAGAGTGGGCTATGCATGTTGTTGTCTGGAAGAACAAGTCAGACATTGACACTATGGATCTTATGGATCTGTATAGCAATTTTAAAATTGTTGAGCAAGATTTGAAGAAAACTGGAGGTTCTAACTCAAGCACTGGGAACATGGCATTTATGTCATCTCCTAGTAATTCAGTTCCAGTTATTAATGAGAAAGTTCATGATGGTGTAAGTGCTGCAAGTTCATCAAGCAGTACTTTTGGAATTTTGGATGAGAAAACATGTTGTGCTTTTTTCACAAGCAAGCATACTGGATCCATGTTAACTCATGAAGACCTCCAAGAGATCAATGATGATGATCTGGAGGAAATGGATCTAAAATGGCAAATTTCTCTTCTTAGCATGAGAGCTAAGAAATTCTATCAAAGGACGGGGAAGAAGATCACAATCAGTAGCAATGATCCTGCTGGTTATGACAAGTCAAAGATAGAATGCTACAACTGTCATAAGATGGGACACTTCTCAAGAGAGTGTAGAAGGCCAAGACAGCAAGATAGCAGAAATAGAGATGTTGGAAGCAAATCCAATACAAGGGAGATTTCTGAACCAAAAGCTATGGTAGCTATTGATGGGTTAGGTTTTGATTGGAGCTTCATGGATAATGAAGAAAAGGGTTCTTCACAGATGGCTCTTATGGCATTTACTGCAACTGAGGTACATGATCATAAAACTTGTTCAAATACTTGTACTGCTCTTAAAGACTTAAAAATCTTAATTAAACAGTATGATGACCAAAAGATACAGTTAGCCAAAAATGATCAAGATCTTTTCAATTATAAATGTGGTTTAGAATCTATAGAGAGGCAAATCCTATACTATAAAAAGAATGAACTTACCTTTACTGATGCTAAAACTTTACTTGAAAATGACAATCAATTTAAAGATCAAATCATTGAGGCTTTAAAAGAAGCATTGGATAGGGTTAAGACTGAAAAAGAAAACATTCAATTGACTGTAGAGAAGCTTGAACATGCTTCTAAAAATGTAACCAAAATAATAGACAGTCAAGTGAATAATAAAGTTAAGTCAGGATTAGGATATAATACAACCCCACCTCCTTATAGAGGTATCCCAAAACCCCCAGGGATAGACCTAGAGCATTCAGGATTACCTGAATTTCAGCTACCTAAATTACAATATGGAGTTCAACCAAACTCTAACATAGTAGCTGATGAGCCTAAGAAAGAAAGTAAATGTTCATGTAAAACATTACTTTTTCAGGACAAGGTGTCCTTTGTAAATGAACAGGTTATGTCTAAACCTGAAGTGGTTAAGAAAGCAAGAACAAGAGTTCCTAAGATAGTCAAACACAATACTGATAGGCCTAAGACCAATGAAAAGTATGTTAGGCAACCAGTTAGATATTGTGAACAATATAGAACCACAAACAAGCCCAGAGGTAACCAAAGAAATTGGAATAACCTCAAGTCTTACCAACTAGGTGATGACTTTGCTTTTCACAATAAAGCTTGTTTCATTTGTGGTAGTTTTGACCATCTTGCTGCTTTCTGTAACCAATGGGTATCTAGGTATGAAAGTAATAGAGTGAACTACAAAAGGCAAACACCTAAATCTCATTTTCACTCTAATTCTAAAAGATCAAAACCCAAAACAGTCACAAAAACTGTTCCTGCTGAAAGGAAAATGGTTTCTGCTGAAAAACCATATATGATTGTTTACCCAAAATCAACAATTAAGGGTGCAAAAACAACTTTCAAACATGCATCTAATATTGTTCAAAGGCCCATTCAAACAAAATCAGTGGTCCAAAAACAAGTTTGGAGACCAAAGGGTACAACTACAAAGCTAGCAGTTTCTTCTGCTAAGCATACTGCTGCTAAGGGTAACAGGGAAAATGCTGTTAAGGCCTCAGCATGTTGGATTCTTAAATCCAATGTTGCATCAACAGTCCTCAAGAGATTACATTTCATTGATGCAAGAGGCAGATCCAAGTCAGTGTTGGCTTGGATCCCCAAAGAAAACTAATTCTTTTATTTTGTGCAGGGACGTTCACCAACAGATCATGAAGATCAAGGATATTCAGATAGTGGATGTTCAAGGCACATGACAGGCAACATGTCTTATCTTTCCAACTTTCAATCAATTGATGGTGGATATGTTACCTTTGGAGGAGGAATTGGTGGAAAGATTACTGGTAAAGGCCACATTAGATGAATCTATGTTATGGCATAGGAGACTTGGTCAAGTTCTATGGCTTCAAAACCAACTTCTTGATTATGGGTACAATTTCTTACATACCATTATACATATTGATAATAGTAGTACAATTTGCATTATTAAAAATCCAGTGCAACATTCTAAAACAAAACACATTGAAATAAGACATCATTTTATAAGAGATTGCAATGAGAAAAGGTTAATTCAAGTAATAAAAATTGCTTCAGATCAAAACTTTGCAGATCTTCTTACCAAAGCTTTTGATGTTGGTAGATTTCAGTACTTGGTAGCAAGTATTGGAATGCTTAATCTTTAAAATTTTTCAATATAATGTGTTTTTGTATATAGATTTTGTTAATGCATCTAACTTTGTTATTTAAGACTACTATTAACAATATTTGAAGTTATTCATACAGTTAGTCCTATGCATTATTCTAATTCAAGGCAAGTACTTTGTACTTTGTTCTTTTGGTTTTAGACTAACAATTTCAGGTATGAATATTTAAGCTGAAATGTTATTTCAAGTGAAATCTGCTGATCAAAGCTGCTGATCATTGCTGCTGAAAGCTGATCATTGCTGCTGATATAATAGGTTCATGATAGAAAAAGTTTGGGACTTCAAAACTCCTTAAAACTTCTTTCTTGAAATCTGATTATAATGTTTCACATTGAATTGATAAATTAGTTGATCAGTTAATAACTGATACAACTCACTTTCTATCATTTTATACTCTCAAGTATAATGTGAATAATCTACGGATATCTGATAGAAAAAACAGCGAGCAACAGTGAATCTAACACTTGTGTTAGAGGTAACAAATGCCACGAGCTGGAAACCCTGTAAAGAAAGCCTTTTGAATAGGTTTATCTATACACAGGCGGTTATTTATAACTGAAAACATTGGTTCTCACACAACCAGAGGTTGCTTTAAACCGAAATTTTGACTAAGTGTCTGTTACACACTTAATCCCTTCAAAATGGTTGTAAGCAGTATGATTTTTCATAATAAAATCATATACATACTGCTAAGGCAAAAGTTTCTTAAAAGGATTTTTTTTTTTAAAAGATGACTTTAAAAACCATCATCAGATGGACCATGAGTCAAAAACGTCCATTGAATCACCTCTCATAGGAGTTAACACACCTAGAAGTGATGAGGGCAGAATCTTAAACTCTTAAGGAATTGATGGCTTCATGTACAAATTGTCTGAAAACATGGAACAATGCTAGATCAGATGATGATGTTATGATTGTGAGAAAATCTTTCAAACAAGGGGAGGATATGAATATAAGATGTTATTTGAATCTCAGGGGAGGAAACAAACATCTCAGGGGAGGAAATACAAGCCCAGTTTAAGGAAGATTAACCAAAAGAAAAGACAAGATCATACAAGATGATGACATAGAGGTTGAAAATGACAAGAACATTCTTTAATGTTGTATTCAGAAGAGATGAAGCATTTCAAAGGAGAAAGTTCTATCTAGGTCAAAAGTTGAAAAGATTCAATTTCAGTTCACTACGTTTGTTCATCACTTGCAAAGGCAAATTGATAGATGATATCTTGTTAAAATCAAAGGAAGATTGCACCATCTTTTAGTCCAAGAATGGAGCAACGATCAGAAAGCAGATGTGTTCCAGAGAAAGATAATTTCATTCACTCAGAAGAAAAGAAAGTTCAGATCAACCAGTCTGAAAATAAAGTGTTTGAAAGATCTTCACAAAGTCCTCATTTAATTCAGGAAAACATGTTTGAATGTGATTCACATGTTTAGGGGAGGATTGTTAGGAATTAAATAAACAAAAGAATCTGAAGATTCAGCATAAAGGTTTAAAGGAAATATGACAAGTATGTTTCTGCTGATAAAGCACAAAGCGAGTTTCCACTGATGGATTCTGCTGAAGACCGTTTCCACTGAAGGTGATTCTGCTGCTGCTATGACTCTACAGCTATGACTCATACAAACAGCTGTGTAATTCTACTGTTGCATATACAAGATAAATATCTTAGTTGTAGTCATCAAATTGAACACTCCAAATGAGTTGTTAATTCTAGATACATGATGTATCTTAAATGACTATGCATGATAAGTCATCAACTAGCTAGAATGAAGCTTAGTCATAAGCTAAGTAAAATAGTTGAGTCATGAAGTTTGTAAAAGATCTTTCCTTGGACTATAAAAGGAAGATCTTAGATATCTCAAAGATAAGAATTGAATAGATCATATAAATCCAGAATGTGCATGTGAAAAGATATACACAGACAATACAAAGAACAAACATAAGTCACATAAGATTCAAGGTCTTGTAACCCTAGTGATAGTAAAGATCACTCGTATTATTTTGAATAATATTGAATCATTTGGTGTTAACTATTCCATTTCCATATCCAAAAACATAAATATTCTAAAGTGTGGTTAAGTAGATTCCGCATACTTAATCATATTCACACAAACATATCTTATACACAAAGAACGAAGGCTTAACCACCTTACCGTGTAATCGACCCTCAACAAGTGGTATCAGAGCGTCAGGTTGATATTTTTGTTTTAGAAGAAGAAGCTAGAAATGGATGTTGAGTCTATTCAAACAAATGTTGCTGCAAAATTACCAATGCTCAAACAGAATGAGTTTGAGATGTGGAGGTTAAGAATAGAACAATATTTTCAAGTGCAAGATTATACACTTTGGGAAATTATTGAAGATGGAGATTCTTTCAAGTCTACAACCACTACATCAACAGTTGATGGTAAGGAAGTTGCACAACTGCAAACCAAGCCACAAACTGCAGAAGACAGAATTAAGAAGAAGAATGACCTAAAGTCCAGAAGCATGCTGATGATGACCATTCCAAATGATCAACTTATAAACTTCAGCAAATTCAAAGATGCAAAGTCGTTATTTGAGGCCATTATTGCAAGGTATGGTGGGAATGAAGCCACCAAGAAGACCCAGAAAACTCTTCTTAAGCAACAGTTTGAAAATTTCACATCAACCAACCATGAATCTTTAGACCATATGTTCAACAGGCTACAGAATATTGTGAGTCAACTTGCTATTCTTGGAGTTGAAATACCTCAAGAAGATTTAAACTCAAAATTTCTGAGAAGCTTACCTGAAGAGTGGGCTATGCATGTTGTTGTCTGGAAGAACAAGTCAGACATTGACACTATGGATCTTATGGATCTGTATAGCAATTTTAAAATTGTTGAGCAAGATTTGAAGAAAACTGGAGGTTCTAACTCAAGCACTGGGAACATGGCATTTATGTCATCTCCTAGTAATTCAGTTCCAGTTATTAATGAGAAAGTTCATGATGGTGTAAGTGCTGCAAGTTCATCAAGCAGTACTTTTGGAATTTTGGATGAGAAAACATGTTGTGCTTTTTTCACAAGCAAGCATACTGGATCCATGTTAACTCATGAAGACCTCCAAGAGATCAATGATGATGATCTGGAGGAAATGGATCTAAAATGGCAAATTTCTCTTCTTAGCATGAGAGCTAAGAAATTCTATCAAAGGACGGGGAAGAAGATCACAATCAGTAGCAATGATCCTGCTGGTTATGACAAGTCAAAGATAGAATGCTACAACTGTCATAAGATGGGACACTTCTCAAGAGAGTGTAGAAGGCCAAGACAGCAAGATAGCAGAAATAGAGATGTTGGAAGCAAATCCAATACAAGGGAGATTTCTGAACCAAAAGCTATGGTAGCTATTGATGGGTTAGGTTTTGATTGGAGCTTCATGGATAATGAAGAAAAGGGTTCTTCACAGATGGCTCTTATGGCATTTACTGCAACTGAGGTACATGATCATAAAACTTGTTCAAATACTTGTACTGCTCTTAAAGACTTAAAAATCTTAATTAAACAGTATGATGACCAAAAGATACAGTTAGCCAAAAATGATCAAGATCTTTTCAATTATAAATGTGGTTTAGAATCTATAGAGAGGCAAATCCTATACTATAAAAAGAATGAACTTACCTTTACTGATGCTAAAACTTTACTTGAAAATGACAATCAATTTAAAGATCAAATCATTGAGGCTTTAAAAGAAGCATTGGATAGGGTTAAGACTGAAAAAGAAAACATTCAATTGACTGTAGAGAAGCTTGAACATGCTTCTAAAAATGTAACCAAAATAATAGACAGTCAAGTGAATAATAAAGTTAAGTCAGGATTAGGATATAATACAACCCCACCTCCTTATAGAGGTATCCCAAAACCCCCAGGGATAGACCTAGAGCATTCAGGATTACCTGAATTTCAGCTACCTAAATTACAATATGGAGTTCAACCAAACTCTAACATAGTAGCTGATGAGCCTAAGAAAGAAAGTAAATGTTCATGTAAAACATTACTTTTTCAGGACAAGGTGTCCTTTGTAAATGAACAGGTTATGTCTAAACCTGAAGTGGTTAAGAAAGCAAGAACAAGAGTTCCTAAGATAGTCAAACACAATACTGATAGGCCTAAGACCAATGAAAAGTATGTTAGGCAACCAGTTAGATATTGTGAACAATATAGAACCACAAACAAGCCCAGAGGTAACCAAAGAAATTGGAATAACCTCAAGTCTTACCAACTAGGTGATGACTTTGCTTTTCACAATAAAGCTTGTTTCATTTGTGGTAGTTTTGACCATCTTGCTGCTTTCTGTAACCAATGGGTATCTAGGTATGAAAGTAATAGAGTGAACTACAAAAGGCAAACACCTAAATCTCATTTTCACTCTAATTCTAAAAGATCAAAACCCAAAACAGTCACAAAAACTGTTCCTGCTGAAAGGAAAATGGTTTCTGCTGAAAAACCATATATGATTGTTTACCCAAAATCAACAATTAAGGGTGCAAAAACAACTTTCAAACATGCATCTAATATTGTTCAAAGGCCCATTCAAACAAAATCAGTGGTCCAAAAACAAGTTTGGAGACCAAAGGGTACAACTACAAAGCTAGCAGTTTCTTCTGCTAAGCATACTGCTGCTAAGGGTAACAGGGAAAATGCTGTTAAGGCCTCAGCATGTTGGATTCTTAAATCCAATGTTGCATCAACAGTCCTCAAGAGATTACATTTCATTGATGCAAGAGGCAGATCCAAGTCAGTGTTGGCTTGGATCCCCAAAGAAAACTAATTCTTTTATTTTGTGCAGGGACGTTCACCAACAGATCATGAAGATCAAGGATATTCAGATAGTGGATGTTCAAGGCACATGACAGGCAACATGTCTTATCTTTCCAACTTTCAATCAATTGATGGTGGATATGTTACCTTTGGAGGAGGAATTGGTGGAAAGATTACTGGTAAAGGCCACATTAGATGAATCTATGTTATGGCATAGGAGACTTGGTCAAGTTCTATGGCTTCAAAACCAACTTCTTGATTATGGGTACAATTTCTTACATACCATTATACATATTGATAATAGTAGTACAATTTGCATTATTAAAAATCCAGTGCAACATTCTAAAACAAAACACATTGAAATAAGACATCATTTTATAAGAGATTGCAATGAGAAAAGGTTAATTCAAGTAATAAAAATTGCTTCAGATCAAAACTTTGCAGATCTTCTTACCAAAGCTTTTGATGTTGGTAGATTTCAGTACTTGGTAGCAAGTATTGGAATGCTTAATCTTTAAAATTTTTCAATATAATGTGTTTTTGTATATAGATTTTGTTAATGCATCTAACTTTGTTATTTAAGACTACTATTAACAATATTTGAAGTTATTCATACAGTTAGTCCTATGCATTATTCTAATTCAAGGCAAGTACTTTGTACTTTGTTCTTTTGGTTTTAGACTAACAATTTCAGGTATGAATATTTAAGCTGAAATGTTATTTCAAGTGAAATCTGCTGATCAAAGCTGCTGATCATTGCTGCTGAAAGCTGATCATTGCTGCTGATATAATAGGTTCATGATAGAAAAAGTTTGGGACTTCAAAACTCCTTAAAACTTCTTTCTTGAAATCTGATTATGATGTTTCACATTGAATTGATAAATTAGTTGATCAGTTAATAACTGATACAACTCACTTTCTATCATTTTATACTCTCAAGTATAATGTGAATAATCTACGGATATCTGATAGAAAGAACAGCGAGCAACAGTGAATCTAACACTTGTGTTAGAGGTAACAAATGCCACGAGCTGGAAACCCTGTAAAGAAAGCCTTTTGAATAGGTTTATCTATACACAGGCGGTTATTTATAACTGAAAACATTGGTTCTCACACAACCAGAGGTTGCTTTAAACCGAAATTTTGACTAAGTGTCTGTTACACACTTAATCCCTTCAAAATGGTTGTAAGCAGTATGATTTTTCATAATAAAATCATATACATACTGCTAAGGCAAAAGTTTCTTAAAAGGATTTTTTTTTTAAAAGATGACTTTAAAAACCATCATCAGATGGACCATGAGTCAAAAACGTCCATTGAATCACCTCTCATAGGAGTTAACACACCTAGAAGTGATGAGGGCAGAATCTTAAACTCTTAAGGAATTGATGGCTTCATGTACAAATTGTCTGAAAACATGGAACAATGCTAGATCAGATGATGATGTTATGATTGTGAGAAAATCTTTCAAACAAGGGGAGGATATGAATATAAGATGTTATTTGAATCTCAGGGGAGGAAACAAACATCTCAGGGGAGGAAATACAAGCCCAGTTTAAGGAAGATTAACCAAAAGAAAAGACAAGATCATACAAGATGATGACATAGAGGTTGAAAATGACAAGAACATTCTTTAATGTTGTATTCAGAAGAGATGAAGCATTTCAAAGGAGAAAGTTCTATCTAGGTCAAAAGTTGAAAAGATTCAATTTCAGTTCACTACGTTTGTTCATCACTTGCAAAGGCAAATTGATAGATGATATCTTGTTAAAATCAAAGGAAGATTGCACCATCTTTTAGTCCAAGAATGGAGCAATGATCAGAAAGCAGATGTGTTCCAGAGAAAGATAATTTCATTCACTCAGAAGAAAAGAAAGTTCAGATCAACCAGTCTGAAAATAAAGTGTTTGAAAGATCTTCACAAAGTCCTCATTTAATTCAGGAAAACATGTTTGAATGTGATTCACATGTTTAGGGGAGGATTGTTAGGAATTAAATAAACAAAAGAATCTGAAGATTCAGCATAAAGGTTTAAAGGAAATATGACAAGTATGTTTCTGCTGATAAAGCACAAAGCGAGTTTCCACTGATGGATTCTGCTGAAGACCGTTTCCACTGAAGGTGATTCTGCTGCTGCTATGACTCTACAGCTATGACTCATACAAACAGCTGTGTAATTCTACTGTTGCATATACAAGATAAATATCTTAGTTGTAGTCATCAAATTGAACACTCCAAATGAGTTGTTAATTCTAGATACATGATGTATCTTAAATGACTATGCATGATAAGTCATCAACTAGCTAGAATGAAGCTTAGTCATAAGCTAAGTAAAATAGTTGAGTCATGAAGTTTGTAAAAGATCTTTCCTTGGACTATAAAAGGAAGATCTTAGATATCTCAAAGATAAGAATTGAATAGATCATATAAATCCAGAATGTGCATGTGAAAAGATATACACAGACAATACAAAGAACAAACATAAGTCACATAAGATTCAAGGTCTTGTAACCCTAGTGATAGTAAAGATCACTCGTATTATTTTGAATAATATTGAATCATTTGGTATTAACTATTCCATTTCCATATCCAAAAACATAAATCTTCTAAAGTGTGGTTAAGTAGATTCCGCATACTTAATCATATTCACACAAACATATCTTATACACAAAGAACGAAGGCTTAACCACCTTACCGTGTAATCGACCCTCAACAATTACATATGGATCTTTTCGGTCCATCCGCTGTGCGGAGCTATGGAGGAAACAAATATACCTTAGTAATAGTAGATGACTATTCACGATACAAGTGGACTAGGTTTTTAAGTGACAAAACCCAAGCTTTTGAAAAATTCGAAATATTTAGTAAAATGATTCAAAATAAATTAGGATGCACAATAGTTGCCATTAGGACGGACCATGGTAGGGAATTTGATAACGAAGTACAATTCGGAAAATATTGTGATTTAAATGGAATATCTCACAATTTCTCCGCTCCTCGTACTCCTCAATCAAATGGCGTAGTAGAAAGAAAAAATAGGTCACTACAAGAAATGTGTAGAACAATGTTAAATGAACAATCCATCCCACAAAAATTTTGGTGTCACGCCGTAGATACATCGACATATATTTTAAATAGGGTATCAATTAGGAGAATTCTAGAAAAAACTCCTTATGAGTTACTAAGAGGTAGAAAACCAAACTTAAGCTACTTTAGGGTATTTGGAAGTAAATGTTATATTCTAAACACTAAGGATTACCTCACTAAGTTTGATCCAAAATCATATGAAGGAATATTTTTAGGATACTCACTGATGACGTATAGTCTATATTTGGGCCACGAGCCCAAATAATATATACTACTAGCGCCTAAGTCCACCACAAGTGGGCTGCCATGACAATGGTTTGGGCCGCAGTATCATTAGCTTGGGCCCACGAGGCTCAAAGCCCAACTAAACCCACCGGGTACGCAATAAGGATTATCTATTCATAGAATAGATATCCTTTCCTTGGATAAGCACCACGAGTGCGAAGAGTAAGGAGCAAGAAACCCACGCGGTTTCAGCCCCTATAAAAGGAATAATATATTCTCATTCAAAGGTACGATATAGAAAACCCTAACTCTTTACGAGAACCCTAAATCGATTACTTAATCTCACGCCGGAGTCTAATCGGGGGAGACAATCCCTCGATAAGTCTAACGGTGTTGTTTTATTTTCTTAGTACGCAGGTAACGAGTGCTAAGAAGCGAATTGGTACGAGAGCAAGAGCCCAATAACCAGGTACGCCCAACTTTTGTATCAACAAGTGGCGCCATCCGTGGGACCCTACTAAGAACTAGAATGACAAAGCATAAGAATTCAAGCCAGCGGACTCCGCAGTCAGAAAAACGTGACCATTAGAGGAAGAATCAACAAGATCCGACCTCCAGACAAGTGGCTAGGACAACCAGCGCACCTGGTCACTAAGAGGCGGGGGTAACCCAACCTCTTCCAGCGGTAGAACTACCCATAAGGACTACCCAAGTCACCCCAGTGGTCCCAAGCGTTGAGGAACTCCAGCGCACCCTCTTCACCACTCCTCATCAAACTGTACTCGCAGTGAACAACACTGCGCCACCAGGCGCGCCTAACCGAGATAGGGTGCCTAATACTGAGGCAGAAATTCTTGCAACAACTGAGGACACACCCGATCTAACTTTGGGAAACTTTGTATCCCAAAATTATGAAACCTTAACCGCTCTCATGCAAGAAGAAGCAAGAAGAAGGGCAAGTACGAGCCTACAAGCTCGGCTGAACTTTGGTCCTGAACGCGAACCATCACTACTGCGCCACCCACGAGGAAGACGCGCAGAACGTACCACTATCCATGATAGGTTGGGTACGATATCTGATTCACAATACTCAGAAGACAGCGAGAGGCGCATCAATGTTCACTCCAGACTTGGCAGTCGGGGAATACAAGATCGATTAGGGCCTCAACATTCGCCAAGCCAAGGATCTTCCAAACCTGGGAGTAGGAGGACTCAAGATAGATTGGGGAGAAGAAGATCCCCAAGCAGAGATCCCTCAAGCTCTTCTTCTGAAAGAAGCCGGTGCAAGCACCGAAAAAGAGACTACCCTTCTTCCAGCGACTCCTCGGACAACGAGGATAAAGAAACATGACACTGGAAGTCAAGAGGAAGACGTCGCGAGGAAGAGAATGAAGATATGTCTCTCCCATGGCGACGCCAAAAAATTGATGCGTTTACACGGTGCATCAGCGATTACTCAGACCGCAAACGCAGGCGCATGCCCGCTAATGTGAAAACATATGATGGAACAGGTGATCCAGACGATCACCTAAAAATTTTCGAATCAGCCGCAACTATCGAAAATTGGCCACAGCCTGTGTGGTGCCACATGTTTAATTCCACGTTAGTAGGAAACGCGCGCACATGGTTTAGCAAACTCCCACGTAGGAGCATCGGTGGATTTGAGGAATTACGGAAAGCATTCCGCCTCAACTTCACCCAGCGAAAGAAGTGCGCTAAAAACCCTGTGGAGCTAGCAAGAGTGAAATAGCGTCAAGGTAAATCAACCAGCCCTTTTATGGAACGTTTCAAAGATGAGTGCATACAAGTCAAGACATGTCCTGAAATCCTAAAAATTTCAGGGTTCATGAATGGGATTAATAACCCAGAACTCATCCGAAAGCTAAACGACAAAGTTCCACAAACCTTTGATGAGCTAACAAAGCGCACTAGATCCTTCATACAAGGAGAAGCAGCCACTGCGGATAGTAAAAAGGGTTATTCAAACTATAGGCAGCAAGAGCAGCCTCGGAGACAATCCAATGATCAGAATAACAATCGCAGCAGGAATTACCGCAGTGGAAGAGACAATGACAAATATACCCCCCTTACAAAAACTCCAAGGGAAATATTTGTAACAGAAGGCGCAAACTTCCCAAAACCACCACCAATGCGCACCGCAGAAGAAAAGCGCATAGGGAGTGGATACTGCGAGTACCATGGTCAAAAAGGCCACACCACTAATGAGTGTGTCCAGCTAAAACAACTAATTGAAAAGTTAGTAAGAGAAGGCAGAATGGACCACCTTGTAAAAAATATCAAAGAAGGGAAAGACAAACAAAGGGGCGGAGGTAAAAAAGAGCCCCCCAAGGAAAAAGCTGATACTATATACATGATACAATCATGGCAACGCAAGATAAAGCAAAAAGTCAGCCAAAAATTCTCTCCAGAAAAAGAGATATCTTTCCCTACTATAGCTGCGGACAACGCAGTCGTGGAGCCTCTAACCATTGAAATACATACAGGGGGACATGACATCCACCGCATGTACATTGATGGAGGAGCATCCGCAGATATCCTGTACGATCACTCTTTCAAAAGACTTCGACCTGAAATCCAAAGTCAATTGATACCAGCTACAACGTCATTAACAGGATTCACAGGAGAAAAGATTTGGCCCATGGGGCAGTTACGTTTGTTGGTGGTCGTAGGAGATGAAGAACACTCAACCGCAACATGGATAAACTTTATGGTAATAAAGTCTCCTTCGCCATACAATGGTATCATTGGAAGACCGGGAATATCATCCATGCGCGCAGTACCATCCACAGCGCACGGAATGCTCAAATTTCCAGTGGAAGGAGGAGTTGTCACTCTCTATAACACAACAGTACCACCAAAAGAATGCATCCCAGTAACAACTGAAGCAGAGACTATTCCAGAACAGCGTACGGAAAAAACGCCAAATTTAAAAGTCGCTATTCATCCAGATTATCTGGAACAACAAGTTTCGATTGGAGGATCTTTATCTGACAAAGGTAAAGCAGCTATATGCGCACTCTTGCAAAAGAACCTAGACATCTTTGCATGGGAACCAAAGCATATGACGGGAGTACCGCGCTCTATCACAGAGCATAAGCTACAAATCCGACAAGGATACCCTCCAATACGACAAAAGAAACGCGGCCAGGCCCCAGATCGTGCAAAAGTTATTCTGGAAGAAGTACACAAGCTCGTAGATGCAGGCATCATGCGCGAAGTATACTATCACGACTGGCTTTCTAACCCAGTTATGGTAAAGAAGAGCGATGGCAGTTGGAGGATGTGCATAGACTTCACGGACCTCAACAAAGCATGTCCATAGGACTGCTATCCACTGCCAGAGATAGACTGGAAGGTCGAGTCCTTATGCGGATACCCTTTCAAATGCTTCCTAGATGCATATAAAGGGTATCATCAGATACAGATGGCAGTGGAAGATGAAGAAAAAACAGCTTTCTACACCAGTCAAGGAGTGTACTGCTACACAAAAATGCCTTTTGGCTTGAAGAACGCAGGCGCGACATACCGACGACTAGTGGACACAGCTTTCGAAAAACAAGTAGGCCGCAACTTGGAAGTCTACGTTGACGACCTTGTCATAAAAAGCCACACATAGGATGAGTTGGTGCGCGACATTGAGGAAACATTCAGAACATTAGGGCAAATAAACATGAAGTTAAATCCCAAGAAGTGCACCTTTGGCGCAACCGAAGGCATGTTCCTAGGATACTTGATAGAACCCGATGGAATCATATTCCAAGCCTTGCCCAAAAAAGACAAAGGCTGTTATTGATCTTCCCTCACCGCGCACACTCAAAGAAGTCCAGTCATTGAATGGAAAGCTAGCAGGGCTAAACCGTTTCTTATCTAAGTCAGCAGACAAATCTCTTCCTCTCTTTAAAACACTCACGAAGTGTACTAAAAAGGGAGACTTCCGCTGGACTAAAGAAGCGGAGGAAGCTTTCCAACAACTTAAAAACCATCTGGCATCCCTTCCCAAACTTGTCGCACCGCGACCAGGGGAAGAACTAATCATGTACTTATCGGCAACCCATGGAGCAGTCAGCGCAGTACTATTGACAGATAGGAACTCCGTCCAGACACCCATATACTTTGTAAGCAAAGCCCTAAAGAAAACAGAGACTAACTACAGCGCTATGGAAAAGCTGGTCTTAGCTCTAGTGTTCGCAGCCAAAAGGCTGCGCAGATACTTTCAAGCGCACCCAATAGCTGTAATCACTGATCAGCCAATCAAACAAGTTATCTCTAAGCCTGACGCATCAGGACGCTTACAAAAGTGGAGTGTACTACTAAGTGAGTATAACATCTCATACAGACCGCGCACTGCAATCAAAGGACAAATCTTAGCCGATTTTATCGTGGAGAAGCCAGACAGCGACAACCCAACGTCCGTACCTAAAACAGATCTACAGGAACCCTGGATTCTGTTCACAGATGGGTCCTCATGTGTAGATGGATCAGGCGCAGGCCTTATTCTTACAAATCCAGAAGGTATGGAATTCACCTATGCGCTACGCTTTGAGTTCACAGCCACAAACAATGAGGCAGAATACGAAGCCCTACTAGCCGGACTACGTATCGCAATCCAAATGGGTGTACGCAACCAAGAAGCAAACGTAGATTCGCGACTAGTCGCTAACCACGTGCTAGGTGAATACGAAGCCAAGGATGAACACATGATCCAATACCTGGAAAAGACAAAATCCTTGATTAAAAACTTTGATAGGTTCACAATAAAACAGGTGCCTAGAGGAGATAACAGGAAGGCGGACGCACTCAGCAAAATCGCATCCACAAGCTTCGCACACCTCTCAAAACAGGTATTGGTAGAAACCCTAAAAAATAAGTCAATCTTGGAAATGGAGATATCCACAGTGATAGAAGAACAAGATCCTACATGGATGACACCTATCATTGAATTCATTAGCAAGGGAATCCTACCCCAAGATCATAAGGACGCTCGAAGAATACGGCGCACAGACGATTTGAATTACGAGACAACGTACTCTATCGACGCTCTTTCTTACAGCCATGGCTCAGATGTGTTGGACCCCTTCAAGCAGACTACGTACTCCGAGAAATTCACGCTGGATCATGTAGTATGCACTCAGGGCCGCGATCCGTGGTTGCAAGCGCTCTAAGGTCAGGGTACTATTGGCCAACAATGCATCGCGACGCACGCGATCTGATAAGAAAATGCAGCAATTGCCAAGTCCATAGGCCAATTCCGCGCCGACCACAACAAGAGCTAACACCAATTACCTCACCATGGCCATTTTACAAATGGGGTATTGACATCGCAGGACCTTTCCCTGTCGCAGTGGGAGGAGTAAAATTCCTCATCGTAGCCATAGACTACTTTACGAAGTGGATCGAAGCAAAGGCGATGGTGAACATCACGGGAAACCAAGTCAAACGCTTCGTCTGGGACAACATTGTCTGTCGCTTCGGACTACCGGGTGCGATCATATCAGACAACGGAAAACAATTCTGTGATAACCCATTCAAAGATTGGTGCGCACAATTGAACATCACACAACACTTTGCTTCAGTCAAACACCCACAAACCAATGGCCTAGTCGAGCGCGCAAACCGCAGTCTAGGCGAAGGAATAAAAGCGCGCCTTGACAGACACAGAGGAAGGTGGGTAGACGAGCTCTCGCATGTCTTGTGGGTGCATCGCACAACAATCAAAACCAGTACTGGCGACATGCCATTTTCCCTAGTCTATGGAACAGAAGCCGTCATACCAGCTGAGATAGGAATGCCAACTATACGCACAGCAGAGGTCAACGTCACAACAAACGACGAGGAACGGCGCATAGACTTAGACGTACTGGAAGAAAGACGCGAACGCGCAGCTATACGCGAAGCAAAGGCTAAGGCAAAAATGAAGAAGTATTATGATGCAAAAGTCAGACACACTTCATTCAGACCAGGAGACTTTGTTTACCGCGCCAACGACGCGAGCCACGCAGAAGACACAGGCAAGCTCGGACCCAAATGGGAAGGACCTTACGAGGTCACAGACGCGCTCGGCAACGGCGCATACAGACTGCGCGATATGAAAGGTCAAGACCTAGCGCGCACCTGGAACATCTCCAATCTTAAAAAATGTTACTTCTAGGCTACGGCCCTTACACAGACACCCTCGCATCCTACGTGATGCCCAATAAGTGTTTGTTTTTTCTTTCCTAGGATTTGTATTTTCTATTTTTTCAAAAACTTGCAAGTATCAATAAAATGTTATGGTTTCTAGCTAACTCCATAGCGTATTTTACTTTATTGCATATATGTCAATATTGTTTATCTTATATTTTTGCCTACATGGCGTGCATGCACCACTTAAAGACCCACGAAGGCATAAAGGATGAGTTAACCTACTAATTCACTCGTTGAGTAAGAGGGTTGCAAACCCATCAACATTGGATCACGTATCCTTGCTAAGCGCCTTACTCTTGAGACGTCGAGGTAAGTTTTGCGTTCGCACCTCACGACGGATGCGCACATACTAAGTACACTGTACAAGCTTAGCAACATAACGCGCCAAGACACTTGGTCAAAACTTCGCAAACAATGCAAGTATAATTTTTAAAAGTTACGCACTTAACGCGCCAAGACACTTGGTCAAAACTTCGCAAACAATGCAAGTATAATTTTTAAAAGTTACGCACTTAACGCGCCAAGACACTTGGTCAAACCTTCGCAAACAATGCAAGTATAATTTTTAAAGTCACGCACTTAAAAACACTTGGTTAAATAAGTTGGCAAACAATGCAAGTATATTTTAAGTCACGAACTTAAACAAAGAATTCTTATTCATAAGTTATTTACAAAAATTACAAGGCAAAACATAGTATACAAAAAGCCTATATGCTATGGCGATGCTCAGGACTCTCCTCCGGAGCGGAGGAACTCCCCGCTTCCTGCATCCTCCTCAAAGTTAAAGCATCCTGCATAGATACGGTCGGAACGCTTACAGGCACACCATCTGACCTGGGGATGTGTGCAGCGCCAATGCCACACATCACTGCCTTACCCTTAATACCCTTCTTCACAACAACCCTCTGCTCATGTCGCTCCAGCACCTCTTTCAAGGGAATCTCCCTCTCAAGAGCAAAGGGTTTGAGGATGTCGCGAGGCCGCGCGAACACAGGAACTTGAAGTTGGGAAACATCAGGTTTCAGATAGTAATCTGATTCCCCTTCCCCATTCTCCCCAAGATGGCGCTGCAATGTCAACCCCGCCATCAGTACATCTATGGGGTCATCTTGATCACGCTCCAGCCTCCCAATGTGCGGCAGCTCAAGAACCTTCAACCTCGCCATTGCCTGCAGCAACTCATCATAAGCAGTAGGACTGTACCCAGGGACTTCCGCCAGGTCCTTCTTCAGTAACTTGGCCTCGTAGAGATCCTCCATAGCCTGTGATCTACCACGCGCCATCGCGCAATGCACCACCTTCCCAAAGGCGTCCTTCACCTCTTGGGACTCTAGCGTGCCCATGGCTGCCAGGCGCAGCCCATGGCTAATCAACCACCTACATTCACAAAGACAATTTGTGTCAGTAAAAAAGCATGGCGATAAAGTTACTCTAAAAGAGAATAAAATAAAAGGAATACCTGCGCTCAGCAATAGTAGACATCAAGTGTGGATACAGCTCCTCGTCATACTCTATACTGAGGGCGCGCAGCTTCTCCTCTTGCAACGCAATCATCTTCTCCACGCGCTCCTGGAACTCCTGGACGCTGGCATGATGCTCAGCCCTCTTCCCATCAAGGTATGCCACCGACCAGGTCGCTTTAGCCTTTATCTGATTAAGCTTAGCCCTCGCATACCTAAGGTCGGCTAGCATACTCACCTTATCCCCAACGATCTTTTCCGCATGTGCCCGCGAGGCTTCCAACTCCACTTGCGCATTAGCCAACTGCGCACGGAGTCTCGCCAACTCCTCATCCTTCTGGGCAAGAGCACTGCTCTCCCCGACATACTTCTCTTTTAGCTGAGCCACCAGCTCAGCTTGGCGCGCAACGGTCGCAGCCAGCTCATCCATCAGCTGCTGCGCCTCGCCACCATCAGCAATCTTGGCTTTCCCCTCCCTGTTTTCATTCTGTGGAGAGGAAACCTCATCAACGAAGACTCCATCATTCTTCGCAGCATCATCCCTACGCAACAAAAAACAGTTAGTAAATATTACAACAAGTAATATGATAAAAAAATGGGAGAAAGATGATAAAAACGCAGACACTTACAGAAACGAAGAAGCCTCATCAACCTTCAACTGTGCGCCAGAAGTAGATGTCTCTTCCGCATTCGACTCCGCGTCCCTAATGACGTGTCGACGCCTCTTCCTGGTGCCACTGCCTACAGCCTCTCCCTTGCGCTTAACATTCTGCACAACTTCCTCTTTCAGCACCTCCTCAGGATTAAGGATTTTTATGCTGTCAGACGACCCCGATTGCGCCTCCTTGTGCGCCACCTCCACATTGGGCGCCACCTCCACAGTGGGCGCCACCTCCGCATCGGGCGCCACGCTCTGAACAGGCGTCACTTGGAGCGGTGGTGTGTTCTCAGGAACCGCCTCTGGCAAGGCGGTCAAATGACCCTCTGTCGCCTCCAGTAGGGGCTGCTCACCTTCCCTCAGAGGGCGCACCCCTATAGTTACTAGCTTCGGCTTGTCCAGCTTAACCACAACAAATAGATCCATCTCTACGAACATCAATAAAGCAAGAAAGGAAAAAAGGGATTAGTTATTAAAAGCGCACATACACAAAAAGACTTACAAAGCTTGAAGTAGAAGGGATGAACACCCACCCCGACCATCCTCACTCAGGAAAGTAGGCACCTCATCTGCAGCGCCAAAATAAGCGCGGCTCAACCCCATATGCACCAATAACTCCTCCGGATAGGGGTTAATGGCCAGTCGGTTGGCATCCAGAATCTGCGCGTCAGCCAGCCTGTAGGAACCGGGTGCGGGGCGCCCATCCCTTGGCAATGTATCCTGAGTATAAAACTCATAGGGAAAGGGAAAGACTACATCGTCAACCCAGAAAAAGTATTCCCTCCAATTCTTTAGGGCGTCTACTTTCTCAGTATAACACTGAAGCGCCCCCTGGCGCTTCGCAAAAGAAACCCAACCATTTGACCACGTCGTGTGGTAAAAGGAGCGGAACAAGGCCACGGTCGGTTCTATCGCAAGTAAACGGCAGTTTACTTCGAAATTCGACACCTTAGCCGCACCTATACAGTGCAGCTGAGAGATGTGAAGGCGATAATGATTGAGCAAATCGCTCAGAAAAATAGATATGGGTACGCGGTAATTCGCGTACTCAAAGAATTTCGTGTATAACCCTATTTTCCCTTCGGGGAAATCAGCTATACACGCGTCCACATCTGGAGCCTCTGGATGGACATCCAGAGGCACGAAATAGTCAGACGAAAATTGAGTAACATCCTCAATGGACATCGCAGAGCGAAAATCCTCTAACTGTGCAACCATCTTGATCAAAATACTAAGTAAGACGCACACAAATTACCTACGAAAATGTGGTATTTTCTTTGCAAAAAAGCTTTCAGGGAAGGTGAATAGTGAATAAGTGTGTGTTTTACTGTGTGACTGTAAAAAGTGGGGCGGTGACTCTTATATAGGGAATGGAAAAAACCCTAGTTTCTCTCCACATGGAATCCACTCACAGAAAACGTATGGATAGGAGGTGAACGGGTACATGCACTTTTTCCGAATTACGAGGGCTACGTGGACACCACTCCCGATTTTCGAGGTATCCATTTGAAATATTTTTTAGTTAGGTGCATTGCACTTAAAAATAGGCGGTAATATTTACTTGATCTCCCGCCACGCTTACCGCTGATTATATTAAGTCTAGTATCCGCGGCTCCGAGCCACGCACACTAGACTGGGGGGACATGATGACGTATAGTCTATATTTGGGCCACGAGTCCAAATAATATATACTACTAGCACCTAAGTCCACAACAAGTGGGCTGCCATGACAATGGTTTGGGCCGCAGTATCATTAGCTTGGGCCCACGAGGCCCAAAGCCCAACTAAACCCACCGGGTACGCAATAAGGATTATCTATTCATAGAATAGATATCCTTTCCTTGGATAAGCACCACGAGTGCGAAGAGTAAGGAGCAAGAAACCCACGCGGTTTCAGCCCCTATAAAAGGAATGATATATTCTCATTCAAAGGTACGATATACAAAACCCTAACTCTTTACGAGAACCCTAAATCGATTACTTACTCTCACGCCGAAGTCTAATCGGGGGAGACAATCCCTCGATAAGTCTAACGGTGTTGTTTTATTTTCTTAGTACGCAGGTAACGAGTGCTAAGAAGCGAATTGGTACGAGAGCAAGAGCCCAATAACCAGGTACGCCCAACTTTTGTATCAACACTCACAAAATAGTAAAGCATATATAATACTTAACAAACACTCCATGAAAGTAGAAGAATCACTAAATGTAACATTTGATGAAACACCACCACCTCCTAAAACATCATCTTTAGAAGATGATGACTTAGCCGAAGATGAAGCTATTGAGGTTAGTAAAACAAAACCCATAGGAAATGATAATGAAGACATTCACTTAGGAAATAATGAAATTGTTAATGTTAAAGAGTCTAGATCACATCCATTAGATAATATAATAGGACATCTTAACCAAAGAACCCTTAGGTCACAAGCCCAAGATAAAAACAATTTCTTTTGTTTCCTCTCAGCAATAGAACCTAAGAATATTAATGAGGCATTAAAAGATGAAAGTTGGGTTATAGCTATGCAAGAAGAATTAAATCAATTTAAGGCAAATGATGTTTGGGAATTAGTCCCAAATCCAATGAATATGACCATCATAGGAACTAAATGGGTATATAGAAATAAGTTAGATGAGAATGGAATAGTTACTAGGAATAAAGCTAGGTTAGTTGCCCAAGGTTATAATCAACAAGAAGGAATTGATTATGACGAAACTTATGCCCCCGTAGCTAGATTAGAATCGATTAGGATATTACTCGCCTATGCATGCGCCCTAGATTTTAAGTTATTTCAAATGGACGTGAAAAGTGCATTCCTTAATGGTTTTATCAATGAGGAGGTATATGTGGCACAACCTCCAGGATTCATTGACTTCACAAAACCTGATTATGTTTTTAAGTTAAAGAAAGCTTTGTATGGACTCAAACAAGCTCCCAAAGCTTGGTATGATCGATTAAAAGCTTTTCTTATTAAACATGATTATTCCATGGGAATGGTAGATAATACTCTTTTCACTAAAAGGAAAGACCCAAATCTCATCATAGTCCAAATATATGTTGATGACATTATATTTGGATCGACTTGTCAAGACATGTGTGATGAATTTGCCAAAATCATGCATGATGAGTTTGAGATGAGTATGATGGGTGAGCTTAACTTCTTCCTAGGATTACAAATAAAACAATTAGAAGATGGAATATTTTTTAACCAATCTAAGTACATTAAGGAAATGCTTAAGAAATTTGGCCTAGAAGACTCAAAACCCATGAAAACTCCCATGTCTACGGAAGTAAAGCTCACAAAGGATAATGAAGGTGAGTCCGTAGATAACACCAAGTACATAGGAATGATAGGTAGTTTACTATACTTGACGGCAAGTAGACCCGATATCATGTTTAGTGTCTGCCTTTGTGCCCGTTTTCAAGAGGATCCCAAAACCTCTCACCTAGAAGCGGTTAAGCGTATCTTCCGATACATTAAAGGCACTATACACTTAGGATTATGGTATCCTAAGGGATCCGGCATAGAAACCATCGTCTATGCGGATTCGGATCATGCGGGAGACTACGTAGATAGAAAAAGCACTAGCGGTATTTGCACGTTTATGGGATGTTGTCTAACATCTTGGTTTTCGAAGAAGCAAACCGCTCTTTCTATTTTTACCACCGAAGTCGAATATGTAAGCGCTGGAAAGGCATGTCAACAAGCACTATGGATGAAACAAGCTCTCGTAGACTATGGCATTAGGTTAGAAAATGTTCCCATTATGTGCGATAACAAAGGTGCGATAGATTTAAGTAAAAATCCGGTGCAACACTCTAGGACTAAACATATAGAAATACGCCACCACTTTCTTAGGGATAATGTACAAAAAGGAAACATATCTATAGAAAAAGTTGCATCGGAAGATAATATTGCGGATATATTCACAAAACCCCTTAAGCGTGAATTATTCAACCACTTGCGTTTAGGATTAGGAATGATGGAACAAGTTGACTAAATTATATTGAACTAATACAAATTTATACTTGCATAAAATTTACTTTTCGTCCACTTCTTCATTTCTGAGTCTAGGAATATATTTCGCACAAAATTAAAGATTGGGAAAGTTTATTTTCTTTGCATAAACTCTTTTGTAAAACCCAATCAATTTTCTTTAAAAATTATTCTCACATCTAGGAATCACATGAACATCATTTTCCTTGCATTGTTGACTAATGCTAAAAACATTGTCTTCCAAAATCATGCATAAACTCTCACATAAATTGTCAAGGTATATAATCTAATATATATCTTTGACATTCATGATCGAGCAAAAATTGAATCAAGGAGATCTTTTGGATTGTTTCTTAGGATCGTTATTTCTCTTTGCATTTAGGAGTCGAAACAATCACAACTCATTTGTTGCATATAGACACACACTAGGACAAATTCACTAATAATGTTGTCATCTTGCTCCATCACTAGTTTTCCACTCACTAGTTACCTTTGCCTTTGATCTAAGATAGTTGCTCTAGGAAGATTAAGTGCCCTTGCCTTTGTTTGCCTTCTCTTGCTTATTACTAATTGCTTGATTGCTCTTTTACTTAAGTGTTGTTGCATGCATGCTATATTATAGTTAGATTAGATGCTATATTGCCTCAAGGAGTTGAACTTGCTTGAAATCTAATCCAAACACACAACCTTTCTGCAAATTTTCTGCCAAAAACCCAATTCTGGCAATCTGGAAATTACCAGATGGGCTGCCCCCTTAATTTTGTAAGGCGGCCCCCTTAATCATTAAGGGGACCGCCCCCTAATTAAGGGGATCGGCCATATGATGGTCGGGTTTACAGAATCTTTTCTGCTTTTTAGCCCATTTCAACCTACATTTCCCATTTTTCACCAACACATTTTGTCCTAATCTCCCAAACAAACTTTATCCATCCATAAACACACAAATCTTACACTATAAATACCCCCAATCCTCAAAACTCTTCATTCACCCCTTCATGACTTCTCCAAATAAACCAAAACCAAAAGCCTCAAGGCTTGCAAGAATGACGGAAAAACCCGTTTGGCGAAGAAAAAGCCCTCGTAACAAATCCATCATAACCAATGAAGTTGGAAATCACTCAACACCTCCAACCACTTACTTCCCAAACTTTACACCAAATTCACAAGGACATTCATATGATCCTCTTTACAAACCATACAACATTGGCCAAACATCTTCCTTCATGCCAAACCATTCATCTCATCCACCAACCATTTATAATGATCCATACAAGTTTGATCAACCATCCAACTACAATTCCAACTACACAAACCTAATTCATCCATATCAACACAATGACTCTCTCCGCATTGCCACGGAAAAGCAAAGGTTTCGTGATGAAATATCCCAAATCCATGATCTTAGTGATCTCAATGCCATGCATCTTGCACAACGCAACAAAGGGAAACTTCCATCATCACCTTACAACAATTGCCTACCCCACTCTCTCAACTTGGATCAAGTTACAAACCACACTCACTATTGCCCTTGTTGCATCTTCCTTAAAAAACAAATCCTATACTTGAGTGAAGATGTTTCTTGGATTGAATATCTTCTCACTCGTCCTCATCCCATACCACCCTTAACACGATACAGCATCGTAAGATCCACCTCTTCCGCTCCATACCCCACTCCATACCCTTCTCCATCTAACAACTAAGCTTTATGCTTATGTTCTCCTTCAAGCAAATAAAACAATCAACCATGGGTTGCAAGCAAGTCCAAGTGCTCTCTTAGGCAATATAGGACTATGTCTTTTTTTTTTTTTTTTTTTTTTTTTATTGTAATCAATATGCCTTAAGCATATTGAATGTTGTAATGCTAATCATTTCTATGATGCTTGAATGAATCTATTTTTATTTGCATAATTATTGCTTTGCATATATATATATATATATATATATATATATATATATATATATATATATATATATATATATATATATATATATATATATGTGTGTGTGTGTGTGTGTGTGTGTGTGTGTGTCTTGTTCTTCTCACATATTTTTGTAGCCAAGATTTCCATAGCTCATTCCCTTGGTGCTCTCAAATGAGGGGAGCATACATCAAGGGGGAGCATTAACCTTTTTGATTTTACAAAAAGGGGGAGAAGAGAATATTAAACTCTAATAATACTTGACTAAAAATTATTTTTTAGACCTAATGAGTTTAAGGTTTTGTAATCATCAAAAAGGGGGAGATTGTTGACATAAATAATGTCTAAAAACATTGTTAGCACATTAACAATATCTCTATGTTTTGATAATTACAAAGCATAAACTCATTAATCTAAAACTTATGACATAAACAAGTTTTTAGTGCTTGATATTTGTCTTTACATCCATATCACTTATGGTATGAATAAACAAAGGGTTTATTGCATTTCATGATCAAAGGAAATTTTTCTAATCACTAGAATTTTTATAAAATGTATTAAACATTCTACATCTTTTACAAAATTACTTTTGGAATTAAAAGAATATGTTTAATTCATTATAAATATATGATTTCAAATTTCCAACCAAAAATGGCAAATTTTATCCAGAAAAATATTCCCCACTAAAAGACAAGAAAATCCAACGTTCTGAAGGGACGGCCCCCTTAATTCCTTAGGCGGCCCCCTTAATCATTAAGGGGATCGACCATTAATTAAGGGGACCGGCCACGCTCCAGAATAGTAATTTTCCCCCTATAAATATTGGTTCATCCCACATAATTTTCTTACCTTTTGCACTCCTAAACTTTCTGATCTAGATCCACATTTCTATTCTCTTAATCCTTTGATAATAAGTACATAATTCTTTGTTTCAAAGTGATTCAAACATCATCCTCTCAAGTGCAAGAGAAGAATACTTCTATCCCCCAAGACAAGAAGTATTACAACTTGTTGTGACCTCCACATCCAAGTTATTGGTGCATCATCAAGATTATTTACATAATTCTTTGTGAAGATTGTTGTGAATATTTGATTGTAGATAGTTGTGCTAGGTATATAGATTGTGTGATTAGTTAGTTGTTTGGTGTGAAGAAGAAAAGTTAGGAATTAGAATGTAGTGAAGAAGCTAGGTGTGAAGTTGTTAGTTGTGAAGTAAATTGGTGTGAAGAAGATAGGCGCGAAGTAGTTAGTTGTGAAGTAGATTGGTGTGAAGAAGTTGTGTAGAAGTTGTGATTTAGTTGTGAAGAAGTTGTGGTGTGTAAATTGGTGTGTAAGGTTTTCTCCGCCATAAGGGAGCTTGTTGATATAGTGAAGAAAACTCTTGAGTTAGGTGCTCGGGGAGTGGAGTAGGGCAAGGAAGGTATCCTTGTAGCCGAACCACTATAAATCTCTTGTCTCGCGGTTCGATCTTTCCATCTCTTATTTATTTCATTACTTATCATTGTTATATCTTACTTATTGATAGTTGTTTATATTGTGCAAGACTTGAGATCACATATTATCGAATCTAAATTTTAAAAACTAAGAAAACACTAAAACTATCTTTTATAACAAATTAAAAAGACGTAAAACTATTCAACCCCCCTTCTAGTTTTCCACAATTTTTATAAAACAAAAAGTTTTACTAGCTTATGTTTAACTAATATTAACTTATTTAAGTTACTTAAACTAGTTTATAGCTTATTATAAGGTATTATAGTATATATTTTGTATTTAGTGCATAATTAGGGTTTTAAAAAGAAAACTAGCATGTTTAAGTGATCAAGGCTTAGGCAAGGGTTCCTAGGTGATCTAAGGCATCCTATAAATATCCTAGGACTGAAATTAAGATAGTAGAAGCAAAAATTGAACTTACTTAGCCTAGGGGAGGGTTAATGAGGGCTATTAGGGTTTTCTAGGGCAAAACTAAACTCGACAAGCATGCAAGGCCTAGGTACTCGACTTCTATGTTTCCTAAGACTCTACTACAGCCCTTAGGACCAGAAAGTGTGAGGTGAAGAGAGGTGAAATGGTGTGAATGAAAAGAGAGGGGTACGAGCCCTTTTATAAGGTTGTATGGAGTGATGACCAAGAAAACGGGAGTAGGAGGTGTCGTGGGGGGGGGGGGGGGAGGTGACTCATGGCAGATATATGTGACTATCCTAAGCTACCATGGTGACTAAGACAAGCTATAGGTGGTTCTAGGGTTTGTGTGGAGGGGATGAAGCCGCGGGGTGAAGGTGGTGACAAGTAGGTGATGCAACTACTTGTGTGCTAGCTTATGAGGTGCTAGACTGTGTGATAAGCATGACTAAGGTGCTAGGATAGGTGCTTGAGGTGCCTGAGGTGGTTATGTTTAGGTTTTAATTAATTTAGGTTTAGTTTTATCCTAATTTGGCTTAGTGAGAGATTAGGGTCTAGCTTAGGGTTTAGTGCCTAGATTAGTGTCCTATGAGTTCCTAATGACTAATCCTAGGTCCTAAGAGGCTTATACTAAGTGGTGGTAGCTTATGGTGAAGTTTTGGGATAGTTTAGACCTAAATCCGGGAAGTTATGACCTAGTTATGGTTTTGTGCTTAAGGGACTTATACCTAAACTCTAAGGGGTTGTACTAGGGTCTAAGGGTGCTAAGACATTCTATTGTTCCTAGGGTAACTCATACATAAGCCTTGAATACTTTCAAATTGGTTTATATAAGCATTTAGGGTTTTGTGAACATATAGGCCTGATTAGGGCTTAATTAAGGTTAGATTAGGGTTTTGTGATGAGTTTAGTGTGTTAGATTGGTAGATTGTTTATTGTGGTGTTGTTGTTATCTTATGCTTGACATACTAGAGGTTTATAAGATGTGTGGGTAGAGATATTTGGCTTGTGTGGATACGTGAGCAAGTCTAGAGAGTCATGCTAGTAATGAATGCATATAAAAAGCAAAAAATTTACCTGTGAAATACCTGATATAGGTATTTGTAGTGGAAATGATAGTGATGAATTTTGTGGGTTGTTATAATCAGGGTCACGCCTGACAAGGGAGGAAGCAGGAACTAACATAGTTTCAGGCTCAGTTGTTGTGAGAATGCTTTTGCCTTTATCCTGCTGGTTTGTTGAGGAAATAGTTGTGTCAGGAGGCTGATATGAGGAGATGGGAGTAGCCTGAGTGACACGCTCCCCCTCAGTGTGAGAGGGTTGTCCTCTTGAAGCAACATTAGTAGCTTCTCTTGAAGCAACATCAGTAGCCTTTGGTTGACTTGTGGAGGATTCTGGTGCTTTAGTGGAAGGAGCATCAGTGACTTTCTCCCCCTCAACTGTTGCCGGAGCCAAAGTGAGGGCAAGAGTTGGAGGTCTCACTGATGCCGAGGGAGTGGTACCCTTGAAAGCTTGATAAATCTCAGTCATCATGGACTTGATGTCAGACGTGTCCTGTTGAATAATAGATGCTTTGGCTTCAAGAGACGCCTGAGCACCTTCAATTGCTGTCATCTGAGAACCAATATTCCAGGCCATAGAGGTTGAAGCTTTAGACTGAGCTGCCACAGTTTGTTCCAAGATAGTGAGAGAGGACTTGACAGAGTCCACTGAGGTGCTGAGAGACTGAAGATTGGAGGACTTAATCAAATTTAGTAGCTCAGTGAGGTTCACAGAGTTTTGCTGATAAGTCTCTAAAGCTTGAAGAAGCTTCCTGGTGAGTTCAAGGTCATCCTTGACTGATTTTGAACAGATTTAACCCTTGCATTCAGCTTATTGAGGGATTCAATAAACTGGTTGAGTGATTGGTCCTGAACGATTAACTTAAATCAACCAAAGGTATTGGTCAAAGAAAGTCAAACAGCTCGGGCCAACTAACCAAGGAGTACAGTGTATCCCCGGGTCGTTAAGTCCCGACGAGGCGTGAAATTGTATTTAAAACAAATTTGTGAGCGGGTGAATTTGGATGAAAAAGGGTTATGAGTGATTGAACTAAGGAATATAAGACAAAATAGCTTACTTAGGATATATCAACAAGTATTAAAAACCTAAGTATTTAAAAACGTATTATAAATTAAAAACGTACGTTTAAATTAGAAATAACGTAAACGTACGAAAATAAAAGTGAAATGAGATAAATAAAAGTTCTACAAAAGTGAAAATTATTTTTTTTACAAACCTAATAATAAAAGTAAATTATAGAAAAAAGAAAAAATATTTTTTAAACTTTTTAATTATTTATTATTAATTAAAAGCTATTTATATTAATTAAACTATTTAAACTAAATTAAATTATTATAAATACTAAATGAAAAGTTAAAATTACAAACCTTTTTCTACAAATACTTTATACTAGAAGAAACTTAGAAAAAATATAAAAACTTATAAGTGCTTATAAATAAGCTGTGCAAATATTTAATTTTGATTTTTTAAATTAAACTAATTAGACTAAAATTAATTATTATAAATAGTAAATGAAAAGTAAAAATTACGAAATTTTTTACACAAATGCTATGAAGTATCAGAAACTTAGGAAAAATAATAGGAGGGGGGAAGTACCACGAATAAGCAGTTAAATAAGCTAAAACAGCTTATTAGAGCAAAGGGGGAAAATTTGGGTCAAAAGGAATTGGGTGTAAGATATTAACGAAAAAAGACCCTAGGGCGCATGGTATACAGGTACACCCTATCACCTTCCTAAGGGAGAGGTCTCAGGTTCGACCCCTGACTCTCCCTTTTTGCAATTTTTTTTTGAATTTTCTTTTTACAAAACTTTAAAACAAGTAAAAATAAGAAAGTTTAATAAAGACAACTTTTTTAACTCTTTGAAATAAGCTCAGAATAAGTACCTTTGCTTAACAGAGGGCTTATTAAGCCAAAACTTGATTTTTAACACTAAATAGGCTACAAAAAGCTACAAACTAAATACCAAAGATGAAATAAGCTAAAAACAGATGAAGTAAACTGAAATGAAGCTAAAGAAAAGAGAAAAGAACATGTAATAAGCCAAAAAGTTGAAATAAGCAAATCCAAGTACCCTGAACAACAAGCAGGCCTTTGGTGGCTTGTACAGGCCTGGTTTGGCTTATTAAATAAGCTCAAAAGATCAAACAAAGCCCTGAACCAACAAGTTGAGTCAAAGGGCTTCCCAAAAAGCCCAATAAGTCACAATGGGACCCACTATTTAGCTCACAATGAGCTTATGAAAGGGGCTTGGTTACACACTTACACTGATTGCTCAGTATAACTGAGCTTAATGAGTCAAGGTTGGTGGACCAAAATAAGCAGTTAAGGACAATTTGAGCATATGCATAATGAGATGGAATGACAAGCTATCTAAAATAACAAAGAGCTAAGGCTAAGTTACACAAAGGAACAAAACACAAGCTTATGAAATTGGCTTGACACCCCTGGCACAGGGGAGATTTTCAGCAAATGGACTAAAAGAAGCCCTGGAATAAGCTCAAAAAAAAAATTCTAAAAATTAAAAAAAAAAAAATCCAAGCAAGAAGAGCAACCAAATATTAATATCCCAAAAGCACAAGAGCTAAATACTAAAATTGAGATCAATAAAAATCTTGCCAAGTTGAGATTTCTTATAGCTATGCAATATTTGACTTTTTAAGTAAACACTAAGGATTGACCAAAATGAACTTTGATTAGATCCTAGGTACTAAAAACATGATTATAAGCCAAGAGGTGAGTTAACTAAACTAAATTACCCACTAATGAACCTATATGTATGATTATGCAAGTGTAGAAATCCAACAGTGTATGCATACATGAGATTTTGACTTTTCATTAAAGAGTACTAAGATTTTATGAATTAACTAACTTACTGAGACCTAATGTAGCATGTTTAAACCAAAATCTTACACTGAAACACAATGGGGCTCTTTGCACACCCCTAACCCAAACACTCCCTTATATGCACTAATTATTAACTTTTCAAAGCAAATAAGTGATTAAGGCCATGAAACCTTGAACTAAGCTGACAACTAACTGAGATATGATGATTCAAGCATAAGGACACAGGATCAAACAACAATTTCACACCTAACCATATTATGCAAACAGGACAGTACATATGCTAAAAAGAGCAGACTTGAGATTCAATGAATAAATGACAATAACTAAGCAATAATCTATCATTACTACACCAATTAAGCACAAAAACATGAATAGAGCACTGGTTTAAGCAGTTCTACAGTAATTTACCAAAGAAAAATGAATAAGGCTTATAAAGTGATTCTGTGTGATCCAACCAAGAACAAAGGAACAAACTAATCCTAAAGCCTCCCCTGAGGCACTAAACCATATCTCCTCAGCTTCTTCTCTTCATCTTTTGTGATTTTTTTATTTTATTTTCTCAACTATTTTTTTTTTATGATTTTTGAAATTTTGCATAAAACTTGTTCAAATTATTTCTAAGCTTACAAAGCTTATAAACTACTTAAATAAACTTAAATGAGCAGGGAAGACAACATTGTTAACAAAGTCTAAGCCAAAAGGAAAATTTAAGGATTTTAAGCAAAAATAAAATTCAACAGAAGATTCTTTGGAATTTTTTATTAACCAACGATTGAAATTACACTAATGAGTCTTACATTACAATTCGAAAGCTAAAGGAAACACTTAAAAATAAGAATTGTATTAAAACGACATGGAAATTTAAGTTAAGCTATTCTAAACTACTACTACACTAACTACTCTCTTCTTCTCATTTTTCTTGACTTTTATAGACCAGGGAGATATTCTCTGTCTATCCCACTTCAATATAGACCCTTGGATGGGTTAGAATCAATCCTAGCCATGGAAGTAGTTTTGGCGGGAAAAAGTAGAAATTGAATTGGGTGGGTTAGGTTTGGCAGGTAAGAGTATTAATGAAGGGGTGAGTTGTGGGGGACAAGTAGGTGGGAAGGTGAGTGTTTTGAGGAGGGAGCAGGGGGAGGGTTGGTGTTAAAACCACCCTGCTTTTTGTTTCAGTGAGGGAGGGAAAGGTGAACAGTGAAGGTGGTGTTTGACCGAGGTTTGACCGGGGTGGGTTTTTATTATTAAAAAGGGTGGTGGGGTTTTGGGCTTAGGAGGGAGTTGGGCCAAGGATGGGTTGATCAGGTTGTGTTTTGGGTTTGGATTTTGGATTTATAATATCAAAGGTCCATTTGTATTTTAGGCTAAAAACCACAAGGACCTAAAATGTAAAAACTGCAAAGCTGAGGGACCTGAGATGCAATTCTTCCCAAGTTATCAAAAAGGGCCAAAGTTGCCAAGATGAATAGTATAAGGACCCTTGATGACAAATTCTAAATTTAGAATTCCCGGGGACCAAATGTGTCAACTTTTGAAAGTTGAGGGACCAAACTGCACTTTCTTCAAACTTTTTATCCAAGGACCAAACTTAACAACTTGTGACTTTCCAAGGACCAAGGTTGACTTTTTCATCTAAAGTATTCCTCCAGGGGCCAATTCTGTCAATTTTGGAACGTTTAGGGACTGTTTATGCCAATTTATCAAACTTTGCTCATTTTTCGTCTGTTTTCAATCCTTTTATACCTGAAACCAGTGTTGCAAAAACTGGCCGAATCGGCTGATTAATCAGCGATTAATCGGTAATCAGCCCTGGAACTTGGAGGGATTTCCAAGGTAATCGGCCGAATCAAGAAAATCAGCCGATTGATCGGTCAAAAGTCGCTAATCGGCCCTCGACCGCCTCAGTACCGATTCACGATTTTTGCAACATTGCCTGAAACACATAAAAAGCCAAAGGATATTTGTAGTATAATTAAGCATATTTGTGTGTTTTCAGTCATTTTTATAGTTTAAATGGGTATAAAATGATGAGTATTTACACACTCATCATTGAGGTAAGAGACAAGCTTCGTCAGTGAGAAGTCAATGGATGAGTTTTGTTCCCGAACATCATCATAGAATTCTTCAGCGAAATCCTTAAGATTGAAGTAGTGAACAACCTGCTCAGTATGCATGTTTAAGACTTCATCAGCGACCCCACGAAATAAAGCATTAGTGGCCTTCTTTATGAATTTGACGAAGAATCGCCCAGTGAGAGGAGATGTATCATCATCAGAAGGCTCAGACTCTAGTTGTGAATCAGCAGCTTCATGGTCAGGAGACTAAGGAATTGGTTCAGTGATTTGCTCCTTAGTGTCCATATCATCTCCGGCTTCAAACACTTCTTCCTCACTGTGGAACTCATCATCAGAGAATAGAGCTGTCTGAATGTCTGCCATGGACTGAATCTGCAAAAATGGGTTAGCCGGCTCCTCTTCATAAGAAGACTTGCCTTGGTTTTGGCCAGGTCCTGACCCCTCAATTCTAGCATATTAGGTTTTATCTGCCTGGTCCTTAGAGTCAGTTCCTGAGGAATGCGCACCTTCGGGAGTGGGTTTAGGTTCCATATCAGTGGGTGGTTGCATGCCCCCTAAGTCTTTGTCCCCTGAGGCCCCTTCAGACACTGATGGGTGTTTTTCAGTGGCATCCTTAGGAACCGTGATTGTTGTTTCCCTATCAGCGGTTTGTATATTTCCCTCTGAGTCTTTGGGATGAGTTGTGGTGCCCTCAGACAAAAGCTTTGATTTGCAAATGTCCTCATTAGGCGAATGAATGGTGATGTCCCCCTTTACAACAAGCTTGTACTGGCCTGTTGAAGGTTTAGGGACGTTAACTCCCTGATGCTTGGCTTGTGATTTACCCAAGCCTTTAGCAGGATGTGAATGGGTATGGGACCCCATCTCAGTGGAGTAGTGCTCCCCCACCAAGGATTTATAACCCCTTTCTCCCTGAGACTCTGATTGTGATTGGTCAGAGCCTTTAGCAGGATGTGAGGGTTGAGTTGTTCCTGACCCACTAACTTGTGTATGTCAATAGGGTCTGAAGGAGAGGGTTTGCCCGAAGACACTGAGTGTGATTTCTTAGTATCCTCTGTTGGCGTTTGTTTTGGGGTCAGTGAAGCTGCCACAATATTGAGTGTCTCAGCGGTCCAGGTCAGTGGTTGCCTCCTTTTGCCAGGCTTTGAGATAGAGGATCCAGTGGTGAGCGATCCGGGTTTGACCACCTTCCTGGACCGTTGTCCCTTCTTCTTCTTCTCTCTCTTTGAGAGAGAAGGAATGAGTGATATTTTATCTGCGCCCTGAATAGTAGTCAACATGTAAGTTGTCAAGGCGACTTCTGTGACCTCAGTAGGGTCTCTTGAGTAGTTTTCCTTGTGTAAGACATCAGGTGCAAAGCCCATTACATCAGGCCTAACATACGTAGAGCCCACAGATCCTGAAGCACACAGGAAATGAACCTAGGATAAGACATAAGTTTTTGCCTAGATTTCCTTGTGGTCAGTTTAGTGATGAGGTCTTTGAAGATGAGTTCTCCAAAGTCAAATTTTCTACCCTCCACTAGACTGAATACCATCATTGCTTGAGTGACATTCAATTACTCGGTTGAGGATTTGTTGCCCCCAAGGACTTGAATGAAAAATGACATCAGGATCCTCCATGGGGCAGGGAACCAGGTCTTGACGATTGGGGCCTTAGCTAACAAGGCCCCTGGTGTCACGTCAGGGTGTTGTTTATCATAAGGCGCGAGTTCCAGCAATAAGGCTGTTACTTCATCAGCTTTGGGTAGGGTCACAAAGGTCTCAGTGTAATCAAGGCCTGTGGCCTTAATGAAGGTTTTATAGTTGATAGAGAGGGTTTTCTTCCCATTCAACACCGAGAACTTGATAATAGCATCCTTAGTGACATCAGGTTTTTCAACCATAGATGTACACCATAATTCCCTCAGTAAGTCATGCTATATGACAAAGGGAGTTTTGGTAAAGGCTGTGGAGAGGAAGCAATTTTGAAGAAATTTAACCACACCCTTATAGGCAGGAAATCCTTCAGGGTAGGAGAAATTCCCCACCACATTGTTTTTGGTCATATCCACACTCTCAATCTGGAATTCCACATTGGGAGCGTACTGAATAATTTTAGAAGAGGCCATTTTTTAAAAATTGATTTGAAGGTTTGAAAATGGTCGGAACCTAAAAGTTGGGATGATTTGTGGGTGCCCAAGATGTGGTTGCTAGATGGGTAAAAGACATATATTCAAATATTAAATATAAGTCAGTTACCAACCTGGGACATTTACTAACTAGATACCTAGGGCATTTAGTTTGGCATTGAATGTTACTTTTGGTATACTTGAGGCCCCCTGAATGACTTTTCATTCAGGCAGAGATATCAGAAAGGGTTTCAGTGTGTGTTACTTTCACTGAAAGATGATGGTGATCAGGGACCTTAGAAGATATTTACACCAGGCTGTTTATATTCAATCAGTGGCCTGATTATCTATATCCAACATGTCCAATTCTGCTTTCAATCTTGTGAAAGTGGGTTCATCCAAGGGTTTAGTAAAAATATCAGCCAGCTGATACTCAGTGGGAATGAAGTGTAATTCAATATCTCCATTCATAATGTGGTCCCTGATGAAGTGGTACCTGATATCTATGTGTTTGGTTCTTTGATGAAGGACAGGATTGTTGGAGATGACTATGGCACTTGTGTTGTCACAGAAGGTGGGTACCATCTTATATTGAATGCCATAGTCACTGAGTTGACTCTTCATCCAAAGTACATTTGCATAACATCATGTTGGAGCCACATATTCGGCCTCAGCTGAGGACATGGCCACTGATTGTTGTTTCTTAGTACTCCAGCACACAAGCTTTCCTCCAAGGAATTGACAGGATCCTGAAGTGCTTTTTCTATCCATATTGCAGCCTGCATAGTCTGAGTCAGTGTATCCCTTAAGGTCAAATCCTGAACACTTAGGATAATACAAAGCAAGGTTTGGAGTTCCTTTTAGATATCTCAGGATCTTTTTCACAGCAGTGAGATGTGACTCTTTTAGGCCTGACTAATATTTTACACATAGACATACTGCAAACTGAATATCAGGTCTTGTGGCAAGGAGATACATCAGTGATCCTATCATGCCTTTGAACAAGCTTTGATTCAGTAATTTGCCAGCAAGATTAGGACCTAGGATATTTGGAGGAACCATGGGGTTTTCACTGAAGCACAATCACTGAGTTCATATTTCTTCAGTATGTTCTTGATGTACTTCTCTTAACTAATGGATATGCCTTTGTCAGTCTGTTTGATTTGAAGTCCAATAAAGTAAGTGAGTTCACCCATCATGCTCATTTCAAACTTTGTGGTCATCAGTTTTTCAAATTATTTGCAAAGTTTGAAACTTGTGAAGGCAAAGATGATGTCATCAACATATACTTGAACAAGGATGACATCACTTTTTGTTCTATAGATGAACAGGGTGTTGTCAATCTTTCCTCTGACAAACTTGTTTTGGATCAGGAAAGCTGAAAGAGTTTCATACCATGCCCTGAGTGCTTGTTTTAGACCATAAAGGGCCTTGTTAAGCTTGCAGACATGGTTAGGAAATTCACAAGCCAGGAGATTGTTGCACATAAACATCTTCTTTAATGTTACCATTCAGGAAGGCACTTTTTACATTCATTTGGTAAACTTTAAAGTTCATGTATGTTGCATAAGCTAGGAAGATCCTGATGGCTTCCATTCTAGCAACAGGTGCAAAAGTTTCCTTATAATCAATACCTTCTTGTTGATTATATCCTTTTGCAAAAGTTATGTGATAGGTTTCCTCAGTTTGTTGTCTCCTAGTATTGAACACCCTGAAGGCTTTGGAGACAAGGTAATATCCCAGGAAGTATCCAGCATCAGCTTTGGCATCAAATTTACCTAAGTGATCCTTGTGGTTATGAATAAACACAGGACTCCCAAATACATGAAAGTAGCTAATGTCAGGGATCCTTCCTTTGAATATCTCATATGGGGTCTTATTGTGTCTTTTCACAATGATTGACCTATTTTGAGTATAGCTGGCTGTTCTGATTGCCTCAGTCCAAAAGTGTTTTGAAAGGACTGAGCCATTTAACATTGTCCTTGCTGCCTCGATGAGTGTCTTGTTCTTCCTTTCAGCTACTCCATTTTGTTCAGGAGTATAAGGAGAAGAGAAGTTCTGAGAAATGCCTTTCTCATCACAAAAACACTCAAGGTCATGGTTTTTGAATTCAATACTGATGCGTGCGTTGTGTCATATACAGTATAGTGGTAATTGCCTATTTCAAGTTTTACATTTATATTTAGCCGACTTATCCTATAACACACATACACACACACACACACACACACACACATACACTAACGGACAGTGTATCCGATCAATATGTATATAGTGGTAAGTAGAGTGTCGATCACTAAGAGTGGAACGTAAAGCTTAACTTGTCTATCAGTATTTTAATATCCTAAGTTAGTTTTACAATATAATCTAATGCAAGGGGGTTTAGTCTGAGAGACTAGCATAGTTTTGGTTTAATTAAACAGTAAAATTAAACTAATGAGAACGAATCAGCAAATAGCAACACGTACACAGATAGATAATAGAGACTACAAGAAGACCTCTCCTGATAATTAAGTAACTTGTCAATTGTTTTATTGCTAGTTTTATATGAAGTGTATCATAATCTATTCTCTCTCGTTGGATCGCAAGATATCGGCGAGTAAACCCTTAATGATCACTTATGTCTATCCTACTTATCCAAAGACGTTAGGTTAAATAGGCGAGGGGAAGATATGGCAGTCTACGGGCTCAACTAGACACAGAGGTTATCAAAGCACTAATATAAGTCACCAAAGACATCAACAAATAAACTTTAATTAATGGGAAAGCAATATTAAGGGGAGTGTACGATGTTCCGTAGTCACATATCACAAGCCCATTAATCTTGATGAATTAAAGCGTACTATTACAATAAAACAAAACTACTTAATGAATTAAATACATGCAGGACCTTCTTACAGCTCTAATATCTTTGTTTGGAGTGTGTCTTGTGAAGCCTCTTCGACTGAATTCGTCTCCTTATGGTTATGTTGCACACAAAATTCGTAACAGTCTTGGGGTATTTATACTTTCTGTTTAAGGGTTTGATGCGGCGCATTAAGTAACGAGATGCGGCGCATTGACTTAACTTCGCGTGGGGTCCAAGATTAATATATTCTGGAATATTCGTACACCGCCTTTAGATGCGGCGTAACTTGATTCTTGTATGCGGCGCATGTCCTTTAGCGTCTTGAATTATATCTGGTGAAGTCTTGATAGTGATACGCCGTATGTCAGAAATATGATGCGGCGTATCTGGAGTAGAACAAGCTTGATCTTCTTCGTTGACCAAAGTTTCATATGTGGCACATGCTAGAATTGCATGTGGCACATTCTTCAAAGTCAGGCAATGGTCTTTGAATTCATCTAAGTATAATATTGCGGCGTATCTGTTTCAGAGAGATACGGTGCATCTTCTGGGTTTCAGTAGACTTTTGGCATCTTGCTGTTTTTGCTCCATATTTCGTCCAGAATTGTTAAGTTTCACCAATTGCTTGTTTTTACCTGAGAATTTCTAAAGTAAATAATTAAGTATCGATTCTCATAAATAATATAATAAAACAAGTCAAATAAATAGGATAAATGATGACAATAAAATGTACTTATTTGAGTTCATCAAGTACTATTGTTAGTCCTGATCTGTTTAACTTTGACATCATTTTGATTTTCAATGTTCCTGACAAAGGACATAATTGTATCAGCTGCCTGACTCTTCTTGGTCAGGAAGTAACCCAAGTGGATCTTGAGTACTCATCCACAATGACCAGAGTATATTTCTCATGGTTAATAACCATTGGACTGACATGTCCAAAGAGATCCATGTGAAGGAGGTGAATGCAGCTTTTGATGGAAAAGTTTTGTTTTGTTTTGAAGGAGGCCCTGTGATGTTTTCCTTTTTCACAAGCTGAACAAGGTTTATCCTTTGAGAACACCAGGGAAGGCATGCCAAGAACCTTGTTTTGTTTGGCAAGGTTGTTGATGTTTTTGAAATTAAGATGAGACAACCTTTTGTGCCACAACCAATTGATTGTTTCACTTGCTTTTGTGAAAAGACAAGTTCCATTTTGAGTGAGAGTTGACATGTCCAAGACATAAACATCATCTCTTCTAGGGGCAATCAATACAATTTCTTTGTTGGCATTAAAGGTTGTTCCTCGTTTATCATCAAACTGAACAATGTATTTAGCATCACACGACACTGATTAGATTGTATTTGATACCATTAACATAAGCAATTCTTGTAAAAACTATACCATTACAGTTTACTAAACCATAACCTTCAGTAGGAGATGATGAGTTATCACCAAATACCACCTTGGGTCCTGGTTCTTCCACATATTTGTGCATATAATTCTTCAAACCAGACATACTTCTTGAGCATCCACTATCAAGATGCCAAACAGGATCCCTGGTATGTTTATGCACAAACAGCAAACTGGGTTAGTTTTGCTTGTTGACCCACTTCTTAGTGGGCTTAGGTCTAATGGACCTTTTGAATTTGTTAATGGACTCATGGTCAGTGGTGGAGTGAATAGAGCTTCCACATATCTTGCATTTGATGCTTGAAGAGGACCCAGTTGACTGAGATGTGTCTGTTGTTAGTCCTCTTCTAGCCTAAATGACATTGTCATGTCCTGATGCATCATGGGAAGGGTCTCCACAAATATCACAATAGGGATACATAAGACAATCAACAGGGTGATGGTCATTGGATCCACAGTGAGTACAGGGTTTGAAAGGCTTAGCCTTTTGTTTCAGGGTTTGCTTTGATCCTGAGGCATATTTGTGAGCCTGAGCTTTGTAGTTTGCTTGAGCCTTCAAGGAAGTGGTGTAGGATAAGTGGTCAGAAGTTCTGTTGTGGAAAACTAGAAGGGGGGGGGGGGGTTGAATAGTTTTCCCCTCTTTTTCATTTTATAAAAACTTGGTTTCAAAATGTTGATTCAAATTTATTCAATTGTTTGTTTGAAAAACCTTCAATTAGAGTTTAGTATGAAAACAACATATAATCAATATGATCAATTATAAATGTGAGCTTTTGGATTAGTTTTCAAAACTTAGTTTTATGAATGAAGCTTTGGTCGATCTTTATGTGAATACGTTTTCCTTTTTAAAATCTTAAAACGTTTTGTATCAAATTATCGATTAAGTTAAACTTAACATGAGAAGTGTTAATAATATATATAAGTCCATTAGACCATATCATACAATATATATCCTATCACAATATTAACTTGTAACTACACCACAATCAATCATCATGACAATATAAGCAACAATCAACACATATTTGCAAGCATAGATTTAAAGCGATAAATGCAAGAATAAATGTGAAAAGATAAGAGAAAGAGGATGCAAACCAGACATGATGATTTATAGTGGTTCGGCTACAAGGACACCTTCCTTGCCCTACTCCACTCCCCGAGTCACCTACTCGAGAGTTTTCTTCACTACTCAACAAGCTCCCTTTTGGCGGAGAAAACCTTACACAACTTTTGGTTAGACCATTTAACGACACTAAGCTAAATGTTGAGTTCTAATAGTAGCTAGAACCAATCTCACAACTTCAATCACTACCCAACTTCTACACGACTTCACGACTTCTTCATGGCTTCACGACTTCACGACTTCTTCACTACTTCACAACTTCTTCTATACTCCACTACATATTCACACATCTTCTTCACAGCTACATGACTTCTCCACACTACTACTTCTTCCCACTACTTCTTACTCACTCATAAACTCACTACTAAGTAAGATCATCTTGATCTACTTATTACATAAACATAACTCACAACTTCACATAAACACTAACTAGATCCTAATACATCTTTGGCTTTATAATAGGGAGGATTCTTCTCTTGCACTTTGAGTGGTGAAGGATTGGATCACTTGAAACAAAGACTTATAATATTATGATCAAGGGATTTAGAAGGATGTTTTGAAGGGATTGGGACTGAAAATTTTTGTGCAAAAGGTAAGGAAAAATTGCAGAAATGAACCAGTATTTATAGGTAAAAATTTCTGACAACTGGAGCGTGCCGGTCCCCTTAATTGTATGGCCGGTCCCCTTAATTATTAAGGGGGCCGCCCTACTGAAACGGTCAGAAATCTTTGTCTTTTCTGGTGAAAGTTTATTTGGTGAAAAACTAACTGATTTTGGTTAAAAATTTGAATTCATATATTTGTTATGAATTAAACATTTTCCTTTAATTACCAAAATTGTTTTTCAAAAATATATAACATGTTTATATCATTTTATAAACTTTGTAATGTTTAACTAAAATCCCTTTGATCATAAAATGTATTAGACATTTGTTTGTACATACCTTAAGTGATTGTTGAAGCATACTCGAGACGTTGAGATGTCGAGGCTTGTTGACGTATGAATGCATAGATGAATAAAACGCACCTTTGTGATTCTAGCCCAAACAAGAATCAATTAAAGCAAATCTTCAACTTATGAACCCTAATTAGGGTTTATGTGGATTATAAGAATTACCCCTTACCTTTTTGTAATTCAATCCAAGATATAACCAATAGTGTGGTTATGTCACGTTCTTGTACACACGTACTAATCAAGTAAAAGATTATGCAAGTAATTGAAACACAAAAAGATTTGAGCTTCAAAAAAAATTTGAAACCCTTAAAGATTTAGGGGTGTTCGATTTGTTTTGCAAGAGAAAAGAAGGAGAAGAAAAAACACCAAGAACTATGTGTACAAGAGATGAGAAACAATGAATCTTGTGTTTGTATTTATATTGTATGATTACTTGGAGTCCAAGGCACAAAGGAGGTGCCCCCTTTGTCTTGGCCGATCGGTTTGGAACTCCCCAAGGGATTCCAGAACCTTCTTGACCTTCTAATAATTCATACAATAAACTTTTCTTATTTTTGTCTAACGGTCGTTAGCCATTCTCTGTTAAATACTAACGGTCGTTACTCATTTTGTGTTTATTAATAATTATATATAACATTTATAAATAATTATTCATTTACTCTTCATACGTAAAGTGTGCAATCCCGTGATCTCGAGTTTGATCCTAACACACATCTATTATTTTATGTGTATAAAACTAACAAAAACACATACGACTATGCGAGTGCCTCTCAAAGTCCTTATGAACCTTCTGCGGCAACCCCAAATACTTTCTCAAACACGAAATGCTCTTCCTCTCAACTGAAAGTTCAACAAATAAACATAACAGCTCATGAAGCAAACCCACGACCCGTTTCACATCAACATTACTATTATGGCACAAATTTTTCATACGGTGAAACATATGAAAGTTTTTGAAAACCATCCAACCAATCCAAAATCTTTTCACTTTTCGAAACCGATAACCCCTTCAACCCATCACCTATTTACACAACCTTAAAACATCCATCAAAACCCCCTTCCACATTACGCAAATAATCATCCGGTAAACCCATGTACCACAACATACCTTTAATTACTTACAAAGGCAACCTATTCTCAACACTCATAAGCACAAACTTCATTAACCTCTCTTCTAACTCATCTTTAATTAAAATCCCTATAAACACATTATTCTTATAATTTACCGGGGTAGTGTCCCCTTTACCCAAAAAATAAATACATTGTTCTTCATCATTAAGCTTAATTGACTTAGGGGTCAACCTAAACTGAGGCAAATTATACTACGGACCCGTACTCTTCAAATACAGACTGGTACATTCTAAGAAGCTTAGAAACCTTAAAGGGTATATCAAATTGTAAACATTTTTTAGAAACATCAGAGATTGGGAAGCAACCTTGTGGTGATGCAATGATACAGTTCTTGAGGGCAAATATGGGTATGTTAGAAACTGAGTGTTTGTTGTTTAAATTTTAAACGGAATAACATCATTCGTATTAACCATTTTAAAGAACAAAACTAATGCCTCCCTCTCTTCACCCAAATCATAAAATTCTTCTTAATAAAAGAAGCTTCATTCGGCTTAACTAATATATTGATACTTCTTCCATGTCTACCCAAACAAAAGGGATATGATCTGGTTTGCTTATATGAAAGCAAATACAAAGTTGCGTCAATCTGTCGACAACAAACGAGCTTAAGTTTTACACGCGACTCAATGTAAATTGCTGTCATTATCAAGTGGTCGTACATAACTTTACCATTTACTATGATCTATCTTTAATTGTACAAATACTCCAGATATATTAAACCTTACTATTAGTTTCATTAGGAGGAAGCTTTGAACCCCTCACTACTGCCAGTACGCTTTCTGGCTTGCAACTAAATTTTCTGTTCACATCACTTTTCATTGTTTTGTATCTGATGGTATATTCAGTATACCGTTTTCGTTCGACTCGGTAATATAGTCATGTCATTTCGTTTGCATATAATTAGAAAAAGTATCAAAAACTAACTGAGCATGAATGACGCCTTTAAGAAAAGCTCTATTGTTGTAGTCGTTGCCTTAGAAACACTCCTTTTGACAATATACTGTTAGTCTGTTACTCATCTTTGTTGTTGGTTTATCTTGTCTTTGAGCTTTTTCAACTTCTTCTTTAATTTGAATTTATCTTGTCACACCTTTCATCATCTCCTATTTTTTCGATCATCGCATAGTTCTTTCTTCATTGTGACCAACTGCAAACTCTCAACCGACAAGTATTAACTTAATATATGTCTAATTGTGTTATAAGCAATTTTTCACACATATACAATTCAGAGAATGAAATACTTTGTGTGTTTGATGATACCTGTAGATTTAAAGAAATAGAATAATATTATTAATAACAATAATGGCTCAATGTCTAAATTAGCAAGTTATGTAGAACATAGAAGGTTACCTACACATATTCTTTAGAAACTTTCTAGGCCATGAGCATATGATTTCAACAATTTCTTCGTTTCACCTCTATAATCAAGTGTAGGATAGTGTTCGTCAAGATCAACAATCAATAGCGACATCTTAACTTATAAACACAAACAGGCAAGGACCTTAAACACTTAACACATGAATTGGAACAAATTCTTAAGGGTGAAAGATACATGAGGCTAGGTAAAAAGAAAAACGAATGAAAACTACAATAATAATGATATGGGTAAGAAAATATGTGTATAATACATCAAGGTTATGATATATATATATATATATATATATATATATATATATATATATGCTTCATTACTCGACCGTTACCCAACAGTTGGATTTTAAATGTAAATACTCATAAATGAAAAATCATAATTCAATCGTTAACAAACGATCATATTTCGGATGTATACCGTATAAAATAATGTTAGTAATGACAAGATGAAAGAGTGGCCGTTGGCCAACGGTCATAAAAATAAATCCTACTTTCAGAAAGAACCACTCCTGAAAACTACTATCAAATTTCATTATGATAGAACCAACGGCGAGATGGGTGCTGCAGATTGAACTTGAGGCATTTGACCAAAAAAGCTTGTTTTACATTATACACTATTTAAAAAAATAAAATAAAATACAGTATGATTCTTATCACAGTAACCAATATCAGCATCAAGAACTGTAACCAGCCATAACATGAGAATTAGAGTGGCAAAATGGGTCAAAGCGTGTACCGATAAAGCATGCTCACCTAAAAAATAGGTCAAACATCCATTTCAAACCATCTTTTTCAAAATATATTATAAACAACGTATTATTTAATTTGAAGTATTAAAATCTATCACAAGGGAATGGGTGAAAAACGTATCCTAAACTTTTTAATTCCAGACAAGTATCATTATTATGCTAACACTCGATTTTGTAATCATCACTGATACTCGATACTCTGCATATTTAAAAATAAGAAAGGACTAGAAGGGTGAAGGGTCGACCCAACCTGATCTGACACATTTTGACCAACAATATCTTGAGCATTTGTTTAGATTTAACCATTTGGACTATTGTTCCGGCCAAAATAAACACAAAAGATCAACACATATTCATATAAACCCCAAACAAGAGCATGACAGACTGTGTCGGGCATATTTCTACTTCTATTTCCAAAGACATTATAAAATAAGGCTTGATAGCACCATACAAAGTAGTTGTATTAATTGAAACTATTATCTTTTTATAAATTTATAAGAATTTGAGAACTGTATACAGAAAGTTTTGACCTTCCATCAAAAAGATCATCTTCACCCAAATCCTACTTCAAAGTCAATGATTGATTCTGCAACCTTCTATTCTTCAAAATAACTTTCGGTTCCTTCACCAAAGCATTGTAGGTCGTCCTAACCTTAGCAAGAGGATGAGCTCTATAGAAATTTCATCATATTAATACACCTCTTTTAAAATCCCAGTACACGTATTATTCCTCAAAGACTGCTAAAACACATGATGCGTCTATGCGAGTGATTCTCAAACGCCTTATGAACCTTCTGCGACAACCTCAAATATTTTGTCAAACACAAAACACTCTTCCTCTCTACTGAAAGTTCAAAAAATAAACTTAGCAGCTCATGAAGCAAACCCATGACCCGTTTCTCAGCCACATCACTATCCGGGCACAAATTTCTCATACGGTGAAACATATGGAAGTTTCTGAAAACCATCCAACCAATCCAAAATCTTCGTCCTTAGCCTCAATCCTTTATATGTATACAATGGAATCAAAATAGCCTCTAAATCTCATACGGTGAAACACAAATCGGACAAAGAACCATTTCATGATCGAAAAAATAGGAGATGATGAAAGATGTGATGAACTATAATACGGATTAAAGAAGGATACATGTCCCAAACCGAGGGTATATGTCGTCAACTGGGGAGGAATCAAGAAGGGAAACGAAGCAGAAGGGTTTGTATTGAAGAGTGGTTTTGATCAGATGGCGGTAGTAAATGGAATAGTACTCTTCACTACGAACCCTTCTGCTTCATTTCACCTTCTTGATTCTTCCCCAGTTGACGACATATGCCCTTGGTTTATCCTTCTTTAATCCGTATATATAGTTCGTCACATCTTTCATCATCTCCTATTTTTTCAATCATGAGATGGTTCTTTCTTCCTTGTGACTAACTCCAAACTCTCAACAGATGAGTATTGACTGATTTAATATATGTCTACTTGTTTTATAATCAATTTTCAACACATATACAGTCTGGAGAATGTGATGCTTCGTATTTTTTATTATGCCTGTCGATTTAAAGCAAAAAAATAATATTATTAATAACAATAATGGCTCGATGTCTAAATTATTAAGTTATATAGAACATGGAAGGTTACCTTCGCACATCTTCTTTAGAAACTTTTTGGGCCATGAGCATATGATTTCAACAACTTTCTTCGTTTCACCTCTATAATCAAGTGTAGGAGAGTAATCGTCAAGATCTACAATCAATAGCGACATCGTAACTTATAAATACGAACAAGCAAGGACCTTAAACACTTAACACATGGATTGGAACAAATTCTTTAGGGTGAAAGATACATAAAGCCAGGTAAAAAGAAAAACAAATGAAAGCTACAATAATAATGATATGGGTAAAAAAATATGTGTATAATACATCAAGGTTATGATGTATATACATATATATGCTTCATTACTCGACTGTTACCCAACAGTTGCATTTCAAATGTAAATACTCATAATTGAAACATCATAATTCGATCGTTAAAAAGCGGTCATATTTCGGATGTATACCATATAAAAAAATGTTAGTAATGACAAGATGAAAGAGTGGCCGTTAGCCAACGGTCATAAAAATAATTCCTGCTTTCAGAAAGAAGCAGTCCTGAACTACTATCAAATTTCATTATGATTGACCCAACAGCGAGATGGGTGCTACAGGTTGAACTTGATGCATTTCTCCAACAAAACCTGTTTTACATTAGGTATTTTATTTAAAAAAAAAAAACATATAGTGTGATTCTTATCATAGTAACCGATGTCACTACCAAGAACTGTAACCAGCCACAACATGAGAATTAGAGTGGCAAAATAGATCAAAGCGAGTACGGATAAACATGCTCACCTAAAAAACAGGTCAAACCCTTATGTTAGACTGTCAAGTGCTAACAGTTTCAAATTCATTGTAAACAACGTAATATTTAAGTTTAAGTATTAAAATCTATCACAAGGGCTATGTAATGGGCGAAAAACAGTAAACGCTTACAACGTCACTAAACCTTTTAATTCCAAACAAGTATCATTATAAACCTAGGCTTGCTAGCACTATATGAAGTAGTTGTATTAATTAAAACTATCATTCTTATAAATTACTAAGAATTTAAGAACTATATACAGAAAGTTTTGACCTTCCATCTCAAAGATCATTTTCACCTATTTCCTACTTCAAAGTCAATGATTGATTCCACAACCTTCTATTCTGCAAAATAACTTTCGATTCCTTCACCAAAGCATTGTAGGTCGTCTTTGCTTTAGCAAGAGGATGAGCTCTATAGCCATTTCATCATATTAATACACCTCTTTTAAAATCCTAGTACACGTATTATTCCTCAAAGATAGCTAAAAAGCATGCGACTATGTGAGTGCTTCTCAAACGAAGCAAACCCATGACCCGTTTCTCAGCCACATCACTATCCGGGCACAATTTTCTCAAACGGTGAACATATGGAAGTTTCTAAAAACCATCCAAACAATCCAAAATCTTCATCCTTAACCTCAATCCTTTAGTCATATACAACGGAATTGAAATAGCCTCCATTTTGCCACCACTATAAATCTACTCCTCACTGCATTCTTTTGAATTACAGACAAAATCTTGTCACTTTTTGGAAACCGCTAGCCCATCACCCATTTCCACAACCTCAAAACACTCACCTAAACCCCCTTCCACAATACGTAAATAATCATCCGGTAAACCCAAATACCACAACATACCTTTAATCACATTCAAAGGTAACCTATTCTCATATTCACCAGGTATAATCCCTCTACACCGCAAAAGAAAAGGCATCCTTTTTTCTCAATGCTCATAAGCACAAACTTCACCAACCTCTCTTCCAATCATCCTTGAAATCCCTGTAAATCATACTCGGGTCCTGTAAACTCTTCAAAAGCAAAGGGGAACATTCTAAGAAACTTTGCCACCTTAAATGATATATCCAATTGTAAACCTTTTAAAGAAACATCAGAGATTGGGAAGAAACCTTGTGGTGATGCAATGATACAGTTCTTGATGGCAATTATTTGTTTGAGTTAGAGGGACTCGTGGATTGATTCAATTGTGTCGAAGTATGAATTTTTTTTTCCATTTCATGTGTACATATATTTGTGTAATTGTGTTTCTGGGTGTGTTGGAAACTGAGTGTTTGTTGTTCAAACAGCGTAAATTGTGAACTTGAAAGTTGAAACTGTAAAGCTTAACGGCATAACATCATTCGAATTAAACATTTCAATATATATATATATATATATATATATATATATATATATATATATATATATATATATATATATATATATATATATATATATATATATATATATATATATATAAGCACTACCACCTCCCTCTATTCACCCGAATGATAATGCCTCCTAATAATCACATTCCAAGAAACCTCATTCGGCTTACATATCTCATAAAGCTTCCACCTCGCATTAATCGACAACCAAACTCTAACTTATGTCCAAGTTTTGTTGACTTTCTTTGTATTGTTCTTGTCCGGGTTTTTCTCTCTCTAATCGTCTTGTTTGAAGATGAGGAAAATGTCATTTGTTTGTATCGTTTTTTCTTTGTGGTTCAATATATAGTTGCCTTTCTAAAAACATCAACAACCGAACTCGCGATAATCACATTCTGATAAAAGCAATACTTTAAAAAAGCTCCATATGTGGATCCCTTTACTCAGGGTGGCCTAGTGGCAAAATGGCTTGTGACAATCACTCTAAAATGTGTGAGGTCTCAAGTTTAATTCATGCTAGCTGGAATTACCTGGTTTGAGTCTGTGTGGTGGTGGATTCAAATCCAGTGGATTACTCGACCAAAATTTTCAAAAACCATTGTTACCCAAAAAAAACCGTCACAAAACTAACCTAATTCCAAAAAAAATAATAATAAAAATAAAAAAATAAAAATAAAAAATAAAAAACATCTCAATCTGTTCATCACCAAAAATAACCTTAATCCTTCATTTTCAAACCCATTATGCGTATACGTTGAAATCAAAGCATTCAAGAGCTGCCATCTTTTTGAGGCATCTCATCAGACAATTCACGTGCGTCATCCAGACACCCACATTTCCCATAGGCTTTCAATAGCTCTTGTAAGTGAAAAAAATATGGGGTTGGATCAGAAGTAGATGTGGCAATTTTGCCCAAAATAAAAAAAAATGGCTAATTTGAGCAAATTTGTAAAAGATTTTGGCACATTTAGCCTCATTCTTTTTTTGAAATGGGCATATATTTCCCATTTAAAAGTTAATAGACAAAACGGACACATATTTTCTCTCAATTAGAGAACATTATAATTTGTTTTATAGAAAAATATATAGATATAATATATTTAACATTTTAAATATAAATTTGAGGTGTACGTTTGAGGAATTTGTAGAAACTAGAAGGGGGGTTGAATAGTTGATGTGTGTTTATTCACACATCCTTTTTAGGCCTTAAATCAGACCAAATACACCAAATACTAACAAAATATGCCAAGAGAATGTGTGTTTTTGTATTTGTGTATGTGCAGGTACGGATATATGAAAAATGGACAAAATCAAAGCTAAAGCTGACAAAAACGAGCAAGAGAATGGAAAAAGGTCAAAAGCCGGAGCCGGGGAAGCTTAATGATCAAAGAAAGCTTAAAATGTCAATGGAAGTCCTCAAAGATTCATAAAGTTGCAAGATTGGTCCCTGGTCAAAGATTTGAAGAATTGGCAATTTTAGTCCCTATACTTTCAGGAAATTACAAAAATAGTCCCTTGGAAGAAAAGTCAAAAGTGGTCCTTAATGAATCAAAGAATTACAATATTGGCCTTGGGAGAAACTTTGAAAGATTTACATATTTGGTCCCTGGAATTTTCTGAATTACAACATTGGTCCTTGGTGAAAATATTACTCCTTAAATCCTAATAATAATCCAATCCATAAAACTACCTAAGTCCAAAACCAAACCAAAGCCCAACACCCCACCCATTTTACTCTTACCCGTCCACCCTTTAAACCTGGTCAACCCTGGACTACAACCCGGTCAACATAAAACAAATAAAAATCCCAAACCGTTTACCCGCCCCCCCCCCCCCCCCCCCCCAATTTTATACTTAACCAGAAAACTAGAAACCTAGTTACTGTTCATGAGCGTAAAATCCAAATTAACAGTGAGTAAGGGTACGGAGGTCAATATACGAAGGATTCTAGTAGACCCTAACATGGCAGACCTGCCATGTCAGTAATTTGTGTGAAATAACTCGTCAAATGATTGGGCATATGATGATCCAAGGGCTAAGAATTGAGGATTGAAGGCCAAGGTTAATCCAAGGGATGAGATGAGCTCAAACAAACACAAATTCATGCCGATCAGTGACGTGGATTGCTAGAAGCTTCACCCCAAGCTCAAGCCTCAAGTATAAATACCCACCCCCTCCTCAGTCATTGAGATGTAGTTTTCTGAGTGTAGGATTTTAATATAGTTTGTGTTTTATTTTATGTTTCCCTTATTGTAATCTCATTTAAGCTTTTGTACTCAATTTATTAATATTTATATAATTCAGTTTTTTTTAGCTTATTGTCTTATTTTTTTTATTTTAATTCCTGTCTACTTAGTTTAATTCAGTAATACTTAGTTAATTTCAATATTTCATTTAAGTGTTTGTTTTACTTGGATTGAGAAAAAACCAAAAAAAAAAAAAAAAAAAAGAAAAATTAGAAAAATAAAATAAAAAAATTAGTTTCAATCTTCATTAAGCTTAATTTCTGTTTGTAAGCTCATATAAGCTCTTCAATAGCCTACTGTGAGTATTACTTAGATCTGTTTTGTTCAAATTTTCTAAATTATACAAAAGTCAAACAAGGAGTCCATTTGGCCTGTCAAAAGACAGGCAAGCTTAGTGAACCCCCTCTGTTGAGCTGAGGGGGCTTGTGCTTTGTAAGTTCCATTAATTTTACCTTTGAATTGCATCAGTAGAATAATCAGTAGTGTAGCTTTGTTTGTTACTAGTTTCTGTTTCATAATAATTGTTGCATCATTTTATTGTTCTATATTGATGCGTGGGAATTGCACCAGGCTTTACCTCTCGAGGGATCTCGAGAAGCTTACAACCCCCACCAGGCAGTGTACCTGATCGTTGTAGTATAGTATAGTGACAAGTACCGGGGGATTGATCGTTCAACTCAGGAATAGTGTCGCTAGGATTAGAAAACCTAAGAACTAGGTCTAGAGGTGAGGGATGATTCTTTTTGTATTTTTATGTTTTATGAAAAGCAATTAAAATCTCGGGTTTTTGGAAGAGGGGCGGAATTAGTTGCTAGTCAACTAACCCAAAAACTAAGATGCAATCAAAATAAAATAACAAAAATGAAAATAAACTAAATTAAGGTAGTGGTGTGAACAATATATCGGAGAATTGTGTTTACTTAGATTTCACTACTCTCTAGATATCTTTTACAGGTTAGTTACTTGTTACAGTTGCGTGGATGATAGATTGTATTCCTTAATACCATTCATGGGGTGGCGTACTTACTTCCCCAATTCTATAAGCTCCTACTTCACTCCTATGTCGAGCCGGCTAAGAAGCTCCTAACATGAGATCACTAGAATTCGCTCATGCATTAAATATAACCATAAAAACCTAGTACACATCGGTTCATGTTTCTTAAGACGTTCAAGCAAGTTACACAATGGAGATCTGCCAGTTTTCTTAAGCCTAACATTGAAATCATTCATCCATTACAACTATAAACAAGCAATCAACCTATAATCAACATCTAGGTTTCATTACATCTAAGCAAACACACAAAAGATCTAGCCTAGCATGTTAAAATCAAGACAAGTGTAAGATATATTCAAACAACACATAGACATATTGAATGAATTGAAAGAAAACTTATCTCAATTGAACATGAAGGGTTTCAAGGGGTGAAAACCCTTGAAAATACTGTTACAAATGAGCTAGGGTTTATAAAGTTCGGCCCTAGAATTCTCCACACAAGTTTCTCTCTAATGAATGAAAAATAGAAAAGTATATATAGATTTTAGGAGGTGACGGCGTCAAGAGGAAAAATCTGATGCCGTCATCTCGCCGCCAATAAAGTTCTCGGACTGCCTAGATCTATAGCTGACGCCGTCATGTATGTTTTTGCTCTGGGCCGTCACCACATTTACTCTTGACGCCCTACTTCTGACGCCGTCACGTTTTCTCTGGTCCGTCATCCATTTTGCTCTTGACGCCGTCATAAAATTCTTCTTGACGCCGTCATCTACTGTTCCCAGCAAGGAAAATTAAGACTTTGCCGTTTTCTTCACTTTTATGGTCCAAAAACGTCCAAAATGCTTCCTTTTCCAGAATTCACTCCCAAAGTACCTAAGATCACAAAAAGAACGATTTAGGGCAATATTTGATCAAATAAATTCCAATTCCGGCTTAAATGACCCCCTAAAAACGGTTCATTTTTCGCCTCATCATATACCCTTACACTTGAGATTTGCTTGTCCTCAAGCAAATGCGCTTTTATTCTAGTCAAAATACAATTTAGGGGTCATTTAACACTAATATAAAAGTAATTACAACAAATAATCATTCCACTAAAGACCAAAGACAAGCACGGAGGTCATACACTAGCACATCACAAATAGTGTTTAGATACTCACATCTCTCGGGTGTAATAAAGTATATATCACAATATGGAAATGGAAAACATCTCTCACTACCTGTCATAGCAAAATAGATTACCATAGGCTTGGGAAAGGATCAAACCTCCACCACATGGCATAAGCACCTAGGATAAACTATCAAAGAGGTCTTTTAAAGGGTTGTAATGTTAGGTGTAGGGATATGGAATACATGGTTTTGTTGGATATAGGCATTCTTTACTGGTGGCGAGCTAATCATCTTGGTTAATTACATGTACAATATGGCGTTGCTAAGCCAAGACTAGACTCGACTTAAGCTAATAAATAAAAAATAACAAAAACATAAAATAAACATAGAATGAAACGGGATGGTAGTCCGTATGTTTTTTCTCTTTTCTTCTTTTTCTATTTTTTTTCTTTCTTTTTCTTAATTTTTTTTTTATTTTATATTATTATTATTATTTTTTTTTTTTTGCATACATTCTTACCCTACCATCCAAAATAATACATCATAGGGAATGAACATTCCCCTTACACTTGAATTTTTACATGCTTTACAAAAAAACTAATCTAATGACTCGAATTAAGATAATCAAAACACTTAGAGTACTTTTAAGATTAACGCACGTATGGGGGTAATAAATGATGTTCTTCCCCATTACTCCATAATAATAGTACTTTATCCAATTGTCCCAATCGTCCCAAAACAATATGTACAAGGATATGACTCGACTTAGCAACCATGTAATTAATTAGATAATTAACTAAGGGTTTAAACAAATAACAATAATGCACTAAAGATGAGTGCATACATGGAAGGCTAAGGCGATTTGGGTGTACATTTAAGTGGGGTGTGACAAATTCTTCCTTTAAGTAAGATGCTTAAAGTTAGAAACGAAAAGATAGGCTCGGAGGGGTGTACTAGGGGTTTCGTGTACTAAAAATGAGTACAATGCTAAGGTGTGGGAAAAATTAATTGACTTAACTAGCCAAGTAATATGACTTAAATGGTCAAGAAATTATGATACGAGTTTAACACAAGGGTGATCCTAATGCCTCTTATCATGTAGTAAATCCTACTACACGAATGTAGTCTCACTAGCGGTCTCGGGATGCATCACTAACGCAAGTTCTAGAATCTAAATGCTACCGATACACTCATAAGCACTAATAGTAAATGCTTTTCCTATCAAATCTAAAGGCGAACCTCACATATTTGGGTGGAAAATTTTTCTGAATAGTACGGTTTTGTGCTAGTCATACAATCTCCTATCCATGAGACGCTTGCTAAGGCTAAAGTTTCACTCTTAAATGTTGTAAAAAATTTTAAATTTGGCGCTAAAATTACACTAACAAGTATTTCTCATAGTTTTATTACACATCTACCCTCAAACAAACAAACTCAAGCGAAAGTGTATCCCATGAGGTATCATCATTTTACCCTCCCCTTACACTTAGGATGAACATTGTCCCCAATGTTCAAGTAAAGAATGTAAAATTGAAATAGGTAAAAGAATGAAATCAAATACTCCCCTGATTCGCTCGGTATGGATAGTATGGTAACAAGGTTAGATCTTCCTCCAAGAAAATGAACAATCAAAGCTTCCCTTCCAGAATATAAATCATCTTCTTGTCAAACATAACCTGTTAAACCTGAGAAAACAAACAAGGCAACCTCGCGTAAAATCGGCGGCAATCTATATATGATAACAAATCCTAGAAAACAAAGTAAGATATAATGCTTGTGGAATGATGTTTGCAGATTTCCTGGAGATTATAAAACTAAAGATTCAACAAAAACCTTAAGACTCCGTTAGAAAAACAAAACTGGTAAAATTTCCAGATTTTTATATGTGACGCCGTCAGGAATTTCTTCCTGACGCCGTCAGAAGTGACCTGCAGAAATTCTTATGTTAAGTTTCCGGAAAATTTCTGGAAAAACCTTGTCCTACTTCCTGGAAAATCCTGCAAAACATCATTATGACTCGATACAAGCATTTGACTCTAACAAATACAAATATACATGTACACTTAATATTGTGGATAATCATGATTGGTTTTGTTTCTTAAAAACATATTTGGGGTTTCCCCTTACACTTATCTTTCGCGAAATACCTTTGGATGAAGTTAAGACTAAGCCAAACAACAAAATAAAGTATTTTCACCATTTTAGTTGAAACATGATCTACCAACAATAAAAATAAAGCATGCATACGGAAACAAATAACAATCAAACAATATAAAAATCACACAAAACATGGGTTGCCTCCTAAGAAGCGCTTTTCTTTATTTACGAGTCTTGTAGCTAGACTCAAGGTCATAGGTTACTACGTGACCTCATCGTTGGTTTCACTCTCCAGGTCATCTCCTATATTAGTTTTGTATTCCGGACCTAGTTGCAAGCATTCTTTGTAGAAACCAAGCATCCTATTCATCACATACTCTACTCCTCTACGTCTATCCTCATCATTCCTATAGTAAGCCGCTTGTTTGTGTTCATTTTCTATGTTCGATAGGAGGCGGTATTGTTCAATCTTATAGGGCATTTGGTAGGCATTCTCATCATTCCCTTCCTTAAACCTAACTATACCTAGAGTCGGATCATAGCTCATCTTAGTGGCCTCAACGAACGGTTTTCCGAACACTACTTGACTTAGGCAAGCATCAATCACAGGACGAGTATCCTCTACTATCATAAAATCGGTCTCATAAGCGAAATTTCTGACAATCACATGCAATCCTTTCACTCTACCTACAAAATTACTTATCAAATTCTTGTTGGGCATCATCCTATAACCAAGTTGTTTCTTCATTACCCAATTATAATAAGTCCTAGTCATGATGTTTATAGGAGACCTAGGATCTATATAAGCTTTCCATACATGCATATGCCCAATGTTGCATGGTATGTTGATGTTAGAGGGGTCTCCCATTTTGATAAGGGGTGAACCAAGGATATATGGTGTCTCGGGATCATCGAATAAATCCTTATGATATTCCCGTTCTTCCTTGGTGGGCAACTTATCAAAGTACTTTTCTATGTTTTCTACTTCCTCTAACTTCTCTCCCTTATCAACCTCAACTTCCTTAATTTCATCCCTAGTCTCGGTGTCTACTCCAACTTCATCCTTGTCACTTTCTTCTATCTCCTTATCAATTGGTTTAACGGTGACAACATTGACAAAGTGGACGTGTTTGGATGACGAGGGGTCCTTAGTTTGGATTCCGCTATTGGCGTCCCTAGTGTCCTTCCTAGGTGTAGTTAACGCTTGGTTGTTGAGGGCTTTCAACAAGTTGTCAATCTTATTGGTCATCTCCGTTTGTTGTTGGTTGAATTCGGTTTCAAACCTAGCTATCCGAGCTTCTTGAGATGCCATAAACTTGGACATCAATCCTTCAAGATTTTTGGTACTACCATAGTTGTTAGAAGGATTGTTGTTGAAAGTACGGTTGGAGGGTGGACCGTTTGGTTGGTAATGATTAGGCGGATTGGAAGAATTGTTTTGGTTTTGCTTCCACCTAAGGTTTGGGTGATTTTTCCAAGAAGGGTTGTAGGAATCACCGTATGGGTTTGGCTCGGGTTTAAAAGTGTACCACTTATCTCCCGCTTCGTCGGTACGCGAGGATGCGTAGTCCGCAAAAGCTTTTCCAGGGTGTTCCATGCAATCACGAGTGTCATGGGGACCACTACATAATTCGCATGAAGAAGTGATTTTGTTCACTTGGCTTGAAGGCAAAGATATTGCCTTGACCGTTTTGTTCAAATCACGGGGATCATTCCAACTTTCGTTGTCATAGAGAGCAAGATCTTCTATGAGTTCCCATGATTCTTCCGCACTTAGATCACGTAGCTTGCCACCGGCCGATTGGTCAATGGTTCGCCTTGTGGAGAGATCGATGTGGTCATAGAAGATTTGGACTTGGAGCAAAAGATCTATGCCATGATGAGGGACTTTTTGGAGTAAGTCCTTGAAACGAGTCCATGCTTCATATAGAGTTTCACTTTGATGTTGTTGGAACATCAAGATATCATTTCTAAGCTTGGTAGTTCTCCCCGGTGGGAAAAATTGAGCAAGGAAACGAGTGGTGAGATCATCCCAGGAGGTGATAGATCCCGCGGGTAAACGCTCAAGCCATTGACTAGCTTGATCACGTAGAGAGAATTGGAATAGGCGTAATCGGGTCGTCTCTCTAGTTGCAACATCTAGGTCTATGGAATCTACGATTTTAAGGAAGTCCTTGAGATGTTGATTAGGATCTTCTGAACGAAGTCCATGGAATGCACATCCGCTTTGCACCAACCGGATGGTGTCGGATCGCAAGGGAGACACATTGGCTCCTTGGGTGAGCTCAATGGTGTTTCGATAGCCTTGGTGGCTAGGTCGGGAGTACTCTCCTTGGTTTCGGGGCCTAAGAGGTTGGTTTGCTAGTGGTGGGTTTTGTGGGTGGTCTTGTTGTGGTGGGTTGATGGGTTCAAAGATGTTACCACCTTCCATGATGTCGGATGGTAAAGGTTACGAACAAAAGCACGAAGAAATAAGATAGACTAAAGAAAACCTAAAAAAATAAAAATAAAATCTTACTAGAAAGGAATCTAGCAAGTAGACCTAATAAAAAGAAATCCTAACCTAGACAATAACTATTCCCCGGGCTGCGGCGCCAAAAACTAGAGGCGTGGGAATTGCACCAGGCTTTACCTCTCGAGGGATCTCGAGAAGCTTACAACCCCCACCAGGCAGTGTACCTGATCGTTGTAGTATAGTATAGTGACAAGTACCGGGGGATTGATCGTTCAACTCAGAAATAGTGTTGCTAGGATTAGAAAACCTAAGAACTAAGTCTAGAGGTGAGGGATGATTCTTTTTGTATTTTTATGTTTTATGAAAAGCAATTAAAATCTTGGGTTTTTGTAAGAGGGGCAGAATTAGTTGCTAGTCAACTAACCCAAAAACTAAGATGCAATCAAAATAAAATAACAAAAATGAAAATAAACTAAATTAAGGTAGTGGTGTGAACAATATATGGGAGAATTGTGTTTACTTAGATTTCACTACTCCCTAGATATCTTTTGCAGGTAAATTACTTGTTACAGTTGCGTGGATGACGAATTGTATTCCTTAATACCATTCATGGGGTGGCGTACTTACTTCCCCAATTCAATAAGCTCCTACTTCACTCCTATGTCGAGCCGGCTAAGAAGCTCCTAACATGGGATCACTAGAATTCGCTCATGCATTAAATACAACCATAAAAACCAAGTACACATCGGTTCATGTTTCTTAAGACGTTCAAGCAAGTTACACAATGGAGATCTGCCAGTTTTCTTAAGCCTAACATTGAAATCATTCATCCATTACAACTATAAACAAGCAATCAACCTATAATCAACATCTAGGTTTCATTACATCTAAGCAAACACACAAAAGATCTAGCCTAGCATGTTAAAATCAAGACAAGTGTAAGATATATTCAAACAACACATAGACATATTGAATGAATTGAAAGAAAACTTATCTCAGTTGAACATGAAGGGTTTCAAGGGGTGAAAACCCTTGAAAATACTGTTACAAATGAGCTAGGGTTTATAAAGTTCGGCCCTAGAATTCTCCACACAAGTTTCTCTCTAATGAATGAAAAATAGAAAAGTATATATAGATTTTAGGAGGTGACGGCGTCAAGAGGAAAAATCTGATGCCATCATCTCGCCGCCAATAAAGTTCTCGGACTGCCTAGATCTATAGCTGACGCCGTCATGTATGTTTCTGCTCTGGGCCGTCACCACTTTTACTCTTGACGCCCTACTTCTGACGCCGTCACGTTTTCTCTGGCCCGTCATCCATTTTGCTCTTGACTCCGTCATAAAATTCTTCTTGACGCCATCATCTACTGTTTCTAGCAAGGAAAATTAAGACTTTGCCGTTTTCTTCACTTTTATGCTCCAAAAACGTCCAAAATGCTTCCTTTTCCAGAATTCACTCCTAAAGTACCTAAAATCACAAAAGGAACGATTTAGGGCAATATTTGATCAAATAAATTCCAATTCCGGCTTAAATGACCCCCTAAAAACGGTTCATTTGTTGCCTCATCATATATTAGCTTATTTCCACATTGTTCATCATAGTTTGGTATTATTTGATCATATATGTCTCATCACTCTGTCTACATATTAGATATGTGTTTGTGAGTGATTTGTATTTGAAACTTGTGTGTCTATGTTGATTTGAGTCTATTGGATCTATATAAATACTGAGATTGGTGTTTGGAATTGAGTTGAGGGGTTAATTGATTCATATTATAGTGAGACAGTCACTAATAGGGTGTTTGGATCAAGTTGGTTGGCTGGTATCATTGTGGTTTCAGAGGCTTTTGGCTATTTATATACAACACTTAGGTTACATTTAGGCTTTGTCAAGCATAAAAACAGTTGGTCATAAAAGTCAAAATCACTTTTGTTTCATCATATTTGCATATCTGTTAGTACTATTATTTGCATAATCATAATATTAGTTGCATAAGTTGTAGTGGTAGCTTAATTTACTCATACATTAGATTAATACTCCATTTACAGTTAAATTTTAGTAATCAAAAATCAATTTAGTCAAAGTTTCTATCAAAGCAACAAGTCAAAGCTGTTTTTAACTCAGAATTTTAGACAGATCTTTAAGAGCATCTGTTGGGTGTAATTTTCATTGGAAATACTTGTGGAAAGATAATTTGTGAAGCTTAGCAGTTAATAAATCAACATCATCAAGAAAACTCAGTTTTAGAAATCAATTGCTTATTGGAAAAGTTGTTCTTAATTGACTGTTTTAGCAAATAGGTGCTTAAGTGATTTATCTTGGTTGTTTAGTGATCTCAGTTGGTCAGAGGATAAATTGCCCCCATAAGCTCTTAATTCTCATCTTATTAACACTACTTATTTGGCCTATCTTGTTAGGTGGTTTGATTAACGGTCTATCTTCATTAACAGGCCTGCAATTGTGCTTTTTAGCCCATATTCTGAGTTTTATTGTTCATTTGAGTTCCATTGTACTTAGAGTTGCTATTTCCCTTGAGTTTGAGCCCTCATATATCACTGTTTGCTTATTTTCATTTTCATAAGTGCTTAATAACCTGAATTTAGCCCATATCTGTGTTTCTGTGATCATTTGGTCTCATAACTGTTCCATTAAGCTTAATTGAGTCTAAAATACATTTGGTCAACTTTGGGTCAAAGTGCTTATCAAAAAGCATTTCATATAAGCTGTTTTAAGCATTAAGCAATTCCAGTGCTTATTTTCAACTTTTTAAATTTTTCCTAGCTTTAGAATATTATTTTAGAATTTCCCTGAATTTTTCATATTTTTTTGAATTCATTTGCTATTTTTCTTATTTAATTTTAGATTTTAATCAATTTTTAATACTTTTTAATTACCAAAAATCCAAAAAAAAAAAAAAAAAAAAAAATCAGAAAAAGCCTAAAAAAATCCAAAAATATTTTAGAAATTATTTTTTTATTTATTTAAGATTTTTGGAAATTTATTTTGCATTTTTCCCATTTAATCTCAATTTAATTTGAATTTTTCTTACTTTTCAATTAGTATAAATAGTTTTTAATTCCCAAAACTTACTCAAAAAGCCAAAAAAAAAAAAAGAAATAGATTTTCAGTTTTAAAATTACTTTTTAGTTATTTTATAATTTTCAAAATTAATTTTGCATTTTTCTCACTTAATTTCCATTTTCTTTTAATTTTTAATTAGTTAAATTAGTTTTTAATTCATAAAAATTAAATAAAAAGTCAAAAAAAAATATTTTTCTTTTTCTCAAAATTTTCTTTTATCATTTTTAACTTAGGAAAATTATTTTCAAGTTCGTAGGATTTGTATAGCTTAAATTTCACGTTTTGTTTCGCGCGTTAACGTTTATTTTTCGTTTAAGATAACGTTTTTAATTCTACGTTGCGTTTTAGGTTTGTTTACTTGAATTACGTGCTTAAGTGATTAATTGTGCTTCATTTTCATATTCATTAGTATAATCTCTTTGAAATCACTTTTTCCCACTTTCACGATACGTTTCACGAATCGGGAATTTGAAATTCCATTCACCCCTCACACGGACTACGACCTCGGGTTATCCATATTTTTTTGCGGATTTCTTTGTGTAATACTATACTATATACTTACTTTGATTTCAAACGAATCAACATTTTGGCACCGCTGTCGGGGAAGGTTGAAGTGAATTTTTGGATTTTCGTTTTCGAAATTGTGTTTTGAAAACCTTCATTTGTATATATTTTCTATAAAAACCAAAAAAAAAATTGAAAAATCAAAAACACTTTTCCTAAAGTATTTTCAAAAACACAAAAAGAAAGTTACAGCCTCGACTCTCCCGTGGAAGGGGGGGTGTTGTAAACCAAATAAGATTCCCAATATAAGAACGCGTGAAATTAATTGCTAATCGGATTACTTTAAATTCTACAACCGAATAAGCGGAAAATACGGTAAGCTTTGACATTAAATTGCAAGCTGAAGAGAGAAACACTCTTCTCTCCCGTTCCGTCCCGAGTAGTTTTAAAGGAACCGGTTACGATTAACGTAACGTTTGAAAAAGAGAACAAAAGTTTAAGTTTTTGAATTTTGCTTTCCAAAAATATAAAAAAAAATAAGAGATTTTTCTTTTCCATTTATTTTTCAAATTTGTGATTTTCGTGGTGTATGAACACCCGTTCATCTTCTAAACATCTTATTTCTCCACTTTCGAACCCAGAAAGTTTTATTCGTCACACACACAGAGTTCGTTTCCCAAACGTTGCGAAAATGGAACAAAATAACCACAACAATCAACACCCTCTGGTGGGTGATTTGCAAAATGTGCCAGCTCCCGATCTCTGAACGATGGAGGAGTTGTGCCAACCGACAATGCACGGAAGAGGCGGTCCGATTGCTCCTCTCAATATCGAGGCTATGGATTTTGGACTCAAGCATCATATGATTCAACAAGTTCAAAATTCATGCCAATTTCACGGTTTACCGGGTGACGATGCCAACAAGCATCTTGACAGATTTTTAACCATCACCCAAAGTATGAAACAACATGGGGTCTCCGATGACGCCCTTCGTCTTTCTCTCTTCCCCTATTCTTTGACGCATCATGCCACCGCTTGGTTTGATCGTCTTCCCAAGAACTCGATTCATACCTTCGAAGAAATGGTGTCGAAGTTCTTGGCGAAATATTTTCCACCGTCGATGGTGACGAAACTCCGAAACGATATTAGCAATTTCCGTCAGCTTCTCAACGAATCTTTATTCGAAGATTGGGAACGCTATAAGCTTGCTATTGATCGGTGTCCAAACCATAATATGCCTCTTGTTACGATAATCGATACGTTTTACAATGGTTTGACTTTACGATATCGGGACACAGTCAATGCAGCTGCTGGTGGAACTTTTATGAAACGACGTCCTGGAGATTTTTATGAACTTTTTGAGAATATGACTGCTCATTACAATTACTGGAATTCCTTAGCCGAGAGGAATGAGTCAATAAGAGCAACCGCTGCTCACAATTCTTCTACGTCTAATTCTGAAATAGCCGCCATTACTAAGAAACTCGATGATTTGTCTACGGCAGTTTTACGAATGCATCAAACGATTCAGAATCAGAATCAAGTCAAAAACCATCAAGTCAACATGGTCAACCATGTTTGTGAGACTTGTGGTGGTCCTCGTTTGTATTTTGAATGCCCAGCCTCCAGTGGCTTCACTTACGAGAATGTGTATGCTACTTTGGGAACCTACAATATGGGCGGTAACGCTTACCAACCACAGAGGGACCGAAATCTTCTTAGCTACCGTTCGAACAATTATCTTGGACCACCCGGTTTCAATCAACCGAATCAAGTTAATCAAGTCAATCAAGTGAATCATAACATGCAAAACCGAAATAATCAATTTAACTAGAATCAAAATAAAAACCAAATGAACAATGGTTTTCAAAATCAAAATCAAGGATTTCATCAAAATCGGGGGAATTATAATCAAGGCCCGAATCAAGGGAATTTTCCAGGAAATTATGGGAATTTTCAAAATGCTAATCATGGGAATTACAATCATGGAAATCAAAATTTTCAAAATCAAGGTTTCAACAACAATAACAGTGGACAAAAATTTTAAAATCCAGTTGTGAATCACAATTAGTCGTCCTCGGATGAGTTACTTAAGCAGTTTAGGAAAAGTCAAGAAGAAATGAATAAAATGCTAATTAATTAAATGGCTGAATTAAAGAAGTCTTTAAATGATTGACCCTCGGGCTCGGGTACTCTTCCAAGCAACACGATTGCTAACCCGAGGGGCGATGCAAAGGCGATCACGACTAGGAGTGGTGTTTCAATTGATGGACCAACGGCTCCGACTACCTCTTCTTCTTCTTCTCCTAAGGTAGTCGCCCGTGAAACTGAGGTGACAACGGATACGGGAATTCCTATTGATAATGGAAGGACCATAAACATCCAACCTCCGGTGGTCCCAACGTCAAAAGAAAAACATAAAGTCGTTCACGAAACTGAGAAAGAAATTCCCGTCAAAACAAAATTGCCTTATCCGTCATGCTTAAATGAACAAAAGCACTGTGAGAGAGATAAAAACCAGATGGAAAAGTTTTATCAGATTTTTCAAGAATTACACTTTGATATAAGTCTCACGGATGCTATACTTTTAATGCCTAAATTTTCTTCAGTGTTAAAAGGTCTTTTAAGTAACAAAGAAAAATTGTTTGAAATGTCAAAAACCCAGATGAATGAGAATTGCTCAGCGGTTATCCTTAAAAAGCTTCCCGAAAATCTTGAAGACCCCGGTCGATTTATCATTCCTTGCAATTTTCCTGGGATGGTTCAATGCTTCGTCTTGGACGATCTTGGTGCTAGCATTAACCTAATGTCGTTATCCATTTGGAAAAAGTTGTCTTTACCCGATTTGACTCCAACTTACATGACCCTCGAGCTTGCCGACCGAACTACTTCCCGCCCGATAGGAATAGCCGAGGATGTCTTTGTCAATGTGGGAAAATCTTATTTCCCTACCGATTTTGTCATTGTTGATTTTGATGCTGATCCACGGGTACCTCTCATTCTCGGGAGAGGTTTCCTAAGGACTGGACGTGCGTTAATTGATGTTTTCGATGAAGAAATTACCCTACGCATTGGTACCGAAGCCGTAACAATTAATTTGGATCAAACTGCAAGATACTCCTCCGATTATGACAAATTTTCCGTGAACCGAGTTGATGTTATCGACGAAGTTATGGAGGAGTATTCTCAAGAGTTACTTGGTTTTACAATTAATGCTTCGAGTGGCAATCCCATTCCTTCTTCTGAACCAATCATTTCCGATCCTTCCCCTTCCCTTACTCCGTTTGAGGGAAGTGATTTCATCTTGGAAGAGATCGAGGCCTTTCTTTCTAATGATTTGATTTCATCGGAAATTGATCATTCCGTTTGCGACCCGGAGGGAGATGTTCTTTTGATAGAAAAATTGTTGAATGAAGACCCAAATCCGTCTCTCCCTCCGATGGACCTTAAAATGGCCGATGTTAAAGAAGTTAAGCCGTCTACTGAGAATCCTCCGGAGCCCGAGCTCAAGGATTTACCTCCTCATCTTGAATACGCTTTTTTAGAAGGAACCGACAAACTTCCCGTTATAATTTCGAAAGAAATTAAAGATGAGGAGAAGAACCGACTCTTAGATGTGCTCAAGAAGCATAAAAGTGCCATCGCTTGGCAAATTTCCGATATCAAGGGTATCGACCCTCATTTTTGTACGCATAAGATTTTGCTAGAAGACAATTACAAACCTTCCGTCCAACAACAACAACGGGGTTAACCCGAAAATTCATGAGGTTATCAAAAAGGAAGTTATCAAACTCCTCGATGCCGGAATGATTTATCCAATCTTGGATAGCTCATGGGTTATCCCGGTCCATTGTGTTCCGAAGAAAGGTGGAATGACCGTAGTGACAAATGAAGATAATGAATTGATTCCGACACGTCTTGTTACCGGATGGAGAGTGTGTATTGATTATCGAAAATTGAATGATTCGACTCGTAAGGACCATTTCCCACTTCCATTTATGGATCAAATGCTTGAACGATTAGCGGGAAATGAGTTCTATTGTTTTCTCGATGGCTTTTCTGGTTACTTTCAAATTCCGATTGACCCTCCAGACCAGGAAAAGACCACTTTCACTTGCCCGTACAGAATGTTTGCTTATCGACGTATGCCTTTCGGCTTATGTAATGCTCCAGGCACGTTCCAGAGGTGCATGATGTCTATATTCTCCGATATGATTGAGAAAACCATGGAAGTTTTTATGGATGATTTCTTGGTTTATGGAGATTCTTTCACTTCTTGCCTCTCCCATTTAGAAAGAATGTTGAAACGGTGTGAAGATACCAACTTGGTTCTAAATTGGGAGAAGTGCCATTTCATGGTTAAAGAGGGCATTGTCCTCGGCCATAAGATATCGAAATCTGGGATTGAGGTCGATAGAGCTAAGGTCGACGTGATTGCTAAGTTACCTCATCCCACAACCGTTAAAGGAATTAGAAGTTTTCTTGGTCATGCCAGTTTTTACCGACGTTTTATCCAAGATTTTTCTAAGATAGCCCGGCCCCTGACCCACTTACTTGAAAAGGATGCTCCGTTTATCTTCTCAAATGAATGCATTGAAGCATTTAATATCCTAAAGAAGAAGTTAACGGAGGCTCCAATCTTAGTTGCCCCCGATTGGGACTTGCCTTTCGAGCTAATGTGCGATGCGAGCGATTATGCTATTGGTGCAATTCTAGGCAACGAAAGTCAAAATATTTTTAGCCGATACACTATGCTAGTAAAACAATGACCGATGCTCAATACCATTATACGACTACTGAAAAAGAAATGTTAGCCGTCATTTACGCTTTTGAAAAGTTTTGACCTTATTTGCTCTTAAAGAAAAGCATAGTGTATACGGATCATTCGGATCTTAAGTACTTAATGGCAAAGCAAGATGCTAATCCAAGATTGATGCGGTGGGTTCTACTCCTTCAAGAATTTGATGTTGAAATTCGAGACAAAAAGAGAGCTGAGAACCTTGCTGCTGATCACCTTTCGCGTTTAGAAAATCCCCATCAAAGTGATTTTGAGAAAAAGTAAATTACCGAAACATTTCCTATCGAGACACTTGAGAGTTTATCACATAGTGATCCTAGTACCCCATGGTTCGCCGACTTTGCGAATTACCATGCAGGGAATTTCATATGAAAAGGGATGTCGTTCCAACAAAAGAAGAAATTCTTTAAAGATGTTAAGCATTATTTCTGGGACGACCCCTACTTGTTTAAAATTTGTGTGGATCAAGTGATCCGGCGGTGCGTTCACGGCAAGGAAGCCGTTGAAATTCTCATGGCATGCCACAATGGACCCACGGGGGGACATCATAGTGCCAACTTCACCGCTAAAAAAGTTTTTGATTCCGGCTTCTACTGGCCGACGATATACCGGGATGCTCATGAATTGGTGAAATCATGTAATTCTTGCCAGCGTCAAGGAAAAATTTCTCAGAGAGACGAGATGCCTCAAAATGGTATCCAAGTCTGTGAGATTTTTTACGTCTGGGGTATCGATTTCATGGGTCCATTCCCGTCTTCTAGAGGAAACAAATATATTCTCGTGGACGCCAACTACTTATCGAAGTGGGTTGAAGCGAAAGCGCTCCCCACTAATGACACCTGAGTAGTCGTGAAATTTCTTAAAAGTCTCTTCGCCTGATTTGGTGCACCTCGTGCTATTATAAGTGATCGTGGGACCCATTTCTGTAATGACCAATTCGCTAAAGTTATGCTCAAATATGGTGTCACACATCTTCTTTCTACTGCATATCATCCACAGACGAGTGGTCAAGTTGAGGTGTCCAATCGTGGCTTGAAACGTATCTTAGAAAGGACCGTAGGAGAACATCGTGTTTCATGGGCTGATAAGTTAGATGATGCATTATGGGCTTTCTGTACCGCTTACAAAACACCCATTGGGTGCACTCCTTACAAGCTAGTTTACAGGAAGGCCTGCCATTTGCCCTTTGAACTTGAGCACAAGGCCTACTGGGCCTTGAAAGATGCTAATTTTGACCTTCAAACCGCAGGGGGTGATCATCTTAAAGTTCAATTGAATGAATTAACTGAGCTTCGTGATCAAGCCTATGAGAATTCTTTGATCTACAAAGAGAAGACAAAGTGGATTCATGATGCTAAGATTAAAAATCGTGTTTTCAACATTGGTGATCGAGTCCTTCTTTTCAATTCTCGATTGAAGATATTCTTGGGCAAACTTAAAACCCGTTGGTGTGGACCATTCACCATTACCCAAGTATTCCCTTATGGAACTGTCGAGCTAGCTCAATCTAATGGTCCTAACTTTAAGGTGAATGGTCATCGTCTCAAACATTATTTCGGAGGGGACATACCACCCATGGTTGTCCCGGATCTCCAAACTTTCCCTAAGGATAACTAAATTCAGGGATCGAGTCAAGCTCATGTGACTCAGTAATAAAAAACAAGCGCTTCATGGGAGGCACCCCATGCTTATCCATTTTCATTTTCTTTATTTTCTTATTTCTTAAGTAACGTGACGTGAGGGGGGTGACCCTTTCCAAACTCGTGTTTTCGTGGTTGTTTGTGAATGTTCAGGAATTTTCCCGAAGTTTGAGGACTCTCGTGCTCGTGTTTTGTCGTTCTCTCCACTCGAGTCTCATTCTTCGCTGCTCTTTCGGAAATTCACCATATCCAAAATCTTATCGACTAATATTTATCTCTTGGCATTGATGAGGCGAAAAATGATCCGTTTTTAGGGGGTCATTTAAGCCCGAATTCGAATTTATTTGATCAAATATTGCCCTAAATCGTTCCTTTTGTGATTTTAGGTACTTTGGGAGAGAAATCTGGAAAAAGAAGCAATTCGGACGTTTTTGGAGCATAAAAGTGAAGAAAACGCCAAAGTCTTAATTTTCCATGCTGGGAACAGTAGGTGACGGCGTCAAGAGCAATTCTTTGATGGCGTCAAGAGCAGAAGTCCATGACGACCCAGTACAGATTTGACGACGTCACGAAGGAAGGGCGTCAAGAGTAAAAGAGTCATGACAGCCTGGAATTGTTTAAGTCTTGACGGCGTCAAATGTAGATCAAGGCAGTCCGAGAAAAGTTTTGGCGGCGAGGTGACGGCGTCACAAGCTTTGTCTTGACGCCGTCAGACCTATTTTTCTATATATAGTTTTCTAATTTTCACATATTAAAAGGAGAGAAGTTTTGGAGAAACCCTAAGTACGATTTTGGTGCAACTTTTACAGGTTTTTCAAGGGTTCCAAACCCTTGATACCTTGCATTGTAATTGAGATAAGTGTTCTTTTAATTCAATCAATATGTCTATGTGTTGGTTGTCTATATCTTGTTCTTGTCTCAATTCCATTATGCTAGGCTAGATCTATCTTGTGTTTGCTTAGATCTAATGAAACCTAGATGTTAATTATGTGTTGATTACTTGTTTATTCTTGTCTTGGATGAATGATTTATATGTTAGGCTTAAGAAAACTGGCAGATCTCCACTTGGTAACATGCTTGAACGTCTTAAGAAACATGAACCGAGGCGCACTAGGTCTTTATTGGTTGTATTTAATGCATGAGCCACTGTTTACAATCCCTATAGTTGTGCTGAGCATGGTGTAGGAGGAGATAAAAGCTCATAGAATTGGGGAGTTATGTGTGTCACCCCATGAATGGTATTAAGGAATACGATCCGTCATCCATGCAATTATAACAAGTAATTAACGTATAAAAGATGTCTAGGGAGTAATGAAATCTAAGTAAACACATTTTCTCCAATTACTGCTCACAACTTTAGTTTAATTAGCTTATTTTCATTTCTAGTATTTTATTTTGATTGCATCTTAGTATTGGGTTAGTTGATTAGCAACTAATTCCGCCCAAATCCTTCAAACCCCGAGATTTTACTTGCTTTCATAAAAATATAAAAATACAAAAATAATCATCCCTCACCCTTAGAACTAGTATTTAGGCTTTCTAATCCTAGCGACACTATTCCTAAGCTGAACGATCAATCCCCCGGTACTTGTCACTATACTATACTACAACGATCAGGTACACTGCCTGGTGGGGGTTGTAAGCCTCTCGAGATCCCTCGAGAGGTAAAGCCTGTTGCGATTCCCACGCATCAAGTTTTTGGCGCCGCTGCCGGGGAATAGTTATTGTCTAGGTTAGAATTTCTTTTTATTAGGTCTACTTGCTAGATTCCTTTCTAGTAAGATTTTATTTTTATTTTTAGTTTTTCTTTAGTCTATCTATTTCTTTGTGCCTTTGTTCGTAACCACCCGACACCATGGACAACGGGAACATCTTTGAACCCGTCATCCCACCACAACAAAACTCACCATTAGAACCCCTTAGGCCCCGAACCTTAGGAGAGTATTCCCGACCTAGCCACCAAGGCTACCGAAACACCATTGAGCTCACCGGAGCCAATGTGACCCCCTTGCGATCCGACACCATCCGGTTGGTGCAAAGCGGATGTGCATTCCATGGACTTCGTTCCGAAGATCCAAACCAACATCTTAAGGACTTCCTCAAAATCGTAGATTCCATAGACCTAGATGTTGCAACTAGAGAGACTACCCGTTTACGCCTATTCCAATTCTCTCTACGGGATCAAGCTAGTCAATGGCTTGAGCGTTTACCCGCGGGATCCATCACCACATGGGATGATCTCACCACTCGTTTCCTTGCTCAATTTTTCCCACCGGGGAGAACTACTAAGCTTAGAAATGACATCTTGATGTTCCAACAACGTCAAAATGAATCTCTTTATGAAGCATGGACTCGTTTCAAGGACTTACTCCAAAAAGTCCCTCATCATGGCATAGATCTTTGGCTCCAAGTCCAAATTTTTTATGACCATATCGACATCTCCACGAGGCGAGCCATTGACCAATCGGCCGGTGGTAAGCTACGTGATCTAAGTGCGGAACAATCATGGGAACTCATAGAAGATCTTGCTCTCTATGACAACGAAAGTTGGAATGATCCCCGTGACTTGAACAATACGGTCAAGGCAATATCTTTGCCTTCGAACAATACTAGCACTCCCGACCGTAGGATCATGGAACTTGAGGACCAAGTCAAGTTTCTCATGAAATCTTACGAAGCTCCTAAGCCTTCAAGCCAAGTGAACAAAATCACTTCTTCATGCGAATTATGTAGTGGTCCCCACGACACTCGTGATTGTGTGGAACTCCCCGGAACAGCTTTTGCGGACTACGCATCCACGCGTACCGACGAAGCGGGAGATAAGTGGTACACTTTCAAGCCCGAGCCAAACACATACGGTGATTCATACAACCCCTCATGGAAAAATCACCCAAACCTTAGGTGGAAACAAAATTAACCCAATTCTTCCAATCCGCCTAACCGTTACCAACCAACCGGTCCACCATCCAACCGTACTTTCAACAACAATCCTTCCAACAACTATGGTAGTACCAACAATCTTGAAGGATTGATGTCAAAGTTTATGGCATCTCAAGAGGCTCGCATAGCTAGGTTTGAAACCGAATTCAACCAACAACAAACGGAGATGACCAACAAGATTGACAACTTGTTGAAAGCCCTCAAAAACCAAGCATTAGTCACACCTAGGAAGGACACTAGGGACACCAATAACGGAAACCAAATTAAGGATCCCTCATCATCTAAACAGGTCCACTTTGTTAATGTTGTCACTATTAAGCCGATAGATAAGGAGATAGAAGAGAGTGACAAGGATGAAGTTAGGATAGAAGCCGAGACTAAGGATGAGAATAGGGAAGTTGAGATTGATAGGAGAGAGGAATTAGAGGAGGTAGAGCCTATAGAAGAATACTTTGATAAGTTGCCAACCAAGGAAGAACGGGAATACCATAAGGATTTATTTGATAGTCCCGAGAGAACATATATCTTTGGCGACCCCCTTATCAAAATGGGAGACCCCTCTAACATTAACATCCCATGCAATATCGGGCACATGCATATATGGAAAGCTTACATCGACCCTAGATCCCCCGTGAACATCATGACTAGGACTTATTACAATTGGGTGATGAAGAAGCAACTTGATTTTAGGATGATGCCTAACAAGAATCTGATAAGTAATTTTGCGGGAAGAGTGAAAGGATTGCATGTGATTATAGGGAATCTCACCTATGAGATCGATTTTATGATAGTTGAGGACACTCGTCCGGTGATAGATGCTTGCCTAAGCCAAATAATATTTGGGAAACCATTTGTTGAGGCCACTAGGATGAGTTATGATCCGACTTTAGGGATAGTTAGATTCAAGGAAGAGAATGATGAGGTTGCTTATCAAATGCCCTACAAGATTGAGCAATACCGCCTTCTCTCTAATTTCAAAAAGGAACACAAGCAAGCGGCTTATTATAGGAATGAGGAGGATAGACGTAGAGGAGTAGAGTATGTGAGAAATAGGATGCTTGGTTTCTACAAAGAGTGCTTGCAACTAGGTCCGGAATACAAAACTGGTTTAGAAGATGACCTAGGGAATGGAACCAATGATGAAATCACGTAGTAACCCATGACCTTGAGTCTAGCTACAAGACTCGTAAATAAAGAAAAGCGCTTCTTGGGAGGCAACCCATGTTTTGTGTGATTTTATTTGTTTGATTGTTATTTGCTTCCGTATGCATGCTTAATTTTTATTGTTGGTGGATCATGTTTCTAAACTAAATAGTGGAAGTACTTTACTTTGTTGTTTTGGCCTAGTCTTAACTCCACCTAAAAGTATTTTTGCAAAAGATAAGTGTAAGGGGAAACCCCAAATATATTTTTAAGAAACAAACCGATCATGATTCTCCACAATATTAAATGAACATGTGTATTCGTATTTGTTAGAGTCAAATGCTTGTATTGAGTCATAATGAAGTTTTGCAGGATTTTCCAGGAAGTAGGACCAAGTTTTTCCAGAAGTTTTCCGGAAACTTAACATAAGGATTTCTGCAGGTCAATTCTGACGGCGTCAGGAGTTTACTCTTGACGGCGTCAGGTGTAAAAATCTGGAAATTTTACCGGTTTTGTTTTTCTAACGGAGTCTTATGATTTTTGTGAATTATTAAGTTTTATAATCTCCAGGAGATCTGCAAACTTCATTCCACAAGCATTATATCTTATCTTGTTTTCTAGGATTTAGTAACTTATATAGAATGCCGCCGATTTTACGCGAGGTTGTCTTGTCTATTTTGTCAGGTTTTACAGGTTATGTATGACAAGAAGATGATTTACATTCTGGAAGGGAAGCTTTGATTGTTCATTTTCTTGGAGGAAGATTTAACCTGGCCACCCTGTTATCCATACCGAGCGAATCAGGGGAGTATTTGATTTCATTCTCTTTACTTTTTCACTTTTACATTCTTTACTTGAACATTGGGGACAATGTCCATCTTAAGTGTAAGGGGAGGGTAAAAAGATGATACCTTACATATGCACTTTCGCTTGAGTTTGTTTTGTTTAATGGTAGATGTGTAATAAAACTATGAGAAATACTTGTTAGTGCAATTTTAGCGCCAAATTTAAAATTTTTTACAACATTTAGGAGTGAAACTTTAGCCATAGCAAGCGTCTCATGGATAGGAGATTGTATGACTAACACAAAACCGTATATTCAGAAAAATTTTCCTCCCAAATATGTGAGGTTCGCCTTTAGATTTGATAGGAAAAACATTTACTATTAGTGCTTATGAGTGTACCGGTAGCATTTAGATTCTAGAACTTGCGTTAGTGATGCATCCCAAGACCGCTAGTGAGACTACATTCGTGTGGTAGGATTTACTACATGATAAGAGGCATTAGGATCACCCTTGTGTTAAACCCGTATCATAATTACTTGACCATTTATGTCATATTATTTGGCTAGTTAAGTAAACTAATTTTTCCCACACCCTTAGCGTTGTACTCATTTTTAATACACGAAACCCCTAGTACACCCCTCCGAGCCTATCTTTTCGTTTCTAACTTTAAGCATCTTACTTAAAGGAAGAATTTGTTACACCCCACTTAAATGTACACCCAAATCGCCTTAGCCTTCCGTGTATGCGCTCATTTTTAGTGCATTATTGTTATTTGTTAAACCCTAAGTTAACTATCTAATTGATTACATGGTTGCTAAGTCGAGTCATATCCTTGTACATATTGTTTTGGGACGATTGGGACTCATGGGTAAGTACTTATTTTATGGAGTAATGGGGAAGAACATCATTTATTACCCCCATATGTACGTTAATCTTAAAAGTGCTCCAAGTGTTTTAATTTTCTTAACTCGAGTCATTAGATTAGTTTAATGTAAAGTATGTAAAGATTCAAGTGTAAGGGAAATGTTCATTCCCTATGATGTATTATTTCGGATGGTAGGGTAAGAGTGTATGCAAAAAAAAAAAAAAAAAAAAAAAAAAAAAAAAAAAAAAAAAAAAAAAATCGAAAAAATCAAGAAAAAGAAAAAAAAAATAGAAAAAGAAAAAGAGAAAAAACATACGGACTACCATCCCTTTTTATTCTATGATCATTTTATGTTTTTTGTTATTTTTCATTTATTAGCTTAAGTCGAGTCTAGTCTTGGCTTAGCAACGCCATATTGTACATGTAATTGACTAAGATTGTTAACTCGCCACCAGTAAAACTTCCTTTATCCAACAAAACCGTGTATTTCATATCCCTACACCTAACGTTACAACCCTTTAAAAGACCTCTTCGATAGTTTATCCTAGGTGCTTACGCCATGTGGTGGAGGTTTGATCCTTTCCCAAGCCTATGGTAATCTATTTTGCTATGACAGGTAGTGAGAGATATCTTCCGTTTCCATATTGTAATTTATACTTTATTACACCCGAGAGATGTGAGTATCTAAACACTATTTGTGAGGTGCTAGTGTATGACCTCCGTGCTTGTATATTGGTCTCTAGTGGAACGATTATTTGTTGTAATAACTTTCATATTAGTGTTAAATGACCCCTAACTTGTCTTTTGAGTAGAATAAAAGCGTATTTGCTTGAGGACAAGCAAATCTCAAGTGTAAGGGTATATGATGAGGCAAAAAATGATCCGTTTTTAGGGGGTCATTTAAGCCCGAATTCGAATTTATTTGATCAAATATTGCCCTAAATCGTTCCTTTTGTGATTTTAGGTACTTTGGGAGAGAAATCTGGAAAAGGAAGCAATTCGGACGTTTTTGGAGCATAAAAGTGAAGAAAACGCCAAAGTCTTAATTTTCCATGCTGGGAACAGTAGGTGACGGCGTCAAGAGCAATTCTTTGACGGCGTCAAGAGCAGAAGTCCATGACGACCCAGTACAGATTTGACGACGTCACGAAGGAAGGACGTCAAGAGTAAAAGAGTCATGACGGCCTAGAATTGTTTAAGTCTTGACGGCGTCAAATGTAGATCAAGGCAGTCCGAGAAGAGTTTTGGCGGCGAGGTGACGGCGTCACAAGCTTTGTCGTGACGCCGTCAGACCTATTTTTCTATATATAGTTTTCTAATTTTCACACATTAAAAGGAGAGAAGTTTTGGAGAAACCCTAAGTACGATTTTGGTGCAACTTTTACAGGTTTTTCAAGGGTTCCAAACCCTTGATACCTTGCATTGTAATTGAGATAAGTGTTCTTTTAATTCAATCAATATGTCTATGTGTTGGTTGTCTATATCTTGTTCTTGTCTCAATTCCATTATGCTAGGCTAGATCTATCTTGTGTTTGCTTAGATCTAATGAAACCTAGATGTTAATTATGTGTTGATTACTTGTTTATTCTTGTCTTGGATGAATGATTTATATGTTAGGCTTAAGAAAACTGGCAGATCTCCACTTGGTAACATGCTTGAACGTCTTAAGAAACATGAACCGAGGCGCACTAGGTCTTTATTGGTTGTATTTAATGCATGAGCCACTGTTTACAATCCCTATAGTTGTGTTGGGCATGGTGTAGGAGGAGATAAGAGCTCATAGAATTGGGGAGTTATGTGTGCCACCCCATGAATGGTATTAAGGAATACGATCCGTCATCCATGCAATTATAACAAGTAATTAACGTGTAAAAGATGTCTAGGGAGTAATGAAATATAAGTAAATACATTTTCTCCAATTACTGCTCACAACTTTAGTTTAATTAGCTTATTTTCATTTCTAGTATTTTATTTTAATTGCATCTTAGTATTGGGTTAGTTGATTAGCAACTAATTCCGCCCAAATCCTTCAAACCCCGAGATTTTACTTGCTTTCATAAAAATATAAAAATACAAAAATAATCATCCCTCACCCTTAGAACTAGTATTTAGGCTTTCTAATCCTAGCGACACTATTCCTAAGCTGAACGATCAATCCCCCGGTACTTGTCACTATACTATACTACAACGATCAGGTACACTGCCTGTGGGGGTTGTAAGCCTCTCGAGATCCCTCGAGAGGTAAAGCCTGTTGCGATTCCCACGCATCAGGCATACTTAATAAACGGCCTTAGATATTACGTAAGACTACCCGTACCCTTAAAACATTGAGGACATTGTTTCACTTTAGTCTGGGGGTGAATCTTAAATTTGATTTGACCTGGCACCTTCGTCTGAGCTGTTAACTTACGCAACTCCGTTTTCCACCAAAATTTTAAATTTTTGTCACCTTTTTATTGCAAAAATAAAAAAAAAATAAAAAAATAAAAAATAAAAAAAACGAATGATATATGTTATAATAATAAGATTTGACACCTTGTTTTGGCTTTCCTACCGGCGAGAGTAGAAATAAATGTTTCGACTTGACCGGGCGTGTTGAGCCCTAGCTTGTCTCCCTTAACCAATATAATCAAAAGATTATCGGCAAAGCATCCGCGGATCTCATTACTAGGGATTTTAAATTTGCGGAGATCGAGGAATGATAGAGTTTATTTAGAAGTTTCATGCTAAACGTGGACTAGTTGGATCTCTTTAGAGCCCACGAAAGGTACTTGTGGCCTCCTTGTTCCCACAAGATTGCACACCAATAAAAATAGATCTCTAGGATTAATTAAGTGTATGGGGTTTGGGCAATACTTAGTTTTTTTATCGTTCCTAAGAAAATCTCTGCATATGGGGGTTTGGTATACATAGGGGTACTACCAGTGTTACGATGAAATAGACTATTGCATCTTGCCGGTTCGCAGCCGATGTTGTGATCTTAGTAAAGGCCGTAGGACTCGGGGTTTGGCATATGATTATGAATATCAATAATAATAATCCAAAGCCAATAAAAAGGCAGAGGAATCCAAAGCTATAAAAAGCAGCGGATATAAATCCAAGGTCATAATAAATCTCTTACATCTTGGCGGCTCTTAAACTGTTGTTGTAATTGAAATAAAGGACTAAGGACCAAATATTATTAAAGTGCTTATAATTATGCAAAAATGCCAAGCTTCGACTCCGGGGGTTTCCCTAATAAAAAGTTCCGTCTCGGGTCTCAAACATGGGATGTTTCGGCTGTAAATAAAAAGGGGGCCCCCACAAATCGCGTTAAATTAGAGACCTTCATGTGGACCCGATTTCTGTATGCAGGGGTTCTCGAGTGAAAGTTTGGAAAGTACTTAGCGTTCAAATTTTGTGCTCTTATCGGACTAACAAATATCAAAACGAGAAAATATGAAACAATTAACTTCTCACAAATTAAAATCTTGAGATACCAAACTTAGGACTTGGGAACAAGAGTTAATTACACAAGTAACGTTTGTGGGTAGTGTTAGCATCTAACTTGTGGATAAACAATGATTTCGATTTTACGCTTAGTTTGGGGGCTTGTGAAAAATCAAGGATGACGACTTTTATCCGTATGGTCTCTTCTCTGTGAGAAGTGTTTCTACTCGTAGACCCTGAAAATTATCAACAGATAAGAATTGATAATGAAAGTCAAAGCAAATCGTCACATATATAAAAATGAAAAAGTACAAAAAAAAATAGTAGTAGTAGTTGTTATTCATGAAAATAGGAAAACGGAGCGTTTTTGTGAATAAATGATTTCAATATCTCTTTTGAACATCATTGCTACTTTACAACGTCAGTAAAGAGAGGTTTTGAAATTATTTTTCTCTTTAGCGTGAGGTGATGACATTGCGTGAGGGCACGGCAATACCTTCGTCTGGGGGAGTTTTGATGTGTGTTTATTCACACATCCTTTTTAGGCCTTAAATCAGACCAAATACACCAAATACTAACCAAATATGCCAAGAGAATGTGTGTTTTTGTATTTGTGTATGTGCAGGTACGGATATATGAAAAATGGACAAAAACAAAGCTAAAACCGACAAAAACGAGCACGAGAATGGAAAAATGTCAAAATCCGGAGCCGGGGAAGCTTAATGATCAAAGAAAGCTTAAAATTTCAATGGAAGTCCTCAAAGATTCAGAAATTTGCAAGATTGGTCCCTGGTCAAAGATTTGAAGAATTGGAAATTTTAGTCCCTATACTTTCAGGAAATTACAAAAATAGTCCCTTGGAAGAAAAGTCAAAAGTGGTCCTTAATGAATCAAAGAATTACAATATTGCCCTTGGGAAAAACTTTGAAAGATTTGCAGATTTGGTCCCTGGAATTTTCTGAATTACAACATTGGTCTTTGGTGAAAATATTACTCCTTAAATCCTAATAATAATCCAATCCATAAAACTACCTAAGCCAAATACCAAACCAAAGCCTAACACCCCACCCATTTTACTCTTACCCGTCCACCCTCTAAACCCGGTCAACCCTGGACTACAACCTTGTCAACATAAAATAAATAAAAATCCCAAACCATTTACCCGCCCCCCAATTTTATACTTACCCAGAAAACTAGAACCCTAGTTACTATTCATGAGCATAAAATCCAAATTAACAGTGAGTAAGGGTACGGAGGTCAATATACGAAGGATTCTAGAAGACCCTAACATGGCAGACCTGCCATGTCAGTAATCCGTGAGAAATAACGCGTCAAATGATTGGGCATATGATGATCCAAGGGCTAAGAATTGAGGATTGATGGCCAAGGTTAATCCAAGGGACGAGATGAGCTCAAACAAACACAAATTCATGTGGATCAGTGACGTGGATTGCTAGAAGCTTCACCCCAAGCTCAAGTCTCAAGTATAAATACCCACCCCCTCCTCAGTCATTGGGGTATAGTTTTCTGAGTGTAGGATTTTAATATAGTTTGTGTTTTATTTTATGTTTCCCTTATTGTAATCTCATTTCAGCTTTTGTACTCAATTTAATAATATTAATATAATTCAGTTTTTTTTACTTATTGTTTTATTTTTTTTATTTTAATTCCTGTCTACTTAGTTTAATTCAGTAATACTTAGTTAATTTCAATATTTCATTTAAGTTTGTTTTACTTGGATTGAGAAAAAACCAAAAAAAATAAGAAAAATCAGAAAAAAAAAAAAAAAAAACAAAAAAAAAATTAGTTTCAATCTTCATTAAGCTTAATTTCTGTTTGTAAGCTCATATAAGCTCTTCAATAGCCTACTGTGAGTATTACTTAGATCTGTTTTGTTCAAATTTTCTAAATTATACAAAAGTCAAACAAAATCAAAAAAGCTTATTTTGGAATAAGCTAGCTTATTTGAGGAATAAAGGCAGCCAAAGAAGAGTCCATTTGGCCTGTCAATAGACAGGCAAGCTTAGTGAACCCCCTCTATTGAGCTGAGGGGGCTTGTGCTTTGTAAGTTCCATTTAATTTTACCTTTGAATTCCATTAGTAGAATAATCAGTAGTGTAGCTTCGTTTGTTACTAGTTTCTGTTTCATAATACTTGTTGCAACATTTTATTGTTCTATATTAGCTTATTTCCACATTGTTCATCATAGTTTGGTATTATTTGATCATATCTGTCTCATCACTCTGTCTACATATTAGATCTGTGTTTGTGAGTGATTTGTATTTGAAACTTGTGTGTCTGTGTTGATTTGAGTCTGTTGGATCTATATAAATACTGAGATTGGTGTTTGGAATTGAGTTGAGGGGTTAATTGATTCATATTATAGTGAGACAGTCACTAATAGGGTGTTTGGATCAAGTTGGTTGGCTGGTATCATTGTGGTTTCAGAGGCTTTTGGCTATTTATATACAACACTTAGGTTACATTTAGGCTTTGTCAAGCATAAAAACAGTTGGTCATAAAAGTCAAAATCACTTTTGTTTCATCATATTTGCATATCTGTTAGTATTATTATTTGCATAATCATAATATTAGTTGCATAAGTTGTAGTGGTAGCTTAATTTACTCATATATTAGATTAATACTCCATTTACAGTTAAATTTTAGTAATCAAAAATCAATTTAGTCAAAGTTTCTATCAAAGCAACAAGTCAAAGCTGTTTTCAACTCAGGATTTTAGACAGATCTTTGAGAGCATATGTTGGATGTAATTTTCATTGGAAATACTTGTGGAAAGATAATTTGTAAAGCTTAGTAGTTAATAAATCAACATCATCAAGAAAACTCGGTTTTAGAAATCAATTGCTTATTGGAAAAGTTGTTCTTAATTGACTGTTTGAGCCTATCTCTCCCCTGCACCACAGGATTTGTCCAATTCTGTGGAAACAAGTTAGTCTAGCAAATAGGTGCTTAAGTGATTTATCTTAGTTGTTTAGTGATCTCAGTTGGTCAGAGTTTAAATTGCCCCCATAAGCTCTTAATTCTCAGCTTATTAACACTGCTTATTTGGCCTATCTTGTTAGGTGGTTTGATTAAGGGTCTGTCTTTAATAACAGGCCTGCAATTGTGCTTTTTAGCCCATATTCTGAGTTTTATTGTTCATTTGAGTTCCACTGTACTTAGATTTGCTATTTCCCTTGAGTTTGAGCCCTTAGCTATCACTGTTTGCTTATTTGCATTTTCATAAGTGCTTAATCAACTGAATTTGGCCCATATATGTGTTTCTATGATCATTTGGTCTCATAACTGTTCCATTAAGCTTAATTGAGTCTAAAATACATTTGGTCAAAGTTTGGTCAACTTTGGGTCAAAGTGCTTATCAATAAGCATTTCATATAAGCTGTTTTAAGCATTAAGCAGTTCTAGTGCTTATTTTCAACTTTTTAAATTTTTCCTAGCTTTAGAATATTATTTTAGAATTTCCCTGAATTTTTCATATTTTTCTAAATTCATTTGCTATTTTTCTTATTTAATTTTAGATTTTAATCAATTTTTAATACTTTTTAATTACCAAAAATCCATAAAAAAATCAGAAAAAGGCTTAAAAAATCCAAAAATATTTTAGAAATTAGTTTTTATTTATTTAAGATTTTTAGAAATTTATTTTGCATTTTTCCCATTTAATCTCAATTTAATTTGAATTTTTCTTACTTTTTAATTAGTATAAATAGTTTTTAATTCCCAAAAATTACACAAAAAGCCAAAAAAAATAGATTTTCAGTTTTAAAATTACTTTTTAGTTATTTTATAATTTTCAAAATTAATTTTGCATTTTTCTCACTTAATTTCCATTTTCTTTTAATTTTTAATTAGTTAAATTAGTTTTTAATTCATAAAAATTAAATAAAAAGTCAAAAAAAATATTTTTCTTTTTCTCAAAATATTCTTTTATCCTTTTTAACTTAGGAAAATTATTTTCAAGTCCATACGATTAGTATAGCTTAAATTTCACGTTTTGTTTCACGCGTTAACGTTTATTTTTCGTTTAAGATTACGTTTTTAATTCTACGTTGCCTTTTATGTTTGTTTACTTGAATTACGTGCTTAAGTGATTAATTGTGCTTCATTTTTATATTCATTAATATAATCTCTTTGAAATCACTTTTTTCCACTTTCACGACACGTTTCACGAATCGGGAATTTGAAATTCCATTCTCCCTTCACACGGACTAAGACCTCGGGTTATCCGTATTTCTTTGCGGATTTCTTTGAGTAATACTATACTATATACTTACTTTGATTTCAAATGAATCAATAGTTTCACCGCTCATTTTAATTTTGTAAATCGTTTCGCCGTTTTCTTTTGCAAACTTATTGAATTCTACTTGTTATATGATATCTAATTAGCAACTAGGAATGTAAACAAACAAGTAAAGTAAAGAGTTAGGAAAGAACACAACCAAAGAGACGCGGCGATTTATAGTGGTTCGGCACGAGGCTCACTCTCCGTCCAACTCCACTCCCCGAGTACCACACTCGAGAGTTATCAACCACTATATCTACACACTCCTTCAGGCGGAGCAATCCGTACACATGCTTACACAAGGCTTAACGACACTAAGCATAATGTCGAGTTCTAATCATAGCTAGAACCAATCTATTCCAAAGGCCCACGTGGCCACATGAACAAGCACTCTTGTCCATCTTGAATCTTCACCCGATCCAAATCTTCATTTGTTAGACATACTTGGTTCTTCACCCAAACTAAGCCTTCACACACACGACTCACTTGATTCTTCATACGAATCAAGTCTTTACATATATATCACACTTGATCATCCCCGATCCAAGTCTTTACATACTTGGTTCTTCACCCAATCCAAGTCTTTGCACTTGACGGAAAAGGAAATCACTTATAAACATATACCGACATGTTATAGTGATCAAAGAATAAAAGGAAAAAAAACCAGAAAGTTTTGTGTGTGTGAAACATCTTGTTCTGAAAGAAAACAGTCCAGTATTTATAGTCGACACAAAGGAGCAGACGGTCCCTTAAATATGCGAAGGTCCTTTATCACTAAGGGACCGTCGACCCCTTTACGGGACCGCGCCGACAAACGCTCTCATTTTTGTCCAGACGTGGTGAAAAACTATCTGGTGAAGGTTGGAGGGAAAACTAGTTGTTGTAATGTTTGAATTTGAATTTATTTTCTTAATAAAACATTTCTTTTAAAAACACATAAATACTTTTGTGAAAAATATTTTGTCAAACTTAAAAATGTAAGTTTAGGTGAAAATAAAAGTCTTTGATCACTTAACTAATGACGGTATAAAGTTTGTTCATACCTAAAGTGATGTTGAAGCAGTTACGTAGAAGTAACGAGTTTCCTCGATTAAAAACTTATAAACCGTAACTTTACGTAACATGTCTTTATATTTTGTGATTATCAAAACATGAGAAGACCGAATAATGCAAATAACGTTTTTGACATTATTTGTATTAACAATCTCCCCCTTTTTGATGATTACAAAATATAAACTCATTTTAAGTAAAATTATGCGTTGATAAACTTTTTAATGAGTTTTCCCGTTACTTCTCCCCCTTTTTGTAGAATCAAAAAGGTGTGTCGTGGTTGTTAAGGAGAGAAGACACAAGCACGGTTGAAAGACAAACGTTGAAGTGACTAATGAAACACAAGATCCCCCTAGCTAAGTGCTCCCCCTTAATGAGGGCACCGGGGAATCGAGCTATGGTGATGTGCAACAAAATAGAATTAGAATAAAGCACATATATATATATATATATATATATATATATATATATATATATATATATATATATATATATATATATATAATATGATATGATAAGGATGTGAAATCAATTCTAATTCTGAGCACTACTGGGAACAGTCCCTTAAATACGGGGACTGATACGCGGGATTGCGCCCTCGCAACAGGTTTTACCTCTCAAGGGATCTTGAGAAGCTTGCAATCCCCGCCAGGCAGTGTACCTGATCGTTGTAGTATAGTATAGTGACAAGTACCGGGGGATTGATCGTACAACTCAAGAATAGTGTTCGCTAGGATTAGAAAGCCTACTAAACTAGGTTTAGAGGTGACGGCTGATTCTTTTTGTATTTTTATATTTTATAAAAAGCAAGTAAAATCTCGGGGTTTGAAGGAGTTGGCGGAATTAGTTGCTAGTCAACTAACCCAATTAACTAAAGTTGCAATCAAAATAAAATAAAATAAAACTTAAACTAATTTGTGGTGTAAACAATAATAAGAGAAAATGTGTTTACTTAGTGTAGTATACTCTAATATGAGAACATGGATGGTTAAGTGTTTAGGTTGATTTAGATATAGATTTCTAGTGAGAAGTTAGAGAGAGAAAGAGATGGAACCTTAGAGAGAAAATGGTGAAATGTTAGATTGCAAATGAAGGTTCAACCCTTTTGCCATGGGTGGGAAAGGGTATATATAGTTACAATGGAAACGCCCCTTGAAACGGGCTGTAGAGCGGGCTGACAATGGGTAAAGACCCGACCCGACTCCACAAATACTAACCAATACTACTCTACATACTAACTAATATGATAATTACTATGAGCTACAATATGCTAAACAATACTCGGGGTGACCGAGTCTTCATATGAATAATCGTATTCCTAACAATCTCCCCCTAAGGGAGGTCACCCCGGAAAATAAATGTTGAATCATAGCATTCAGATCTTTGATGACATCTTCGTAGCTTGTAGCCTTTTGATTCTTCATTGTTGAGATCTTTGTGCATTAAGTGGTAGACTCTAGATGACACCTTCAATATGGTGGATGATCTTTGGAAATTGTAACAGCTTCATCATCCAAATGATTGTCAGAGGGTTATCTATGAGCAGTAACGTCTCCATGTGATTCGAACATCTTTGTGTTGACATGCTCTCACTTTTCAGGATCATGATCTTTTACATCAGAGTTGTGGAAGCATATTTGAGGCCCAATCAATGATCATGATTTCTTAGATTGTGAAGTTGAAGTGTGAGCATGTGTTGATGGATCAGCATCTTTTCAGCAATCAGCCGCAACCGTCAGAAATTCCTGCAAGTAGACAGTTAGCAACAAATCTTCCGGTACTTATAGGTTTGGAATTAGATATTGTCAACAGCATAGTGTGAAGACTCCTTCTAATCCTTACCAAGACCGTTCCTAATCGGCAAACCCTGAAAGGATTTACACGACCTACCTAAGTAGATCAACGATTGGGTGAGTCGCTGGAGATCACTCCACGACTGTTGACCGTTATTAACCATCGCGACCACTAAGCGTAATCCACAAGGAATTACCTGAGTGACCTGCTTTCAAGGCTCCTTGATGTTGACCCTGACAGGAATTTCCATTTAATCACTGGGAGTTACTAAAGTAACATCCCTCATAAATGTTCTGGTAGATTGCTAAGATCTGCGTAGGACTCATAGTTTACCACTGGTGTCCTTAATGTTCAACAACCAGGGTAGAAGTGGCACGTGTTCCTATGAGATCTTCTATGTATCTCAAGGCTCTAGACTCAATAAGTGCATATGGTTTTCCTATGCGGAGATTAGGGAGAGGTCTCCTGCTTCAATATCAACTATCTCTAAGAGATATCTCGATAGATTACACCGGTTCCCCGTGAGAATGAAACAAGTTCTTTTAAGAGAACTTGAGTGGCTAGAAGGTTTAGTACATTGCGTCACTGGGTCCATGACGTCTTGTCTTCAATACCAATGTTGTCTTAGCAACCATCAGTAGATTATGAATTGAACCCGGTTTCTGCCCTAAGGTTGAATAATTGGAGGGCTATTTCTTTTCACCCTTTCTCATTTCATTTCTTTTTAATTCTTCAACCCCTTCTTTCTCCATTCTCACATTTATCCTTTTTTCATAATCATACCTATGGACTTTCTAATACTATCTATTTGGTATTGTCCATGGGTAGATCCCTCCGGCTCTGGCAGATCATAGGACGGTTTTCCTAACCTTAGCCACCTTATAACATCATGACTATCCTATGTTGCCATACACCAAATCATTGAAAATTCTCTCAATGTGTTTATGATTAAGAAACACATTTTGTTAACACATTGAGAGTTTTGTTATTTTCAAATTCTCCCCCTTAACATGTGCTCATAAGTATTGATTTGAAAATTTGCACATGTCGGGAAGAGTTGCACTTTTGAATTGATCTACCTTGAGTGAACATGACTGGGCATTTGAGACACGCTTACATCACTAGTTGAACTAGCTTGAAGTTATTATCCGGCCCGATCAGATTCACCCAAGGTTTCTCGAAACGGTACATTCTACTTAAACTAGTCCTCTTCGAGACACGCTTACATCACTGGTTAAACCAGCTTGAAGTTATTACCCGTCCAGGACTAGTCCTTTCAATTCAGGACAATTGTGTTTCATCAATTCATGAGTCAATACTGAGAAGCACTCATATGAGATGAAAGGATCCTTTTTCACAAACCATTTTGCTCCCCCTCAATATGTGCATTGATATACAAAAGAGTTTGGCACATAAGGAAGAGCATATTTTTGTTATTGGGTTCAAAACATCACGTTTTAATCAGTTTTTTATTTAAATCACATCTTCTCCCCCAATCAAAAATTTCAAACCAATTGAGATTTGTGATCCCAAGTGATTTAAATAAGTTTAAAGTTTTTGGAGAAAGATGTGACATTTTTAAGAATGACTGATTTTGAGACAACATTTTGCTCCCCCTCAAACCTTGAGGGAGTATGTTATGTGTTAGAGGTTATGAGTGTATAAATAATGTTGAGTTTAGCGAGAGACTCAAGAAAAATTTATATGCTAACACATAACAATTGCATTTAATCCACTTGAGTTATGCACAAAGATCTTGTTTTGATGATATATAGTTTTTGAAATCGTTCTCCCCCTCAATCGATGACACATATAATATTAAGCATTTTGCATAAAGTATTAATTATTATAGCATCGATTGAGTGGCAAATTTTAAACCACATTTTGAGTTTGTTTGATCTTCAAAAACCATTGTACCACCAAGTTTGGAACAAATATTTTCCCGAAGAATCATTGAAGGAAAAATATTTGAGATGCAAAGAAGACTTCTCTTCTTTTACCAGAAATGATGCACTTAAGTGTACATCAAATTGGAAAGGCACGAATGTAAAGTAATTCATGCCTTTGTTAGGAGCAGTCGTCTTTTTGGCGACGAACCTTCCCCAATATAAAGACCGGGTTGCTATCTGAAGTAATAGCAAACCATATTGAAAGAATAGTGTTAGAGACGACATGTTTTAGAAGACATTATTAATAAAAGGAACTCTTGCTCAAGCATATGTGTGTTTCTGTGTCATTATTGAATGACATTTCTAGAAGCGTACATAATATTGATTAGACAAGAGACATGTCGTGAGAAGAATATTTTTGGTTTTTTTATGATTTTATGATTTTTATGGTTTTTTTTAAAGGTTTTATATTCTCTTTTCTTTTTGTTTTTAATATTATGTACAAAGGATATGTGAAGCAACCCCTTTACTCCTCCTGATCTTCCTAAAGACTTATGAGATCCTCAGGAGTGAGACTCTTCATACCAAGGCGAGGGAGGATGAATTGAAATCGATCCCTAGAAAGTGCTTTGGTAAAGATATCAGCTAGCTGGAACTCAGTCCTCACGAAGTAAAGTTCCACAATTCCTTTCTCAACTTGCTCCCTGATGAAGTGATGTCGAATGTCAATGTGCTTAGTTCTTGAGTGTTGGACATTGTTGCAGCAGAGTGCAATTGCACTTTTGTTGTCACAATACATGGGAATCTTGTTGCATACGAAGCCATAGTCCGAAAGTTGAGATCTCATCCATAAGATCTGAGCACAGCACGAGGACATGGCAATGTATTCAGCCTCTGTGGAGGATATTGATGTACTCATTTGTTTCTTTGAAGACCAACTAACTAGCTTATTACCCAAGAACTGAGCACCCCCAGATGTACTTTGACGAGTATCTTGACATCCCGCATGGTCAGCATCCGAATAGGCTGTGAGTGCCATAGAAGTGTCCTTTGGGTACCATAGGCCCATGTGGATTGTTCCTTTAAGAAACCGAAAGACTCTCTTGACAGCTTCCAGGTGTTTCTTGGTAGGTTTGGATTGATACCGAGCACACATGCAAACTGCAAATAGTAGATCCGGTCTGGTAGCAGTAAGATACATTAAGGAACCAATCATGCTTCGATACTTGGTTTGTTCAACCGGGATCCCAACATCATCTTCATCAAGTTTTGATCTTTCAATCATAGGAGTATCAACTGCGTCACAGGAATCGAATCCAAATTTCTTCAAAATTTCATTAGCATACTTGGATTGATTGATGAAGATGCCATTGGGATTCTGAGATATTTGCAAGCCTAGAAAGAAGGACATTTGACCCATCATGGACATTTGGAACTCAGAACTCATCTCTTGGGAGAAACGATCACACTCTTTGGGATCAGAGGAGGCAAATATGATATCATCTACGTAGATTTACACATGAAGAAATGTTTTGCCCGTTTTTCTGGTAAAGAGTGTAGGATCAACAGCACCTTTGTAGAACTTGTTGGCAAAAAGGAATTTTGACAAGGTGTCGTACCACGCCCTAGGAGCTTGTTTAAGTCCATAAAAAGCCTTCTTCAAGCGATACACATGGTTAGGATGTTCAGGATCCACGAATCCTTCGGGTTGGCTTACATATACCACCTCTTTAAGATCGCCATTTAAGAATGCAGTCTTAACATCCATCTGATAAACCACCATATTTTGACTAGCAGCATTTGCCAGAAATATTCTTATGGCTTCAATTCTAGCAACTGGTGCGAAGGATTCTTCAAAGTCAATACCCTCTTCTTGACGATATCCTTTTGCAACAAGCCTAGCCTTGTTCTTCAATACATCTCCATGCTCATCAAGTTTAACTTTAAATATCCATTTGAGAGCAATGATCATAGCACACTCAGGAGGCGGTACTAATTCCCACACATCAAGTCGATCAAACTCATGAATTTCGTCCACAATAGCAGTGAACCATGAGTGTTTAGACATTGCATCCTTGAAATCTTTTGGCTCAACTTTAGAGAGGACAGAATTGAAGAAGCACCACAATGCGTCGGTAGCAAGTTGCTTACAGGTTGATACCGGACGTGAGGGGTTTCCAATAATGTTGTCAATTGGGTGATAATTTGTCCATTTCCTAAGGTGTTCATGAGGTTGAGGATAGGGAACTGAGGTAGCCGTGTTAGATTCATCTGACGATGTACCATCATTTGACGATTCAGGAGCAAAGATGTTAACAAACGGCTCATTATCAGGTGGAGTGAAAGGATTAACTTCAAAAGAATTATCCACAACTGCTACTCGTTGTACATATGACGATTGACCATTAGATGTGGTAATTGAACGACTGATGGTGGGAGCTTCAGGATCCCATGATAACGAAGTGGATGGTCCAGCATTATCATCTGGGACATTAGCTACCCCAGCTGGTTGTGGAACGACTGTGGCTTCTGGAGCATCCACATTTTTAGGTTCAAAGTATTCATCAAACATGGGGTCAAACAGCTTCTTCCAATCATCACTTGTAGGAGGTACGAAAGGAGTAGCAGGAGTGGGATTCTGTATAAGCCTGGAGCTTATAGGTCCAGGAGACAAAAGGTTAGGTACGGGTCCAGAACTTGATTGTCCAGGAACCAGTTGTAGATTCGGTATCCCTTTCATTCTGGAGCATAGCCAACGAAGAAACCAATGTCAGCCTTGGCCTTGAGTTTCCCAAGGTCTTCACTGTCATTTGTTGGATAGCACAATGCACCAAATACACGAAGAAACGAAAGATCAGGTTTTCTGCCATGAACCAGTTCATATGGAGTCCTGCAGTAGAGAGGATGTATCAAGGATCGGTTCTGTGTGTAGCATGCAGTAGCAATTGCTTCAGCCCAAAGGAACATAGGAGCTTTGGAGAAGATGAGCATAGTCCTAGCAGCTTCAACCAAGGTGCGATTACGTCTTTCTACAACTCCATTTTGTTGAGGTGTACGTGGAATGCTCTTTTGATGACTAATGTCGACACCTTCATAAAATTGAGTAAGTTGTTTGTTCACGAACTCCGTTCCATTATCAGTATGAATGAACCGAACTGTTTTGTTGAGTCGAACTTGCAATTGTTTAATGAGTTTGATGATGATTTCCGGAGTTTCATCTTTTGATCGTAAAAACTTTACCCACGTGAAACGAGAGTGATCATCAACAATAACAAGCACATATTTCTTTCCGTTGATACTTTGAATCCTCATTGGTCCACAAAGATCCATGTGAAGAGTATGGAGGACTTCCATGATGGAATTGACTGTTTTGGGTTTATGGGTGTGCTTTTTGCTCTTGCTGAGTTGACATGCGGAACATAGATGATCTTTTTCATACTTAAGTCTGGGCAAGCCTCGAACAAGATCCTTATGAGTGTGTTCATTGATGGTACCAAAGTTCAAGTGGTTTAAACGACGATGCCATAACCATGATTTGTTCTTAGAGGCTTTTGAGAGTAAGCAAATCGAAGAGGACCGCAACATGTCTTCAATAGAGATGGTATAAAGGTTAGTCCCCCAACTTCCTTTGAGGAGATCTACACCATCTAATTCTCTAACAAAACAAGTGTGCTTTCTGAAGGCAACTTCGAGATCAGAGTCACAGAATTGACCAACAGAGAATAGATTGTGTCCAAGTCCATCCACATAGTATACTCTGGATATCACACTGTAACCAAAGACATAATCACCATAACCCATTATAGATCCAAAATGGCCGTTCCCGAATCTGACCATACCAATGAACTTTTCCACGAAATTCTTGAGCCGCGAGCAATCTCCAGTCATATGTTTTGAGCAGCCTGAGTCCAAATACCAAAGGACGATTTGTACGACCTGCATTTGAAACCAGACAATGGTGGAAAACAGAAAAAGCTGGAGCCCCACAAACAGTTGGGGTCCGTTTGGTTAGCACACACATATATTGGATTATCATATGTCACGGATATATCACTGGAATTAACACATTTTGATGCACTAGACCTAGGAGTGGTACTAAGTGGTTCAATTGGGAACTTTCTACCAGTAGGTCTCCATTTCTTAACTAGCACAACTTTGGAGTTAGTGATCCTAGTCAATGGGCACTTTTCTCCTAAGGTGAGTTTCCTTCCAGTAGGTCTCCATTGATAACCAACATTAGTGAACACCTTCCCTGTTTTATTCCAGACTTGTTTAACCGTTTTATCACTTGAAACATTCATGACCGGAGATTGCATAGTGGATTTTAAGAAGGACACAACACAAGCATCATGATTACCAAAAAATAAACATTCGTTACAAGTCTTACAAATAGCACCAGAATTCGAATTAATTACATCATTGTTAAGACAAATGTTTGATTTAACTCGATTCCTTTCATTAAGCATAACTTTATTGTTCCTAGAGGATTCTTCTACTTCTTTCATAAGTGTACTCTTAGCCGGCAAAGTCCTATCATTCTTTGTATTGCACCTAGGCTGTGACTTGCTAGCTTTAGATACACCTTTTACTCCTGTAGAAGCAATGAGGGGAACATTAGTATGATTAGTTGCTACTTGTTTACCGGTGATCATGATGGTGGATTGTGACATGGTTTGGGGATAATCAAATGTAACATGTTTGTTGTCACTGTTAGAGTATGACGCAAATGACCTATCCGAATTGTTATCATTCTTGGGGCATGATCCTATAGCATATTCTAATAATTCCTGGGCTCTATTAGTGAGGAAGCATGCACCAATAATAACATCATCCAGTGGTTTAGGTATCTTCTCATCTTCAATGGTTTCTCTAAGCATGACCAGGAAATCCTTAAGATATCTAAGATAGTTGTTATGGGCTAACTTATTGTTCCTAAGGGGAAGAGAGACATTCAAAGCATCGCACACATATTTCTTACAAGCATGAACATTGAAAATTGCATGATCACATGAGACGACGGGCATTTTACCCTTTACCATAGTCTTTAGATTCTCAATTTCGTTTAGCAAAGAAGTGACTCTTTCATTGTTTTGATCACGCGTTATTTTAATAGACTCAAATAACTCTTTGTAACATTGTTTAGCGTTTGACATTTCAGCACGAAGCCACTCATTTTCATGTTGTAATACATTAATAATGCCTTGTTTCTGACAGTTTTGAGAATCTATCAACATCTGGTAATTGGTATTGGTCACGTCGCCTTTGTTCGACTTTAATTGTGAAATTTGGGCCCTCAACTTCTGAATCGTGTTTGAGTGAGCTTGAATTACGTCATCCTTTTTGGCTAATTCAAAACATGTGTCAAACTCAGGAGCATCCGAAGATGTCTTGGCATTTGATAATTTAATGTTTTCTTCTAGATGTTGGTATTTTAGTTGCAAGTTAAGATTATCAACTTCTAGTTTTGAAAAACTCCTGACCATGTTATCATGGTCGTCGTTTTGAATTTTGTTATTTAGTTTGTAATTCTCCCCCTCAAGCTCAATCACACGATTCTGGAATACATTTAAAGTGATCGACATTTCGTGAAATTGCCGAGCTGATAGTGCTGATCCAGTAACAGTGTAAAAAACATCTTGTGTAATGCAATTAGCAATCAAGTTCTCATTCATGATGAGAATGTTTTTCTGTCAATTTCACTATATTTGAGATCAATAGCTAATTGGTTACCCTCATTTTCCACCTCTTTAAAAACCTTTTTCGTTTGAGTCACATCATTATTAATGGTATTTTTAAGGCCTTCAAAATGTTCTTTAAGAAGATCGAAAAATGGCATGACTTCAGTTAGGTAACACTGTTTTGTTTGCTCAAAACCCCTTTCCCCTTCTGTAATCCCAGTTGGTGTAATTCTTGTTTTACATGTTTTTTCAAAGTCCTTAAACAATTGACCTAGAACATATAACGCAATTAGGGTATTACACTGTGTGGGAAGAGTATATGGTACTAGATGCCTGGGTGTGTGCAGGGGATAGATGGTTGGGTCAGCAATCCTAAAGATGGTACGTGTGTTACCTATGATTCTTTCAGCTTTCATTTTTTCCATGTCAATATTCCAAAACACTTTGTCAGGGAGGATTTTCTTTTGAGGAACAAAAATGGTTGAATGATTGTCATTAGTATAATCATGGTGAAACACAATATTTTTAGCAATGCACAGGGGATCCTTTAGTCGCTCAGCAAGTTTTTCCCTAGTTCTATCCTCAGCCTCATCAATCTCGTCATAGGATTTCACATCAGGAGGGGCATGGTTAGGGTCAAGCATAGTGTTTGCATCATATAGCACAGGTTGAGCACCTATACAATTTCTAAGAAATTTGGCTTTAGTCTTAGAGGCATCTAGTTCACTAAATTCATCTCTTAGTTTCCGATGGTTTTGCATCATTTGAGCAGATTGAATGGTTTGGCCTTGCGTGTACAACTTATCTTCCAATTTGTTTTTCAACATTTTAAGTTTTGAGAAATCATTTAGAAGTTTAGTTTCTTTATCTTTGTATTCGAGTTTGATTGAAGTCAACCCCTTTTGAATTTCCTGTCTTTGTTTGACAGTTTGATCCAATTGTTTTTTTAAAGATACTAACTCCCTTTTCAATGTTTCTTGTTTGGAATTGTTTTCAGATATGTAAGCACGCATTTGCCATTCCATTTTCTGCTCACGTTCATTAAGCTCAAATTTAGCACGCTGCTCGTATATGGCCACCTGATCCTTAAGAATGTTAACTCTAGTGATCAAGGAGTCATCAGGGTTGTATATAGTGTGCTCATGTAGCTCAAGTTCTCTAGAATCAACTGACGGCATGTCACTTGGTACAATTGTCATTTTATTGTCATTCACATACCGTTCATATGGGATATTATTGGTATTTCCCATATTAGTGGTGTCTGTGTTGTCAATATATTTGGGTTGTACCGAGTCACATGCCCCCTGTGGATTGGTAGAGTAATTCAGATTAGAATTTAGTGACGTTGGTACCTCAGAGATGGCAGTTGTGATGGAAGAGCCAGATTGCTGTGGGGATGATGCAGCTGCAGACAGATTAGCCATGAAGATGGTTTGAGCTATGGGTTCGTCATCAACATCTGAATCAAAAGCATCACAGTCTTCAACTTGAAAGATGTTTGGATCATTTAGTGCTATGTCCAGAACAGGTTGATCATCCACATCAGCATCAAACGTATTCTTGACATCACCAGCCAGAAAGAGCAAAGCTTCTTCATCCAGAGCAGTTCCATTCTCTTGCGCCTGCATTAGCAACATCTTGTCCTTGAAGTACTCAGAGTTTTGAGGACGCTTTGGGAGAGTGCAATTCCTAGCTATATGGCCCAACCCTCCACAGTTATAGCACTTAGGCTGCCTAGCTTGTACTTGAAGCACATTCCCGACTCTATATTGCCCATTATCTCTACCAGCATTTCTTGGATTGACGTTTTGTCTTCCTTGCACATTCTGCACCACCACCCTTCCATCTTCTATGACTGCCTGATTCCGTGGGTTAGACGAAGTCCTGAGTTGGTTATTAGTTGGTGGAAGTACAGCTCTGAACTGTTGGACTAATAAGGAGACTTGGTTGGAGAGGTTATCAATCATCATGTCAGTATGAGAATACCCAGAGTCAAGGTGGGTGTTTAAGGCAGGTGGTGAGGGAGTCGATGATTGACCATTAGTTGAGGTAGACCAGGATGAAGGTGGTTGAGATTGATCATTTGAAGGTTGAGTGAGTTGTTGAACATTAGAGACAAAGGCAAGAGACTCATTTGTTGTTGTAGGACTGAGCTTTTCTCGCATTAACCGATCATAAGCTGCATGTTTCTCATGTTGTTGGAGATATGAATAGAGTTGTTCATGATTAGTATGCCTGAGACCTTTGTTGAGTTTAACAGCTGTAACAAACCTATCCCATTCTGGTGCCATGTTATTCACGAATTTTGAATTGAGCTGAATGTTGGGCATTGTCATCTTGATGGTTCTCATGTCATTGACCAGCTTGTGAAATCTGACGTAGTAGTCAGTGATGCTGATGAGGTGAAAAATGAACCACTTTTAGGGGGTCATTTAAGCCCGGAATTGAATTTATTTGATCAAATATCACCCTAAATCGTTCCTTTTGTGATTTTAGGTACTTTAGGAGTGAAATCTGGAAAAGGAAGCAATTTGGACGTTTTTGGAGCATAAAAGTGAAGAAAACGCCAAAGACTTAATTTTCCATGCTGAGAACAGTACCTGACGGCGTCAAGAGGAAAACCATGACGGCGTCAAGAGTAAAAGTGGTGACGACCCAGTGCTAATCTGACGGCGTCACAAGAAGGGCGTCAAGAGTTAATTTTGTGACGGCCTGCATAAGGAGAATACATGACGGCGTCAGACCCAGATCTAGGCAGTCCGAGGAACTATTTGGCGGCGAGATGACGGCATCAGACATTTGTTCTTGACGCCGTCACCTTCTAAACTCTATATATAGTTTTCTAATTTTTCATTCAAAAGAGAGAAACTTGTGTGGAGAAACTAGGGCCGAACTTTGTAAACCCTAGCTCATATTTTACAGTACTTTCAAGGGTTTTCACCCCTTGAATCCTTCCATGTTCTATTAAGATAAGTCTTCTCTTAATTCAATCAATATGTCTATGTGTTGGTTGATTATATCTTGTGCTTGTCTTGATTTCAACATGCTAGGCTAGATCTATCTTGTGTTTGCTTGGATCTAATGAAACCTAGATGTTAATTATGTGTTGATTACTTGTTTATGGTTGTATTGGATGAATGATTTCAATGTTAGGCTTAAGAAAACTGGCAGATCTCCATTGTGAAACATGTTTGAACGTCTTAGGAAACATGAACCGATGTGTACTAGGTTTTATTGGTTGTATTTAATGCATGAGTAAATTCTAATGATCCCATGTTAGGAGGTTCTTAACCGGCTCGACATAGGAGTGAAGTAGGCGCTCATAGGATTGGGGAAGTAAGTACGCCACCCCATGAATGATATTAAGGAATACAATCCGTCATCCACGCAACTATAACAAGTAATTAACGTGTAAAAGATATCTAGGGAGTAGTGAAATCTAAGTAAACACATTTCTCCCACATATTGCTCACAACTTTAGTATAATTAGTTTTATTCTCATTTTTAGTATTTTATTTTGATTGCATCTTAGTATTGGGTTAGTTGACTAGCAACTAATTCCGCCAAACTCCCTCAAACCCGAGATTTTTACTTGCTTTCATAAAAAAATATAAAAATACAAAAAGAATCATCCCTCGTCTCTAGACCTAGTCTTTAGGTTTTCTAATCCTAGCGACACTATTCCTAGCTGAACGATCAATCCCCTGGTACTTGTCATTATACTATACTACATCGATCAGGTACACTGCCTGGTGGGGGTTGTAAGCTTCTCAAGATCCCTTGAGAGGTAAAGCCTGGTGCAAACCCCACGCATCAAGTTTTTGGCGCCGCAGCCCGGGGAATAGTTATTGTCTAGGTTAGAATCTCTTTTTATTAGGTCTACTTGCTAGATTCCTTTCTAGTAAGATTTTATTTTTATTTTTTTTAGGATCTCTTTAGTCTATCTTATTTCTTCGTATTTTTGTTTGTAACTCTTCACCACCCGACATCATGGACAATGGGAACATCTTTGAACCCGTCATCCCAACACAACAAAACCCACCACTAGAACCTCTTAGGCCCCGAACCTTAGGAGAGTATTCCCGACCTAGGCACCAAGGCTATCGAAACACCATTGAGCTCACCGGAGCCAATGTGACCCCCTTGCGATCAGACACCATCCGGTTGGTGCAAAGCGGATGTGCATTCCATGGACTTCGTTCTGAAGATCCTAATCAACATCTCTAGGACTTCCTTAAAATCGTAGATTCTATAGACCTTGATGTTACAACTAGAGAGTCAACCCGATTACGCCTATTCCAATTCTCTCTACGTGATCAAGCTAGCCAATGGCTTGAACGTTTACCCGTGGGATCCATCACCACATGGGATGATCTCACCACTCGTTTCCTTGCTCAATTTTTCCCACCGGGGAGAACTACCAAGCTTAGAAATGATATCTTGATGTTCCAACAACGTCAAGGTGAAACTCTTTATGAAGCATGGACTCGTTTCAAGGACTTACTCCAAAAAGTCCCTCATCATGGCATAGATCTTTGGCTCCAAGTCCAAATCTTCTATGACCATATCGATCTCTCCACAAGGCGAGCCATTGACCAATCGGCCGGTGGTAAGCTACGTGATCTAAGTGCGGAACAATCATGGGAACTCATAGAAGATCTTGCTCTCTATGAAAACGAAAGTTGGAATGATCCCCGTGATTTGAACAAAATGGTCAAGGCAATATCTTTGCCATTGAACAATTCTAGCACTCCCGACCGTAGGATCATGGAACTTGAGGACCAAGTCAAGTTTCTCATGAAATCTTACGAAGCTCCTAAGCCTTCAAGCCAAGTGAACAAAATCACTTCTTCATGCGAATTATGTAGTGGTCCCCATGACACTCGTGATTGTGTGGAACTCCCCGGAACAGCTTTTGCGGACTACGCATCCTCGCGTACCGACAAAGCGGGAGACAAGTGGTACACTTTCAAACCCGAGCCAAACCCTTACGGTGATTCCTACAACCCCTCTTGGAAAAATCACCCAAACCTTAGGTGGAAACAAAATCAAGCCAATTCTTCCAATCCGCCTAATCGTTACCAACCAAACGGTCCACCCTCCAACCGTACTTTCAACAACAATCCTTCTAGCAACTACGGTAGTACCAACAATCTTGAAGGATTGATGTCTAAGTTTATGGCATCTTAAGAAGCTTGCATAGCTAGGTTTGAAACCGAATTCGACCAACAACAAACAGAGATGACCAACAAGATAGATAACTTGTTGAAAGCCCTCAACAACCAAGCATTAACTACACCTAGGAAGGACACTAGGGACACCAATAACGGAATCCAAATTAAGGACCCCTCTTCATCCAAACATGTCCACTTTGTCAATGTTGTCACCATTAAGCCAAAAGATAAGGAATTAGAAGAAAGTGACAAAGATGAAGTTGAAGTAGAAACCGAGAGTAGGGATGAAATTTGTTGAGGTTAATAGGGGAGAGGAGTTAGAGGAAGTAGAGACTATAGAAAAGCACTTTGATAAGTTGCCCACCAAGGAAGAACGGGAATACCATAAGGATTTATTCAATGGCCCCGAGACACCATATATCCTTGGCACACCCCTTATCAAAATGGGAGACCCCTCTAACATCAACATACCATGCAACATCGGGCATATACATATATGGAAAGCTTATATCGATCCTAGATCTCCTGTAAACATCATGACTAGGACTTATTACAATTGGGTGATGAAGAAACAACTTGATTATAGGATGATGCCCAATAAGAATTTGATAAGTAATTTTGTAGTAAGAGTGAAGGGATTGCATGTGATTATAGGTAATTTCACCTATGAGATCGATTTTATGATAGTAGAAGAAACTCGTCCGGTGATAGATGATTGCCTAAGCTAAGTAATATTCGGAAAACCATTTGTTGAGGCCACTAAGATGAGTTATGATCCGACTTTAGGGATAGTTAGGTTCAAGGAAGAGAATGATGAGATTGCCTACCAAATGCCCTACAAGATTGAGCAATACGCCTCCTTTCTAATATAGAAAAGGAACACAAACAAGCAGCTTACTATAGGAATGATGAGGATAGACGTAGAGGAGTAGAGTATGTGAAGAATAGGATGCTTGGTTTCAACAAAGAATGCTTGCAATTAGGTCCAGAGTACAAAACTGGTTTAGAAGACGACCTAGAGAGTGAAACCAACGATGAGGTCACGTAGTAACCCATGACCTTGAGTCTAGCTACAAGACTCGTAAATAAAGAAAAGCGCTTCTTGGGAGGCAACCCATGATTATGTGTGATTTTTATTTTGTTTGTTTGTTATTTGCTTCCATATGCATGCCTTATTTTTATTGTTGGTAGATCATGTTTCTAAACTAAATAGTGGAAATACTTTACTTTGTTGTTTGGCCTAGTCTTAACTTCACCCAAAGGTATTTTTGCAAAAGATAAGTGTAAGGGGAAACCCCAAATATGTTTTTAAGAAACAAACCGATCATGATTCTCCACAATATTAAGTGAACATGTATATTCGTATTTGTTAGAGTCAAATGCTTGTATCGAGTCATAATGATGTTTTGCAGGATTTTCCAGCAAGTAGGACCAAGTTTTTCCAGAAATTTTCCGGAAACTTAACATAAGAATTTCTGCAGGTCACTTCTGACGGCGTCATGAGTTTACTCTTGACGGCGTCACGTGTAAAAATCTGGAAATTTTACCAGTTTTGTTTTTCTAACGGGGTCTTAAAGTTTTTGTTGAATTATTAGTTTTATAATCTCCAGGAAATCTGCAAACATCATTCCACAAGCATTATATCTTATTTTGTTTTCTAGGATTTATTAGTATATGTAGATTGCCGCCGATTTTATGCGAGGTTGCCTTGTCTGTTTTCTCAGGATTTACAGGTTATGTATGACAAGAAGATGATTATTATTCTGGAAAGGAAGCTTTGATTGTTCATTTTCTTGGAGGAAGATCTAACCTGACCACCTTATTATCCATACCGAGCGAATCAGGGGAGTATTTGTTTTCATTCTTTTTACTTATTTCACTTTTACATTCTTTACTTGAACATTGGGGACAATGTTCATCCTAAGTGTAAGGGGAGGGTAAAATGATGATACCTTACAAATACACTTTCGCTTGAGTTTGTTTGTTTGATGGTAGATGTGTAATAAAACTATGAGAAATACTTGTTAGTGCAATTTTAGCGCCAAATTTAAAATTTTTTACAACATTTAGGAGTGAAACTTTAGCCATAGCAAGCGTCTCATGGATAGGAGATTGTATGACTAGCACAAAATCGTACTATTCAGAAAAAATTTCCACCCAAATATGTGAGGTTCGCCTTTAGATTTGATAGGAAAAGCATTCACTATTAGTGCTTATGAGTGTACCGGTAGTATTTAGATTCTAGAACTTGCGTTAGTGATGCATCCCGAGACCGCTAGTGAGACTACATTCGTGTAGTAGGATTTACTACATGATAAGAGGCATTAGGATCACCCTTGTGTTAAACCCGTATCATAATTACTTGACCATTTAAGTCATATTACTTGGCTAGTTAAGTCAATTGATTTTTCCCACACCTTTAGCGTTGTACTCATTTTTAGTACATGAAACCCCTAGTACACCCCTCCGAGCCTATCTTTTCGTTTCTAACTTTAAGCATTTTACTAAAAGGAAGAATTTGTTACACCCCACTTAAATGTACACCCAAATCGCCTTAGTCTTCCGTGTATGCACTCATCTTTAGTGCATTATTGTTATTTGTTAAACCCTAAGTTAATTATCTAATTGATTACATGGTTGCTAAGTCGAGTCATATCCTTGTACATATTGTTTTGGGACGATTGGGACGATTGGGTAAAGTACTTATTTTATGGAGTAATGGGGAAGAACATTATATATTACCCCCATATGTACGTTAATCTTAAAAGTACTCCAAGTGTTTTGATTTTCTTAATTCGAGTCATTAGACTATTTTATTGTAAAGTATGTAAAAGTTCAAGTGTAAGGGGAATGTTCATTCCCTATGATGTATTATTTTGGATGGTAGGGTAAGAGTGTATGCAAAAAAAAAATAATAATAAATAATAAAATAAAATAAAAAAAAATCGAAAAAACAAGAAAAAGAAAAGAAAAAAAAAGAGAAAAAGAAAAAGAGAAAAAAACATACGGACTACCATCCCTTTTTATTCTATGTTCATTTTATGTTTTTATTATTTTTCATTCATTAGCTTAAGTCGAGTCTAGTCTTGGCTTAGCAACGCCATATTGTACATGTAATTGACCAAGATTGTTAACTCGCCACCAGTAAAGACTGCCTATATCCAACAAAACCGTGTATTTCATATCCCTACACCTAACGTTACAACCCTTTTAAAAGACCTCTTTGATAGTTTATCCTAGGTGCTTATGCCATGTGGTGGAGGTTTGATCCTTTCCCAAGCCTATGGTAATCTATTTTGCTATGACAGGTAGTGAGAGATATCTTCCGTTTCCATAATGTAATTTATATTTTATTACACCCGAGAGATGTGAGTATCTAAACACTATTTGTGAGGTGCTAGTGTATGACCTTCGTGCTTGTCTATTGGTCTTTAGTGGAATGATTATTTGTTGTAATTACTTTTATATTAGTGTTAAATGACCCCTAACTTGTATTTTGATTAGAATAAAAGCACATTTGCTTGAGGACAAGCAAATCTCAAGTGTAAGGGTATATGATGAGGCAAAAAATGATCCGTTTTTAGGGGGTCATTTAAGCCCGGAATTGATTTTATTTGATCAAATATCACCCTAAATCGTTCCTTTTGTGATTTTAGGTACTTTGGGAGTGAAATATGAAAAGGAAGCAATTCGGACGTTTTTTGAGCATAAAAGTGAAGAAAACGCCAAAGACTTAATTTTCCATGCTGAGAACAGTACCTGACGGCGTCAAGAGGAAAACCATGATGGCGTCAAGAGTAAAAGTGGTGACGACCCAGTGCAAACCTGACGGCGTCACAAGAAGGGCGTCAAGAGTTAATTTTGTGACGGCCTGCATAAGGAGAATACATGACGGCGTCAGACCCAGATCTAGGCAGTCCGAGGAACTATTTGGCGGCGAGATGACGGCGTCAGACATTTGTTCTTGACGCCGTCACCTTCTAAACTCTATATATAGTTTTCTAATTTTTCATTCAAAAGAGAGAAACTTGTGTGGAGAAACTAGGGCCAAACTTTGTAAACCCTAGCTCATATTTTACAGTACTTTCAAGGGTTTTCACCCCTTGAATCCTTCCATGTTCTATTAAGATAAGTCTTCTATTAATTCAATCAATATGTCTATGTGTTGGTTGATTATATCTTGTGCTTGTCTTGATTTCAACATGCTAGGCTAGATCAATCTTGTGTTTGCTTGGATCTAATGAAACCTAGATATTAATTATGTGTTGATTACCTGTTTATGGTTGTATTGGATGAATGATTTCAATGTTAGGCTTAAGAAAATTGGCAGATCTCCATTGTGTAACATGCTTGAACATCTTAGGAAACATGAACCGATGTGTACTAGGTTTTATTGGTTGTATTTAATGCATGAGTTAATTCTGATGATCCCTTGTTAGGAGCTTCTTAGCCGGCTCGACATAGGAGTGAAGTAGGCGCTCATAGGATTGGGGAAGTAAGTATGCCACCCCATGAATGGTATTAAGGAATACAATCCGTCATCCACGCAACTATAACAAGAAATTAACGTGTAAAAGATATCTAGAGAGTAGTGAAATCTAAGTAAACACATTTCTCCCACATATTGCTCACAACTTTAGTATAATTAGTTTTATTCTCATTTTTAGTATTTTATTTTGATTGCATCTTAGTATTGGGTTAGTTGACTAGCAACTAATTCCGCCAAACTCCCTCAAACCCGAGATTTTTACTTGCTTTCATAAAAAAATATAAGAATACAAAAAGAATCATCCCTCGTCTCTAGACCTAGTCTTTAGGTTTTCTAATCCTAGCGACACTATTCCTAGCTGAACGATCAATCCCCCGGTACTTGTCATTATACTATACTACATCGATCAGGTACACTGCCTGGTGGGGGTTGTAAGCTTCTCAAGATCCCTTGAGAGGTAAAGCCTGGTGCAAACCCCACGCATCAGATGCTTTCTACTGGGTTCATTTTGAAGTGCTCGAATTCATCATATAGCTGAGACTCCCTATCTTCTTTGGTTAACTCAGACCCTACAAGAAGCATCTTCACATTATCCCAAACTTCTTTGGCTTCTGTGTTGAAGTTGATGAGTTTGCAGACATCTTTAGGAAGCCCTTGAATGACAATATTCGATGCTCTGATGTCAGCATCATAGCGTTTCTTTTCTTCATCTGAAAGTTCATTGTAGGTACGAGGTCTTTCTGGACCGAATGCCGCTGGTTGGTCATCAGTAGCTGCGATTGTGTCTCTAGTTGTGCCCATATGGAAAGGTCCTTCATCAATGGATTTCAAGATGTTCACACCGTTTTCCTTTCCTAAGCAGTAGAGACGAATCCTTTGTGCCCATGATTCATAATCAGTTCTGTCCAACATAGGAGGACGAGTATCCGACCCTGCGGCCTGAATGTCATCAGAGGAAGTACTTGCCATGCTATTGAAAGTGAGTAAGTCCAAAAGTCACGTTGTAGACACAAGTGTGTTTCGTGTTATGTTGCAACAAGTCGAATTACAACCGCTCCACAGAACACAAGTCAAGTCGTAAGTTAAGTCTCACAACGTCAAGTTACTATTAAAATAACAAGTCAAGTCGTAAGATTAGCCTCACAACGTCAAGTTACTGTAGAGATGGTGGTAACAACTCAAGTCGTAACAACACACAACTTACACTAATGCACTCAAATCAACTCACTAAGAATCCCACAACTCGCTAGATTTGAACAACTCACTAGAACGTATCAACCCTTTGACAATATCAACACGCTGAACCCTTGACCTAACTCGCTGGCCGACAACTAGCTAAATGGAAGCAAATCGCTGGTAGACAAATCGCTAATCTGACAACCCGCTAACTACTCAACTCGCTACTACCAACTCGCTAGTTCAAAACCTGACAACTCGCTAACTGTTCAACTCGCTACAACCAATTCGCTAGTACCAAAGCCTGACAACTCGCTAGTAATGAGACAAAACTGTCACAATCTTAGCGGTTTGTCTGTATGTACCAAAGTGACAAAACGCCAACACTCTGGTGTCAACTCGCTGGTACTATACTCTTTCTGAACAACTCGCTAACACCAACTCGCTATATCTGACAACTCACTAGTAATGAGACAAAAGTGTCACTTTCGTAGCGATTTGTCCGTATGTCCCAAAATAGTAAACCGCCAACCCTCTACGCCAACTCGCTACAGAAGTTATCAACTCGCTACAATGAAAATTGTCAACTCTCTAACAAGAATAGAACCACGAATTTCCACCACAGCCCACACAAACTATGAAGTGACTACACCAAAGTCACTACAAGGTGTCTACACTACTTTTAAGCAAGAAAGTACAAGAGGAATGCCATGAAAAACTCCTAACGAGATCAATAAGGTGAGAAAACCACTAAACCTATTCGAAACCAAGCCAAACACACAAACCAATCAATAAATCCGAGCATACCACGAATCCTAGGATAGAACCATGGCTCTTGATACCAATTGTAGTATACTCTAATATGAGAACATGGATGGTTAAGTGTTTAGGTTGATTTAGATATAGATTTCTAGTGAGAAATTAGAGAGAGAAAGAGATGGAACCTTAGAGAGAAAATGGTGAAATGTTAGATTGCAAATGAAGGTTCAACCCTTTCCCATGGGTGGGAAAGGGTATATATAGTTACAATGGAAACGCCCCTTGAAACGGGCTGTAGAGCGGGCTGACAGTGGGTAAAGACCCGACCCGACTCCACAAATACTACTCTACATACTAACTAATATGATAATTACTACGAGCTACAATATGCTAAACAATACTCGGGGTGGCCGAGTCTTCACATGAATAATCGTATTCCTAACACTTAGATTTCACTACTCCCTAAATATCTTTTACCGGTTGATTAGCTTGTTACAATTGCATGGATGACGGGTTATATTCCTTAATACTAGTCGTAGGGCCGTGTACAATATTCCCTAACTCTATAAGCTCCTACTTCACACCTATGTCGAGCCGATTAAAAGCTCCTAACATGGGATCACTAGAATTCACTTATGCATTAAATACAACCAAAAATCGTAGTACACCTCCGATCATGTTTCTTAAGACGTTCAAGCAAGTTACCAATTGGAAATCTGCCAGTTTTCTTAAGCCTAACATCGAATACAATCATCCACAACAATTATAAACAAACCATCAACCAATAATCAACATCTAGGTTTCACTACATCTAAGCAAACACAATAAAAACCTAGCCTAGCATGTTAAAAGAAAGACAAGCATAAGATAGAATCACACAACACATAGACATATTGTATGATTATTGGGAAACTTATCTTCAATTAAGCATGGATGGAACAAGGGTTGAAACCCTTATTTTTACATAAAATTCGTCTAGGGTTTAAGCTCTCCAAAGTTCTCCTAATGTTCCACTCCTTTACAATGAAAAATTGAAAAAATATATATAGATAAAACATCCTGACGGCGTCACGTTGTAGTTTCTGACGCCGTCAACTCGCCGCCAAATTAAGAATTGTATTGCCTAGATCCAATCTTGACGCCGTCAAGAAGGAATTATGCTCTGGGCCATCACATACATTTTGACCCTGACGGCCTTGGTGACGCCTTCAGGTCAATTACAAAGAAAATGTTCTGGGCCATCATGTGTATTTTCCACTTCCACCTCTTTTTCCAAGCTTAACGCTGTCATGTGTGAAGTCTTGACATCGTCAGGTACTCTTCCCATCAAGGATTTTAAGACTTTGCCGTTTTCTTCACTTTTATGCTCCAAAAATGTCCAAAATGCTTCCTTTTCCAGATTTCTTCTCAAAAGTACCTAAAATGACAAAAGGAATGATTTAGGGCAGTAATTGATCAAATAATCATGAATTCGGGCTTAAATGACCCCTTAAAAGCGGTACACTTTTCGCCTTATCAAATACCCTTACACTTGAGATTTGCTTGTCCTCAAGCAAATGCGCTTGTATTCTAATCAAAATACAAGTTAGGGGTAATTTAACACTAATATAAATGTAATTACAACAAATAATCGTTCCACTAAAAACCAAAAACAAGCACGGAGGTTATACACTAGCACCTCACAAATAGTGTTTAGATACTCACATCTCTCGGGTGCAATAAAGTATATATCACAATATGGAAATGGAAAACATCTCCCACTAACTGTCATAGCAAATAGATTACCATAGGCTTGGGAAAGGATCAAACCTCCACCACTTGGCGTAAGCACCTAGGATAAACTATCAAAGAGATCTTTTAAAGGGTTATAACGTTAGGTGTAGGGATATGGAAAACACGGTTTTGTTGGATAAAGGCAATATTTACTGGTGGCGAGTTAATCATCTTTGTTAATTACATGTACAATATGGCGTTGCTAAGCCAAGACTCGACTCGACTTAAGCTAATCAAAATCTAACAAACATAAAATGAAACGGGATGGTAGTCCTTATGTTTTTCTCTTTCTTTTTCTATTTTTTTTCTTTTTCTTGATTTTTTTTTTTTTTTTTTTTTTTTTTTTTTTTTTTGCATACACTCTTGCCCTACCATCCAAAATACTACATCATAGGGAATTTACATTCCCCTTACACTTAAATTTTTACATACTTTACAATAAACTACTCTAATTACTTGAATCAAGATAATCAAAACACTTGGAGTACTTTTTAAATATTAACGCACATATGGGGGTAATACATTAATGTCTTCCCCATTACTCCATATTACTAGTACTTTACCCATGAGTCTCAATCATCCCAAAACAATATGTACAAGATATGACTCGACTTAGCAACCATGTAATCAATTAGATAATTAACTAAGTGTTTAAACATGTAACAATAATGCACTAAAGATGAGTGCATACAAGGAAGACTAAGGCGATTTGGTTGCACATTTGGGTGGATTGTAAACAAATTCTTCCTTTAAGTAAGATGCTTAAAGTTAGAAACGAAAAGATAGGCTCGGAGGGGTGTACTAGGGGTATCGTATACTAAAAATGAGTACAACGCTAAGGTGTGGGAAAATTAATTGACTTCGCTAGTCAAGTAATATGACTTAAATGGTCAAGTAATTATGATACGGGTTTAACACAAGGGTGATCCTAATGCCTCTTATCATGTAGTAAATCCTAACCACACGAATGTGGTCTCACTAGCAGTCTCGGGATGTATCACTAACGCAAGTTCTAGAATCTAAATACTACCGGTACACTCATAAGCACTAATAATGAATGTTTTTCCTAACAAATCTAAAGGCGAACCTCACCTATTTGGGTGGAAATTTTTTTTTTTTTTTTGAGTGGTACGGTTTTGTGCTAGTCATACAACTCCTATCCATGAGACGCTTGTTAAGGCTAAAGTTTCACTCCTAAATGTTGTAAAAAAATTTAAATTTGGCGCTAAAATTGCCCTAACAAGTATTTTTCTTAGTTTTATTACACACCTACTATCGAACAAACAAACTAAAGTGCAATTGTATCCTATAAGGTATCATCATTCACCCTCCCCTTACACTTAGGATGAACATTGTCCCCAATGTTCAATTAAAGGATGTAAAAGTAAAGCAGGTAAAAGAATGAAAACAAATACTCCCCTGATTCGTTCGGTGTGGATAGTGTGTCAACAAGGTTAGATCTTCCTCCAAGAAAATGAACTTTGAAAGCTTCCCTCCAGAAATATAAATCATCTTCTTGTCATATATAACCTGTTAAACCTGAGAAAAAAATCAAAGCAAACCTCGCTTAAAATCTACGGCAATCTATATATACTAAAAAAATCATAGAAAACAAATTAAGATATAATGCTTGTGGAATGAATTTTTGTAAATTTCCTGGAGTTTATAAAACTAAAGAATCAACAAAAACTTTAAGACTCCGGTTAAAACAAAACTCGCAAAATTTTTCAGAATTTTAGTATCTGACGCCGTTAGGTTGTAACTCCTGACGCCGTCAGGTTGTAACTCCTGACGCCGTCAGAATGTTCCTGGAAATATCTTATGTTAAGTTTCCGGAAAATTTCTGGAAAAACTTATGCCTTATTTCCTGGAAAATCCTGCAAAACATCATCATAACTTGATACAAGCATTTGACTCTAACAAATACTAATATACATGCTCATTTAATATTGTAGTGAATCATGCTCATTTTCGTTCTTATAAACAAATTTGGATTTCCCTTACACTTAGATTTTGCAAAATACCTTTATATGTAATTAAGATGAAGTTAAAAACAAAATAAAGGATTTCACAATTTACTTTGAAACATGATTTACCAACAATAAAAATAAAACACGCACACGGAAACAAATAAAATCAAACAAATAAAAACACACAAAACATGGGTTGCCTCCCAAGAAGCGCTTTTCTTTATTTACGAGTCTTGTAGCTAGACTCAAGGTCACGGGCAATTACGTGACTACGTCATTGGTCACATTCTCTAGGTCATCCTCAATCTTAGTTTTGTATTCCGGACCCGATTGTAAATGTTCTTTATAAAGATCAACCACCTTTTTCTCAATTGCTCCTATAATCATTTTGCCAAATTCCCTATCAACTTTATATTTTGGCCCTAGAGTTAAGCAATCCTTATAGAAAAGGCTCTTCTTCTCCCATACATAGTTCATGCCCTTTTTCTTATCCTCTTCATTGAGGTCCTCAAAAGCACCAATGTTATCCACATCAAATCGAGGCACAAAACAAAATTCCTTCATTCTATTAGGCATCCTATATGTGATCCTATCAGTTTCACTAGTAAGTCGGATCGTCTCTTCTATCCCATCATATTCTAACTTGGACTCTTCAACAAATGGCTTACCTAATACAACATGGGATAAGCGACAATCTATAACACTAGCTAAGTCTTCAACAACCATAAAGTCAATGATATAAGTAAAGTTCCCAACGAAGACGTGTAAACCTTTAATTCTCTCGACAAAATTACAAATTCCGTCGGGGTACTTAGGGTCCCTTCGAGGTTCAAGTCTTGTTTTCACTATATCATTATAAACACTTGAGGACATAATGTTGATTGGGGATTCAAAATCAATGTAAGCGTTGTCAATGTACTTATACCCAATCATACATGGTATCTTAACATTCTCAGGATCACCTCTCTTTATCATAGGGTCAATTCTAGCAAAAGGAGGCCGAGGATTATCAACAAGATTATTATAGTACGCAGTTTCCTCCTTAGTGGGATATAGATTGAAATAATCATCCTGTTTTGGATCTATCTCCCCTTCCTCAAGTTCCTTCACATCCTGAACAACAACCTCAAAATCATTAGATCCTAGGTCCTCATTTGAATACAAGGCGGTCGCTAGGTCACTAAATGCATGATCGAGCTCAACATTAATCAACCAATTAAGTTCCCTAAGTTCCCTAATCTCATTCTCAATATGTTCACGCAACAAAGCAACTTCACTAGGGGAAAGGGGTGGATTAACGTTTTCCATAATGGCCAACGGAATAGTCAATGAACTTAATTTACTAACAAATGCACGAAGAACAAGATAGACTAAAGAAACCTAAAAATAAAAATAAAAATCTTACTAAAAAGGAATCTAGCAAGTAGACCTAATAAAAAGAAATTCTAACCTAGACAATAACTATTCCCCGGCAACGGCGCCAAAAACTTGATACGCGGGATTGCGCCCTCGCAACAGGTTTTACCTCTCAAGGGATCTTGAGAAGCTTGCAATCCCCGCCAGGCTGTGTACCTGATCGTTGTAGTATAGTATAGTGACAAGTACCGGGGGATTGATCGTTCAACTCAGGAATAGTGTTCGCTAGGATTAGAAAGCCTACTAAACTAGGTCTAGAGGTGAGGGATGATTCTTTTTGTATTTTTATATTTTATAAAAAGCAAGTAAAATCTCGGGTTTTGAAGGAGTGGGTGGAATTAGTTGCTAGTCAACTAACCCAATTAACTAAAGTTGCAATCAAAATAAAATAAAATAAAACTTAAACTAATTTGTGGTGTAAACAATAATAAGAGAAAATGTGTTTACTTAGATTTCACTACTCCCTAGATATCTTTTACCGGTTGATTAGCTTGTTACAATTGCATGGATGACGTGTTATATTCCTTAATACTAGTCGTAGGGCCGTGTACAATATTCCCTAACTCTATAAGCTCCTACTTCACTCCTATGTCGAGCCGACTAAAAGCTCCTAACATGGGATCACTAGAATTCACTTATGCATTAAATACAACCAAAAATCGTAGTACACCTCCGATCATGTTTCTTAAGACGTTCAAGCAAGTTACCAATTGGAAGTCTGCCAGTTTTCTTAGGCCTAACATCGAATACAATCATCCACAACAATTATAAACAAACCATCAACCAATGATCAACATTTAGGTTTCACTACATCTAAGCAAACACAATAAAAACCTAGCCTAGCATGTTAAAAGAAAGACAAGCATAAGATAGAATCACACAACACATAGACATATTGTATGATTATTGGGAAACTTATCTTCAATTAAGCATGGATGAAACAAGGGTTGAAACCCTTATTTTTACATAAAATTCATCTAGGGTTTAAGTTCTCCTAATGTTCCACTCCTTTACAATGAAAAATTGGAAAATATATATATAGATAAAACATCCTGATGGTGTCACGTTGTAGTTTATGACGCCGTCAACTCGCCGCCAAATTAAGAATCGTATTTCCTAGATCCAATCTTGACGCCGTCAAGAAGGAATTATGCTTTGGGCCGTCACATACATTTTGACCCTGACAGCCTTGGTGACGCCGTCAGGTCAATTACAAAGAAAATGTTCTGGGCCGTCATGTGTATTTTCCACTTCCACCTCTTTTGCCAAGCTTGACGCCATCATGTGTGAAGTCTTGACGTCGTCAGGTACTGTTCCCAGCAAGGATTTTAAGACTTTGCCGTTTTCTTCACTTTTATGCTCCAAAAACGTCCAAAATGCTTCCTTTTCCAGATTTCTTCTCAAAAGTACCTAAAATGACAAAAGGAACGATTTAGGGCAGTAATTGATCAAATAATCACGAATTCGGCCTTAAATGACCCCTTAAAAGCAGTACACTTTTTGCCTTATCAGGGACAGTCTCTTATTGATTAGGGGACCGTCAGTCCATTTAAAGGACCGCCGGCAGTAGGCTTCGAAGTTGCCAGGTATGTTGTGATTTAAGTAACTTCCCATTTTCAGGGTTGGATATTTTTAGTCCATTTTCATGTTTATCAATGACTAATATCACAACATATCAACATATCCAAAACACAATCATTCATTCATTCCACCCAAAGGATACATATAATAGCTACCATAAACAAATTTCATAACAACTACATCATAGAAACATCAACATTAACCATTAACTATTACAACACATTAACTCCCATTGCATGTTTGCTCCAAAGCACAACTTCCACTTGATTATTCATGACTAGATTCTTGAGAGTATCTAGTCGGAGGGTGGAGTGGATGATGGTCAGGAAGAAGGTGGAGTAGAAGGTGGTGCCGAAGGTGGCATGGAAGCAAGGGGAGTTGGTTGCACATTTTGTTGAGCAAGAAGAAACTCAATGTGACCAAACATGATATGTAGTTCATCTCGAAGAGTAGAAATGAGATGAAAATTGTGGTAACAACAAGCACAACCCATAGTGTGGTTGTTAACAAAGTAGTAAGGTAAATGATTACCAATAGTTGGAGAGGATGGTGGAGTTTGAGAGATGTTTTCCAAAGGCCCGTTTGGTGAAGTGGTGGTATGATTAGATGGGTTTGTTGGAGGAGGATGTTGGTTTCTTGGAGATGAGATAGAATGAGTGGGAGATGATGGTTGATTACTCACGAATGGAGTGTAAGCACCCGAACTAGATTGGGTGAGCAAGGGTGACAAGTTTTTGACAAATGATGAGAAAGGTGATGTGGTTGTCTTTGAGCTAGAGGATGTCTTAGAGGAAGAGTGATATGTTCCATTGGTGGATGGTGTTTTGAGTGGTGCACTAGGTGCTTGAGGTGATGATGGTGGTGACTTAGGTGATGGAGTAGTGTCATAGAGTGTGAGGTCAATGAAATTGGTTTGAGGTGGAATGATTTTGATCTTATGCCTTTTGTTTGATGGTTGTGTTGTGGGTTCTTTGTTTGTTGTGGAGGATGAGGCCATTATAGATGGTGAAGATGAGAGGATAGGTGATTGTGATGAGGTTGAGGATGAGAAGAGGTGTTTAAATAATCAAGTATGGTTATGATTTGGGCAAAGCATGCATTAGGAAATATTAAGCATTTCAAATTGTTTAAGTAAACATGGCAAGGTGGTGATAAACATGCAATAGGTTTAGGATTGCAGGAAAGACGAAAACAGTGTAAAAATTCGTGATCCCACTGGGACGGTCCTTTAAATAAGGGACGGTCCCTTATTACTTTGGGGACCGCCAAGTCAATAAGGGACCGTCAGCAGTGGACTTCCAGATTTTTGTCTAGTTTCTCATTTCTTCAACCTGCACATATACTACATTCCTATTTGTCACAAATCAACATAAACAAAGGTTTAACCATGAAATATATTATAAACCAACTAAACATTTCATAATCTCATCCAAATTCAACCATAATCAACAATTAAACATTCCTTAAGAGTTTGCAAAAGATAATCAACACAGTCGTATCAAGTACATTACACATAATCATGAAATGAGTTCTATTCAAATAATATCAACTACTTCTTCTTTTTCTTGAGAAGATTCTTGATTGACTTCAATCCTTTCCTTTGCTTATCCCGAATTTGAGTTAGAATAGTGATCACTGATGGGTCTTGGGAGTCAATATTTTGTGGGAGTTGAGGAAGGACATTCAAGAGGTTTTGGGTTGAAGAATAAGCATTAGCATTGGAACTACCAATGTGTTCATCATCATCTATGTGATGAGAGGATGAATCACTGGAGGATGACTCGGGAAACAAGGTCCTCTTCGTCCCTGAATCAGACCTTGTCTTACACTCAATATAGGTGGTGAGCGGGAACATGACATGATCATGGATAAGGTACTTTTCCGATTTGAGTTCCGGAAATTCATCCATGATATGATTAAACAAGCGGGTTAAAAGCATACCATAGGGTAGATTTAACTTGTCCTTTTTGGTAACAAACTCCATTCTCCTAACCATGTAAAATGCTAGATTTTAGGGTGTCGATGAGACAACACAATAAAGCATGTAACCGAGACATGCGGGAAGATGATCCCTATTTCCACCTAGGCAAATGGCGTTGTCAAGTATGATCTCCTCAAAGACCTTGAGGTGATTTTCAATTTCTTTTGTAAGGATTTGGTTTTCTTCAATGAGAATTTTCTTTCCCTTGTGAGTACGAGTAAGAGATGAGGTTCGTGATTTTTAAATGGCAGTTTTAATTTCATTTGGAGTGGGGGGAATAGTGGCATATTTCCCACGTCTAGGGGTGCTGCTGACAAGAACATCAAGGCTCCATTCGTCAGTGAATGAGCATTGCCCCGTGGTAGGAATGCCGAGGATGTGACCAAAATCAAGCAGTGAGTATGAGAAGAATTTTTCTTGAATAACAAACTCAATGTAGAGTTCATTAATGGACTCAGCTCTTAACCTAAACTGACTATAGAATTCAAGGACAAAGCGAGGAACAACTAACTCATTAATTTTGTAAAGACATTCTAGTTTGGCAGAACATAACATGGCCTCAAGATAATTGAAGTCCTCAAAGTCGGGATAAACAACTCGACCCACGTGAATGCAACGTTTTTCAAGTCGTTGAAGTCTACGGGAAAGATGTAAAGGGTTCTCAGTGGAAATGATGGGAATGTGTTTGCGTGTCTTTGTGTGATCAACCCAGTTTGGTTTAGGCATGTTTTTCCTAAAGAAAAATTAAACAAAGTAATCATTTAGTTAGCTAGCCTATAGTTTTAATACTTATCCCGAGCAACCCTTTTATACCATAATTTATTTTAATTTTGAAATTCCTGATTCATTATGTTGCATGGTTATGAAAACGTTTCTGGCATGTATTAACAATGTGCAACTACGTTTTTGTTACGTGATTAAACAAGATTAACAACATCAAATTCGAATTTGGGGATGAACTCATATTTGACCCATTTTCAAAATTAGCAAAATAAAGTAATTGGTTTGATACTTTGAGTATTATGAGTACAACATTGTTTGGATTTGCTATCAATTGTTGTTAATTTAATAAATAAATAAGAATCCCCAATTTTTAATTTTAATGTTTATATGAACCCTAATGGCTTAATTTGAATTAAATAAGTGAAAATAAATAAATTAACTTACAATGGAGTGATTAGCAAGAGTTGGTGATTGATGATCTTAAATTAGTAAGCCTTGAATTAGTTTAATTTTTAGTATGATTTTGGGCAGTGTGATTCAAAAATCGTCACTTCTGCAGCAAAGGGGGTGTTTGGTTTATTGTTGAACGTTCTGCAGAAAGAAAAAGGGGGTGTAGGCTTAAACAGCTGGACGGTCCCTTATCGATAAGGGACCGCCGAGAGCTAAGGGACCGCCCCCAATAGCCTGTGGTCTTTGGACGATTTTTGGTGTTTTGGTTAGTATGAAAAGTCCTTGGTTTTAAATGGTTTTAAAAATAACACTTTGAATTTTAAGACACGAAGATGACTCAATACGTACGAGTAGGCTAATGAATAGGTATAAGATTGAATTGAGACAGAAGAAAAGAAGATGACTCGATACGCTTGAATAAAGAGTGGATTTTGAGTCGAGACAGATGAAGAATGAAGGACTCGATACGCTTGATTAAGGAGTGGGTTTTGAGTCAAAACAGAAGAAAAGAGAGAATGAGATTAAGGATGAAATTTGCATCGAGGTAGGCTAGAAGTCAATCAAGTAAGTTTCAAGAAATCTCATAGACGAGAACTAGAAAGCAAACAAAGAGTGAAGTAAGTGTGCATCGTCTATAGTGATTGATTGACGTTAAATTCATTATAAACAATGGTTGTGGTAAGGCCATTGTTTTTCCAAATAGTTTGCTTGAATCCAAGAAGGATAAGCATTTAGACAAAGCGCCTAAACAACATAAAAGCATCTAGCACATAATGACATACAAAGGTTATCTAACATGCAAGCAAGTAACTCTTAATCACATAGTTTCATAAATCATATAGCAAGCAATCAAGTAGCAAGCATAATATTCAAGATTAGTAAGAAGACTTCCCTTGGCCTTTAGCTATCCTTATTTGCACATAACCAAAAATTATGTTGTTGGTGATGCTAGACTTATATGATACTCACTTAGCAATTAGGGTTAATGATTAGTAATAAAATCGGCTTAGTGAGATGACCATTACGTTGTCAACATGCTTAAGGCCCGTAATGTCTTCTTAGCTAGCTATCCACATTGCACATAAAACCGCACATTGTCTTCTTGATAGTCATTACATCAAAGCAAGTAGATTGATACACCAACAAGGTTGCTCAAGAAATTCTTGTCAGCCACATTATCTACAATGAAAGAATTCAAACTAGTACTATATGATTTCACTTAAACTAAGTGTTTTTCTAATATCACATTTTCATCATCTTTGGCTTGAACATTTCTTTGACGAATGTTAAAACTATTTTACCAAGTGCCATTTTCCATTTGACACAAAATTATTTTATCAAACTAGAGTTTCGGCAAAGATTCATAAATCAACATTTTTGCTTCAAATATTTCACATAAGTTATTTATGAAAAACTTATTTGTAAGACTTCCTATTATTGATTATACATCATCAATAGAAATGGCATGCCAAAGATTACGATCTATTGATTTCACATAATTTTCAAATTCATTTTTCCAAATGACAAATTTTTACTTTCGAAAAATGGTAGCTCATTCAAGTAACACCCTTCTAGATATCATCTTGATTTCATAGATCGATTCAAGTTTTAAAGTACAGTATACTTTAAAGATCTTGATAAACGAAGCTCTGATACTAATTGTAGAAACTAGAAGGGGGGGTTGAATAGTTTTACCGCTCATTTTAATTTTCTAAATAGTTTCGCCGTTTTTAGGTCCGGTTATTTTTCTTTTGCAAACTTATTGAATTCTACTTGTTATGTGATATCTAATTAGCAACTAGGAATGTAAACAAACAAGTAAAGTAAAGAGTAAGGAAAGAACACAACCAAAGAGACGCGGCGATTTATAGTGGTTCGGCACGAAGCTCACTCTCCGTCCTACTCCACTCCCTAAGTACCACACTCGAGAGTTATCAATCACTATATCAACACACTCCTTCAGGCAGAGTAATTCGTACACATGCTTACACAAGGCTTAACGACACTAAGCATAATGTCGAGTTCTAATCATAGCTAGAACCAATCTATTCCAAAGGCCCACGTGGCCACAAGAACAAGCACTCTTGTCCATCTTGAATCTTCACCCGATCCAAATCTTCATTTGTTAGACATACTTGGTTCTTCACCCAAACCAAGCCTTCACACACATGACTCACTTGATTCTTCACCCCGAATCAAGTCTTTACATACATATCACACTTGATCATCCCCGATCCAAGTATTTACATAATGACACAACAAATCCTAACCTACACTTTAGGACACCACTCTCCTCACAATAAATACATGAACTAATCTAGTTACAAGATTTCTTGAAACTACATCACCATCCAAGCTCACACAAATACAATACTTGGAACTACATCACCATCCAAGTTTATACCCCATCCTCGACTCACACACAAGTCGGAAAACAATGATATCAATCCTATCACATAACACATGTTACGTTTGTGTGTAGACACCTATAACATCTCGAATCTTCGTAGTTGTCGAGAGTTCTTCTCTTGCACTTGACGGAAGAGGAAATCACTTATAAACATATACCGACATGTTATAGTGATCAAATAATAAAATGAACAAAGACCAGAAAGTTTTGTGTGTGTGAAAAATCTTGTTTTGAAAGAAAACAGTCCAGTATTTATAATCGACACAAAGGAGCAGACGGTCCCTTAAATAGGCGACAATCCTTTATCACTAAGGGACCATCGACCCCTTTACGGGATCGCCCCTACAAACGCTCCCATTTTTGTCCAGACGTGGTGAAAAACTATCTGGTGAAGGTTGGAGGGAAAACTAGTTGTTGTAATGTTTGAATTTGAATTTATTTTCTTAATAAAACATTTCTTTTAAAAACACAAAAATAATTTTGTGAAAAATGTTTTTTCAAACTTAAAAATGTAAGTTTAGGTGAAAATAAAAGTCTTTGATCACTTAACTAATGACGGTATAAAGTTTGTTCATACCTGAAGTGATGTTGAAGCAACTACGTAGAAGTAACGAGTTTCCTCGATTAAAAACTTATAAACTGTAACTTTACGTAACATGTTTTTATATTTTGTGATTATCAAAATACGAGAAGACCGAATAATGCGAATAACGTTTTTGATATTATTTGTATTAACAGAATTTATTTCGTCGTTATTGGTCTTTTCTAAACCGATTCGTATAACATGCGCCCCATTTGTCCCGTGCCCGTTTAGCCTGTGCCCGTTTGAACCGTGGCCCATGCCCGCCCGGCCCCTCGTTTTGCCACCTCTAATTGAGTATGTGTGTGAACAACAAGTACGTTACAGGGTCAACCCGGTTATTCAACTAGGGTTAACAAGAAACTAGTTCGTTCGGGCTTGTGTATATTGGGCTCATCGATCGGAACTCGAAAGTAAACCTTTCACATAAGCCTTCAGGTTAATCGAATTAAACCCTATTATTTTAACCCAGTTCAAATAAATTGATATCGGTTGGGGTCAAATGCGCTTATTTTGACAAGGTTTGTAATATTTTGTTTTTAAATCGTTTGCGGATTTCTTTACATGTGAGGTTCCTGTTATCAAATTATTTAATTTGTATGTCACTTATTAAAAATTATAAATCACTGGTTATTTTCAATGGGAGATATAGCAAAAGGTTTTTTCTTCAAAACTTGTATATCAAAGAAAAAAAAGTGTAGATTGACGGAAACACCCTGACCCCGGGTGCCTTTTGGCACCAACCATTATCCTCCCCACAAGGAATAGCTCCGGGCAACTCTCCTGGTCTAGTGGGGCACCAACTGGAGTGAGCTGAGACTCTCGGACTCTTGAGCTCTTATCCACAAAGTCTCTCCAGTGAGCCTATAGGTTTTGCGGAGATGGGTACTTAATTATCTAGTGGGGCACCAACTGGAGTGAGCTGAGACTCTCGGACTCTTGAGCTCTTATCCACCGTCCTATATTAAATATCATGTTAGACTTTTCAAAATCTTTCTTTCTCAACTTTTACTTTAAATATTTGTGTTTGTGTAATATAATACTTGATACAAAAAATATGAATGGATTAAGTTTTAAATGTATTTTTATTGCATATAATTTTTATCAAATACTATATAACACAGGCAAAAATATTTAAAATCAAAGTTGATGAAGAAACACTTAAAAAGTCAAACATGGACATTTAATATGGGACGGGGAGAGTATTATTTAATACGTAGTAAATTACGGTTTAAAATCATCATAAATATGTATGTGTATGACAAAGTGTAACAGGTGCAAACACTTTAAATGGTCACACCAACTTCCTAAAAAGGAAAGACTTTACCTAATTTGAGTTTGTGTGTCGGTGGGTTCAAACCTCGTAGATTATTCGGACAAAAGATCAGAAATCATGGTTACAAAAAAAAAAAAAAAAAAAAAAAAAAAAAAAAAAAAAGATATTGTTTAATTTCTTATAAGTTGTGTTGCATTTTAGAATCGCGTTATCTTATTTGACATAACTTTCTATAGGGTTATTGCAGATAGTACTTGGTGGTTTAACTTGACAACAATTATTAATAATTCTTTAACCATATTGATTGCGATAAAAAGTTTTTAAAAAAAGTTCAAAAGCTAAAAAAGTTCTAAAGCTAAGAAAAAGTGATAGGGTTAACTTACCTCTGAAGGAATTGAAGGAAGACAATACATGAATACAAGATAAGTAACTTGTCAACGGTCCGTTACGTTTCTGTCTCTCCAAAAAAAACCAAAATGCTTAGCAACAAAATCCCACAAATATCATCATCATCATCATCATCATCATCAGACTCATCATCATCATCAAACTCATCATTAGCGACAGATATTCCAATAGAGATTGTTAGTGACGAAGAAATGTCACTAATTGAAGCTGCCTTTTCTTTGGCTTTTGCATCCAAACGGACTTATAATAATAGTTCTAACTGTTTGGGTGATATTGAAGATGGTGTAAGAAAGAATAATAATAAGAAGATGAAAAAGACTAATGAATCTTTGTTGCAACGGTTTAGGAAGAAAACTGGTTTGTTTGTCACTGATATTACATCTACGGTATTAATTTATTAATATTACTTTTTTAGATTTTGAATTATTGAGAGTTGTTATTTCATTATCGATCTTGTCTAGTTTATGTTTCATTTTAAAATCACACCTTTCTTTGCACGTAAATCTTTAAGATTAGTTCTTGTTAGAATCTAAATTAGATTGTAATGTTTCCTTTTCTTCATGTTAGGAATGGTGTGAAAAACAAAAGGAGTTATTTCTTGTCTATGGAAAGCCAAAAGCTAGTAGGGCTATGAAAGTTGGCAATGCTCTTCATGCAGTACTTGAAGAAGAGGTACCTTAAAGCTTAGATATAACCATACTTAACCTGCATGAATACAAAGACGGTTTTGTAAGAAATAAGTGTTAGCTATAAATAGCTCAGTGAAATACGTACAATAAGTTTATAAATATAACTCAAGTTAGAACATGTGATAGTTAACTAATTATTTCACAACAATTATCAATACAGCACTAGCAACAAATATCTCACCAAGTAATCCTATACAGTAATTCACTCAAACACAAAGACGCAATATATTTAATGTCACAATATAAAAAAATAATGTCATATAAATAAAATGATTAATAGACAAAGATGTTTAAAATTTTCAAAATTCAAAAAAAAAAAAAAAAAAAAAAAAACGCCTAAAGTATTGAACTTTCACTTGGGTTATTGAACATAGGATGCACACTCTTGTATAATTTCAGTGTCAATCAAAGTAACTTAAACGTGTATGTTTGGGTAAGTTAAACAACATAAATATCTTGTTTTAACAAGTTCAATGATGTTTACGTATATTTTATAAGTTCAATGACCTCAAAATATTATGTTTCATAAGTTCAGTAGCATAAGTGAACAAAATAAAAGTTCCGTACCTCAAGCACATTTTTTTTGGAAGATTTAGTAACATATTTGCATATTAACCTTAAATAAAAGCACTCTTTAAACATCCATGTTGTCACCATAATCCACAAATGCACATTAAAACATATAATGACTATAAGTCAACTACCGAATACTCATTTACTCCCAAGTCTCCTAAAATTCACCCAAACTTCACAATCATTAATCCCTTGGTAGGTTAAGTTACAACGGTAGGTAACTGGCTACTTAAGCCACCAATAAGGAACTACTCTCGCTACCTCCCAATACAACTGACATTTATAGAAAGCCATAAAGACAATCTACGCGCTATTAGGGGCAAAGGTAAAAAGCGAATCCTAGCCCAATGACTCTCCCTTCAACCACGAGTAACTGCCACTAATATGTGACCACCCTATTGCCACACACCACTCACATGTATTTTACAATACAGGTTAGTATTGGCATAGCCCAATGCTCACACCATATACCACTCGTGTGTTTTATAGTATAGCCCTATACCAACACAACCAAGTGCTCACACAAGATTCCAATCAGATGTGGTTTACAGTACAGCCTAGTACCGACACAACCCGGTACTCATAACAATCCACCAAAGACAATCTAGGCATTCATGACATAACACAATTACCACACGAACAAAAATCACAAGTAAGTAGGAACTTGACCCACTAAGTCTCACAAGAAGCTTTATAAGAGTTTACTACCCCAACCCAATAATACGAAAATTCATATATATCACATCACAAAGATAATATAGTAAGCACGCTATTAGCATCATTGTTTACGTATGGTATGTAAATCAGTTTAAGAGATGGGATGTGAATGATTTTGTTGTTTGGTTTTTCGTATAGAACGGTAAGGACCCGATGATAATGATTAGGATCAAGGAGTTCGGGTAACACTAAAACAAAAACCATATGTGACTGCTGTGAAGCAGTTTTTGCCCAAGTGTGTGAGAACTTGTTGAAGTTTTGTGTGGTGCCTTCTATTTATAGAGATGCGAGTAGGGTTTAGATAGAAACCCTTGAGGGATGATCAATGGCTGTGAGGGAGATAGATGTAGGTCATCTAGAGAGCACACAATGATGACAGGTGGACTCTCCTCCTTGGCTCGTACAAAGTGGTGCTTGTCATGCGTTCCCACTACACAGTGTCAGATGGTACATCTTTAAACGTTAGTGACAGTTAGGGAGCAGTATCACAACGTGCTCAGTGTACCTTGATGTGTTTAGCCATGCCCTATGTGGCCTGGGATTAGATTGCCATCAAGTGTTTGTTGATGGGCTTGATTCGTGCGTATATTTAGAGTGCTTGGACCATTAATATTAATATGCTATCAAGTCCCCTAGTCTAGTATTATATCACCTACAAGTGATATGATGTTGGACTATTTTATCTGAGTCCCCTAGTCCGTGTTGCGCTACCAGGGCTCTTTCTCAAGTTTACTCCTTCTAGGCTTATGCCATATCTGTTTTCGTAATGATGACTAGGTGTAAGCTATTTCTGACAAATATGAGATCAACTTTTGCCATGTTATCTAAACTACCTATAATGCATTTTATACCCTTTCTCCTCATTTTTTAAGATTTCCAAAATTAGATTTTAAGTATTACAAGTTTTAAAGATATTTTTACAATTATTTAATGCACCAATACATCTTTACATCACAATGTTGTTTTAAACTACCACATCATTCAAAATATAATTAATATACCACATGATACAAACCAATCAAGCTACTAATCTATTTATCAAAAATTAATATACCACATGATACAATGTTGTTTTTACAATTTGACTTATGCTAACTAGCAAGTACCTTTCACCGCTTATCATTACAATTTCATAATACTACTAGCTACCATTTTCATATAGCCAGTGCATTGTGATGCAAGGTACTCTATCATTTTTATTCGAGATAGTGTCTTCATGATTTAAAGTTATTATCACGAAAAACATATAATAGAATAATATTGTTCGTAAAAAATTTTGATTACAATGTAACCGTCGTTACAACATACGAGTTCCTGATAAGTCATAAACAATAATACTAAACTTAAGATGATACAACAAATTAAAATCTAAGGATTGGTCGAGTTATTGTAAGGGAAGTGATTCGCACACTCTCACAATTGATTGACACACTCAAATTAAGAGTGTCTTGACATTTATACCCTCATATTATTTTACTTATTTTCACTTTATAAGGGTATTAATGTCAAAACACTCATAATTTGAGTGTGTCAATCAATTGTTGGAGTGTGCAAATTATAAGGGTATTAATGTCAAACACTCATAATTTGAGTGTGTCAATCAATTGTTGGGGTGTGCAAATCACTTGTGTATAAGAAGCAGTAGTTCGTTTTTCACTTTTTCTTTTGATTCATCTCATGCACATAACTAGGCTAAACATCACTAGTTAATTTATTTATATTGATTTTAGGCTTACAAACATATTATATCCTAGAGTAAATTACATGGTTGGTCCCTGTGATTTGTCCAAAATAACAATTTTCGTCCCTCGAAGTTTAAAGTTGTATTGGTAGTCCCTAAGTATGTAAACAAATAACACACCTGGTCCCTATAGGGACCATTCATGTTATTCTTTGGAGGCGAAAATTTCACATATAGGGACCATGTGTGTTATTTGTTTACATACTTAGGGACTACCAATGCAACTTTAAACTTCGAGGGACGAAAGTTATTATTTTGGACAAACCACAGGGACCAACCATGTAATTTACTCTATATCCTATTATATAATTAAACATAACATAATTAAACATAAACATGGGTTATTGCTCATGTTTATAAAACCCCTTGATGGACCTCAACTATATGTTAATCACTTACTGCGTAAAATCAATAAAGTTAAAATACATTTACTTTAATGTGAATCATCTATGAATGAAATCCAACAAAGCCAATGATGAACTTAGATTTTAGGTCTCCTCTATTTTTTCTCCACAAAAAATAATAATAATAATAATAATAACTCCCAATACCGTCTTCCACGAGTTATGGGTCCCAATACCGTCTTACACGGTGTATGGAGGATGTTGAGACGTAGACAACCATACCCCTACCTAAGGTAGAGAGGCTGCTTCCGGATCTACCTAAGGTAGAAAAGGACCTCCGGCCTTTTGTAGGGAGTGAGTCTATTTTTTCTCCACATATCGTGAATAATAAATAGACCGGAAGGGTTAAATTAAGCGGCGGAGCTAGTAATGCTGCTAGTGGGTGGTGAGCCACCCCTAATCAGCTCAATTAATACATTTGTTATTCGACCAAATAACTAGTTTCTTAATAACTTTGCAATCAACTCTCCTTAATCATATAGCTATGTTGATTAAAGTTCAAAAACTAATTTTGAACAATCAAATACAACACTAAAACGAATTTACTTGTCAACTATGCTCGTTGAATCATTGTTTGGAAAAAATCATAAATATATCCATCATTAAGCATTTTTCACTATAATTTTTACGTTAAGCTCGGCCTCCCTTAACTTAAAATCCAGACTCCTCCTTGGTTAAATCCCCTATAATATATTTATAGTTAATCTTTTTACTAATTAGTCATAACACTTTATTTACTAGTCACTTTAATCCTCATACTTGACATTTTAATAAATCTGTATTATATATGTCAAGTATTCAAATAGCTCTTAATAGTTCTCTATCGGTCAACCATATCCGAGATGAAATTACAGATGTTACAGAAAAGTTGATTCACTTATTAAAGTTGAAGAAATAGTGTGCTTAAGAAATGGTGATGATGTTTGTTAAGAAGAGATAAGCTGACATGGCGCCGAATTAAGATGTTCGGGGTCACCACTACATATAGTTTAAGCATCGGCTAGGCCACTCCACGTTAGACAACTAATAACCATATTGTAAACTAATCCAAAAACTTATAATAACTTTTAAAAAAAAAAAAAAGGCTAACAAAAATATAATTAACTCTCAAACATAAATACCTACAGCCTTTTTATAACTTGTTCATTTTAACCAACTAATTAAAAAGATTTTAATCCACCGCCTCACACAATCACGTCAGGTAAAGTCATTCCTCCTCAAAAGGTTTGCATGACAATTTTAAAATTGTAAAAACATAACACATTTTAAAAAATGATAGTAAGATGCTTAAACCTCGCATCAATTTATCAGAGTAAGTGATTTTTATAGTATTCCTTTCGTCTTAAAATTATAATCCTTATTTTTATTTTGAGATGTCTCATAATAAACTTTTTTTTCCAGCCATAGGGATGATATTTGATTTATTGAAAAGTGTTGTTCTCTTTTGCTAAAAATAAAATTAAAAAAAAAAAGTGTTGGTCTCTTTTTTTTTTTTTTTTTTCCTTAAATTTAAACTTTGTGTTTGTTGAAAAGAAAACAATTTGAAATTTGAAATACCAATAAATTGGGGTTAGCTTACATCGGAAGACAAAACAAGATACTCCGTAATTTCTGTCTCTCCTCAACAACCAAAATGCTTAGCGACGAAATCCCACAAATATCATCATCAGACTCATTATTAGCAACACAGATCCCAATAGAAATTGTTAGCGACGAAGAAATGTCACTAATAGAAGCCGCCTTCTCGTTAGCCTTTGAAACCAAACGAAATTATAATAATATTTCTAACTGTTTGGGTGATATTGAAGATGGTGTTACAAAGAACAATAATAATAAGAAGATGGAAAATATGAATTTGTTGCAACGGTTTAGGAAGAAAACTGGTTTGTTCGTCACTGATATTACATCTTCGGTATTATTTTATTATAGTTTTTGAATTATTGTTATTGTTATTTCATTATTCATCATGTGATTTTTATGTTCATTTTAAAATTACACTTTTCTTTGCACGTAAATCTTTTAAGATTAGTTTAGAATCTGAATGTGTTGAAAGTGTGCAATGTAGGGGACTAGGCCTGTCTAAACGACGCTTAAGTTAAAAGAGAAAGATAGGAAAATTTATAGCACCCACTAAGCCGTGTTACTCGTTAATTGGAATGGTTATGGCTATGTTTGGCGCAGAGCTTTTTTGGGTAATGAGCGGTGAGAATGTGCTTTTTTATTTTTGATGTTTGTTTAGCATGAGAGCTGTGGGCTTTGCTATTTTTTAGGAAAGCTCATTTTCCCAATGCTTCTTTATGAAGCTGTGAGTTTTTTTGGCTACTGCTCACAGCTCACAGCTCACAGCTCACTGCTCCTGTTCAATGTTACTGCTTACAGCTACTTTTGCCAAACATAGCCTATATGTATACGCGTTGGGGTTTATATGTTGGACGTCATTACTTAAACAAGCCTTTCTCCGAGACAAATACTATGTTTGACTTGACGTCATTACATTCTAAGAAACTTAGCAACCTTAAAGGGTATATCAAATTGTAAACCTTTTAAAGAAACATCAGAGATTGGGAGGCAACCTTGTGGTGATTGATGCGTGGGAATTGCACCAGGTTTTACCTCTCGAGGGATCTCAAGAAGCTTACAACCCCCACCAGGCAGTGTACCTGATCGTTGTAGTATAGTATAGTGACAAGTACCGGGGGATTGATCGTTCAGCTAGGAATAGTGTCGCTATGATTAGAAAGCCTAAATACTAGTTCTAAAGGTGAGGGATGATTATTTTTGTATTTTTATATTTTTTAGAAAGCAATTAAAAATCTCGGGTTTGAAGGATTTGGGCGGAATTAGTTGCTAATCAACTAACCCAATACTAAAGATGCAATCAAAATAAAATACTAGAAATGAAAATAAACTAAATTATACTAAAGTTGTGAGCAATAAGTAGAGAAAATGTGTTTACTTAGATTTCACTACTCCCTAGACATCTTTTACACATTAATTACTTGTTATAATTGCATGGATGACGGATCGTATTCCTTAATACCATTCATGGGGTGGCACACTTAACTCCCCAATTCTATGAGCTCTTATCTCCTCCTACACCATGCCCAGCACAACTATAAGGATTGTAAACAGTGGCTCATGCATTAAATACAACCAATAAAGACCTAGTGCGCGTCGGTTCATGTTTCTTAAGACGTTCAAGCATGTTACCAAGTGGAGATCTGCCAGTTTTCTTAAGCCTAACATATAAATCATTCATCCAAGACAAGTATAAACAAGTAATCAACACATAATTAACATCTAGGTTTCATTAGATCTAAGCAAACACAAGATAGATCTAGCCTAGCATGATGGAATTGAGACAAGAACAAGATATAGACAACCAACACATAGACATATTGATTGAATTAAAAGAACACTTATCTCAATTACAATGAAAGATATCAAGGGTTTGGAACCTTTGAAAAACCTGTAAAAGTTGCACCAAAATCGTACTTAGGGTTTCTCCAAAACTTCTCTCATTTTAATGTGAAAATTAGAAAACTATATATAGAAAAATGGGTCTGACGGCGTCAAGACCAACATTGTGACGCCGTCACCTCGCCGCCAAAACTATTCTCGGACTGCCTTGATCTACATTTGACGCCGTCAAGACTTAATCATTTCCAGGCCGTCATGACTTTTACTCTTGACGCCCTACCTTCGTGACGCCGTCAAATCTGTACTGGGTCGTCATGGAATTCTGCTCTTGACGCCGTCAGGGAATTACTCTTGACGCCGTCACCTACTGTTCCCAGCATGGAAAATTAAGACTTTGGCGTTTTCTTCACTTTTATGCTCCAAAAACGTCCGAATTGCTTCCTTTTCCAGATTTCTCTCCCAAAGTACCTAAAATCACAAAAGGAACGATTTAGGGCAATATTTGATCAAATAAATTCGAATACGGGCTTAAATGACCCCCTAAAAACGGATCATTTTTCGCCTCATCATATACCCTTACACTTGAGATTTGCTTGTCCTCAAGCAAATGCGCTTTTATTCTACTCAAAATACAAGTTAGGGGTCATTTAACACTAATATAAAAGTAATTACAACAAGTAATCGTTCCACTAAAGACCAATAGACAAGCACGGAGGTCATATACTAGCACCTCACAAATAGTGTTTAGATACTCACATCTCTCGGGTGTAATAAAGTGTAAATTACAATATGGAAACGGAAGATATCTCTCACTGCCTGTCATAGCAAAATAGATTACCATAGGCTTGGAAAAGGATCAAACCTCCACCACATGGCGTAAGCACCTAGGATAAACTATCAAAGAGGTCTTTTAAAGGGTTGTAACGTTAGGTATAGGGATATGAAATACACGGTTTTATTGGATAAAGGAAGTTTTACTGGTGGCGAGTTAACAATCTTGGTTAATTACATGTACAAGATGGCGTTTCTAAGCCAAGACTAGACTCGACTTAAGCTAATAAATGAAAAATAACAAAAATATAAAATGAACATAGAATAAAAAAGGATGGTAGTCTGTATATTTTTTCTCTTTTCCTTTTTCTATTTTTTTTTTTCTTTTTCTTGAATTTTTTCGATTTTTTTTTTTTTTTTTTTTTTTTTTTTTGTATACACTCTTACCCTACCATCCAAAATAATATATCATAGGGAATGAACATTTCCCTTACACTTGAATCTTTACATACTTTACAATTAACTAAACTAATGACTCGAATTAAGAAAATCAAAACACTTGGAGCACTTTTAAGATTAACGTACATATGGGGGTAATAAATGATGTTTTTCCCCATTACTCCATAAAACAAGTACTTACCCATGAGTCTCAATCGTCCCAAAACAATATGTACAAAGATATGACTCGACTTAGCAACCATGTAATCAATTAGATAGTTAACTTAGGGTTTAACAAATAACAATAATGCACTAAAAATGAGCGAATACACGGAAGGCTAAGGCGATTTGGGTGTACATTTAAGTGGGGTGTAACAAATTCTTCCTTTAAGTAAAATGCTTAAAGTTAGAAACGAAAAGATAGGCTCGGAGGGGTGTACTAGGGGGTTTCGTGTACTAAAAATGAGTACAACGCTAAGGGTGTGGGAAAAATTAGTTGACTTAACTAGCCAAGTAATATGACTTAAATGGTCAAGTAATTATAATACGGGTTTAACACAAGGGTGATCCTAATGCCTCTTATCATGTAGTAAATCCTACTACACGAATGTAGTCTCACTAGCGGTCTCGGGATGCATCACTAACGCAAGTTCTAGAATCTAAATGCTACCGGTACACTCATAAGCACTAATAGTAAATGCTTTTCCTATCAAATCTAAAGGCGAACCTCACATATTTGGGTGGAAAATTTTTCTGAATATACGGTTATGTGCTAGTCATACAATCTCCTATCCATGAGACGCTTGCTATGGCTAAAGTTTCACTCCTAAATGTTGTAAAAAAAATTAAATTTGGCGCTAAAATTGCACTAACAAGTATTTCTCATAGTTTTATTACACATCTACCATTAAACAAAACAAACTCAAGCGAAAGTGCATATGTAAGGTATCATCTCCTTACACTTAAGATGAACATTGTCCCCAATGTTCAAGTAAAGAATGTAAAAGTGAAATAAGTAAGAAGAATGAAATCAAATACTCCCCTGACTCGCTCTGTATGGATAATAAGGTGGTCAGGTTAAATCTTCCTCCAAGAAAATAAACAATCAAAGCGTCCCTTCCAGAATATAAATCATCTTCTTGTCATACATAACCTGTAAAACCTGATAAAATAGACAAGACAACCTCGCGTAAAATCGGCGGCATCCTATATAAGTTACTAAATCCTAGAAAACAAGATAAGATATAATGCTTGTGGAATGAAGTTTGCAGATCTCCTGGAGATTATAAAACTTAATAATTCACAAAAACCATAAGACTCCGTTAGAAAAACAAAACCGGTAAAATTTCCAGATTTTTACACTTGACGCCGTCAAGAGTAAACTCATGACGCCGTCAGAAGTGACCTGCAGAAATCCTTATGTTAAGTTTCCGGAAAATTTCTGAAAAAACTTGGTCCTACTTCCTGGAAAATCCTGCAAAACTTCATTATGACTCAATACAAGCATTTGACTCTAACAAATACGAATATACATGTTCATTTAATATTGTGGAGAATCATGATCGGTTTGTTTCTTGAAAACATATTTGGGGTTTCCCCTTACACTTATCTTTTGCAAAAATACCTTTAGGTGGAGTTAAGACTAAGCCAAAACAACAAAGTAAAGTATTTCCACTATTTAGTTTAGAAACATGATCTACCAACAATAAAAATTAAGCATGCATACGGAAGCAAATAACAAACAAACAAATAAAATCACACAAAACATGGGTTGTCTCCCAAGAAGCGCTTTTCTTTATTTACGAGTCTTGTAGCTAGACTCAAGGTCATGGGTTACTACGTGACCTCATCCCTTGAAATGATATACCCCATGTAGTTGTGATCATTACTGTTATGGTGGTAGTGCCTCAATCTGTCGATACTCGCAATCACCATTCCACCTACTTTACTTCTCAAGTTAGCTACCCCATCTTGGCTTACACCTTCGATTGTGAATGGCCCATACCACCAAGGACTTGGTTTATCGGGTGGTATTGTTGTTTCCAAGTGTCTCAAGAGTACCAAGTTCCCTTCCTCAAATGGTACATGATTTTCAATGGGTTGAGTATGTTCGAATTCGACCTGAACCTTATTGTTTTTGCTTCTTTCACTTTTGGCTTCCTTATAGCTTTTGATTCTTGCCTCCCATGCAAGAATTTTATTCTGAACACGAATGGGTGTCGTGTCAATGTTGTTTTTTATCTTTCTCCAACTCAAATTTTCATGCCCACTTCGCGGGGTCATGGGGAAGCTAATCTTTCTTTTTCCAGATTTAAGTTCGATCTTCCTACCTTCATACTTAATGACAGCCCTAGCGGTGGTGAGGAATGGTGACCCAAGGATTATTGGCATGCATCCATCCCCTTTATCATCGATGATCATAAAATCAACGGGGTACATGAATCCTGCGACATTAACTAATACATCTTCTGCGATTCCTAGGGGGTATACGTACGAGTCTCCAACGAGAGATAACCTAACACGAGTAGGGGCTGGCATTTTTGACGTTAGTTGGATGTAAATAGTTAGGGGCATAAGATTTACTTCCGATCCTTGGTCGGCGAAAGCACTAAGATGTTTCAAGTCCCCGATGCTCGTTGGTATCTCAAAGTTCCCACATGCTATCTGCTTAGTAGCCACTTTTTGTACCAATAGCCTCTCGAATATTAATCCTCCAGGTAGCGTATCATACTCATCTTTCACTTCTTCCTCTTTCTCGGAACCCTGTTTGGAAGGTTGGTTACGCCCATCACCCTTAATCCAATTTGTTATGGTGTTTTCGTTTATATCATGTTTCAGGTAGTAGCTCAAAGGTTGGGATTCTGGTGGTTTTTCTAAGGTCTGTTTAGCAGGGGTTTCTACCTTCTCGTTATCCTTTTGGACAATTGTGATGAAGTTAACAAATTGGGTGGTGGGAGTGGCGCTTTCTTTCCTTAGTAGTATTCTTTCAGGGGTTCTCTGGTTGGCATACTCCTCTAATAAACTCATCATCTCATTCATTTTCTCTTGCATCTCCTCTTTTTGCTTATAAACTGCTTCCTAGAATCTAGCAAGCCGATCTGAGTGAGTTGCCATATATTCTCTCATCCTAGCTTCAAACTCCGAGCTAAGCTCCTCGGGAGGGGAACAAGGTGGGGCATAGTTCTGAAAAGTCTCGACATTTTCTCTAGAAGGTGACTCAGATAATGGTGCCGAAGTTGGTTTTGAGACAGAATTGATAGTAGCCCGTCTAGGACTTAAAGGTCTCCTTTGCCTTTTCTCAAAATAGTCAACTTTTGCCTCGAGTTTGCATAGGAGTTCATCGGGGATTTCGGTGGTCCCTCCAGATGTCGAGACTGCATTGATGGCCGCTTTTATCGTATGATTAAATTCCTACATCTCATGATTATCAGCAGCGAGCTCTTCGATAATTGCCCAAGACTCATCGGCGTTCTTATCACGCAATTTACCTCCCGCGGCCCTGTCGATTGTGATCTTAGTGTGATAGTCAACATGGTCGTAGAAAATCTGGACTAATAACCAAAGGTTTATACCATGATGAGGGACCTTGTGGAGGAGATCCTTAAAACGGGCCCAAGCCTCGTAGAAAGTTTCACCCTGCTGTTGTTCAAACATCAAAATGTCTCTTCTAAGCATTGCAGTCTTTTCCGGTGGGAAGAATTGGGTAAGGAAGCGATTAGCGAGATTATCCCATGTGGTGATGGATCCCGCGGGTAAACGCTCAAGCCATTGACTAGCTTGATCCCGTAGAGAGAATTGGAATAGGCGTAATCGGGTTGTCTCTCTAGTTGCAACATCTAGGTCTATGGAATCTACGATTTTGAGGAAGTCCTTAAGATGTTGGTTTGGATCTTCGGAACGAAGTCCATGGAATGCACATCCGCTTTGCACCAACTGGATGGTGTCGGATCGCAAGGGGATCACATTGGCTCTGGTGAGCTCAATGGTGTTTCGGTAGCCTTGGTGGCTAGGTCGGGAATACTCTCCTAAGGTTCGGGGCCTAAGGGGTTCTAATGGTGGGTTTTGTTGTGGTGGGATGACGGGTTCAAAGATGTTCCCGTTGACCATAGTGTCGGGTGGTTACGAATAAAGGCACAAAGAAATAGATAGACTAAAGAAACCTAAAAATATAAATAAAATCTTACTAGAAAGGAATCTAGCAAGTAGACCTAATAAAAAGAAATTCTAACCTAGACAATAACTATTCCCCGGGCTGCGGCGCCAAAAACTTGATGCGTGGGAATTGCACCAGGCTTTACCTCTCGAGGGATCTCGAGAAGCTTACAACCCCCACCAGACAGTGTACCTGATCGTTGTAGTATAGTATAGTAACAAGTACCGGGGGATTGATTGTTCAGCTAGGAATGGTGTCGCTAGGATTAGAAAGCCTAAATACTAGTTCTAAAGGTGAGGGATGATTATTTTTGTATTTTTATATTTTTTAGAAAGCAATTAAAAATCTCGGGTTTGAAGGATTTGGGCGGAATTAGTTGCTAATCAACTAACCCAATACTAAAGATGCAATCAAAATAAAATACTAGAAATGAAAATAAACTAAATTATACTAAAGTTGTGAGCAATAAGTGGAGAAAATGTGTTTACTTAGATTTCACTACTCCCTAGACATCTTTTACACATTAATTACTTGTTATAATTGCATGGATGACGGATCGTATTCCTTAATACCATTCATGGGGTGACACACTTAACTCCCCAATTCTATGAGCTCTTATCTCCTCCTACACCATGCCCAGCACAACTATAAGGATTGTAAACAGTGGCTCATGCATTAAATACAACCAATAAAGACCTAGTGCGCGTCGGTTCATGTTTCTTAAGACGTTCAAGCATGTTACCATGTGGAGATCTGCCAGTTTTCTTAAGCCTAACATATAAATCATTCATCCAAGACAAGTATAAACAAGTAATCAACACATAATTAACATCTAGGTTTCATTAGATCTAAGCAAACACAAGATAGATCTAGCCTAGCATGATGGAATTGAGACAAGAACAAGATATAGACAACCAACACATAGACATATTGATTGAATTAAAAGAACACTTATCTCAATTACAATGAAAGGTATCAAGGGTTTGGAACCCTTGAAAAACCTATAAAAGTTGCACCAAAATCATACTTAGGGTTTCTCCAAAACTTCTCTCATTTTAATGTGAAAATTAGAAAACTATATATAGAAAAATGGGTCTGACGGCGTCAAGACCAACATTGTGACGCCGTCACCTCGCCGCCAAAACTATTCTCGGACTGCCTTGATCTACATTTGACGCCGTCAAGACTTAATCATTTCCAGGCCGTCATGACTTTTACTCTTGACGCCCTACCTTCGTGACGCCGTCAAATCTGTACTTGGTCGTCATGGAATTCTGCTCTTGACGCCGTCAGGGAATTACTCTTGACGCCGTCACCTACTGTTCCCAGCATGGAAAATTAAGACTTTGGCGTTTTCTTCACTTTTATGCTCAAAAAACGTCCGAATTGCTTCCTTTTCCAGATTTCTCTCCCAAAGTACCTAAAATCACAAAAGGAACGATTTAGGGCAATATTTGATCAAATAAATTCGAATACGGGCTTAAATGACCCCCTAAAAACGGATCATTTTTCGCCTCATCAGTGATGCAATGGTACAGTTCTTGAGGGCAAATATGGGTTTGAGTTCGAGGGACTTGTGGATTGATTCAATTGTGTCAAAGTATGATTTTTTTTTTCCATTTTATGTGTACATTTGTGTAATTGTGTTTATGGGTATGTTGGAAGCTCAGTGTTTACTGTTTAATCAGCGTAAATTGTGCACTTGAAACGGTAAAGCTTAACGGCATAACATCATTCGTATTAACCATTTCAAAGAACAAAACTTCCATCTCTTCACCAAAATCATAATGCCTCTTAATACAGGAAACCTCATTCGGCTTAACTAATATATTGTTACTGCTTCCATGTCTACCGAAACAAAAGGGATATGATCTAGTTTGCTTATATGAAAGCAAATACAAAGTTGCGTCAATCTGTCGACAACAACTGAGCTTAAGTTTTACACGTGACTCAATATAAATTGTTGTCATTATAAAGTGGTCTTACATAGCTTTACCATTTACTATGATCCATCTTTAATTGTACAAATACTCCACATATATTAAACCTTACTATTAGTTTCATTAGGAGGAAGCTCTGAACCCCTCACTACTGCCAGTACGCTTTCTGGCTTGCAACTGAATTTTCTGTTCACATCACTTTTCATTGTTTTGTATTTGATGGTATATTCAGTATACCGTTTTTGTTCGTCTCGGTAATATAGTCATGTCATTTTTTTTGCATATAATTAGGAAAAGTATAAAAAAACTAACTAAGCATGAATGACACCTTTAAGAAAAGCTCTATTGTTGTAGTAGTTGCTTTAGAAACACTCCTTTTGACAATATACTGTTACTCATCTTTGCTGTTGGTTTATCTAGTCTTTGACCTTCTTCCATTTCTTCTTTAATTTGTATATATTTTGTCACACCTTTCATCATCTCCTATTCTGTCGATCATCGCATAGTTCTTTCTTCATTATGACCAACTGCAAACTCTCAACCGACGAGTATTGACTGATTTAATATATGTCTACTTGTGTTATAAGCAATTTTTGACACATATACAATCCTGAGAATGTGATACTTTGTATTTTTCATGATACATGTAGATTTAAAGCAAAAGATTAATATTATTAATAACAACTACCAGGGTACCCGCGCGATGCGGCGGCGGGTACCTGGATTAAAATTTATGGCAACGAATGTTTATTAGTTTTATGTTTTTCGTTACAACAACTTTTTAGATGGTGAGAATTTTATATTTGAGTAACTTTAACCATGCTGGTCTTTTAAGGTGTACATGCTGGTTCTTTAAGTTGCGTAAGTTATGTTTTTATGCTGGAGTTTTAAGTGCTTGGGTTATCGGATTTTAACAATATATGATTGGTAGCTTGATTAGATTGCATCATGTGCTAAAATGGTTGTATTTTTGAGTTAGTGAATGATTTGAGAAGAATATTAATTGCAATTATTTTACATACATGTTTATGAATAAATTAATTGCACATAAAGCTTTAGTATGTGTATTTACTTAAAATCTATATTAGCTCTTTAACTAATAATAATGTTTTTCATTATATATTTGTGATAGTAAATAATTGTAAATACTTATTCGGATCCAACTAATAAAATTTTGTCAATCCAAGAGAGATCGGGTGATTAGAGGCCCAACTTTAATTTGGATAATGCAATTAGGCCAATAAACCTAACCTTAAATTATAGCTATTTAACACAACTAAACACACACTTGCCCAAATTTCACTATCTCTGTAACCCTAATCTCTCTAACACTTAGCCACCACACACATATTTCTTTCACTTTAACAACAATAGCAGCCACCAAATAACAATAGAATCATAAATTCGTCCTTTGTGAATCTATTTAAACCAAACAAAATAAACAACAAATATTTCTTTGATTCTTGTGTTCCTTGTGGTTCGAATGTGAATAGGGAAAACAATATTAGGCTTCAAGACCTTAAAAGAGGTCTCGGGTAATGTGTATTTGTTGTTGTTGTTGTTGTTGTCGTGTGTTTTGTTTTAACCAAAGCGAACAAAAAGAAAAAATGAAAACTTAAGTTTTTGTTTTTCTTATGAAGTTTACGGATATCAAAAAAAAAGGTTATGATTCTAAAGGATCTATGATGAATTTGGTTTAAGCACCTAGGGTCTTTTCAGATCTGTGAATTTGTTTGAGCAAATCTGAGGTCCCTTTTATTTCTTCTGTGTTGTTTCTTTTCATGTATTATTGTGGGAAGCATGAAAATTGAGGTAAATATAAAGATTCACCATAAATTAAATATGCTTGAGGAGAGAGTTTTATATGACTAATAAAAATATCCGAGGACAATAAGCAATAAAAACAATGGAGGACTGATAGCTTTGTATCACCGTACATTTATTTTTTTGTTCTTAAAATCCTTTGCATGATAACAAAAGTTAGTCTCTGATTCACCAAATGTATTTGTACATTGCTTTACATTTTGTATGGTGAGTAGTGGCGGCGACCCACTTCGACCCCAGCGACCTGATGGTCGACCGACCCATTAGGCGTTGTATATGTTGGTCTTTAAAAAAATAGTAGATTTGTTAGATTGTACATTGTGCTTTACATTTTGTATTAATTGGTGATGGGTGTATTAATTGTACATAAATAAGAGATATGTTGACCTTAAAATATTGAGTTTTACATACTTGTGCTTTATGTTTTATTACTTGAATTTTACTTAAAATCTAAATATGAAAATCTTAAAATTAAATATGAGAGAATGTGCAATATGCTTTATAAGTAGTATAGATAATTGCGCGATGTCTAAATTAGTTAGTTATGTAGAACATGGAAGGTTACCTTCGCACATATTCTTTAGAAACTTTCTGGGCCATGAGCATATGATTTAAACAACTTTCTTCGTTTCACCTCTATAATCAATGTAGGATAGTAATCGTAAAGATCTACAATCAATAGCGACATCTTAACTTATAAACACGAACATGCAAGGACCTTAAACACTTAACACATGGATTGGAACAAATTCTTTAGGGTGAAAGATACATGAAGCCAGGTATAAAGAAAGACAAATGAAAACTACAATAGTACTGATATGGGTAAAGAAACATGTGTATACTACATCAAGGTTTGATGTACTCCGTATATAAATATGCTACATTTCTCAACCGTTACCCAACAGTTGAATTTCAAATGTAAATACTCATAAATGAAAAATCGGAATTCGACCGTTAACAAACGGTCATATTTCAAATGTATACCATATAAAAATAATGTTAGTAATGACAAGATGAAAGAATGACCATCGGCCAACGGTCATAAAAATAATTCCTACTTTCAGAAAGAACCACTCCTGAAAACTACTATCAAATTTCATTATGATAGAGCCAACGGCGAGATGGGTGTTGCAGGTTGAACTTGAGGCATTTGACCAGCAAAGCTTGTTTTACATTATACATTTTATTAAAATAATAATAATAATAATAATAGTAATAATAATAATAATAATAATAATAATAATAATAATAATAATAATAATAATAATAATAATGGTGAGCATACTTTGGATGGTTATTTTGATGGTTTGCAATTTGGTGTGGGTGTTTCGAGAGGTGGGGAGGCTATCCTTCATGCTGTAAATCGGTTGATTGAAGACCGTGGGGTGATGTGGGTTTATCAATGTTGTTGGTGGACTTTAAAAATGCTTTCAATATGGTGGATCGTGCGGTTATGTTACGAGAAGTTCGCCTTCGTGTCCCGGCTATTTCACGTTGGGTGGAATTCTGTTACTCCAATCCTGCTAGATTATATTATGGTGAGCATACTTTATGGTCGCACCAAGGGGTGCAACAGGGTGATCCGCTTGGGCCTCTTCTTTTTGCTTTAGTGTTACATCCCTTGGCATGTAAGATTCGAGACTCCTTCACTCTTTCTCTTCAAGCTTGGTATCTTGATGATGGTACTATTATTGGGGATACTTTGGTTGTTGGGAAGGTTTTGGAGTTGATTATGATGGATGGACCTAGTTGTGGTTTACACCTCAATGTTGATAAAACTGAGGTTTTTTGGCCGAAGGAAGACCCCAGGAGCAGGTATGTTGGTGTTTTTCCCCCTGATATTTCTCGACCTTCGCTTGGTGTTAAATTATTAGGGGGCCCCGCCAGTGTGGATTTCGAGTTTAGTAGTAAGCTTGTTATGAAAAGGGTTGCTAAAACTATTGAGCTTATGGATGCTGTTGCTAAGCTTAATGATCCCCAGTGTGAGTTGTTGCTACTGCGTGCATGTGCTGGTATTTCCAAGTTGTATTTTTCTATGCGCACATGTCCTCCTCGGGTCTTTGAGAGTGCTCAGGTTTCTTTTGATGCAGCACTTCGATCTTCGTTGGAACGTATTGTCACTGCTTCTGGACCGGGGTTTGGTGATTGGCAATGGAGACTCGCTACCCTACCTTTTGCTCTCGGGGGTCTTGGTGTGTATTCTACAGGTGATGTCTTGAACTATGCCTTCCTTGCTTCTAGACTTCAATCTGCCAGCTTACAGACTAAGCTTCTCCGTAGTTCTGGTATTGTGTCTACTGGTCCTTCTTTTGATGATGCATTGTGTACGTTTAATGTGAATATGGATATTGATCTTTTGAGTAACCCTAGTGAGATCGCTGCCCCCAAACTTATGAAGAAATTGGCAGATATACATTTCGCACGTGTTGCCCAAACGGTTGAATCCACCTTCCATTTATCTTCTAGACAGATGGCTTTATGGAACTCATTAAAAGAGGATTACACGTCAGATTGGCTTAGGGTGGCACCGATATCCGGATTGGGACAAACTATGAATGCCAGGACTTACCGATGTATGTTGTGTTATCGGTTGGGTGTTCCTCTTTTTACTGTCCAAATGCCATGTTCAGCTTGTTCTAAGGTTTTCCCTGGAGATATTTTCGGAGATCATGCTGTATCATGCGCAGGCATAGTTGGTATTAAACATCGGCACAATGTTGTGCGTGATGTTCTTGTTGATATATGTTCTCAGTCTGGAGTTTCAGTTCGTAAGGAGGTGGATATTGGGCTTCGTGGAGAGAATGACAAAACCTTACGTCCTGCCGATATGTTACTTTACTCTTGGGATGGTGGCCTTGATGTTTGTGTTGATCTTACAGGATCGTCACCTTTGACGCGTTCGTGTATGGTTGATTTTATGCCCGGTCGGGCGGTAATTGAAGCCGCACAACGTAAACGTGTCAAGTACGCAGCTAAATGCGCTGATATCGGATATGGGTTCCTCCCCTTTTCATTCTCTTCTTTTGGAGAACTTGAAAAGGATGCAGTGTCCTTATTAAAGCGTATTAGACGATTCTCTATGACCCAAGACATTGGAGCGCGTGCTGCTCCGCATATTTTTAGTAGGATTGGTTTTGCTATAGCTAGAGGTGTGGGGGCTCAGTTAGTATCTCGGCTCCCCACTAATTTCTTGTAAAATCCTATTTGTTGTTCAATAAAGTGATGTTCTCATAAAAATAATAATAATAATAATAATAATAATAATAATAATAATAATAATAATAATAATAATAATAATAATAATAATAATAATAATAATAATAATAATAATAATAATAATAATAATAAATACAGTATAATTCTTCTCACAGTAACCGATATCAGCACCAAGAACAGTAACAAGCCACAACATGAAAATTAGAGTGGCAAAATGGGTCAAAGCGAGTACGGATAAAGCACGATCACCTAAAAAACTGGTCAAACACCCATTTCAAACCGTCTTTTTTCAGAATTAGAGTGAAAAACGTCTACTAAACCTTTTAATTCAAAACAAGTATCATTATTACGCTAACAATCGATTTTGTAATCATCACTGATATTCTGGCATATTTAAAAATAAGAAAGGACTAGAAGGGTAAAGGGTCGACCCAACCTGATCCAACACATTTTGATCAACAATATCTTGAGCATTTGTTTAGATTTAACCATTTGGACTATTGTTCCGGCCAAAATAAACACGAAAGATCAGCACATATTCATATAAACCCCAATCAAGAGTGTGATAACCTGTGTCAGGCATATTTCTACTTCTATTTCCAAAGACATTATAAACCAAGGCTTGATCGCTGGTAAAAAAAAAAAAAAAAAAAAAAAAAAAAAAAAAAAAAAAAAGGCAGGCTTGATATCACCATACAAAGTAGTTGTATTCATTGAAACTATTATCTTGATAAACTTATAAGAATTTAAGAACTGTATACAGAAAGTTTTGACCATCCATCACAAAGATCATCTTGAGCCAAATCCTACTTCAAAGTCAATGATTGATTCCACAACCTGCTATTCTTCAAAATAACTTTCGATTCCTTCACCAAAGCATTGTAGGCCGTCCTTACCTTAGCTAGAGGATGAGCCCTATAGCAATTTCATGATATTAATACACCTCTTTAAAAATTCAAGTACACGTATTATTCCTCAAAGACTGCTAAAACACATGATGCGACTATGCGAGTGCTTCTCAAACGCCTTTTGAACCTTCTACGACAAACCCCAAATATTTTCATAAACACAAAATGCTCTTCCTCTATACTGAAAGTTCAACAAATAAACTTAGCAGCTCACGAAGCAATCCCATGACCCGTTTCTCAGCCACATCACTATTAGGGCACAAATTTCTCATATGGTGAAACATATGGAAGTTTCTGAAAACCATCCAACAAATCCAAAATCTTCGTCCTTAACCTCGATCCTTTAGATGTATACAACGGAATCAAAATAGCCTCCAAAATCTCATACGGTGAAACACAAATCGGACAAAGAACCATGTCATGATCGAAAAAATATGAGATGATGAAAGATGTGACAAACTATATATAAAGATTAAAGAAGATCAGAAACCGAAGGCATATGTCGTCAACTTGGGAAGAATCAAGAAGTGGAAACGAAGCAGAAGGGTTCGTAGTGAAGAGTGGTTTTGACCTGATGGTGGGAGTAAATCGAATAGTGTCCTTCTACGAACCCTTCTGCTCCGTTTCCCCTTCTTGATTCTTCCGTAGTTGACGACATATGCCCTCGGTTTCAGATATGTATCCTTCTCTAATCCGTATATATAGCTTGTCACATCTTTCATCATCTCCTATTTTTTTGATCATGACACAGTTCTTTCTTCCTTGTGACCAACTCCAAACTCTCAACCGACTAGTATTGACTGATTTAATATATGTCTACTTGTGTTATAATTAATTTTCGACACATATACAGTCCTGAGAATGTGATGCTTAGTATCTTTTACTATACCTGTAGATTTAAAGCAAAAGAATAATATTATGAATAACAGTAATGGCTCGATGTCTAAATTAGTAAGTTATATAGAACATGGAAGGTTACCTTCGCACATCTTCTTTAGAAACTCTCTAGGCCATGAGCATATGATTTCAACAACTTTCTTCGTTTCACCTCTATAATCAACTGTAGGATAGTAATCGTTAAGATCTATAATCAATAGCAACATATTAACTTATAAACACGAACAGGCAAGGACCTTAAACACTTAACAAATGGATTGGAACAAATTCTTTAGGGTGAAAGATACATGAAGCCAGGTAAAAACTAAAACAAATGAAAACTACAATAATAATGATATGGATAAGAAAAAAGTATGTGTATAATACATCAAGTTTATGATGTATATATATATGCTTCATTACTCGATCGTTACCCAACGGTTGGATTTCAAATGTAAATACTCATAAATGAAAAACCAGAACTCGACCGTTATCAAACGGTCATATTTTGGATGTATACCATATAAAAAAAATGTTAGTAATGACAAGATGAAAGAATGACCATCGGTCAACGGTCATAAAAATAATTCCTACTTTCAGAAAGAACCACTCCTGAAAACTACTATCAAATTTCATTATGATAGGGCCAACGGCGAGATGGGTGTTGCAGGTTGAACTTGAGGCATTTGACCAGCAAAGCTTGTTTTACATTATACATTTTATTAAAATAATAATAATAATAATAATAATAATAATAATAATAATAATAATAATAATAATAATAATAATAATAATAATAATAATAATAATAATAATAATAATAATAATAATAATACATTTTACATTATACATTATACATTATACATTAGGCAGCTCGTGTGAGACCGCTGCCCCCAAACTCATGAAGAAACTGGCAGACGTATATTTCACACGTGTTGCCAAAATGGCCGAATCCACCTTTTGCTTATCTGCTAGACAAATGGCTTTATGGAGATCGCAAAACGAGGACCACACTTCAGACTGGCTAAGGGTTATCCCGATTTCTGGGTTGGGACAGACCATGAATGCTAGAACTTATCGTTGTGTGTTGTGCTATCGGATGGGTATTCCCCTATTTTCTACTCAAATGCCATGCTCTGCCTGTTCCAGGGTATTTGTGGGGGACACTTATGGAGATCACGCGGTCTCATGTGCTGGTATCATCGGGATTAAACATCGACATAATATAGTACGTGATACCCTTATTAATATATGTTCTCGGTCAGGGATCTCGGCCCGTAAAGAGGTTGACATTGGGCTGTGCGGAGACAGGGACAATGCTTTACGCCCAGCTGACGTGTTGCTTTATTCTTGGGATGATGGGAGGGATACATGTGTTGATTTGACAGGGGCTTCCCCCTTGACACAGACCAGCATGGCTGATTTTGTCCCTGGGCGTGCGGTTGTTGAAGCTGCACAGCGCAAACGGGCCAAATACGAGACTAAATGTGCGAACAGTGGATATGGGTTTCTCCCCTTCTCATTCTCTTCCTTAGGAGAGCTTGAGAAGGATGCAGTGACTTTACTAAAACGCATCCGTAGATTCTCGTTGACTCAAGATATGGGAGCACGTGCCGCTGATCATATTTTTAGTAGAATTAGCTTTGCCATAGCTAGAGGGGTGGGGGCCCAGCTTGTTTCTCGGCTCCCCACTAATTTCTTGTAAATCTTATGTTTTTCTAATGAAGTGATGTTTTATAAAAAAAAAAAAAAAAAAAAAAAAAAAAAAAAAAAAAAAAAAAATTAATAATAATAATAATAATAATAATAATAATAATAATAATAATAATAATAATAATAATAATAATAATAATAATAATAATAAATACAGTATGATTCTTATCACAGTAACCGATATCAGCACCAAGAACTGTAACAAGCCACAACATGAAAATTAGAGTGGCAAAATGGGTCAAAGCGAGTACGGATAAAACACGCTCACCTAAAAAACTGGTCAAACACCCATTTCAAACCGACTTTTTTCAGAATTAGAGTGAAAAACGTCTACTAAACCTTTTAATTCAAAACAAGTATCATTATTACGCTAACACTCGATTTTGTAATCATCACTGATATTCTGGCATTTTTAAAAATAAGAAAGGACTGGAAGGGTGAAGGGTCGACCCAACCTGATCCAACACATTTTGATCAACAATATCTTGAGCATTTGTTTAGATTTAACCATTTGGACTATTGTTCCGGCCAAAATAAACATGAAAGATCAGCACATATTCATATAAACCCCAATCAAGATTATAATAACCTCATATTTCTACTTCTATTTCCAAAGACATTATAAACCCGGGCTTCATCGCTAGTAAAATAAAAAATAAAAAAAACAAGCTTGATATCACCATACAAAGTAGTTGTATTCATTGAAACTATTATCTTTATAAATTTATAAGAATTTAAGAACTGTATACAGAAAGTTTTGACCTTCCATCACAAAGATCATCTTAGGCCAAATCCTACTTCAAAGTCAATGATTGATTCCACAACCTGCTATTCTTCAAAATAACTTTCGATTCCTTCACCAAAGCATTGTAGGCCGTCCTTACCTTAGCTAGAGGATGAGCCCTATAGCAATTTCATGATATTAATACACCTCTTTAAAAATTCAAGTACATGTATTATTCCTCAAATACTGCTAAAACACATGATGCGACTATGCGAGTGCTTCTCAAACGCCTTTTGAACCTTCTACGACAAACCCCAAATATTTTCTTAAACACAAAATGCTCTTCCTCTATACTGAAAGTTCAACAAATAAACTTAGCAGCTCATGAAGCAAACCCATGACCCATTTCTCAGCCACATCACTATTAGGGCACAAATTTCTCATATGGTGAAACGTATGGAAGTTTCTGAAAACCATCCAACAAATCCAAAATCTTCGTCCTTAACCTCGATCCTTTAGATGTATACAACGGAATCAAAATAGCCTCCAAAATCTCATACGGTGAAACACAAATCGGACAAAGAACCATGTCATGATCGAAAAAATATGAGATGATGAAAGATGTGACAAACTATATATAAAGATTAAAGAAGATCTGAAACCGAAGGCATATGTCGTCAACTTGGGAAGAATCACGAACGGGAAACGAATCAGAAGGGTTCGTAGTGAAGAGTGGTTTTGACCTGATGGTGGTAGTAAATCGAAGAGTGTCCTTCTACGAACCCTTCTGCTACGTTTCCCCTTCTTGATTCTTCCGCAGTTGATGACATATGCCCTCGGTTCAGATATGTATTCTTCTTTAATCCGTATATATAGCTTGTCACATCTTTCATCATCTCCTATTTTTTTGATCATGACACAGTTCTTTCTTCCTTGTGACCAACTCCAAACTCTCAACCGCTAGTATTGACTGATTTAATATATGTCTACTTGTGTTATAATTAATTTTCGACACATATACAGTCCTGAGAATGTGATGCTTAGTATCTTTTATTATACCTGTAGATTTAAAGCAAAAGAATAATATTATGAATAACAGTAATGGCTCGATGTCTAAATTAGTAAGTTATATAGAACATGGAAGGTTACCTTCGCACATCTTCTTTAGAAACTTTCTAGGCCATGAGCATATGATTTCAACAACTTTCTTCGTTTCACCTCTATAATCAAGTGTAGGATAGTAATCGTCAAGATCTATAATCAATAGCAACATCTTAACTTATAAACACGAACAGGCAAGGACCTTAAACACTTAACAAATGGATTGGAACAAATTCTTTAGGGTGAAAGATACATGAAGCCAGGTAAAAAGTAAAACAAATGAAAACTACAATAATAATGATATGGGTAAGAAAAAAGTATGTGTATAATACATCAAGATTATGATGTATATATATATGCTTCATTACTCGATCGTTACCCAACGGTTGGATTTCAAATGTAAATACTCATAAATGAAAAACCAGAATTCGAGCGTTATCAAACGGTCATATTTTGGATGTATACCATAGAAAAATATGTTAGTAATGACAAGATGAAAGAATGACCGTCGGCCAACGGTCATAAAAATAATTCCTACTTTGAGAAAGAACCACTCCTGAAAACTACTATCAAATTTCATTATGATAGAGCCAACGGCGAGATGGGTGTTGCAGGTTGAACTTGAGGCATTTGACCAGCAAAGCTTGTTATACATTATACATTTTATTAAAATAATAATAATAATAATAAATACAGTATGATTCTTATCACAGTAACCGATATCAGCACCAAGAACTGTAACAAGCCGCAACATGAAAATTAGAGTGGTAAAATGGGTCAAAGCGAGTACTGATAAAACACGCTCACCTAAAAAACTAGTCAAACACCCATTTCAAACCGTCTTTTTTCAGAATTAGAGTGAAAAACGTCTACTAAACCTTTTAATTCAAAACAAGTAGCATTATTACGCTAACACTCGATTTTGTAATCATCACTGATATTCTGGCATATTTAAAAATAAGAAAGGACTGGAAGGGTGAAAGGTCGACCCAACCTGATCCAACACATTTTGATCAACAATATCTTGAGCATTTGTTTAGATTTAACCATTTGGACTATTGTTCCGGCCAAAATAAACACGAAAGATCAGCACATAGTCATATAAACCCCAATCAAGAGTATGATAACCTCATATTTCTACTTCTATTTCCAAAGACATTATAAACTGGGCTTGATCGCTGGTAAAAAAAAAGGCTTGATATCACCATACAAAGTAGTTGTATTCATTGAAACTATTATCTTTATAAATTTATAAGAATTTAAGAACTGTATACAGAAAGTTTTGACCTTCCATCACAAAGATCATCTTGAGCCAAATCATACTTCAAAGTCAATGATTGATTCCACAACCTGCTATTCTTCAAAATAACTTTCGATTCCTTCACCAAAGCATTGTAGGCCGTCCTTACCTTAGCTAGAGGATGAGCCCTATAGCAATTTCATGATATTAATACACCTTTTTAAAAATTCAAGTACACGTATTATTCCTCAAAGATTGCTAAAACACATGATGCGACTATGCGAGTGCTTCTCAAACGCCTTTTGAACCTTCTACGACAAACCCCAAATATTTTCTTAAACAAAAAATGCTCTTCCTCTATACTGAAAGTTCAACAAATAAACTTAGCAGCTCATGAAGCAAACCCATGACCCGTTTCTCAGCCACATCACTATTAGGGCACAAATTTCTCATATGGTGAAACATATGGAAGTTTCTAAAAACCATCCAACAAATCCAAAATCTTCGTCCTTAACCTCGATCCTTTAGATGTATACAACGGAATCAAAATAGCCTCCAAAATCTCATACGGTGAAACACAAATCGGACAAAGAACCATGTCATGATCGAAAAAATATGAGATGATGAAAGATGTGACAAACTATATATAAAGATTAAAGAAGATCTGAAACCGAAGGCATATGTCGTCAACTTGGGAAGAATCAAGAACGGGAAACGAAGCAGAAGGGTTCGTAGTGAAGAGTGGTTTTGACCTGATGGTGGTAGTAAATCGAATAGTGTCCTTCTACGAACCCTTCTGCTCCGTTTCCCCTTCTTGATTCTTCCGCAGTTGACGACATATGCCCTCGGTTTCAGATATGTATCCTTCTTTAATCCGTATATATAGCTTGTCACATCTTTCATCATCTCCTATTTTTTTTTTATCATGACACAGTTCTTTCTTTCTTGTGACCAACTCCAAACTCTCAACCGACTAGTATTGACTGATTTAATATATGTCTACTTGTGTTATAATCAATTTTCGACACATATACAGTCCTGAGAATGTGATGCTTAGTATCTTTTATTATACATGTAGATTTAAAGCAAAAGAATAATATTTTGAATAACAGTAATGGCTCGATGTCTAAATTAGTAAGTTATATAGAACATGAAAGGTTACCTTCGCACATCTTCTTTAGAAACTTTCTAGGCCATGAGCATATGATTTCAACAACTTTCTTCGTTTCACCTCTATAATCAAGTGTAGGATAGTAATCGGCAAGATCTATAATCAATAGCGACATCTTAACTTATAAACACGAACAGGCAAGGACCTTAAACACTTAACAAATGGATTGGAACAAATTCTTTAGGGTGAAAGATACATGAAGCCAGGTAAAAAGTAAAACAAATGAAAACTACAATAATAATGATATGGGTAAGAAAAAAGTATGTGTATAATACATCAAGATTATGATATATATATATATATATATATATATATATATATATATATATATATATATATATGCTTCATTACTCGATCGTTACCCAACGGTTGGATTTCAAATGTAAATTCTCATAAATGAAAAACCAAAATTCGACCGTTATCAAACTATCATATTTTGGATGTATACCATATAAAAAAATGTTAGTAATGACAAGATGAAAGAATGACCGTCGGCCAACGGTCATAAAAATAATTCCTACTTTCAGAAAGAACCACTCCTAAAAACTACTATCAAATTTATGATAGAGCCAACGGCGAGATGGGTGCTGAGGTTGAACTTGAGGCATTTGTCCAACAAAGCTTGTTTTACATCATGCATATTATTTTTTTTAAAAATACACGGTATGATTCTTATCACAGTAACCGATATCAGTACCAAGAACTATAACCAGCCACAACATGAGAATTAGAGTGGCAAAATGGGTCAAAGCGAGTACACATAAAACATGCTCACCTAAAAAACAAGTCAAACACCTATGTCAGACTGTTAGAGCCATAAACGAACTGAACGTTCAGGGAACATTTCATGAACCGTTTAGTAAAAAGTTCATTTATTTTCGTTTATTTATTAAATAAATGAACATGAACAATATTCCCATTCGTTTAGTTAAATAAATGAACATGAATAAAAGTCGCGTCCATTTATTAATGTTCGTGAATATCCGATTATGAGTTTGTTTACATTCACTATTTATTTAGGTTCGTATATCATATCTTTTAATGGTAAAATTTTAAAATTGGTTTGTTTAAATAAAACAACACTTATAAAATGATATATTGTGCATAATTTAATAAAGTTTATGTTCTTTTGTCTATGTCTATTTATGTTCATCGTTTATATTCATTTAGCGTTCGTTTAGTGTATTAATGAACAAACACAAACGAACATAAAAATTTTATTTTCTTAATAAACGAACACGAACAAGAAAATTCGTTCGTTTAAGCGCCCGTGTCCATTTATTTATCCAGTTAAAATTTAACGAACGAATATGTACACGGCTCCGTTCGTGTTCGTCTGGTTCGTTTATAGCCCTACAAACTATCAAGTGCTAACATTTTCAAATTCATTGTAAACAACGTATTATTTAATTTTAACTATTAAAATCTATCACAAGGGCTATGTAATGGGTGAAAAACAGTAAACGCTTACAATATCTCCTAAACCTTTTAATTCCAAACAAGTACCATTATAAACCCAGGCTTGCTAGCACCATATGAAGTAGTTGTGTTAATTAAAACTATTTCGATTATAAATTTCTAAGAATTTAAGAACTATATACAAAAAGTGTTGACCTTCCATCGCAAAGATCTTTTTCACCCAATGTTGACAAAACTAGTTTCAATACAAAAGACAAAGGAAATTGCAGACACTTTTATTGAGTTTTCATTACATTTTGAACAAAACAAAGCATAGCCTTTTATAGGAATAATACAGACTTTAGAGATACAATCATACAAGTAGAAGCTAAAACGTGAGTTGTTACAAAGTAAATATTGACTCAATTGACAGCTTATTATTAAGACTAAGGAAAATGAAAAGACCATGAATTTATTATGCTTTGAATCATTATTCAACATCCCCTTGATTCAAAGCTACAGACGCCAAGGCGCTTTCTAAGATAGGCATGTTGAGCATTAGAAATTGATTTGGTGAGAACATCAGCCACTTGCTCTTTCGTACCGCAAAACTTTAGCACAATTTTGTTGGCCTCAAACGTGGATCTATGGTCTAACATTGTCACAATATACCAAATACACAAGTATAAATCGATATAAACTTTGCTACAAATCAAATATATAAAACTGTCATCATCAAATTGTTTACAACATGTTTTCTATATATACATAACGAAAAGTCATGATTGAAGGGTCGTGATGGTTCGAATGAACCAACAGTCGTGTCTCTTCCTTGAATAACTAACTAACATAATTGTCTTTTAACTACTTTTCCTAACTGCCTTGTAACTGCCATTTGTCCAGCGGATTGAGATTAGCACAAGGGTTGGGTTTCGGCCCAATATTCTCCCCCTTAATCACAATCGCTGTGACGTAGATCTTTAAGTCTTCTTGATTCATCTTCTGGTTAAATCCACCATTTGAGCTACTACTGTTTTAATTTCTTGTAGTGCTTGTGATCATCCTTATCTCAGTTGAAGTGCGCGTAAGAAATAGTGATGATGTTTGTTAAGAAGAGATAAGCTCATGTGGCGGCAAATTAAGACGTTCGGGGTCACCATTGTCCATTACATATAGTTTAAGTATCTGCTAGGCCACTCCATATTAAACAACTAATAACCATATTGTAAACTAATCCAAAAACTTCTAATAATTTAATGTTAAAAATGCCGTTGAAAAAAGTATATAGAAAAAAGTGTGTGTGTATATATATATATATATATATATATATATATATATATATATATATATATATATATATATATATATATAACTCTCAAACATAAATATCTACAGTCTTTTTTAACTTGTTCATTTTAACCGACTAATTAAAAAGATTTTAATTCACCGTCTCACATAACCACGTCAGGTAAAGTCATTCCTCCTCAAAAGGTTTGCATGACAATTTTAAAATTGTAAAAACATAACACATTTTAAAAAATGATAGTAAGATGCTTAAACCTCCATCAATTTATGAGAGTAAGTAATTTTTATAGTATCCCTTTCGTCTTAAAATTATAATCCTTATTTTTATTTTGAGATGTCTCATAATAAACTTTTTTTTTCCAGCCATAGTTAGTAGTAGGGATGATATTTGATATATTGAAAAGTGCTGGTCTCTTTTGCTAAAAAAATAATAATAATAATAATAATAATAATAATAATAATAATAATAATAATAATAATAAAATAAAATAAAAATTGTCTTGGTCTCTTTCTTTTTTTCTCAAATTTAAACTTTGTGTTTGTTGAAAAGAAAACAATTTAAAATTTGAAATATCAGGGGTTAGCTTACATCGGAAGACATAACAAGATACTCCGTACATAACTTGTCAACGGTCCATTTCTGTCTCTCCTCAACAACCAAAATGCTTAGCGACGAAATCCCACAAATATCATCATCATTAGCGACAGAGATCCCAATAGAAATTGTTAGCGACGAGGAAATGTCACTAATAGAAGCCGCCTTCTCTTTAGCCTTTGAAACCAAACGAAATTATAATAATATTTCTAACTGTTTGGGTGATATTGAAGATGGTGTTACAAACAAGAATAATAATAAGAAGATGAAAAATATGAATTTGTTGCAACGGTTTAGGAAGAAAACTGGTTTGTTCGTCACTGATATAACATCTTCGGTATTATTTTATTATAGTTTTTTAATTATTTTTATTGTTATTTCATTATTCAAATCTTTTAAGATTAGTTTAGAATCTGAATGAGTTGAAAGTGTGCAATGTAGGGGACTAGGGGTGACAATTTCCGACACCCAAAGCCTAGTCGAAATTTATCCTGTGGTAATGGGTAGGCCTGTCTAAACGGCGCTTAAGTTAAAAGAGAAAGATAGGAAAATTTATAGCACCCAGTAACCCGTGTTACCCGTTAATTGGAATGGTTATATGTATACTTAAACAAGCCTTTCTCCGAGACAAATACTATGTTTGACTTGACATCATAAATTTATAGTTGCGAGGATGTTTACAAAAAGTAAGAAACTTTTACCATAGAATGTTGCTGAACTGTAATTTTTGTAAGATATGATACTGTTTTGTTTTGGACGTGGAGGAAAATGAGTGTAGTAGTTGTAGTTCATAATATCAGACAATCAAACCAGAATGTCTGTGTATTGAAGAATGACCCATGTTGACAGTAAAGGTGTAGAAATAATTAATCATTTGTATGACTACTTTACTAGGAATATCTTAAAAATGTTTGGCATGAAGGTTACCAGTATATTACAGTAACTTTTTATTACTTGTCGCATTGGCATATTTCGTAATACAATAGGTTATGTTTATCTTTTTACAAAGCGAAAATGTCTTCCCATTGCTTGCTTTACGTGTATTTATGTCAAATTATACCTAAATCTGGTGATTTCGTGAAAAAGTTTGTATCTTTGTATTAGTTCATTATAGATTGTAATGTTTTTTTTTTTCTTCATGTTAGGAATGGTGTGAAAAACAAAAGGAGTTCTTTCTTGTTTGTGGAAAGCCAAAAGCTAGTACAGCTATGAAAGTTGGCAGTGCTCGTCATGCAGAACTTGAAGAAGAGGTACCTTAAAGCTTAGATATCAACATGTCTCTCAAGTAATCATGAAAAGAATTTGTAATGTTTGTTAGTTTTTTTTTTTTTTTTTTTTTTTTTTTTTTTTTTTTTTTTTTTTTTTTTTTTACATTATATTATGGTATGATTTTTAACAGGTTATAACAAGAGTCGAGGTGTTGGTAAGATCAGCTGAAGAACACTGGGCTTTGAAAATGATTAATTTCATACACGGTACTAATCAGTTAATTCTTGATGGGTTAACACGCGAATTGCCACTGTAAGCTTCATTAACCTTTTTTTTTTTTTTTTTTTTTTTTTTTTTTTTTTTTTTGTTGTTGTAAAAAATTGAAGAATACATTTGCAGACAGAGCTCTTTTCTGCATATTTCTCATTTCTTAGCAGTTATATTGCCTTCTAGTCTTTCAAAGCTAGAATTGCTGATTTGTTGTTTGTCACTATTAGTTTTGTCAGTAAGATTCCTAGAGGTTACAATGTTGTCTCGTTTGCTCATAAATGGGTCACTTTTGGTTATGTTTTATCTCAAACAGGTTGACTATAATGGAAAACTTAACTGAAAATGGTAACAGGTGGAAAGTCACCGAGAATGTAGTTTTAATGCATACAACCTTCCAAAATCCAAACAGAGTTTTCCAGACATCAACTTCTGAAAAATTAAAATCAATAATCTAACTGATTGATTGCACTGCTTGTATCTTCAGGATTGGATTTGCAGAAGGTGTATGTGTGGTTGGAGTTATTGATGAAATACAGATGATGAAAAGTGGAGATGGTCCGACATTAGTTGAAACCAAAACCCGCTCACAAAACAATCTTCCTTCTGAACCCCAACAAAGAAACGCAAGGCTTCAGTTGATGTGCTACAAGTACCTTTGGGACAGTTTACTTGCTCAACCATTCCCTTCTCAACACTTCTTACAATTGTTTTCTTTAAATCCTGATTATGTTCTGTCTAAAGATATCCAAGAGTTTGCAATTCAAGCGGGTGCACCTGTACAGGTAATTTCTTTTTCCTTCTCTTCTTATCTGTATTTTCGGGAGGGTAATAGGGGCTAATGGGCAAACTAAATATTTTTACTGCCCAAAATGAAAAAGATTTGAACGCATCATAAGTCACCTCAAGTTTATTGAAAATGTAAAAAAAAGTTATTAATCGTTTCTTTTCTAAAGTTAGATTATTAATGTAATAAAATGCTTGTTTAACATAATTAACTCGTTATCTTCTTTTATAAAACTCAAGAAAATAAAAAATGTATTTCTGGGTTGGCCACACATTTTGACCCGCACTATAAATTGCTCCTTTTGACCTATTAACCAAACCGCCCGACACACTTTTTGTGCATCAAAAATGTATTATGTCCTTATACAACAAAAATGTATTATGTCCTTATACACTCCGGTATGTATAAAAAAAATGTTTGCTCATGTGATATGATTTATGTTCTTTGATGTGTTTGCAGACCCTTAATGACGTATTAGGAAAATACCAATATGTCTTTTCCATGTTGCCTGGACCTCGCGACCAGCTTCTGATAAGGTATGTTGGTGACTCTTCGAACTCTGATCAATAAACAAGTTCAATGAGTTACAAGTACATTGATTAAATGTATTTAGTTATCTAGTAAATCATTTGTGCCTTCTGAAAAGAAAATGTGTATCAAAAGACTAGCAGAACACTTAAAAATCATAGGTTTAGCTTCTATAGGGGTCAATTATATTGATTTAATCTTTACTGTTTAATCGTTGACAGATACGAGTACCAACAAGATCAATCTCTGATAGGGGAGAACGAGTATTTATACGATTATGATTGGGTTACGCATCAGATCAGGTCTAGTATTGAATTCTGGAAAGGTGAACGAGAAGCTAGTTATGCTCTCGAGGATGAGCGTTGGAAATGCAGGCACTGCATGTACGCATCTAGATGTCCAGTAAACACTGCATCTACTCCACAAACCACTCAAGAAACCTAATTATTGTGCGCATACCAGGATGTTCTCTACTTTTTGTCTTTTAATTTTCATTTGATTATGTATAGTGTACATGTATACACATTTCACAGTGGTAATATTATAGCTGGGTGATCTGAATGCCCTCTTTTGATTACCAGTTTGTTGTTAAACTGCTGTAACTTTAGCATCAATTCAAAGTGGATTGATTTTTGCATGAAGAAACTGTAGTTTGATTTTTTTACCATCAGATAAAAAACAAGATCAAATTGTGACTGTTATATCTGATTTTTGACAAACGTTTAAAAATGTGACTTTTATTTGATTTGATTGTTTAACCGGTACCGGTAAGGAAAACTAGTTTGCAATTTACTTAGATTTTTGGTTTCAAGACCAATGAAAAAATGCATGTCATAGTGGTATACAAGAAAAATTTATTAAGAGAAGTATCATAAAACATTAAATTGGTGAATGTGAAGTATTCTTTCTACTTTCTTTCTCACCTAAAAGTAACATTAAATTATGAGAATCTCTTTATAACTCGAGGAAGACTTTTTTTTGTCTTGAGAATTATGCCAAATAACATTACTTTTTCTTATCCTATTTACTTTTTACAAAAACGATCACAAGAGCCTGTTACATTTCTCTTTGATATAAAATTTGTTTTTACGCCCAAATAAATTCTTTTAATTGTTTTCACTAAATGACAATATGAAAATAGATAAGATAGGCTACAACTTCCATGAAATGGAAGTACTATCAAATTTATGAAAGGTAAGACATACATCCTTATAAGCCATCGTTGACTCGTTTAATTTACTTGCAGTATACCTCCGAAATTTAACAGTACATTGCAACACAGAAAGTACAGGCAAGTCAGGATGAAATGAACCGACTCATTCATGTCTAGATTCCTATTAATATACAAAACCACAAATCACTGGCGAGGCACAGCTGGTGGGGTCGGCTGATGGTTTTGCCCATAGAATCCAATACCCGGAGGCCTGTAGTATCCGCTACTTGTAGTTTGTTGCTGTTGCTGCTGCTGTAGCTGTTGTTGCTGCTGCTGCTGTAGCTGTTGTTGCGGCTGAGGTGGCGGATGGGCGGGCCGCATCATACCCATTGCAACATGTGGCATTGCGGGTGGCGGCGGCGGCAGGCTGCTAGCACCGTATACAAAGGGCATGCCATTACCACCCATCATCATGCCGCCAGAAGACTGAACGAACTGATTCGAGGGAGAATTTGTGCCAACTGTGGATGGTGGTAGAGGAGCTTGTGGTAGTGGTGGAAATGTTGTTTGGTTGGCTTGTGACATTGAAGTAAAATAATCAGAATTGTTCATATCTGAATTTGACAATGGGTTTTCTAGCTTGGGTCTTTTCTCGGGGGGAAATATATTGGTGGCGAACACAGATGAGTTAAAGCCGTTGCTGATTGAGGCGGCTTCTTCTGCAACTAGAGAAGAAAGAACAGACGTAAGCATTTGTGCAGAGGATGTTGAAGCAGCAAGTTTTGCAGCCATTGCAGCGGCAGCAGCCTTTTTACTTTCTTCTTCACTAACATGTGTAGTACTTCCAACAGACATGGATTGAGGCAGACTCTCAACAGCTGGGGCTTCACCAGCAGGAAGGAAAGGTGATGTCAGTCTCTTCCTCAATTTTACAGCATGGTCAATTTGATTTCGAGCAACCTGCACAATGATCAGCAACTTTAGGGTCTTTTCCTTTTTCAAATGTACGTGATTCTATTAGCTCCTTCAAATAATCAGCAACTAGCAAACAATCTTAATTGATTATCTGAGAATTATAACATCAAATTCCATCCACAAACCCTTTCCTATAGCCTGTTTTATTACAGCTCGTCAGATTTTGATTATAATATACTCCCTCGGTCCCAATATTATAGTCCACATTGTCCTTTTATAGTTGTCCCAAATTACGTAGGGCTGAGCATCGGGTCGGAACCGACCTGAACCGAAAACCGAAATTCATGAAAAACCGGAACCGAAACCGAACCGACGGGCCGTCGGTTCGGTTCGGTTTTCGTCGGTTCGGTTCAGGTTTGTCGGTCCATGTGTATTTTGGCATGTTTTTGTCGGTTTTGGGCCGAACCGAACCGACCCGAAACCGAAATTCAAGAAAAACCGGAACCGAAACCGAACCGACGGGCCGTCGGTCCGGTTCGGTTTTTGTCGGTTCGGTCGGTTTCATCGGTCCGGTTCGGTTTTGAACCTGCGGTGCTCAGCCCTAAAATTACGTGTACACTTTTGGATGGTATAATATAACAAGTTTCCCACAATACCCCTAACTAAGATTCAAATCACCAAACTCAACCAAAACAATAAATAATTAGTTAAGGACAAAACTATATTTTTGCAAAAAGTAAGCTGCTACAATTATGCTTTGCTTAAAGAGTATTTATTGTCTGGGGAGAATTATTTTTGGACGGAGGGAGTATCCAGATATTCACTTTCAAGAAACATCACTTACTGATGAAATCACCCGTAAATGCAAAGGTATTGTCTAGACAAAAAAAAATTACTTCTAGAAATACAGCAATTACATACAACTGATACAAGCAACACCCATACTGAGCCAGCTAAACCATGCCTATCATTAATAGTGCAGGACCCCATAAACTTTCATAAAAATATTATCCTTACAAGGACATATAGTTTTCCACCGTCACTTTATGAAATAGTGCTCCAAATTATATATGTCGGAGAGAGAGGAAAGTTCTTTCGTATATGTGCCCATTGACTAGTCTAGTACAGTATTAAAATCACAACTACTGTGTTATCATATCTCTTTTGTGGCACTTGATTCTTTCTCCATCAACTTTTAAGACAAGTCCACCATATAAGAATTCCAAATCATGTACCCATAACATTTCCACGGTTCTGCCTAATTAAGCATTAGGCATTTTCGTTTTCAGATCCAGGTTATTCAAGATTAATTTATCTCTCATGTATGCATAACCATCCTAACTACACATGTTAAACTATTTTTATTACTCAGTATCCAATCAGTTGAAACAATGATGCGTAAAAACAGTATTAAAACATAGAATAAAAATAATACGGCAAATAATTCTATGATCATATATAGGTAGATTTTAAAACTAAAACCATCATAAGAAAAAATCAGAACTACGCATCTCTATAAGACCATCTCCAATGTATACACCAAAGGTGTTATTTTTTTGTGTGGACCACTTCGCAAGACTTTTTCACACCAAATTTGGTGTTACACGATATCTTCTCACGCAAATCGAGTGTGGCACGCGCCACACCCAGCTCCCACAACGATCCGCCCCTGCGCATGACTTTGCAGACTTTTTCGTTAGGCGGGAAGGCCAGAGGCGGTGCCTCTGTGAGAAACGGCCATATAAGTCTTAATATTAGTATTAAACAATTAATCCCATTAACGGCATCTATGTAGATACAAAAAAATAGGGTTTTGGGGATACGCTGAATAAAAATTATAAATAAACGATAAAATCTCCACCTAGTTTCTGTCATAAATATGCAAACAAAGAACAAGGAACTCAGAAATTTTCTATTGTTTTCTTATCAACCTTTACTGTTCTATATTCTTTTTGTTTGTTCCTTCATTAACAACTTCTTAATTTTGCTATCACACCCAAGGAAAAATGATTAGACTTCTATTTTTTACTTTTTGGTAATGTTTGATACTCCTCTTTCATGGGATATGAACTATTTACTATAAAGATATCAGGCATTTATGCTTCAATTCACCATATTATGTTTTTGTTCTACTTTTTTATGTCATATTGTATCACAAGGTTTCTTGCAAAGTTTAACTGGCACACTCCACTCTGGCCCTGGAGTTTTTATTCCTAAGCAGCACTACAAGATACAATGAGGTCCAGGAATACATTAGGAATATTGTCATTTAATGCATTGGTATGCCCCATACAGGAGATTTAGCACATGACCCTTAGATAATCCTCGGTCTTTTAATTTCCAAAATCTTAAAAGTTTAAAAGAACTTAGAAATATCACATTACTATTTTCCACCATAGAAGGAAATCCATATCTCCAACATGAGCATAAGAATCGTTAATGTACAAATAAATTTAGATTTTCATTTCAATCATTTCTCAAAAAAAAATAAAAAAATAAAATAAAATCCAGATTACCACGCAAACCATCACTAGATCAACACCATCTCATCTCTACTCCACCATTTCTCTAAGAAAATGTATGTCAATTGCCAGTATCTCAATACTACTCGGCGTATTGCTAGTTCCAGCTCTAATGATCCTTTGATCAAGTAAAAATAGTTTCGGAAAAACCAAAGAGAAGAACCTTAAGTTCCAAGCTCCGTTCAGCCTTAGTGCCAACAATTTATACCTAGTCAAGCTAGCAAAACCTCGAAAAAAAGCTTAGATATAAAGAATTTACAAAGAGAGACTAGAAGAAACCTTTTTGGGTAACTGTTTTTTCTGATAAACAAATTCTACAATACAAAGCTCACACTCTAAATAGAACGTCAAGACCTTGGTTTTAAAAAAAAAAAAAAAAAAAAAAAAAAAAAAAAAAAGGACTAGTGAGGGTGCATCCAAGAAGCCAAGAAGGTAAGGAGATTTCATGATGTGTTGTGCTTTAGGCGCTTTGTCGCTTTTTTAGTAGGCCGCATGTATAATCTAGTATAAATCAGTTTATAGGAGAATAGTAAATTGACACGTTTATGGGTATTTTGACTAAGGATAACAGACCAAAAAGAAAGGAAAATGTCATCTTTGAACCTTAGAAGTTGAAGCTAAGTTGGTGGGGGATCCAAATTAGCAACGGTTTGTTTTACCTCCTTTCTGTTTCTCCATTTCAGAAACTAGATAAGCTGTTTGACGAAGCAACAAATTAAGACGTGGTATTCTTACTAGCAGTTCAAAAGCACTACATGACTTAGATATATTTTCCGATATTTCCTAAGAATCACAGGCTGATCCAGACATTTTTTATTAGCATCGTGATTCTTAGGATCAGCCTGGCTTCTTGGATGCTTAAGCATGACATGGCACAGAAATTTGATGTTGAATTAGATTTCATGTATTTTGTTATACCCAATATCCTCGTGTGCGTGATGCAATGTTTGCAATCACCTTCGCCTCATGCTTTGAGGCAAAGATGGTCAGCCGAGAGCCGACGCATACAATGCGCCCGATATCCCAAAATACATATGAACTAAGATACAAAATACTTTCTAGCTTGTACATGTATCATCTAAAATAAATTGCAAAAGTATCTAACACTATTATCAAATTTTATTAGTGTCTTAACTAATAAAATCTGGATCATGCTCAAGTTTTTGAAAATATAAAGATATATCAACTGTACTTGATGCTTCTAAACTACTAGCATTGTTATCACGACTAAATTTGCTCTAGTTTTCTAAAAAGGTTAGAACTTAGGCATCTGTATTTATAGATAGGTAAAAAAAGAACACATATAGAATGAGAAAAGAAAGATCATTGTTTTATTTTGGGTTGATCAAGACTTTTTCAGTTTAGAGATGTATTTATTTTCTCTTTGGTTTATTACATATAGTCAAAATACCCACCAAATAGCCAGCTCAAAAAGCCATTTCATTTTACCTGCATGGATGCACCCACACAAGCGCATCGCATAGCGCCTCATGCGCATTTTTTTGGCCAAGGCAGTGAAAGACACCTAAACGGTGATGATAAAATTGTTCATTGGACATGAATTAGACCAGAACAAACAGCAACCAGAAATAAATGATAAGTGAAACCAAAAAAAGGCCAGAACCATCTGCTTAAGTTTTAAAAACAGATCCATCCCGGATCTGACGATGAAGCGAATACAGTCATCAGCGACACGTTTAATCCAACGAGTGTGATCCAAATATAAACTTTAATTTAGTTTTTTTAGGAATTAAGAGCTTAAACGCTTGTGGGGGGCAATTTGCCAATTGTTGCCTACCTGTACTCGTTTTACTTTCTACACGTGGCATATGCAGCATAAAAAGATATCAAGCACATAGTAGAAGTTACTTGATGCCTTTCTAGATCATCTTTTTAATTTTGAAAGGCATTTATTATACATACATTCCCACAAACCACAACAATCTCACTTTTGCCCTTGACGGGACTTGAACCCACAACTTCTTGGTTGGGGACATAGCTATCTCACAGGTAAAACCTCACTTTCCGCTCATGTTATCTAATTTTGAGGAGATGAGATATGATGCATATGGATTCCAGAGTAAACACTTTCACTCTCATGAGTCCATATGGATATAAACTTGTTTCTCTATTGGAGAAGTTCATATAATCCTTTTACCCAAAAAAAAGTCCATATTATCACAATCACCATGGACCTCCCTATAAACTCTATTAGATGATAATCCATTAATCCATGTTCAAGGGGTCGTTATGTAATTAGTAGTATTGTATTTAGAGTCGAATGTAAAGAGTATAAGTTTAGGGGTCTAGAATGTCAAGTAGAAAGTTACTAACTGAATAATTAGTTATTTTGGTTATAGGTTGAAAGGTTGTGACGTTTCAGAAAAGTCACAATGGTTCATGTTAATGTAGTATATATAGGGATAGGTTTCGTTTGTAACATTTAACCTTTTTCAATCAATAAAACATCGTTTATAAGGTTCAACAACAGATTCATTATATACAAAAAGCGTGAGGTTGTGTATTGTGTGTTTGTTCATAGATCATGTTTGATTCGTAACAAAGAAGATCCGGATGGGACCAACATTGGTATCAAGAGCATCAGAAGTTCGAATCAAACCCCGTGTTCAGTTTGTGTTTCATAAAGGCGATCATAGGAGTGCAACGATTTGCAAGAAACAAAACAGGAAACACCAGAGAGAAGAACAACTTGGTTCAGGGAATCAAGTTTCATTAACGATTCAGGGAATCGTTCCAAAGAAGAGAAATAGAGACGATTGATTCAGGGAATCAATCAATAGAAAGAAGTGGTTGATGGTACTAACGTAAAAGATCCAAAGAGTGGTTGATAGTGCTATTGTAAAAGATCCAAGGAGACCGATTGATTCAGGGAATCAATCAAGAGAAGAGAAGAAACCGTGCGCATACCGGTTAATCAAGAAGAGAGAAAGATAGTGAAGAGATTGATTCAGGGAATCAATCAAGAGAAAACCGATCAGAGAAGATCAAAAGAGACAAATTCGACTCAGAATAGTCGAATAGAGAAGAGAATATAGAAGAGAATAGAGAAGAGAATAGAGAAGAGACAGAAACTGATCAGAAGATTAGTTAATTCAGAAAAAAGAAGAAATTTGATCAGGGATCAAATCTGGAGATTAGACAAAGAGAAGTGAAGAATGATCATGTTATATGATCAAAATGGCTGTGAAAAAATCAGAATTGAAGAACAAAGAAAAGTTGTGAAGAAAACAACAGCAAATTTTTGAAGAAAACAAGAAAGCAACAAGAAGATTGAAGGAAAAAGGAATGAGAGAAACTTGTTTGTTAGGCTATGGAGTCGCGAACAGGAAAGAGAACCAAAAGAAGAAAAGAGAACTTTACCAGTTGCGTTGTGTTACAACATCAGAGAAGATGGATCGAAGTGGACTGCAGAAAGAAAAAAAACCAACAGTGGATGAAGAACAAGTGACTGGGAAGAAGAAAGCAGTAGCAAAATTGTATCAAAAGGTATTTGGAAGAATTGGTTCTATAGAAAAGATGATATGAAGTCATCAAAGATTGTATTTGAAGACAAAGATGAGAAGACCTGCTACAACATGTTCAAAGATAAGATCGAGTTGAAGACATGAAGATGTTGAAGACACAGATTAATGAATTAGGGAGGAATATTGGATGATAATCCATTAATCCATGTTCAAGGGGTCGTTATGTAATTAGTAGTATTGTATTTAGAGTCGAATGTAAAGAGTATAAGTTTAGGGGTCTAGAATGTCAAGTAGAAAGTTACTAACTGAATAATTAGTTATTTCGGTTATAGGTTGAAAGGTTGTGACGTTTCAGAAAAGTCACAATGGTTCATGTTAATGTAGTATATATAGGGATAGGTTTCGTTTGTAACATTTAACCTTTTTCAATCAATAAAACATCGTTTATAAGGTTCAACAACAGATTCATTATATACAAAAAGCGTGAGGTTGTGTATTGTGTGTTTGTTCATAGATCATGTTTGATTCGTAACAAAGAAGATCCGGATGGGACCAACAAACTCCCATTGGAGATGCTCTTAGAGACTCACGGTGCCATATTCAACAGCTAGCACTTGTACACATAAATACGGCGCAGTTTATACTCGGATAAGGATGAACTACATCCTTTACACCTCTTCAAAGACTATAAATAGATGTGATCTATGTATTGAACATCAAAGAGAGTGGATGTACACTTTAGCTTACCGGAATTCAAGCTTAGCGAATGATGGGCCCTTCTTATATTAACAGATGCTAATTCCATAAAAAAGTTAGTTGTGGCAAATAAATTGTATGTTTATAAACGCTAGTTTAAAAACAAAGTACAATTTATGATAAGTTGAAATGCTAGTTACTACAAAATAATAAATAGATATTTACCGACATTAAGAACAAGATAATTAAAAGAGTTCTTTTTTGACCTACTCGGCTTCCTAATTTCTGAGGTTCCATAAAACCTTTGCATCAATAAATGCTGCTATCACTATATAACATTAGAACACACTAAGACAATCCAGGTAATTCACCTAACATAGAAAGTCTGACAATCCGCACCTTAGACAAAATAGAAGTTGCTACTTTTGCTCACACACGAACATTTGTAACTTTTTGATATTACCATAATAGATCTAAGATGCCCATGGTCACAGACTTAAGGTAGATTTTGAACACAGCTGAAGCATGGAAAGAAAAAGTATGTGTTTGTGTGAGAGAGAAAGAGGAGAGGAAGTGTGTACCTGCAACTGACTGTGAATAACATCTAGCCTCAATTCCTGTATGACCAAAAAAGAAAGTTGCCAAGCACAACATAAGATCACTATACGGCAATAATAATTAGAGAGACCATAAGTTTTAAAATTGACATCAAAATATCACATTTATTTGGTCTTAATATGTTCTTTTATTGTACAATGCTATGGTATACTGCGACAATCTTTTCATCTACAATTAAAGAAGACTTGTAATGTAATCATACCTGATCCTGGAGTGCTTCTTTAAGCAGTGAAATCAAGGACGATCTAGTCTTTTCAGCAGTTTCAAGTTGGTTGACACATTCTTGAAGTACATTTTCTTGTTCCTGGACTTCATCTAGCAATGAAGATCCTTGTTGAACTCCTGAACAAGGCAAAACAAATAAAACATGGGGATATTGTCAAATATGCCTCCCAAAAAAACAATATCACAGAACTAAAAAGTATTGATCCACTATCAGTAGCTAGAGCTAAAAATGTTAAGAGAAATATGCAGTAGAAGATTGATATGAAATAGATCGATATGAGCATCTTAAATAACTTGACTAAGATAAGCATCATTCTAACGATCCTTAGTTTGTATGGCAGCTTTTCGATGTTTAATGCGGAATCACTTGCGCAAATTAGTATCAAGTTACTCAAGAGTGACAATGGAAGCAAGAACAGCACTGCCCAACATATATAAGAATCATTCACCATTACATAGCCAAAAAGATAAATTCCCTTCACCTTGCGTTTCAGTTTCTCTTTCCAAATCTCCAAACCGGTGAACTGCACCTTCACAGTTGTTTAAAGCGGTATCTTCAGTAGCATTTTCATCATGTACCAAATGGAAAGCAGTGATAATCTTTTCCGGGGCACCACCAACAGTCAATTTCTGAATGCAAGAATGTAAACGATGTTCAAATTACGTATCTTGATATCACACGAAGCAAAAGAAATCTTATGGTGGATCAGAAATGAAGCGATGTATGATACTCACAAGTCTCAGTGAGCTAGAATCCCTCTTCACTATCTTGATAGGGTTAGGGTTCGGGGTAGAAGATGAAGTCTTTCCATTGGTAGCCGATTGTGGGAGGGGACTTTTACCAAGCATTTCATCTCTCAAGTTCTGACCCCGCGATCCGAAAACCTTCCTGTCCTCCCATATGCCAACCTTGCAAAGTAAAAGGACAAACAGTTATTTAAACTGTATAAAGCTACAGCAGCAGACAATAATACTCTTGGAATGTGGTAACAACATATATAGTGTTTAGCATGCCAAAAGGTTAAAAATAAATAAATAAATAAAGAACCTTCCAACAGTGATATTAAATGCTGAAGTATAAAATCCCGGTAACTAACTAACCATCATGCTAGAGTTTACGTTTGTAAAAACCATTGTATTTGTCAAATACTGGTTATAAGTATTTCTACCTCATACAATATAAATACAATTTCTCAAACATAGAATTCTGCCTACACAGGATCTTGACTTCTAGCCTGAATAAGTCCTAATTCAGTTTTTCAGAGACACTCATAAGATTATTATGAAATATGCTGACAACAAATATCATGAACTGAGAATGAACAAGCACAGCACTTGTATAAATCATGTTGTCATAAAAGCATAGAGGTCACTGGTATTCCAGCTATAACTAATAGCCACTAACCACACTTTCAGAAAAAGAGGCAATGTCTACAGCTACTTGCACCCAATGAACTCCATATCATGATTCAGGAGGATGATAAATATGGCCACGAGTCTCATTTCTCCAACATACCTTTGGGAATATATGCATATATTTGGAAGGATAAATAAGTATGAGAAGGATGGTAAGAATTGAAATAGCCACTCATTAATATGAGGAGTCTACAATCACTAAAAAGAGACAATCAAGATGAAAGCAGGTTCCAGATCAATACTTTCATATCAGAATGAATGTTTATGCTTGAAGTATGAACGTCATTAAGATGTAGCGAAACCACACCGTAGATATACATTAACAAGATGGACCTGACTATACAAGAAAAGAGTAACAAGGCTCGAAAAATGTAATGTCAACAATCTACTAAAACAAGGGATATTCATATACAGATAGATATAAGTGCCGTATGTAGTATGGCAATGAAAAAATTTCAAGGCCGTATGATAAAGTTGAGTGAGACCCCGTACCAATGAAAATTCAGCCAAAAATCACAAAGACATGAGTGGCCGAGAAGAATGAGATGACAAGGAATGGAGGTATGATACAGATATTATACCTGTTACCGCAATATAAATTAAATTGAGTATATTTAAAAACACTTTCAATTGAGCTGTATTTGCTCAACTTTTTTTTTTTTTTTTTTTTTTTTTGACTATAAAAACCTAGCAAGAGACTAGAAGATACAATCATACAAGCGCCATATAAGAAGAAAACATTCTAAACAAGTAAACAAACACTGGAAACACAACATCGATTGAAATAAAGAAACAATACCTAAAACGAGACTAAACCTAAAGTTGAACTCGATAGAACCTAAAAGTCATATAAGATAAACTAATAAAAGAAATTACCAGTCTTGATGCTACTTTCTTTCCATTATCATCACCATGTTCATTAACATGCTTGAGGGTTGAAGGAATGACCTTCCAAAATTCATTCACAAACTCATTGCCTTTTCGCCTACTATTTTGCAATATATCATTGGCCAAATACAGAAAAGAAACTTGCTGCGCCTGCTGGGCAGATTTAAATGATTTATGCCATATTTCAACAATCTGTTTGGCTTTCTTCCTGTGTGAAATACATGAACGAGACAATGCTAACTTAGCATTAAGGAAACCATAGAGGCAATAAATAAAATGTATTATACAACAAAGAGATGTGTTGCCGTAATTATCTACTGCTAACTCTCTTCAAATAGAAATAAAGAAGAGAGAAAGACAACAATTCTTGGATTGAGCAGGAAATAAGAATCAGAGAGAGCGTAACTAAATGCCCAGTGCATCCTAACAGCCTCACTTGACTTCCATTTATACAAAGGATTTTATCACAAAATATCAACACACTTTTTTGGTTGTACCATTTAGTCATTAAAATTTTGACAAATATTTGGCTCAATCAAAGAATGGCCTTTGTGTATCATTCGGGTCATCTCGTACGGGGAAGTTTAACATTTCTATATAAAATAGAGCATTATTATTATTGTTTTTTGACAGCCAATATACCGCTTAAAAAATGATTCTTACCGTAAACAAACCCACCTTAAAATGTATGGGATGCAAATAAAAAATCATTGACTTACACAGCGAAAACAAATAACGTATATTGGTATATGAAAAAATAACCTTTATTCTAATAATAAAGAACTAGTAACTAAAATACATAAAACCAATAGTGAAAATGCATTTTTACCCTTACAAACTAAATAGAGTTTACATATCCAACATACCTTAAATCATAAGACAGATAATCTGAAAATTGCTCCTAGATATAGGATGGTGCAAACAAATACTCAGCATACTTGAATGCACCACCCTCTACTTGTTCGGAAATACCATTCCGAACTTCAGATTTATTTACAACCTCTTTCGGAACATCCTATACTTGTTTTTGTACACTCCAATTTATGAAGTCAAGACATAATGAAAAGTTTATGCCTTGAAAACAAGTAATAGGGTTAATAAAAGCAAAGAAGGTTATGGTTATATATATAGAGTTCAAAAGAGATTGTCCAAACCTTTGGAGAGTGATTCCAAGTTAAATGCTCATTAGTGACAAATATACTTCATGACACACGATCATATGAACACACCAGTACACATTAGGGGACTGGGAGAAAGTAAATTCACGGACTTAGGAGCCTAAATAAATAACTCAGTCAGTGTTCAAGAAGAGAAGTCAACTCCAAGACCAAAAAACTTTGAGTCGTGAAGACATTGTAAAAGTAAGTCTTATCAGTTATCACATACTGATATGGAATCTACAGTTTCAAGGAGATATCAACTTGAATTAAAAAAGAAAAAGACCTTGTCCAATCAATGCCGTCGTTTTGGGTGCTAAAATCCAAAGTAGTTTATTTCGATATCTTCTAATTTGCAAATTAAAAAAAATGGAAGCATATGATTATTTGATATGTATAGGCTTAAGATGGACATCCAGCTAGAGCTACCGGCTACGTGTTCTACCCTGTAGGAGTGAGATCTAGACCAAATATAAACATTTTGGATAAGAGAACTATAATTAATATCAAATTAACACACTGCAAGTCTGCAACTAATGGTTTCTCTAACTAAATGATGATTAACTATATTATTGGCCATCAGAGTTTGTCTATAAATTACGAAAGACATGAAAGGAATTTTTCCTGCCAAAAAGGATACACTCTATACTTTGTTGAGAACTATTGAGTTTAAACAGCTTGTCGGACAACATTTTTCCATCAAAAACATCATCACTCATCCTGCTGGCTATGTAAGTAGATTCAAGAATCCCTGCAGATCATAAAGAAAACAGTTAATAATACCTCATCGTAATTGCAGCAACCTAAAAAGACAACAATGGAACAAACAGATAGGCAGACACCAATTATCAATGAGCTAAGAAGAGACGTAGGGGTTCATCAATACTGCAGATTTGCAGTTATATTAATATCTCATTTCATCCACATAACAGACATAGCATAAGATTATTGGACATGGGCCCATATAAGGAGTTGACAGCTTGGCTTCCCCATTAGGTGCCACCCAACCTTTTTCCAATTCACAGATTGTTTCAACTCATTGTGTGGACCACTGATGAATATATACATATTTCAAAGATCGTGTAAAGCTTAAAGTTTAGGTTCTTAGCTTCAAAACAATAAGCACCAATTCGAGTGGAATATATCACATTAGCCCAATTTCCATCGTGCTACAACACATGATAGCCCTCAAACAAACTTCTAGAGTCTAGACTTCATTCTCCTAGACTCCTAGTATTCTACTTTAAATATCAAATTGTATTGCCTCACAGAGGCCAAATATGGAGGTTGAAGAGCAACTAAACCTAAGAGAAACGTTTTTTTACCAAGTATCGCATTCAATTAACCCAAATCACTCTCAACATACTAACCATAATATACATTCTTTAACTAGAACATTGCTATACTACCTTTAGAAACCCTCTGCTTAAAATCTTAATCCTCTGGATTAAAATCTTAATTCTCTGATTAAGGGGGTGTTTGGGAGTGTGTTTGCACCCTAATTATCTGATTTTCAGTCTGAAAACGCAAAAAACAAGTTTGAAGGGTTTGGATAACAAGATCTAGAAATCTATTTTTTGCGTTTTGATATACCCAAAACGCCGTTTTTGAAATGCAGCTGGTGAAAAAACACACTCCCAAAACCCTTTTTGCAAACGCGATTTACTTATAATAACGAAATTACCCATTCACCCCACGCTTTACCTTAAAACCGTTTCTGATTGGGTAGATAATTTCTTGTATTAATTGCTCTTACCTTTTTTTCTTCACCAACATGTATTTGGTTGCTGTGTGAAAAAACCCAAATAAAGAAGCGAATATAGCGGCTGAAAGAGAATATATGAAAGTGAATACATATATAAAACCCTAGTTGTGACAAAACCTATTTTCTAAGCCCAATATCAAATATAAGTTTGTGTTTTTTTAACGTTTTCTAAAGGGCTAAAGGCCCATCCAAGTTTCTAAATAACTAACAACAAAAATTAAAAGTATCACACTGGGGTGTTTTGATAAATATGTCGTGAAGAAAAATAATTGTCATGCTATTATAAAGTATAGATTATACATTGTTTATATCAATAAAATCAGAATGTCCTTTTTTGTCATTTTACTACTAAAAAGATTAAATACTCTCATTTGCCAAACACTCAAAAAACTGATTATTGCGATATCAAACAGCATAATCAAATCCAAACACTAGATTTTAAAATCACATTTTGTAACAGCCAATTATCCGATTTCAAAACGCATAATCTATTTTGAATAAGCAATCCTAAACATCCCCTAAAATTACTAGTTAGATTTTTCAAACACAATGCCACATGAGAAGGTTTCCTGTGAAAAAATGGCAACTACATCCGCACATAATCCTCTAGTTTGATGTGTTATATGCCTCTTGACTTTTTTTCCGAAAAAGAACATACATACAAAAAGCTTGGCATTATCCTACACTAGATAAAATCCTATCAAATAAAAAGTTCTTGTTTTCTTTTTAACACAGTCTCATAAATAGCATCTCTATTTATTCTACATGTTAAGAAAATACAAATGTTTCTGTTTCAGTGAAAATAAGTTAGCTCATAACATTTTATAATTGAGCTAATACTTATTGTGCTAAAAGCCTTCGTAAAAGAACTAGTAAAACATGTTAGCTCTCATGAGTGTGTTTGTACTAACTAATGTCTCCAACGGCAGCTCAGTCAAGTGGCAATAAATTGAACAGAAACCATGATTGGTTATTCCAAAAGCAACTACCAATATGAAAGCATAACACCTCTAAATACACATAATCAACTCTTATTCCGCACACTAACAAAATTCGGGGAAAATTATGGAAAACTAAAGCTTGCTCCTGGAGCATCATTGACCTACCATTGTTTCTAATACTTAAACATCAAATATATGTTGCTTATTTATCTCCATAAATTCTATACGCATTCCATTCACTGCAAGAGCTACGCCTACGATCTCATTATACAGCTCGTTAACAAGGACCTGTTCCCACAAGTAAAAACTTGAAAACTCATATCAGACTAACAATATACCTTACTTGCAGCATACTTTTCTCGTGTTTATTTACATTTCTTGCTAAACAAACATTAAACTTCTATATAGCCTTCCTTTATTCAGATACACAAATGACAAAGAGCTCTACAACACTCTACTAAATACATTGACTACAACTTTCGACTAGGAGAATAACCCCCAAAACATGTTACAAAACAACCTCCTTCTTAAACAAGAGGGTGCTTGGGATTGCTCATTTCTTATGCATATCTGCTAGTTCATTTACGCATTTCTGTAAATTTATTTATGCGTACTTGCTTATTTTTAAGCAAACAAGAAGTTATGAGTGTTTGTATAATCCAAACTTCTACTTATTTGCTTATTTTGGGACAGGTTAAGCAGGTTCGAACAAGAAAGGTTGGATAACACTTTAGACCTCGTATCTAAGCTAAACACTTTTATACATGAGCAGATGAGCTGTCTCGATACTTTTATAGTCTATCAATTGCGTTTTTTTACAGCAAAAGAACATCCAAACACTAAAAGGATGTCTGGTTTACCTTATTTTATGGGCTTATCATCTAACTGAAAATCGGAAAAGCCAAAAAGCTCACTTTTTTGGGCTTATAATCTTATCAACTCAACTTAATGACTTATTAAGTCTAAATACCTAACTTAATAAGCTAAAAGAAGTGAGCTTTTTTTACTTTTCCAAGGGTGTGTTTGTTTAAGCTTATGTGTGGCTTACTAGCTTATTTGTGTTTCGGCTTAGATTTCATAAGCCCCAATTTTCCAGCTTATTTGTGAGACTTCTGAGCTTAATAGCTTATATAAGTTTATTATAATATGATAAACTTATATAAGCCCAAAAGTCTTAAAATAAGCTGGAAAATTGGGGCTTATGAAATATTAGCCGAAATCAAATAAGCTCATAAGCCCACATATAAGCTTAAACAAACACCCCCCCCCCCCCCCCCCCCCCTCCCCAATATTCAATAAGCCAATAAGCCTGTAAAATAAGCTAATCCAAACCACCACCACCCCTCAATCCCTCATTCTTGTAGTGCTTATCCGCTTCATAAAAAAGAACCCCAATTAATGTTTATAACCTATCCTTCTTGTACTATTATCCGAAAATTAATTACTTAGCATATCGAATATCTTCATTTTCGATAACGAAACTAAATGAATTTACAACCATTTGCTTCTAACACTTTATGATATAATCTTACCAACTCAACTTAATGGCTTATTAGGTCCAAAATCCTAACTTAATAAGCCCAAAAAAGCTCACCTTTTTACTTTTCCAATTTTCAGTAAGCTGATAAGCCAGTAAAATAAGCTAATCCAAACACCCCCCCCCCCCCCCCCCCCCCCTCAATCCCTCATTCTTGTAGTGCTTATCCACTTCCTAAAAAACCCCAATTAATTATAACCTATCCTTTTTGTACTATTATCCGCAAATCAAGTTATAACCTAAAAAATAATCCAAACATATTCTCCATCACCAAACACCTTACAATGCTAAAATCACATAACTTTAACCTAAAAAAACTATACTTTACAATAAAGTAGCAAAAAATAACACATTTACAGTAAGTAGATAAAATATGAGCGTATTAATAGTAACGATAACTTAAAAAGATGATGAATTTGAAGGTTTGATGATAGTTAAAATGACGTACCAGATGAGGTTTGTGTAAGGTGAAGAAGAAGAACAACAAGAGCTGAGTTTGAGTTGAGTTGTACTTATTTAGGGCTTCAGACGAATACGATCAACCAGACCCCCCAAATTATTTTATTTACTTTTTCTTTTTATTTGAGCGCAGTTTATATATGTCTTGGAGAGGTGGGTGAAGCTACGGGTGTAAATGAGACGAGACAGTTTGTAAGCTATTTAAGATCGACTCGTAAACTATTTGAAATTGATTTGATATAAATGAGTCGAGCTTTAATGATATTATACTTTTAATTTTTATATATATCTACTTATGTAATTGTCATAAAATCGAATCGAGTCGAGCTTGATATGCTTATTTTTCATCGAGTTCGAGCTTTAAATGTAGAAATAATCTAGCTCGAGTCGAGTTTTGAGCTCGAGTTTTAGTAATCAGAGTTTGAGATTGGAAGTACTCGGCTCGACTCGGCTCGTTTACACCTATAGGTGAAGTAGCTATTTATAAATTTTACATGTTGTTTCAATAACACACCATCAAAAATACGTAGTTCACCTAAATAATAATAATAATAATAATAATAATAATAATAATAATAATAATAATAATAATTAAAAATAATAATAATAAAAAAATAAAAGAAACATAACGGCTGTTGTGGCCTTAGCTATGGGACGTATAACATGGTTATGGCACTAGGGGTGCACTTTGGCGGTGCCATGGGTAAAAGAAGAAGAAGAAGAAGAAGAAAAAAAAAAAAAAAAAAAAAATCCTATGGCATGCCATAGGGACAATGCACCTTTCATTTTTATCATATATGGTAAAAGCTATAAATGTTTGTGTATTTATACAATAGATTCATTATGAATTACGAACTGATTTAAATCTCATTGTGCATAATATACTGGGATTTATGATTCATTATGTTATATATCTTTTATATATATAAGAATTACAACATTTTCGAACAACTTTTCCAAAACAATCTTATTGAAAAAAATAAATAAATAAAATTGGATCAATCAGGTTACTCTTTTTTGACATGTTGCAAAATCGAACAATATGATTGATCAATAAAAGTCAAAATGAAGCTCAATTTGACCAAAATATTAAATTTTCATCTAATTTACAAAATGTGCTAAACACATGTGTCAATTTTGTAAAAAGGTTAGAAAAGATTAAAGAATTTGGTAGTTAATAAAATTTTAGTTATTAATCCCCATCTATATAAAACAACAAGTTATGAAGGAACAGGAACCGCTTACATTTGTAAAAGTAATCCCTGACATTTTTTAATATATGTAAAAGTTTGTGTGTTTTAGAAAAGTGGGGAGTGGGTGTGTGTTTATATAGTGGGGTGAATTTTTTATATATGTAAAAGTTTGTGTGTTTTAGAAAAGTGGGGAGTGGGTGTGTGTTTATATAGTGGGGTGAGTGAGTTTGTGTGTTTTAGAAAAGTGAGGAGTGGGTGTGTGTTTATATAGTGGGGTGACATTTTTTTATATATGTAAAAGTTTGTATGTTTTAGAAAAGTGGGGAGTGGGTGTGTGTTTATATAGTGGAGTGAGTGAGTTTTTGTGTTTCTTTGAGTGTATTGATGGGCGTTATCCAACTAATTGTAAACCGTTGGATGTTGATCCGCGTGAGATGAATGGAGTAGTTTATTGGTTGATGGGTGAAGTTTCGGATTGGTGAAGGCAATTAACAACACGTCAGTTAAAACAAAAGTACCATCTATGTTGTTACTTGTTAGCACATTCGTTGCTGGCCTTTTGGTTCATGGCATAACTTTTGTTTTTTCTTTAGTGGAGATATACAAACATTTAAGTGAATTATTAACGATTAGTACTAGGATGATATCCCGCGCGTTGCTGCGAGTTTTTTTGCCTGTGTATGTTTCATCATATCAGATGATTGAAGGGACAATGAAGCTACAAAATATTATAAACAAAAAGGAAGACTTGTAATATATTCTCAATTTATATCATTATGTAAACTTATATCATTGTTGCAGAAAACTTGTAATACATTCTCAATTTTTAAAGTTGGCAGAAGAAAAGTAGATTACATGGATTGTTAGATACACCCTTAGCTACCCTTAGCTCCTATTAGTTCTGCCTTTGGTGCTTCAACAATTATATAAAACTCTTGCTTCCACAATTCAAAAGATGGTTACCAGTTGAGTATAGTTCCATCTGCGGTCATAATGCATCAAGGTTGCCCATAATCTCCTTCGAATAGTGCGTCTGCTCCAATTGAAATTTCACCACCTGCAATTGCAATAGAACAACTTAGAAAATTGCAAGACAAAAAGAATAGCCCATTCAGATGTTGAGTTTTGTATTTTGATTTTAAAATGTAGCTTGGTCATCAATCTACATAATAATATTATTTACATAGCCATTGGTTATTTGACAAAGTTTTAGATCAAACTATATGTTAAAATTATCTTTTTCTACTAATGATCCCCTTGAGAAAGAATTGTAAGACCAGAAATGAATAGGTAAACAACAAATGGCAAAACACCCTTGTACCTGAGAATTGCCGTGGAAGTAACTCCACATGGCCCAACTTGTCGAACATGCCCATACTGAAAGTCAGCCTGTCGCCTAACCATCTTGGTCGTCTCTTGATACACTCCAACTTTCGGTTGCTGGAGCTACAATTTTCCAGATACATGAGCCCGTAAGCTGGTGAAATAAGCTAATCTAAACACCCCCTTAATATTTTTCCCAACTGGTTTCTTTTATAATAAATTATATATCAATTGTTCTCAAAATTTATATATAATAGCAATTTAAGTGAGGGGTTGTTGACCTCATGTGGCATTTTCAGTTTAACCAAATGGTGACTGTAACTATTTTATTCACATTAGTTCTTACCCAATTAAAATGTAAATTTTTGTGTGATTACCGAGACGTACAATAGGGAACTGTATTTTGTCTATTTAGGAAATGTATGATTTTTAGTTTTCATAATACACTATAACCTTAAATATCTGTATATTGAATTAAGTTATATGTTTATCGAGCCATTTTTTTCCGCTACATACCTTGTACGCTTGTGCAGTCCTTTGTAAAAGGTGCGAGACCGTCACCCATAGTAAATCAGGATACGTATAGTCCAGAATCGCTGCAAATTAAGATGAACTCATTAAATCATGAAAAAAAAATCTGGTGCCCATTTTTAAAACTTGTTATCGAGAATTGTGAGGTACCGGATCATGCGATGCTACGAACTCAGCAAGCAATGCCTTACATTCACCAGGTTCAGCTTTGCTAATATGGATATTTGCTCCTGTAATATGAATAGTACACATCGGTCAAATGGATATAAATATCAAAAGATAAAACAAACTTGGTTCTGCATATTAATCATACCTTAACGCCATGAGGTCACCTTATGCGTCTTAACTTATTTTTCCTGAAGAAATAGATGAAAGCAAGCAACAAAACTGATAATTCAGGTTTGGAAATAATAATGACAACGTTAAGTGTGACTACATTGTTCTGAAATAGCATGGCTCACTGAGCAAATTTCAGCGTGCTCAACTTCTCATTCACGCCACTGTATAAGAATATGTAACATGTACAGAAACAAAATTATACAAAACAAACGAAGCAAACATTAACTACACACCGAGAGGCTTACATTTTCTATAATTGTTGATTTTGGATTCCACCTAGAGAATCTTGCATCTTGATAAAAAAAATAATAAAATAATAATAATAATAATAATAATAATAATAATAATAATAATAATAATAATAATAATAATAATAATAATAAAGTGATGTTTATAATAAAGTGATCGAGAATTGTTGATTTTGGATTCCTATTTGTTTTTAATAAAGTGATGTTTATAATAATAATAATAATAATAATAATAATAATAATAATAATAATGTAATTAGATATTCGGTTTTAAACTGCAACGACGCATTCGGTTTTAAACTGCAACGACACACATTCTCTTAAAATTATACTGTAATAAGGACACCAACCCAAATAGGCCCGACACAATTGCTCAAAATCTTGATTGCAATGGCACTTCCACTCACCTATTGAATATCAGCCGCAATCAACGCTATATCTGCCATAAACAAAGGTATACTACTCCAATTAATTAAACCTCATAAGCCCACTAAAAAGCTAATACAAACACCCCCTTACCTTTATTTTTAATAAGCTATGTGGATTCACGACACCATCACACCACCGCCGTGGATCATCAGTAAACAACCATCACCGCCGCTGCAATTGAGACCCCAAATCCATGAATCGGAACCTGCTTCGTAGACCCAAATCGCTACTAAAATCTGAAAACAAAAAACGAACCCAATTCAATACTTCAAATTGAAAAACTTGAAATTAAAATTAGTTTCACATCTTAAATTTAGCTTGAATAATACTGAAAAAGAGTACGTTTTTTTTACCATATATGAATTAACCTTATATACCTTTCATCTATCGCCATTCACATTCAATTCATTTTATATTAGAGAAGGATAGTGTGGAATAAACGATAGGGCTTAAGATCCACTATTTGGAAATATGGTCAAAGCAATAAGCCAATAACATAAACATTTCTACTTTCATAATCCCTGAATAGAAGGGTCACTTTGTGACGATTCTGGCAAACACAATTTGACCTCACTCTCAAGCTATTGTATTTATGGCTGGTATGAGCTACAGAATTGGTGAGAGAACTGATGCTCTCAAATCTCAATGATGTTGTAACTTCCTAGTGAAGTAAAAAGCCCGTTCATGTATAGGGTGAACAACTTGCAACATCGCACAGTTATTAATTTAATAGATATTATCTAATGTGTTGGCTATTTATTACCACGTAAAAGCAATTATTACCAGCTTTATTAACTTAACTGGTTCATCTTGTTTCTTGTTATGTAACTTGAAGGGGTGTTCGATCTCCCGGAAATTTATAAAATGGACTTTCTAGAGACCCCCGATGACTCTCAACTCGGAAACTTTGAACCCCATCGACTTAAGGAAAATTAGACAGAAAAAAATATCTTTTGAGCTTATTACCTGGTGGAAAAGGCGTATGTCGATTTTCACAACCATATCTCAGTCATGACTTCAATCTATATATAATACATGATTCCTTGCACAATCTGCCCATGAATCTGTAGAATATGAAATCATAGTATATAAGTTCACATCTTGAAAAGGTAAATACACTTTTTAGTAAGCACATAGCTGAGACAAATGCTTGACCGTTACAAATATGTCCTAAAAGATCATTACAACCAAACTAAAAAACAATTAGCTTTAACAAAAAAGTCAAGCACATCTTGCACACAAACATCGTCCGTTTATTGAATCAACAAAAAAACACTGAATTGGCATTTTCACAAATACTTGGAGTGCATTGAAGATGAAGTATACCTACTATGCATACTAACATCTCTTCCACAAATTAATTACCGAAAAATTTCAAATACAATATCAACCTAGAAAAAATCAATCTTTGACCAAGAAACATATAAAAATTTAAACTTGAAGCCAAAACAACCGGAAAAAGTAAACAAAATTACCACAAAAAAGCACCATGAATTCTTAATCCCCCTTGAAGCAAATAAGCTCATAAGCCAGGAAAATAAGTTAAATCCAAACGCCCCTGACAAAACAACAAAACCCACATAAATAAATAAATAAATAAGAGTTTCAAACTAAGGTGGTTTATATCGAAGGTCAGAACAGATTCCCCACCCCTTGCAGTCCATCGAAACGATGATAGATTATTTAAGAACACTCAAAATAGATAATTTAATTAGAACATACCTTTTTGATTTAGGATAAGTAGATGACTGTTTCTTTTCTTCTTTTCTTTTGATTTGAGTTAGATTTGAGAGAGAATAATTTTTGTGTGTATGTGTGTTTTGTGGGTTGTGGAAAATGAATGAGGGTTCTGGAAGAACCGGGTATGTGTTTGTGGTGGATAAGATCCACTGTGTTACTGTGCGTTTTCCTGTGCATCAAGACACAAAACACTGTAGCAAGTTTATTTTATATTTTTTTTTGTGAGTGGCTACAGTGTTTTGCTACAGAATTGGGGCTACGAAGACCCTGGTAAATGTTATATTGTATAATGTTTTCCCCAACAAACACTCCCAAAAAATACACTCCCCAAAAAATACAGGATAATGACATGTGTCATTTATTTTGATCTAATGGATGATATTCATTTTGGCATCCAAGCATTTATTTGAAACTAAAAGCACATCCTAAAACACACTATCGGTAGATCAAACCACATAGTTATCACATGAACAATGAAACCCCAAATTTCTTATCGAATCGAAAAACATACTTTCAGAAATCAATCCAACAAATAGTGTTACAAACATAATGATAGTTACAATAAAAATCAAGCCCAACCGATAGTTCGTTACAAACATTGAATCACCCGATTTTATATATCATGATAAAAATCATTCACAAGCGAATGAAATCATCCACTTACATTTTTGTTGGAACGAATCCTAAAAAAGTAACATCAAATCAATAATTGTTCAACAATGATTTGTTTAAGTTGGGAGGAACCCTAATTTTTGGGGCAAAATTAATTTAGGGGAAATCGCATATCGACAATTCAATTATCATCACAATATCACACAAATTCATGGAATCAAACAATGAAGATTAATTAGTGTTCGTTAACAATTATTGACTATCAAACATGTTTTTTTTCGTTTTTATATATATTTTTTTTAGTATTTTGTCTATGATTAATGTACCCATTTGTATATTTTATATGATTAATTTGCCCATTTGTTTACTCCATGCTTTTTCCTCATTTTATTTTTATTGATGATTTGTACACAGTATGTTACATTTTTATTATTGTTATTTAGCAAATATCTAATATAGAATTACAAAATTTTAAATAAGGTGGAGATATATTTGTGATAATATGATAATTTGGGGAAGGTTGAAATTTTGCAGTTATGGTTTGAAATTTTTAAATCATTAAAGATAATGTAGGAAATTTTAAAATCACCCTTCAATGTAAAACGCGTACTTTTTTTAAAAAAATTAACAAAATCACTGATTTTCAGCTTACATATTCAATTTTTGTATCATTTCCTTACTTATCAACATATAATTTTTGAATTACCTTTTAACCTAATCAAGTTACTATAAATTGATTTTATATATACACAGATCGTCACACAAAACATTCCACCTTCCCTTGAATCATTTCGGTTTAAAGCAATTAGGTAATGGTTGTTATGAATAATATATGAAAGAGGTTCACTGTTTAATGCAATTTCATATTTTTTGTATTCATTTTATTTGTTATCTCACATCACTGATGTGATTATGGGTTTGATGTAAACAAAATGTAGCAAAACATGACTTTGTTGTATGACGTTGATCCTATGTTAGATGATGTTAAAGTCTTGGTTCGCTGTATAAGTAAATGGATATCACATCCCGTTGGAAACCCTTCTGATGTTTTGAGCTTGGACTTTGTATTCCAAGATCCATAGGCTGTTTTGTACAATTTTTAACTACAATATCAAATTTGAAGCATGTGTTTTGTTAATACAAATATCGCCTAAAAACGTTATTTATATTTTACGATCTTTGCTAAGTTTTGTTAATGACAAAGTATGAACTTTAGCTAAGAGTAAATCATCACTTTGAGTGTTTAAGTCTTGTTTAACTAATGTTTACATTTCCTTTTAAACTAAACATTGTTTTTATTTCTTAAATTAGAAAGTGTCTTGTCACATCACACTTATTTCTTAAAATAGAATTGTCACATCACATTTATGGCAATTTTTGTCTATATGTATTTATGGTAAGAAATGTGTTTGACTTGCTTTGGTGTGGCTTACAAGTTTTGTGTTTGACTTGATTTAAGTGATGTGACATTGTTTGGTTGCTAGGAGTTATGAGACAAGACCTTGTTTGGTTTGAAGAGTTATTGCAAAAACCTACTGCAGACCCGGCGGTACCCTGGGGGTACACGGGCGGAACCCATCTGAGGGTTCCGCCTGATCCGCCAGACATGCAGAATAGTTTGCTATAAATACCAAACCATTTGTTTGTTTTGTGTAACCCTTAAGGACTTATTTCTCACATATTCTCTCAACTAACTCAGTAACCCTTGACTTGTGTGATTCTCTTATGTAGCAAGGAACTCCACAAGTTCATTCAAGAAGTTGCAAGCTTCAACTCTAAAGTTGCAAGTCTTGGTAGCTTGGTCATGTATAAGCTTTGGTAGTTTATACTTCATGTGTGTCATGTATGTAGAAGTTATGGGTTAGTATTTTAGGCCTCAAAATACGTAGTGTGTTGGGAGTTGTTGTACCCTAGTAAAAGAACTAACGAGAGTGGTTGTACCCTTGGAAAAGAACTCGACATCTAGCTTTGTGTCGGTAAAAGTGTAAGCGACGAATGGGAGTGGTTGTACCCTTGTAAAAGAACTCGACATCTAGCTTTGTGTCGGTAAAAGTATAAGCGACGTGTAAGGTTTTCTCCGCCGGTGAAAGGAGCTTGTTGATTAGTGTTTATAACTCTCGAGTTGGAAACTCGGGGCGTGGATGTAGGGCAAGGAAAAAGAGTCCTTGTAGCCGAACCACGATAAACTATCGTGTTGTGGTTTGATTGTTTCTTTCTCTATCTTTGCTTATTATATGTTGTTGTTTAGTTAGAATTGTTGATCACATATAAAGCTTTTCAAAGAACCAAAACAAGTAAAGTTGTTCTTTTATCTTTAAACATAAGTAAAGCTTTTCAAAGAACTAAACAAGCAAAGTTAGGATCATTACAAGTAAAGCTTTTCAAAGTATGAAACAAGTTAAGTTAGAATTGTTATCCACATGAAAAGTCTTTTCAAAGAATCAAACATATTAAGTTGTATTTATATCTTTAACCAAACGTCAAGTTCTCAAAGGTTATTTAAGCTAAAAAGGATTTTAAAAGCGGTAAACTATTCAACCCCCCTTCTAGTTTTTCACAATTGGCATCAGGAGCTACGTTACTCAAGATCTTTAAAATAGAATGTATTTTAAAACTTGGATCGATCCATGGATTTTGAAAATCTCAAAGAAGGGCAACCTATTAAAAACCAACCGCTATTTGAAAAAGAAAACTTACTTGAATGGAAAAGTAATTTTGAAAACTATGTGAAATCAATTGATCAAGATCTTTGGCATATTATTTCTTTTGGTAATTTCAAACCAAAGAAAACAAGTTTTTGAAAACCAATATAACTATCTTAAACTTGATAGAAATACTAAAGCTAAAACAATGCTTTACAAAGCTTTAGTACCAAATATGAAAGAATGTATTTTTGTCAAAAGGCTAATGATGTTTGAAAAATATGGTAAACTTTCATCAAGGAATATGTCAAGTCAAAGATGATCAATTTGATCTTACATATGAATTAGAATTTTTAGAAAAACTTATTGATAGACACTTAGTAGAAGTTAATACATGTGCTACTAGTTTAAATGTTTTAAATGAAGGTACAAGTGAAGATGAGTACGCGTGTTTTGATGAACCTGCTTACGTATCTTGGAATGTAATGGAAGTTGACGAAGACAATGATCCGGTAGTTTATTGTCAACTTATTGATACAACAAGCAAGATGTTAGTTAAGGTGATTACTCGTGTCAAGCTCGTAGTAGTCTTGCTTGCGATTCATGGAATAACTCGGATGAAGATGAAGTCAACCATCCGGTTTGTGATTCTATACTAGATAAAACATCAAGCAAGGTATACTTTGAAACCAAACTCTTTTGCTTTGATTAATTTATCCTAGAATTTTCTAAACTAGAAAATGAGTCTAAACATTTGTGCAACATGGACCTAAAAGCTATCTTCAAGAATGATTCTTCAAAATCTCTTAAGAATATCTTTGAAGAGGAAATCTTATTAGAAGATAAAATGTCTAAAATTAAGAGTAATGTTGAAATTAATCTAGAATGTAAATTATGTCTAGATTACAAACATGAGATTAAAATGCAAAATGAGAAAGGAAAAATTATTAGTTAAATTTGATGAAAGCTCAAAATCTCTTGAAAGATTGTTGAGGAGTCAAAGGTTGTTTAAAGATAAAACCGGATTAGGATTTAACTCAAAAGCACCATTAACTAATAAAACAAAGCAAGTAAAATTTGTCTAACCTAGAAGAGAGATTTAGAGATAATTCTATCTCTAATAGAAACTCATGATAAAAGAATTAAGATTATCATACTCTATGCCTTTATATGATTGTCTAATCTTCTTGGATACATGAGTTATTGAGTTTCAAAGCATGTCGTCAAACCAAGTTTTTACGCTTAATGCTTATCCGCTTGATAGCATCTTTATGCAATTTAAAAGGTACGCATTACTTAAACTTGACTTTGGTTATATCTTGTCTCTAGCATTATGTGCTTAAATATGTGTTATTTGTAATACTCTAGAGTGTCTACCTGCTATTTGTAAATAACTAAGATTAGATTCTATGCAACAAGGAATTTAGTCTTTAGTACTAGTAGGAGATATAAGGTGTTTTGGTTATTTAACCATCAAGAGATAAACACGGAAAACTCTTGAGTATGTCTCACTCAACTCTTGCTTACAAGTGAGCTAACTAAGAATTTCCTAAGTGTTAAAATGTCTAACACTTTTGTGATGCTTGCAAAACAAACCTTTGTTAAACAATTTTCTCAAACACCATAATTTGAGTCTTTAATTGTGTCTTTCTTCAATCACTCCTTTATGATAATCTCACATAAAACACACAAGGTAAAATAAATCACATTAGCATATATTAGGATGTGTGAAAGAAAATAAGTTTTCAACATCTAGGATTTACACATCAAATGTGACACATTGTCTAATGATGTTGTACCTCTTGGACTTTTTAAAAATAAATAGAGTTCATAGTGTCTTCAGTAAGAAAACCTAAAGAGTCGAGGAATCGTTGAATATGACATTTAACGAGTGATCTCCTCCTTCTATGATATCATCTTTGGTAGATGATAACTTAGTCGAAAGTCCAATGATGGCAAGACAAGCATGGAGTAAAAGTACAAAACAACATCTTCTCACCTTGAGTTAATCATTAAATCAAGTAAAATTGACATAAGTTATAAAACTTGATTTATAGGTCATTAGTTGTGTCTAAACAAATTCAACAAAAACAATTTTTGGAATTTAGAATAAAACAAATAGTGAAACGAAGTTGATATTTCAAAGTAATCAAGTGAATATAGTGTCAATATTTGAAAGACCTTTTGATAATAAAAGCAAGCCACAAAAGCAAGGGATTTTAACTTAAAGACATTCCTAGTTGCTCTCTTGTTCTCAATGGTTAAGTTATTGATGACCTATCAAGAATGAGATTAGTAAATCCGTAGGTAAAACTAAACGTAGAGAAATGTTTGGAAGACTACTTGTTCTCATAACATTTAGATTCAACACTATGTTTAGCTTTTGTCTATGTGCTCGTGTTAACGAAGATCCTTAAACAACTCGTTAGTTGAGCCTGGTTGGATACATCATAAGGTACTACACAACTAGGATTATGGTCTCCCAAAAGAACGGGAATAGAAACCATAGTGTATGCCAAATGGAATTATGTCGGTAATAAGTTGATAAGAAAAGTACAAGTGGTACTTGCACTTTTATACTTACTTACCCAATGAATCTCCAAAACGCGTAAGATTCTCAAATTAGTATCGGATGGAGAAGCACATCAACAAGCTCCGCTTGAACAAGAAAACTCGCATCAACAACGAAATTCATCTTATCAACATTGTTATACCTTCAACAAAGGAAGCATCAACTTCAGTGACAATTCAATCCATTATGTTCTTAATTGAAATTTTGTGATCCATCATCATCGTCTTGGTAAAAATGTTCATTGAGGAACATCTTAACTAAGAAAGTCTTATACGTTAACCATTCTATCAACGTTTTCACAAAACCTCTTGAATGAGAAGCATTCATCATCCCTAGGCTTAGTCAAGGACTCATAAGACCTAAAACCTTAGTTTTGAACATTAGGATAAAACCACAAAAATCAAGACAATTCCTTTTGAGTTTTCCCTGCAGATCCCACGGCACCCTCAGACCATACGGGCGGAACCCACTTTTTGGTTCCGCCTGGTCCGCCAAAGCCATAGAATGTTTTATTTAAGTTCAAAACCACACACCTCTTTACTCACAACTCCAACTTACCATCAGTCCATAAGATTCACAAAATGAGCAAAACTTCAATCATCTTCCTCATAACCTTTCATCACCCAAACCTCAAACAAGCAATGTGAAATGAGAAACCGAGTTATCCTTTGTCCTAACAATATCGAGCCATCCACCATTTCCATGTCCTCAAAGAAACCAAGAGTCAATATCATCTTCACCAATAACTCCACCTAGTCATCTTCACAAGAAGATTCCACAATGTAACCAAACAAGTGTGTCATCCCCACTATAACCTAACCTATTAAGATTAGACCACCTTTCATGATACATAAACCTATGTCCACCTTTGTGTTGCTCTTTGAAACAAAGGGCAATTGTCATATCCATACTCTCATTAACATATTAGTCTATGTCGTCAAAAGTCAAGTGAATTTCATTATGAAATGCGTCTCTTCCACTTTCTAGCAAGTGAAGAACACAAAGAAGATATCCAAGCTTTAAGTGTTGTCAAACAATCACCACCTCATTTCACATATCCACTCTCGGTCGTCACCCATACTTTACCACCGTTCACCACATTGTTAAAACAAATGAAAAACGTCATTGAAACATCACTTGCATTACAAAACATTTTTAAGCATCAAAATGAGTCAAGTCAACCGCACCTCCACATTGTTTTCATATAGGCACACACTAGAACATACACATTACAATAGTCATTTACTTAAATGTGTAATTTTGATTTTCTAGGAATCATCATGCCTCCTCCAACTCACTACGACCACAAGGACACCATCAAGTACCTACCCAAACACCACAAAATCAAAGGTCTTACTCAAACTCAAATCGTTGTCTTCAAAGCCTTAGAAAAACAATATGTCCATAAGGGTAGAACCATTGATCCATCCTTCTTAGAAGGTACAAACCTCTACACGGAATTTGCCACAATCAACTTTGAGTATCTCTTAGAAATCGACGAGCCTATTTATTCTAGGTTTATTTTAGAATTCTATGAATCCATCACCCTCTCCAAGGATGAGTATGGTCGCTTGTCTATTAACTTTAGGGCTAGTAGTCATCAATACTCCTTCAACCTCGAGGAGTTTGCTCAAATCCTAGGTGTCCCAAACCATGGTAGTTGCATCTACTCCGACTTGCACTTCCTCTCAAGTCTTGACACACTCTTTGACCGCATCTATCCCTATGATACCCCTCTTGTGTCCAAAAATGAACTACGTGACCACCTCTTCATTAGGGCCACCAACACTAGGAGAACTAGAACCGGAAATGAGGTCATCTAGGACCCATATGGTATGGAATTCAATGAACTCAAGCCCCAATTAAAGGAATGGGAAGAACTCCTTAGAACCAATGAAATTAGCACCATAGGAAACCGGGATCACATCAATGTTTGTCTTAGCTACATGCTCTATAGCATTTCCACCGGTCAACCTTTTAACTTAGCCTATTACCTCGCCAAAAGAATGGCCGACATACCTTTGGTAGGAACAACCGCTCTTCCTTATGGAATGCTTCTCACCCGCCTCTTTAGAACAATCTCACCCATTCCACCTAACAATAATGGAATATGCCTTGACTATTCTCTCATTCCTCACATCTTCGTTCCTCTAAGTGATAAACAAGTTTTCAAAGGTAAGGGCAAACGTAATCGCTCACCTACACCATCATCATCATCATCATCTGACATGAGAAAGGATGATTAACTTCCTAACTCTAAGTTACCTCCTTTAGACTACCTTCTAGAACTCCCCGTCATTGAAAATGTATCCGAAGAGTTCAAGCAAACCAAAGGAATTTTCAAGTGCTTTGGAAGGTACCTAAGCAAGCTCAATAAGAGGATAGATCGGTTATGAGACGATTAAGGAGTGTTTGGCTTAAGAATGCTTTAGAATCGTCTTTGTGTTAAAACTACGTGAATTATGTGTTTTTCACTTTCATGGTCTATTATGTTTGTTGGATTATGTTTGTATGAACTTTTATGCATAATGACAATGTTTAAGGTGTTTGTCATTTTTTTCTATGCTTATGGCAATTCTTACTAAGTATAGTAAAATCCTCGACCTCAAGGTCAAAGTCCCATGATATGTATGTTTACATGTCTAATTTTTGCATTGCCTAACCAGAAATACCTTATCTCTTTGATTTTAGGAGTTTTCAAAAATTTTGAAAATCGTCTCGCGGGTCAAAAATGCGGACTGCCTAATTTTTTACCCCTGGCGGATCTGGCGGTACCCAAAATTGGGGTCCGCCAGTGTATTTTCTGGGAATCCCAGAAATGGCCCAACGGACCAGGCGGTACCCTCAAATGGGTTCCGCCAGTGTCTTCTGAGGGTTCCGCCAGACACCAGCAGAAAATTCTTCCATTTTTCTTAAGTCCAAAACTTGTAATGTGTCAAAACCATTATCCTAAGTGAGAAACATCTTCCATTAACTCCAATAACCATATTAGAACAACTCTCACTCACTAAAACAATTAGGAAGCCACTTCCCTCCAAAAATTCAAATTCAAACATAACTAACCCAAGGAACCCTTTTAAAGGATCCTTCAAACCATTGAAACATTTTCAACCAAATCACATCCCATGATCACAAAGCATTGAGTGCATATGTTGATCTTTCACTCCACCCTATTCCATTGAATTAACATCAAATGATGTGACATGGTCATGAAAATCATTTGAAACCTCATTCTTTGAATGGTAGAACATCAAATCCAAACACCCATTTCAACACCTTTTCAACCTTATAAATTTGAAAGTTTTGCAACAATTCAAATCACACCATAACCATCAAAATCCTTCTCAAAATCCACTAAGATTAGTGTCAAACCTTGTTGCTTCAACAAAACCGTCAAGTCAAGCTCATCATCTTCAAGTGATGCTTCGCTTAACATTTCTTCACCTATCCAAGATTTCCTTAACCTCACTACCTCAACACCATCCTCAACACATTTCAATACCAATGTGATCACTTTTCAAGATTTGCTTAATCTTGCTACTTCAAAACTTACACCAATGGAACTTTTCCATACACCACCAACATCACCACATCCACTGTTGGAAACTTTTGAAAACCTATCACCTAAACCATCAAGCCCTCCATCATTGTCACCTTTTAACACCATTGCCGAAACGGATACCCATCAACAACCAATATTTCAACCAAACGAGTCATTGGATGATGCACCTCATCCACCGTTATTGCTTGAGAGTTTGGCCTACCTTTATGCTAAATCCTCAATTTTTCCAAATGGTCAAGGTCATACACACCTACAATCATTTGTGTTTCACCCCATCACAAAAACCTTCATGGTAACCATTTACAAATAACCAAGCCTACACCATTTTGTTCAAACAACAACCACCACAACAACAATAACTACTACTACCACAAGAACCTTCCCAACACTTTGAATCTCTATTTTCTTCGTATAAGAAAATAAAAGTATCTCAATGATCTTCCTCCAAGACCAACAACAACCACCACCTTTCACAAATGAATAACCAAGGTCATTGCTTAACCAAAATGAGTCTTTCGACCACAACCAACCACCACAACAAGAGTATCATCACCCAAAACCATTGTTGTTTCACCCTATCCAATAAAATGAGGTTTATCCTAACCACATTGTGGAACGTCTCAAGTTTAGAGTCTCCAAAATGAAACAAAACCGTTTCTTTTGGAAAATATTTCCCATTTAAACCAACAAACCAAAACCCGTGTCACCCTCTCAACCTTCAAAATAAAGCCCGCTACAACCACAACCCACATTTTCTTCCTTAAACAACCTTAGCCTTGTTTTTGGAAAATGTTTCTCACAAAGGAAAATGATGATTTCCTTGTAGCTTTTTATGGTCGTAGCTTATTTGTAGTTTTTTCTTTATTTCTAGAGGTAGGATAGTGTAACCAAAATTTCTTGTCTTTGACTTTTTAAGAAGTCTAAATGTTACATGAAATGAATTTCATTACACTACAAGGTTTTCTTTGTTTGTTGACCATTTAGGTATGATGTGTGAACTATACCTTGTTATAGTACCATACATAAATCTTGTGCTTTAGAAACTAACCTCTCTTTTTGTAGGGTCATTATCCATGTTTTCCTTCCTTGATACTCCATTTAGGGGAGTAATATTCAAGGGGGAGCATGAGTGTTGTACTATTTCACTTCTCAACTCTTACTTGTGTTTTAACATGAAACACTTTCATGACTTATCTTGTGCGGAAACTAACTTTTCTTTTGTAGGTTCAAAGTCCATGTCTCCTCTCTTGGCACTCCATTTAGGGGGAGTATCGTCCAAGGGGGAGCATGGCCATTATTCCGCTTCGCTTCTCTACTTTTTGTTTCGACCAAAAGGGGGAGAATTTATATTAAACTTGTTCAACTTTTGATATTTCCGCTTCGCTAACTCTTTGTAAAAACAAGTTTTAATACTAACTTTATAAGACTTAACACTAAATCTTATGGCTTACTTTTAAATAAAGTTTATGTTTTGTCATCAACAAAAAGGGGGAATTTGTTAATACAAATATCGCCTAAAAACGTTATTTATATTTTACGATCTTTGCTAAGTTTTGTTAATGACAAAGTATGAACTTTAGCTAAGAGTAAATCATCACTTTGAGTGTTTAAGTCTTGTTTAACTAATGTTTACATTTCCTTTAAAACTAAACATTGTTTTTATTTCTTAAATTAGAAAGTGTCTTGTCACATCACACTTATTTCTTAAAATAGAATTGTCACATCACATTTATGGCAAGTTTTGTCTATATGTATTTATGGTAAGAAATGTGTTTGACTTGCTTTGGTGTGGCTTACAAGTTTTGTGTTTGACTTGATTTAAGTGATGTGACATTGTTTGGTTGCTAGGAGTTATGAGACAAGACCTTGTTTGGTTTGAAGAGTTATTGCAAAAACCTACTGCAGACCCGGCGGTACCCTGGGGGTACACGGGCGGAACCCATCTGAGGGTTCCGCCTGATCCGCCAGACATGCAGAATAGTTTACTATAAATACCAAACCATTTGTTTGTTTTGTGTAACCCTTAAGGACTTATTTCTCACATATTCTCTCAACTAACTCAGTAACACTTGACTTGTGTGATTCTCTTATGTAGCAAGGAACTCCACAAGTTCATTCAAGAAGTTGCAAGCTTCAACTCTAAAGTTGCAAGTCTTGGTAGCTTGGTCATGTATAAGCTTTGGTAGTTTATACTTCATGTGTGTCATGTATGTAGAAGTTATGGGTTAGTATTTTAGGCCTCAAAATACGTAGTGTGTTGGGAGTTGTTGTACCCTAGTAAAAGAACTAACGGGAGTGGTTGTACCCTTGGAAAAGAACTCGACATCTAGCTTTGTGTCGATAAAAGTGTAAGCGACGAATTGGAGTGGTTGTACCCTTGTAAAAGAACTCGACATCTAGCTTTGTGTCGGTAAAAGTATAAGCGACGTGTAAGGTTTTCTCCGCCGGTGAAAGGAGCTTGTTGATTAGTGTTTATAACTCTCGAGTTGGAAACTTGGGGCGTGGATGTAGGGCAAGGAAAAAGAGTCCTTGTAGCCGAACCACGATAAACTATCGTGTTGTGGTTTGATTGTTTCTTTCTCTATCTTTGCTTATTATATGTTGTTGTTTAGTTAGAATTGTTGATCACATATAAAGCTTTTCAAAGAACCAAAACAAGTGAAGTTGTTCTTATATCTTTAAACATAAGTAAAGCTTTTCAAAGAACTAAACAAGCAAAGTTAGGATCATTACAAGTAAAACTTTTCAAAGTATGAAACAAGTTAAGTTAGAATTGTTATCCACATGAAAAGTCTTTTCAAAGAATCAAACATATTAAGTTGTATTTATATCTTTAACCAAACGTCAAGTTCTCAAAGGTTATTTAAGCTAAAAAGGATTTTAAAAGCGGTAAACTATTCAACCCCCCTTCTAGTTTTTCACAATTGGCATCAGGAGCTACGTTACTCAAGATCTTTAAAATAGAATGTATTTTAAAACTTGGATCGATCCATGGATTTTGAAAATCTCAAAGAAGGGCAACCTAATAAAAACCAACCGCTATTTGAAAAAGAAAACTTACTTGAATGGAAAAGTAATTTTGAAAACTATGTGAAATCAATTGATCAAGATCTTTGGCATATTATTTCCTTTGGTAATTTCAAACCAAAGAAAACAAGTTTTTGAAAACCAATATAACTATCTTAAACTTGATAGAAATACTAAAGCTAAAACAATGCTTTACAAAGCTTTAGTACCAAATATGAAAGAATGTATTTTTGTCAAAAGGCTAATGATGTTTGAAAAATATGGTAAACTTTCATCAAGGAATATGTCAAGTCAAAGATGATCAATTTGATCTTACATATGAATTCGAAATTTTAGAAAAACTAATTGATAGACACTTAGTAGAAGTTAATACATGTGCTACTAGTTTAAATGTTTTAAATGAATGTACAAGTGAAGATGAGTACGTGTGTTTTGATGAACCTGCTTGCGTATCTTGGAATGTAATGGAAGTTGACGAAGACAATGATCCGGTAGTTTATTGTCAACTTATTGATACAACAAGCAAGATGTTAGTTAAGGTGATTACTCGTGTCAAGCTCGTAGTAGTCTTGCTTGCGATTCATGGAATAACTCGGATGAAGATGAAGTCAATCATCCGGTTTGTGATTCTATACTAGATAAAACATCAAGCAAGGTATACTTTGAAACCAAACTCTTTTGCTTTGATTAATTTATCCTAGAATTTTCTAAACTAGAAAATGAGTCTAAACATTTGTGCAACATGGACCTAAAAGCTATCTTCAAGAATGATTCTTCAAAATCTCTTAAGAATATTATAACATCCCGTAAAATTTCCCTCTTAATTTTAAAAGAGTAACGAGAGTAATCTATCGTCATGATTTAATTAACCACTTTTTTTTCGGGCTAAATTTTTTTTTTGTTGCAATGCAATTACAAACTACATTCATGGGACGCGGTCCACATGTCATTTGGAACGAACTCGTACGCGTGCCACAATAATTTAACAACCCAATTAATTGAATCATATATATATATATATATATATATATATATATATATATATATATATATACATACATATATATATATATATACATATATACTTTGAGTCTCGCTACTTAACCCAACACACTCTTAATTAATTTAGCTCTTGGTCGCTCACTAACAAAACAAGCGAACACTTTGTTTATTTAAACTCGACCGCCCAATAAACCATTAAAAACAAAGCCATTGTATTTATTTTAGAGTACGACCGACATACAAATAATACTAACTCAAAAGCTATACAAACTAAATGATACAAATTACTTCTACTATATCCTTAGCCGCCTTACTCCAAATAATATATATAACTTTGAAAATTACAGTAAAATAATTGAATGTGCTTGTCACGTTGCTAATTCACCCAGCACCTTTTCAAATTACCCCGGAAAACTTGCTAAGCTTTGCTGCACCCTTGACCAAAACAGGTGGTAATCCTTAATGCTACTACTGTACAAACCTCGGAAATATTCAACTTCTTTTGACTATAGATGCCATGCAAGGATAGTTGGGAATGGAGTAAGTAATATATTTATATGGACATGCATGCATGGCGAATCGATTTGTAGAAAAACACCACCAAGTCGACTCCTAATATAACCATATAAATGCATGATTTAGGGCAACAAGTGGCTAGCGCAGATGGTTGGGACATCTGCTGTTAAGACTGAGGTCGGGGGTTCGAGCCCTGTCTTAGTCTTGGCCATTTTCCCTTTTTATGTATATATATATTTTTTTTCTTTTCGGTTGTCATTTTTAAATTAAGATGTTAAACAAGTTATTATAAAACTTTTAGTGAATATTAATAAAACGTAAGTATTTCTTAGGTAACTTTCTAAAATCTCGACATTTTCATTTCAAACTCCTTTCATAAAATAATCTTAGCATGAATTCATGTTTAAACATTTCAAATTTGACCAACTATCACTAAGTCCTACATAATTTCCAAATCGTGCATACAAGTAAAATAGATGTCGACATGTTGATTTGAAACAAAGATGTACTCCCATGATTTAAGTAAATTCTACTGTTGAAAGGACCCCAACTTTGAAAAACTTTAACCACATTCAATTCATATCAACTGACACCACAGTGTCTTATGTTTTGAGAAAGTTTCAAAGTTTTCGTACTATATAAACGTACCACTCTTTCTCATTTCCATGCACCTCACTTCATTCTTACATAAACCATTTCATAAACTCCTTACTCTCTCAAACCTGCTACTGAGCAACCAGGAGTGGAGAACTCACGTTGGAAGCCATTCAAAGTTGCTCGAGTTCTTTTCTTTTTCAACCACGACTCAGGTTCGAGCCAAACAAAGGAAACTGTCACGCTTCTCTTACTTTCTACTCGACATCCTCACCACCCTTGAGGTGTAGTAAGAATGCTCAACCTCTAAAAACTTCTAATCTTATTCATACATGCATGCAAATTCACATTTTTATTTTGTTTTATACGTACAAAATTTATAGATAGTAACGTGACTCGCCACTACTTTGGAGGGCCTAGGGGTCTCGTTATACATTGTTACACTTTTATCTCACGTCATATGCATCTCATAGCTCGTTGCTAATCACTTCCTACTCGATCATATAACCAGCTTCGAAAACAGAAAAATAATCTAAGTCCTATTTATTAATATACCACTCGGCTCAGGTCGCTAGAAAACGCCTCCGTATCTTGCAATCTAGATTAACGAACACGTAATATTTTTACACGACTCGTACGACCACCCAGCGAACTCTCACTTTCGTATTATAAGTTTATAAAAATATGGACTCCTCGACACTTTAAATTGGCCAAAGTGTTGGTCACAAACTCGATAACTATCAAAGTTTAAAAATAAGCCGAGTGGGCTTATAAGCCCATTAAGCTAAAAATAAGTCCTTTTGAGGTGTAATCTGTAAAAATAAGCTTTTCCATAATAAAACAAGCTTCGGAAAAAGTTTTATAAAGTTTCCTACAATTTTCGTGAAAAAGGACCAAAAATGTAACGCGTCGTCACTTATAGGGACTAAAAGTGCAAAACTGTGAAAACAAGGACCAAAACTGTAAAAACAGGAACATTAGGACTAAAAGTAACAAAATAATAAATTCCAAGCTCATATTGTATATTTGGACAAGTAGAGGACTGTTATTGGACAAATTATAAAACGAGGACTAACGGCGCAACGTTAGCACCGTTAGGGTAAAAAGTTGAGATCTGACAAGGACATGGACCAAGGACTATATTCGAGACCCTCACATTTATTTCCGTTTCCGACCTTCATATCATTGCATCTTTGCATTTCGAAATTCATTCATTCTTCTTATACATATATATAAACTTATATGCATATGTATATATTGATATATTATTTCTAAAATTCAATCACACCATTTAAGCTCCGTGTTTTATTACCGTCACGCAAATAATCATTCCATCCCTAAAACACATCGCGAAAATCACATATGGACTATCAAAACACTAAAACTTGTCGTACTATCTAGGTTGTGTGTTGGAGCCGTTCATTTAACGTAACTGAGATCTTTATCACTACCACCGTACCACTCAGGTGAGTCATAGCCCCTCTCTTACTCTTTTATAATTGTTTTATAAATGTTTTGGGGGAGATACATGCTCAACTACACATTTTATACTTTTACAAGTACTCGTTAACTATTTACTCATTACTGTGAGTCATAGCCCCTACTTTAGTGTTTTATAATCGTTTTATAAATGTTTTGGGGGAGATACATGCTCGTTTCTACTTACAATTATTACTTATTTATTTCAAACATGTTACTCGATTTATGATACACTCTATTTGTTTATTGAAACCTATTACATGCTACGAACCTGAACACAAGTATTACTCTGTATGCTATCCTGATTGATATTGCCTAAGTTACTAGCTTTGCCAAAAGTCCCTCATATCATGACCCATTAATCACTTGCGAGTGAACGCGAATATAGTGAATAGATCTATTGGCAGTTGACGCCCCATTTGAGTTGCTGGGTAAGTAACCAAATGCACTTTATTTGAGGAACTGTAGGAACTGGCAAATTCCTACCTACGACGAGGGCCCCTATCACCTGCATCATATTCTTATGTGTAGGCTTTTACCCCATAAGATTTCTATAGCTCTTATGGCTACAAAACGATGTTAAGGTTTGAGTGTCATGAGGCTTAGGGCAATATCCTATACTACAATGCTATTGTTTCACTACTACTACTTGGCTTGTGTTCAGATGTTTTATATAACTGCTACGAATTTTCCCAACTATCTACCTGAGTAATTCAAATGTTTTACTCAAATACTATGGACTTACTCAATTATCGACCTGAGTAGGAAAGTCAAACTACTACGGGTGTATAACAACGTAACCCGCAACTTATTTCATTAACAGTGATATCTATTACCATTATTACCTAAACTTGAAACTATTGGAAATCAACTGATTTTATGCAAACTCTATGAATTTGCTTACACTTTGATTTTGATAATCAACCCTTATTTATAACTACTATGATCTCACAAACTCTTTGATTTTAAAAATCCACTATTTTACATATAAACTCTATGAACTCACCAACCTTTGTGTTGACGTTTTAGCATGTTTATCTCAGGTCCATAATGAACAAGGATGGCATGGAGAAGCACGGATATTTATGAAGGCTATAAATTTTACTATCATTCGAAAACTTATTTAACAAACTTTGAAACCACTGGGACCTCATTTGTAAACTCTGATATTTATAAAGTTCGAATGATAAATCTTTTAAGACGAATAAAATAATGATCGTTTTCTATTATTAAACTGTTGAGCCATGAAGTAACACCCAGCTTTAATTCCGCTGCGTATCACAAAATTGGGGGTGTTACAAATATCTTTGAAGAGGAAATCTTATTAGAAGATAAAATGTCTAAAATTAAGAGTAATATTGAAATTAATCTAGAATGTAAATTATGTCTAGATTACAAACATGAGATTAAAATGCAAAATGAGAAAGGAAAAATTATTAGTTAAATTTGATGAAAGCTCAAAATCTCTTGAAAGATTGTTAAGGAGTCAAAGGTTGTTTAAAGATAAAACCGGATTAGGATTTAACTCAAAAGCACCATTAACTAATAAAACAAAGCAAGTAAAATTTGTCTAACCTAGAAGAGAGATTTAGAGATAATTCTATCTCTAATAGAAACTCATGATAAAAGAATTAAGATTATCATACTCTATGCTTTTATATGATTGTCTAATCTTCTTGGATACATGAGTTATTGAGTTTCAAAGCATGTCGTCAAACCAAGTTTTTACGCTTAATGCTTATCCGCTTGATAGCATCTCTATGCAATTTAAAAGGTACGCATTACTTAAACTTGACTTTGGTTATATCTTGTCTCTAGCATTATGTGCTTAAATATGTGTTATTTGTAGTACTCTAGAGTGTCTACCTGCTATTTGTAAATAACTAAGATTAGATTCTATGCAACAAGGAATTTAGTCTTTAGTACTAGTAGGAGATATAAGGTGTTTTGGTTATTTAACCATCAAGAGATAAACACGGAAAACTCTTGAGTATGTCTCACTCAACTCTTGCTTACAAGTGAGCTAACTAAGAATTTCCTAAGTGTTAAAATGTCTAACACTTTTGTGATGCTTGCAAAACAAACCTTTGTTAAACAATTTTCTCAAACACCATAATTTGAGTCTTTAATTGTGTCTTTCTTCAATCACTCCTTTATGATAATCTCACATAAAACACACAAGGTAAAATAAATCACATTAGCATATATTAGGATGTGTGAAAGAAAATAAGTTTTCAACATCTAGGATTTACACATCAAATGTGACACATTGTCTAATGATGTTGTACCTCTTGGACTTTTTAAAAATAAATAGAGTTCATAGTGTCTTCAGTAAGAAAACCTAAAGAGTCGTGTCACAACTCGTAATTTCCGGTCATTTTCCAAACCTCGACAATTTACTATTCACAAGTTACTATTCATCATTTACTATTCATCGATCACTATTCATCATTTTTGAGGTCAATTTGACATTTCGAGAAACATTCAGAAATTTTACTATTCACTTGACACTATTCATTCCCGGAAGAAAACCACTATTCACGTGCATTACTCATGTCATCGTAAATTTAGTTTACGAGTATTCAAATTCGCGTAACCGTATTGGTTCAGAAGCGAATTCATGCTTTATCATTTGGGACATCTCATACAGACTAGAAATAGTCTGCATATCATCATTATGGCAATTGCATACTATTCCACTCGTAGGATAATTAAATTAATACTTTTGGCATAATTAACTTTTACGTATAATTATTTTTATATAAACGTTAACAAACGATCAATAATATGACTAACACGACCGACACTCCCGACTATGATCCCAATATGTTTTTATATTCATTTTTATAATGTAAAAATTATAATATTAATTTACCCGGTATTTTGGAGATTTATTTTAATTATTAACGTAAGTTTACTAAAATTTCGACGATTTTCGTAGAAATTAAACTATAATTATCTAAACACTCAATATTTATACCCGACATATTTTTATAATTTTTACAACTTTATTATGTCCCGGTTAACTCCGTTAAAATTTATTTCTAGTTAACTTGGTACCCGGTATCCTCTAAAACTAATAATATCCAACTTAAATTACCTAATAATACACAAAACCTCATATTTTTCTTCCTATCCGTGAATTTCCGTCCCCCCCCCCCCCCTACCAAATTCCTTACACCCATTTGACAAAGTTCACTAACTCATTAATGTTGCCATCTTTTTGTCTAACCAATAATACATATAACATAAACTACATTTTTTTCTCATTCATTTCACCAAACAAAACTAGCTACTTTTCTCCTTTTCTCTCTTGGTGGTTCACGGCAAAACAACAACAAGAAGCCATTTTCATCAACTTTTCCAAGATCAAGTGATAATTAAGGTTATTTAGTACTTCTTGTTAGGGTTTTGAAGTTTAAACACAAGGTTTTGCAAGTTTTTCATCTCCACTAATCCACTAATCTTTCAAGTAAGTTAACAAAACTCATTTCATAATTTTTACAAGTTATTACTATGGTTATATATTTTTCTTACAAGAACTCATGCATATATTAACTTATACCACTCCATTTTTGTATATATTTAACTTTTAAGCCCTAGAAAGTGAATATAGTTAGATCCTTGTTAGATCCACTTGGTTTGTGATGTTTAGGAACCCATGACACCCTAAGAAGGTGTATGGTAAGATTAGACTAGATTTGTGGTGATTGAAAGTGGTTTGGTTGGTTTTTGAACAAGTTAGTAACTAGGAAAACCAAGTTTTGACACTTATAGAAAGTTGCTGTCCATTTTTGCAAAACATGGAAAGATCAGGGAATTCTGGGTAATTTTGGACCTAAGATTCAGAAAATACTTTCCGATACGGAACTATGGCCGAAAACGGGGATAAAAACGAGTTAATAACGAAGGAGATACGCTAAAAACGAGTTTAACGACGAAAACTATATTTTCCGGAAATGCTTGCTGATGAATAGTACTCACGGGCAAATTTGAGTATAAAACTTGATCTAGCCGTCCTAAATTGTCAAAAACATATTAGTATGTTGTCCCACAATTCCGTGGATATAAAGAACGAGTAAAATGAACTTAAAACGACCAAGTTATATACGTTTTAAAATCGTCAAAACTGTCACTACTAGAAAATAATATAACTACGTACTAAATGAGATATTTTCTAGATTTCTTATTCAAGGAGTTTATTTTTAACTAACGAAGTACGTACGACTCAAGGTTTATTACGCGACTACTAGTGACTATTACAAGGTTTTCAAGACGAGGAATATAACACTAACATTTTTATACGATATACTACGACAAGTTATATACTTCTATATTTGGACTTATTTTCCTAAGTATGGAAACTATTTTACTATGACAATAACGAGTATTTCCAAGCTACGAGTGGTATAGGCATCATGTGCACGTGCATTCATTTCATCACGTCATGATCTAAGGTAGATCGTTATTACTCATATTAGGTTGCGGTTAGAGATCGTGCCTCATTTCAGTGTACCCATTCTTGTCATCGTAGCTATTGCACCAGGTGAGTTCATAACCCCTACTTTTACTTGTTTTACAACTGTTTTGGGGGAAGATACATGCTCGATACTATTTAAATTCAATGCTTGTTTTACTTGAACGCGATTCATTTTCTCAAACATTACTGAATGGTTGAAATACTTGTTCTATGTTTCTTATACGATTTGAATTACTTATGGGGAAGAATACACTGCTTGAATTATTTTTGTACAATGCCAAAGTATTACAAATTCCATACATTGCTTAAGTTTACTTATTACTACCAAGTTAAGTCCCCTTTATTATCATGGACCGTTAATTTTAGTGCTAAGCGAGAGTGAATGAATAGATCTATTGAGGGTGACGCCTCCATTCGTGTTTGGGTTGCTCCAACGGGTGCGAATGCATTTCATGTCTTAACAATTTGAGTGTCTGGTAAACACTCTGGTGGGGCCATTACAAAGTCTAGCTTCGGGGTCATGAGCTTAAGAGACAATGTAGCATTTTTTTTGACATATTGTCACCTTACTTTATACTTTTGGCTATTGTACATACGAAAATTACTTATGAATTACGATGCTTTTACATCGATCTTATTACTATTGTTTACACAAACCAAACTATATCATATTTGGCAGTGGGTCGTAAACACACAGGTTACAAGTCTCTTATGGCGGGACTTGTAACTGAGTGGATTTACGATGCCTTTGCTGGGCGATCTTTTTCTCTATAGGCATTATTTGTTAAACAAACACTATGAACTCACCAACCTCGTGTTGACACTTTAGCATGTATTTTCAGGTTTTAACCAATGGCACGCTACTGGAGGTTTTGGCAGGGCATGGCATGGTCATAGAAGACTCTGATTATTTATATGGGGACCGTTTTAAACTACTTTTAAGGGCCTACTTCCGCACTAATTTTAAACAATGTAAATTCAATACTTTTAGTTAAACGATTTTATTCTAAATGATTGGAGTGAAAACCAATTTTGTACTCGTGCTGTAATACCAATTGAGTTACACCCCAGCTACATGTATGCTTCCGCTGGACCCGATTTTGGGGGTGTGACAAGTCGAGGAATCGTTGAATATGACATTTAACGAGTGATCTCCTCCTTCTATGATATCATCTTTGATAGATGATAACTTAGTTGAAAGTCCAGTGATGGCAAGACAAGCATGGAGTAAAAGTACAAAACAACATCTTCTCACCTTGAGTTAATCATTAAATCAAGTAAAATTGACATAAGTTATAAAACTTGATTTATAGGTCATTAGTTGTGTCTAAACAAATTCAACAAAAACAATTTTTGGAATTTAGAATAAAACAAATAGTGAAACGAAGTTGATATTTCAAAGTAATCAAGTGAATATAGTGTCAATATTTGAAAGACCTTTTGATAATAAAAGCAAGCCACAAAAGCAAGGGATTTTAACTTAAAGACATTCCTAGTTGCTCTCTTGTTCTCAATGGTTAAGTTATTGATGACCTATCAAGAATGAGATTAGTAAATCCGTAGGTTAAACTAAACGTAGAGAAATGTTTGGAAAACTACTTGTTCTCATAACATTTAGATTCAACATTATGTTTAGCTTTTGTCTATGTGCTCGTGTTAACGAAGATCCTTAAACAACTCGTTAGTTGAGCCTGGTTGGATACATCATAAGGTACTACACAACTAGGATTATGGTCTCCCAAAAGAACGGGAATAGAAACCATAGTGTATGCCAAATGGAATTATGTCGGTAATAAGTTGATAAGAAAAGTACAAGTGGTACTTGCACTTTTATACTTACTTACCCAATGATTCTCCAAAACGCGTAAGATTCTCAAATTAGTATCGGATGGAGAAGCACATCTGTCACACCCCCAATTTACCTGACTTGCAGCGAAATGGAATACCTGGGGGTGTCTGTCATAGCACCACAGTTACAGTTACATTGAACGACCTAAAGTGTCGTTTGGAAAATACTGCATTTGATCATTGAAATAATCCAGAGTTTACAAAATGAGGTCCCCAAAATATGTTGCATGTTTATGAAAAACAAGTCATACTAGATCAAATGTTTACATAAGTGCATGAAATAATGATGAGACGCGTCGACTCCGCGACTCCATGAAGGTCCAAATGCATGTCACATGAGCTACCTTAATAACCTGAAATACATTGCTAAAACGTCAACACGAATGTTGGTGAATTCCATAGGTTTGTAAAATGTAATGATGTACGGCCACCACAAGTAAAAGTGCAAGATAAAAATCTCATGAAAATTGTACAATAGCCTTAAGCTCATGACACCGAAGCTATGACTGATGAAACTCTATGCCCCTCCCGAATGTTCTGCCGAAACATTCAAATGTAAAAGACATGACATGCATCCGCTTACTGTTGGTAATCACTACCACGGATGGAGGCGTCACCCTCGATAGATCTATCCACTCACTCTCGCTTAACGGTAAATTAACGGTTCATGATGTTACAGGGGACTTATCACATGGCAAGGTAACTTAAGCTATGTACATGTTTGAATACTTGGGCTCGTACTAAAATGATTGATGCAATGTATTCCCCCCGTGGGATTTGAAAACAATAAAAAATGTTGAATTGAAAACGGGGCTATGAAAACTCACCTTAACTGATGAAACTGTGATGAAATGAAATGAACACCAATGAACAATTAGCTGCCGCTACCCAATATGATGGTACCATGAACATGTAATGAGCTGAAAAACAAGGCGCGCACACTAGCCGCAACCTAATGTGAATGATGAACGATCTACTTTAGATCATGAAATGATGTTATGAATGTCCATGCACATGTTTCCTATACCACTCTACTCTTTGAAAAACACTTGTTGTTATCAAAAGTATATATTCCAAGACTTAGGAAAATATGGCTATTAGAAAAATAAACTAGTTGTAATATATATACTTATATATATATCGTATGTACCAATGTTTGTGTTGAAATCCTCGGTTTGAAATCCTTGAAATAACGCCTTGTACTAATGAAAATATACTTGTAATCACTAATACATAATTAGTTATGAAATTGGGTACTTGGTTAATATTTCTAGAAAATCTAGAATTTAGTACGTAGAAGTATTATTTCTATTAGTGACAAAACGGTCTCATAAAAATAGTCGTGAAATAGTGAATATTAAGAGTTAGGAAAGAAGCTCAGTAGTTTTGAGAAAATTTTCACCATATCTAAAAAGTCACAGAAGTGAAGTTTGTCCATACAGGTCTCGATCATAAAGATAATTAGCCGTCAAGTGAGGTGTTTGGGCTGTTTTGGCTGATTCTGGGCAGTTTTCGGGAAAGTTTGGAAGTCCATAAGTTGTTCGTTATTAATCCTTTTGACAAACGGCTGGATGTTTTGAAAACTAGGCTGGGTGAACTAACTTTTTGTCATTGATGTAAATTTTCCAGAAATGAGTTTATCAATGAGTAAATTGGCTCTCAACATGATGTCTTACAAAAACTGTTTTTCTATACTTAGTAATATTTTGCTAAAAAGCTGATGGAAATAAATAGAGTTTCGCCGATTTTGAAACGTGTATATCTTGGTCGTTATAAGTCCGTTTTACTTGTTCTTTATATCCACGGTTACGTCTTAGTATGTAGTAATATATTTTGGAAAGCTCGGCTCCTCCGGGTTATGTCTAAAGTCTCTTTTTGTCCAATGAAAAACGCCCAACAGCAACTATTTTTCAGAAAAAAATACTTTTCGTCAACAATCTTGCAAAAATCATAACTTCTTCGTTATAAACTCTTTTTAATCCGTTCTTTTGCCCACGGCTTCGTTTTTGAAAGTATTTTCTAAATCTTTAGCCCAAAGTTACCCGGAATCCCCTGATTTTTCTGGATTTACAAAAATGGGACAGCATGTATATATATTTGTTAGAAATCCATTTTTCATGTCCAAAACTAGTTTCTACTTCAACCAAATCTCTTGTAATCACCACATAGCTAATCTAATCCTACCATACACCTTCTTAGGGTGCCATGGACTCCTAACCAAGTTATTATAGCAAGGGGATTCATAAATAAAAAGTTAGGGTTTGTATGTTCCATTTTTGACAAAATAAATGGTGGTATAGCTAGTTGTACATGGTTTTTAGCATGGAACTCATGAAATACAAGTAAATATAAGATGATTCATGTAAAAATAAAGTTGATAACTTACTTGATAAAATGAGATGATTAGATGATGAGTATGCTTGGATTACTTGTGTATTTCTTGTTTGATTCTTGATTAGGCATGTATAAGGAACAACTTTGGTGCTTTAGCTTTTGAAAAACCTTCACTTGATCTTGTGATTATTGTTGGGTCGTGGGTTTGCAAGAGAGGGGAAGAAGATGAGATAGTTTTCTTTCTTACTAAAAAGTGTAGGTTATGATTTGTGATTTTTGGTTAAAGTATAAGTTTAGAGGTTTATTAGTTTTATATTAAGAAATCAATGCACAAGGTTAAGGGGTGTTTCATGTGGCCGGTTTTTGGTGAGCCAAGGGGGGGGGGGGGGGGGGGGGTAGGGGTACTTGGTATTTATTTAGGAAATTAGTATAAGTTTAAGTGTTATTACGTGTTATTCGTTAAAATCGGGTACCGGGTTTAATAGCAATAAACGTTCACGAAGTTAACCGGGATGAAATAATGTTATAATAATGATAAAAACATATTAAAAATATGTTGGGTACATTTACTGAGTGATCGGGTGATTATTGTTTAGTTTTCACGAAAACCGTCGTAATATTCATAAGCTTACGTTATAAATAAAATAAATTTCCAAAATACTGGGTAAATGAAGGTAATAACTTTTATGATGTTAAAATGGATATAAAAATATGTCGGGACCATTGTGGGAATATTTAGATATATTCGTCGTGTATAAACCGGGTGTTAACGTTTACTATAAATACTTATACGTAAAAACGTTAAATGTACTGAATATAGAAATTTGAAAATCCTGAGAGTGGTATAACATGAAAATGCTGTTATGATGATATGCAGACTATCTCCAGTCCGTATGAAAAGTCATTACTGATAATGCATGAATTCGCACCTGAACCAATACGGTTACGCGAATTTGAATACCCGTAAACTAAATTTACGATGAAATGTGTAATGTACGTGAATGATGAAATCTTTTCCCGCAGTGAATAGTGTTCCGTGAATAGTAAAATTTCTGAATGCTTCTCGGAATGTCAAACTGACACCAAAAATGATGAATAGTAATTTGATGAATAGTGTTTTGATGAATAGTGTTTGATGAATAGTGTTTTTCCAAAGTTCGAGAAATGACCTGAAATGGTGAGTTGTGACATTCTTCCCCTCTAAAAGGAACTTCGTCCCGAAGTTCAGTTTATGTTGGTTTCTGAAAACATAAATGTGAAAAGGTGATGATGTTCGAGAATTCCAGCGAACTCTAACGATAGGAATTCGACTCTGTTTCAACTGTTTGACCACACGGTCCATGATTTCTGTTGGTTCTCTTACAAGGTCTGAGATTGTCATTTGGGTTGGATCCCTTCCAATGGAATCATGAGTGACTCATCTGAAAGTCATTTTTGGGGATCTGAAAATGTGAAATATGTTCGTGTAATCCTGTTGTTCTCTGGCAATGTTCAAATCTGACGGCCACTATGCCTTCTCTGTCAGAATGTTAAATGGTCCAGTATATATTGGTGTAACTTTCTAAGTTTTCTGAATGATAACATGCCTTTCCTAGGCAGAACTTTCTGCATAACTCTGCCTACCAACTTGAAGTTTTAATGGTTTACAACTTATTGAACTTGTAACTGATTCTTGACTTGTAGGAAATTTCTGGTTATTTCGTGAATGCCTACTGAACTAGTGAGTTGAGCTTTTTCTGAGTTTGGCCCATCAATCGATGGTCTGCGCTTCTTAATGTTTTAAATGTGATACTGGTAATATATACTGCTGAATTCTGCCAGAACTCAAGTTTGTATGCTAGTTGGTCGATTCTAAAATGAATCTTAAATGGTCCAATATGCTAAAGGTTCAACTTCTCTTGTTATCCAATTTGTATCATGCCAATCCAAGGCATAGCTTTTAACTTAGTTTGTTCTCCCACTTGAATCTGGATGGTTTGTTGTTTAGGATATCCAATCCAAATGATGTGTGTTATGTACCAACCTAACTTCTGCCAGTTTCCCGTTGTTGTTGTGATAACTATTGTTGTAGATGAATTTGATTTATGTTGAGTGATTAGTCCAACCATTTACAGGGTCAATCATTCATGCTCTGAGCATACCTTCCTATGTTTGAATTGTTCTCTCGCTTTGACCATCGGTCTGAGGATGATAGTGATGTTTACATCTAAATGGGTTTCTGAAGGAAATCCTGAATTGATTACCTGAAGTCCAAGTTGAAACGGTTTCCTTAACAGGAAAAACTGAAATGGGTACAATAAACCTTTGTGACTAATTCCACAACGTTCGGTCCTCCGAACTTGGCGTTATCTGAAGGGATAAAATATAGGTAACAATTTGATTCCTTGTGTTTTGTTCCAACGGATGATAAGACATATGTCCTTCTTTGTCTATTGGGTTTGGTCTCCACTACTGAAGTTCGTGATCAATTTGTGATGTTCCTCCTAATTCCTTCCTCACATATTCCAAATATTCTTTATTGTCAAGTCATAAATCCTAAATGCATAAGCGATGTTGTAGGGAAAGTGGTTCTGGAAATTTGTCTCGCGATTGTGAGTTTTGGTTGAAATCTTTTTCTGAATAAACGAATTTAGAAAATGGAGCAAATGATTTACTGGGTAATATTTTCTTGATGATTCAAAATCCAGTAGTTATGAAATAGGAACTGTTTTCAAACATGTTGTGATTAAGACTGCTTACCAAAGTTTGATGTCTATGTATATTTCTCATTGTACAATAGTGTTGCTAAAGATTGACCAAAAAGGATCGTACTTGTTCAAAATAGGAATTTCAGAAATCATTTTTCCACAAGGTAGGTGATTTATGTAAACGCATCAACTTTATTTAAAAGTGAAAACACTAACAAGGATAAAATGGTAGAATAGGAAATGTTCGCTTAAATGCATAGATGTCTAACACTTAGTTCCTGAAGTTGGATAATGTCTATTGATGGTTATCTGGCATAACTACAAGCATAGGTATTTAGACTAACTTAAGTCCTGAAATAGGTTATCGTTGTAATTGGCAAGACGAAGGTATCACTTGATGTTGTGTCGATGAATGTCTATTCTGTTTTCCCATGTAGATGAGGAGATATGTTCCGGTTTGATCCCTTGCTTGGTATGAAAGTGAGGTTATCTGAAATTTCTAGAGACATAATGCCTTAGAGGAATCTACATCGACATTCTTGATTCAAACGATTGTCCTTTGTGAAAACTTACTGCAGGAAAGTTTTTGTATAGATGAGGCCATGTTTAAATGAAATGCTCTACAGTCTCAATTAGAAGCTTGGTTTATTTCTATTGTGTTGTCCTGCGGACATCTATATTGAGTTCAATCCTATAGCTCAGTCTAGCTAGTACCCTTAAACGATAGAATTTTGACAACTAAGTCAGAGATGGTGATTCGGATAGTCTCGCAGTATCTTAGGATTGTTGTTGAGTTATGAATTCTCTCTCTATATACTTCTAGTCCTGGTTAGTAGTTCTGTAATCCTTTCGTTGCTTCTATTGTATAGAGGAATCATGTATGTAATTGATATGGAAAGTCTCTTCTAAGGAAGTCAATGGGAAAATCCAACTTAATGTCTAAATGAGTGACTGGTGGGGTAAGTATCCAGGGATAGTTCGGCAAAATGGATGTTTATGAATGAGTTCCTTTGTTTACAAAACTTTTAAATGAAGATTGTTATTAACAATCCTTTGAAAAGGTAATTATTTCCTTCATGGCATAATCCTTCCTGAATTTTACATAGGTGATCAGGCTATGTACAATTGAGGACTAATGATGCGATGTTAGATTTTGTCAAAATATCATAACTTTTCTCAAAAGTTTTAGATGGTGTTCAACGCATTGTTATTAAAATGGTATCCTGATGTTTCCTTTCAAGTAACATGAAAATTGCTTCGCGTAATAATAGTAAATACTTGGTGTAATGACAGAAAAATCAATGTATAGGATGGTAATAAAATAGCTTACTTCAGAAAATTTTTCTGTAAAACAGTTTCCCCATATGATAGTAAAATAGCTTGAATGGTGCATTGGATACGTGGGTGAATCTTGTCGAATGGTAATAGTCTACTAATTCGTCAAATACGAAATCAACCTAATACCTGATGAGACAATGCTAAAATGTTGCTAAACGATTGAAGTCTGAGCAATTAGGATAGATAATGGAGTAAACGATGGTTATGATTATCACAGAGGTAACAAAGGATAGATACTACATTGGACTGGAAAGTGCTTAATACCACTAGGTCATGACATCGTACCAACGGTAAGTACAAAAGGAAAGATACAACCCTAAAGGGCTCGAACTACGGTTTTTATATTGAAACAAAGCTCCTCCTGCTGAAGCATTGTTGTTATCCTTGATGTTGCTAATATCCTGACGGTTCTCTTTCAACAGCTCACGCTATTCCTCGAGCGATTCAGTCTTGATTCCCAGTTCCTGATTTTTCCTTGTTCCTTAGTTCCGGGCAGTCATTCTTGAAATGCCCTAAGTTTCCACATTTGAAGCAACTCCCTGGGATTTTCTGATTTGTGAGTTTCCTACAATTTTCAGTCCGATGACCCTGCTTCTTGCACACTCCACACGTTTTACTGCAATGACCTTGGTGATATTGATTACACAGGTTGTAGTAAGGTAACTTTCCAATATACCTTCTCTTTGTGTGCGGTTCTGCAGCAAAGGCTCTATTCATTTCTTGTCCTTTGGGTGATTGTTGAGCAGCATTGCAACCTAGATTGTTGTTCCACACCTTTTGTGGCTAGGATAATAGTAAAAGCTAGTGAGGATATAAATCTGGTCTAGGGGCTTCCTGGTGTCCCTCTGTGTGAAATCAGGTTTGTGGCATCATAAGGTCGAGATAGTCCTGAAGTGGTGTCTGAAGTTGCGCATCTATCAAATCTTAGATAATGTAGGTTCTGAACCATTCCTGAAGAATCTGCGGATGTTTCTGTTGAGTCCGTGATATTGGTATTTTTTTACTAGGTGTCATCTAGTTCATGGCAAGTGGGAATGGAAAAGGGAAATGACAATGATGGTACCAGTGAATGAAATACTACCCTCTTTCGTGCTACCTCGCGACATCCAAAAGGTAAAACTAAAGTACACACTGTGGGAAGGCCAATAGTGTAACAAGTAACTGATGGTGGTGATAGTACCTGAGTAGTAAGTGCCCTACTAGTGATGGAAAGAAAACACACTATCTTCCTTGTAATAAGCATCCTAATAAGTCCATTAAGATTAATTCTGAATACACTACCAAAAGGCATTCTATGTACGGGCTGAATGATAGGAAAACCCTGTTCCTATGGCAAATCAATAGTACTAATGGTGGTGTAAATGCAACTGGTGGTATAATGGTAGTGGAAGATGACAAGGCATCTTCAATGTCGGAATCCGATAAAAGGATGTCAGGGTGAGTATCTGAAGACATGTCACTTGTGAACCAGGTCAATAAAATGATATACATATACGGATATGAGTATAAATAACTCGCACAGGGTATGTATGAAACAACATGTATCATGATTATGCACTTATGATGAAATGATGAGATGCTATGCTGATGTGGTTATAGTCTAGGGTCCAAGATACATCCTAGTTCGCTATAACCTTAGCTCTGATGCCAATCTGTCACACCCCCAATTTACCTGACTTGCAGCGGAATGGAATACCTGGGGGTGTCTGTCATAGCACCACAGTTACAGTTACATTGAACGACCTAAAGTGTTGTTTGGAAAATACTGCATTTGATCATTGAAATAATCCAGAGTTACAAAATGAGGTCCCCAAAATATGTTGCATGTTTATGAAAAACAAGTCATACTAGATCAAATGTTTACATAAGTGCATGAAATAATGATGAGACGCGTCGACTCCGCGACTCCATGAAGGTCCAAATGCATGTCACATGAGCTACCTTAATAACCTGAAATACATTACTAAAACGTCAACACGAATGTTGGTGAATTCCATAGGTTTGTAAAATGTAGTGATGTACGGCCACCATAAGTAAAAGTGCAAGATAAAAATCTCATGAAAATTGTACAATAGCCTTAAGCTCATGACACCGAAGCTATGACTGATGAAACTCTATGCCCCTCCCGAATGTTCTGCCGAAACATTCAAATGTAAAAGACATGACATGCATCCGCTTACTGTTGGTAATCACTACCACGGATGGAGGCGTCACCCTCGATAGATCTATCCACTCACTCTCGCTTAACGGTAAATTAACGGTTCATGATGTTACAGGGGACTTATCACATGGCAAGGTAACTTAAGCTATGTACATGTTTGAATACTTGGGCTCGTACTAAAATGATTGATGCAATGTATTCCCCCCGTGGGATTTGAAAACAATAAAAAATGTTGAATTGAAAACGGGGCTATGAAAACTCACCTTAACTGATGAAACTGTGATGAAATGAAATGAACACCAATGAACAATTAGCTGCCGCTACCCAATATGATGGTACCATGAACATGTAATGAGCTGAAAAACAAGGCGCGCACACTAGCCGCAACCTAATGTGAATGATGAACGATCTACTTTAGATCATGAAATGATGTTATGAATGTCCATGCACATGTTTCCTATACCACTCTACTCTTTGAAAAACACTTGTTGTTATCAAAAGTATATATTCCAAGACTTAGGAAAATATGGCTATTAGAAAAATAAACTAGTTGTAATATATATACTTATATATATATCGTATGTACCAATGTTTGTGTTGAAATCCTCGGTTTGAAATCCTTGAAATAACGCCTTGTACTAATGAAAATATACTTGTAATCACTAATACATCATTAGTTATGAAATTGGGTACTTGGTTAATATTTCTAGAAAATCTAGAATTTAGTACGTAGAAGTATTATTTCTATTAGTGACAAAACGGTCTCATAAAAATAGTCGTGAAATAGTGAATATTAAGAGTTAGGAAAGAAGCTCAGTAGTTTTGAGAAGATTTTCACCATATCTAAAAAGTCACAGAAGTGAAGTTTGTCCATACAGGTCTCGATCATAAAGATAATTAGCCGTCAAGTGAGGTGTTTGGGCTGTTTTGGCTGATTCTGGGCAGTTTTCGGGAAAGTTTGGAAGTCCATAAGTTGTTCGTTATTAATCCTTTTGACAAACGGCTGGATGTTTTGAAAACTAGGCTGGGTGAACTAACTTTTTGTCAATGATGTAAATTTTCCAGAAATGAGTTTATCAATGAGTAAATTGGCTCTCAACATGATGTCTTACAAAAACTGTTTTTCTATACTTAGTAATATTTTGCTAAAAAGCTGATGGAAATAAATAGAGTTTCGCCGATTTTGAAACGTGTATATCTTGGTCGTTATAAGTCCGTTTTACTTGTTCTTTATATCCACGGTTACGTCTTAGTATGTAGTAATATATTTTGGAAAGCTCGGCTCCTCCGGGTTACGTCTAAAGTCTCTTTTTGTCCAATGAAAAACGCCCAACAGCAACTATTTTTCAGAAAAAAATACTTTTCATCAACAATCTTGCAAAAATCATAACTTCTTCGTTATAAACTCTTTTTAATCCGTTCTTTCGCCCACGGATTCGTTTTTGAAAGTATTTTCTAAATCTTTAGCCCAAAGTTACCCAGAATCCCCTGATTTTTCTGGATTTACAAAAATGGGACAGCATGCATATATATTTGTTAGAAATCCATTTTTCATGTCCAAAACTAGTTTCTACTTCAACCAAATCTCTTGTAATCACCACATAGCTAATCTAATCCTACCATACACCTTCTTAGGGTGCCATGGACTCCTAACCAAGTTATTATAGCAAGGGGATTCATAAATAAAAAGTTAGGGTTTGTATGTTCCATTTTTGACAAAATAAATGGTGGTATAGCTAGTTGTACATGGTTTTTAGCATGGAACTCATGAAATACAAGTAAATATAAGATGATTTATGTAAAAATAAAGTTGATAACTTACTTGATAAAATGAGATGATTAGATGATGAGTATGCTTGGATTACTTGTGTATTTCTTGTTTGATTCTTGATTAGGCATGTATAAGGAACAACTTTGGTGCTTTAGCTTTTGAAAAACCTTCACTTGATCTTGTGATTATTGTTGGGTCGTGGGTTTGCAAGAGAGGGGAAGAAGATGAGATAGTTTTCTTTCTTACTAAAAAGTGTAGGTTATGATTTGTGATTTTTGGTTAAAGTATAAGTTTAGAGGTTTATTAGTTTTATATTAAGAAATCAATGCACAAGGTTAAGGGGTGTTTCATGTGGCCGGTTTTTGGTGAGCCAGGGGGGGGGGGGGGTAGGGGTACTTGGTATTTATTTAGGAAATTAGTATAAGTTTAAGTGTTATTACGTGTTATTCGTTAAAATCGGGTACCGGGTTTAATAGCAATAAACGTTCACGAAGTTAACCGGGATGAAATAATGTTATAATAATGATAAAAACATATTAAAAATATGTTGGGTACATTTACTGAGTGATCGGGTGATTATTGTTTAGTTTTCACGAAAACCGTCGTAATATTCATAAGCTTACGTTATAAATAAAATAAATTTCCAAAATACTGGGTAAATGAAGGTAATAACTTTTATGATGTTAAAATGGATATAAAAATATGTCGGGACCATTGTGGGAATATTTAGATATATTCGTCGTGTATAAACCGGGTGTTAACGTTTACTATAAATACTTATACGTAAAAACGTTAAATGTACTGAATATAGAAATTTGAAAATCCTGAGAGTGGTATAACATGAAAATGCTGTTATGATGATATGCAGACTATCTCCAGTCCGTATGAAAAGTCATTACTGATAATGCATGAATTCGCACCTGAACCAATACGGTTACGCGAATTTGAATACCCGTAAACTAAATTTACGATGAAATGTGTAATGTACGTGAATGATGAAATCTTTTCCCGCAGTGAATAGTGTTCCGTGAATAGTAAAATTTCTGAATGCTTCTCGGAATGTCAAACTGACACCAAAAATGATGAATAGTAATTTGATGAATAGTGTTTTGATGAATAGTGTTTGATGAATAGTGTTTTTCCAAAGTTCGAGAAATGACCTGAAATGGTGAGTTGTGACAACATCCACAAACTCCGCTTGAACAAACAAACTCGCATCAACAACGGAATTCATCTTATCAACATTGTTATACCTTCAACAAAGGAAGCATCGACTTCAGTGACAATTCAATCCATTATGTTCTTAATTGAAATTTTGTGATCCATCATCATCGTCTTGGTAAAAATGTTCATTGAGGAACATCTTAACTAAGAAAGTCTTATACGTTAACCATTCTATCAACGTTTTCACAAAACCTCTTGAATGAGAAGCATTCATCATCCCTAGGCTTAGTCAAGGACTCATAAGACCTAAAACCTTAGTTTTGAACATTAGGATAAAACCACAAAAATCAAGATAATTCCTTTCGAGTTTTCCCTGCAGATCCCACGGCACCCTCAGACCATACGGGCGGAACCCACTTTTTGGTTCCGCCTGGTCCGCCAAAGCCATAGAATGTTTTATTTAAGTTCAAAACCACACACCTCTTTACTCACAACTCCCATCAGTCCATAAGATTCACAAAATGAGCAAAACTTCAATCATCTTCCTCATAACCTTTCATCACCCAAACCTCAAACAAGCAATGTGAAATGAGAAACCGAGTTATCCTATGTCCTAACAATATCGAGCCATCCACCATTTCCATGTCCTCAAAGAAACCAAGAGTCAATATCATCTTCACCAATAACTCCACCTAGTCATCTTCACAAGAAGATTCCACAATGTAACCAAACAAGTGTGTCATCCCCACTATAACCTAACCTATTAAGATTAAACCACCTTTCATGATACATAAACCTATGTTCACCTTTGTGTTTCTCTTTGTAACAAAGGGCAATTGTCATATCCATACTCTCATTAACATATTAGTCTATGTCGTCAAAAGTCAAGTGAATTTCATTATGAAATGTGTCTCTTCCACTTTCTAGCAAGTGAAGAACACAAAGAAGATATCCAAGCTTTAAATGTTGTCAAACAATCACCACCTCATTTCACATATCAACTCTCGGTCGTCACCCATACTTTACTACCGTTCACTACATTGTTAAAACAAATGAAAAACGTCGTTGAAACATCACTTGCATTACAAAACATTTTTAAGCATCAAAATGAGTCAAGTCAACCGCACCTCCACATTGTTTTCATATAGGCACACACTAGAACATACACATTACAATAGTCATTTACTTAAATGTGTAATTTTGATTTTCTAGGAATCATCATGCCTCCTCCAACTCACTACGACCACAAGGACACCATCAAGTACTTACCCAAACACCACAAAATCAAAGGTCTTACTCAAACTCAAATCGTTGTCTTCAAAGCCTTAGAAAAACAATATGTCCATAAGGGTAGAACCATTGATCCATCCTTCTTAGAAGGTACAAACCTCTACACGGAATTTGCCACAATCAACTTTGAGTATCTCTTAGAAATCGACGAGCCTATTTGTTCTAGGTTTATTTTAGAATTCTATGAATCCATCACCCTCTCCAAGGATGAGTATGGTCGCTTGTCTATTAACTTTAGGGCTAGTAGTCATCAATACTCCTTCAACCTCGAGGAGTTTGCTCAAATCCTAGGTGTCCCAAACCATGGTAGTTGCATCTACTCCGACTTGCACTTCCTCTCAAGTCTTGACACACTCTTTGACCGCATCTATCCCTATGATACCCCTCTTGTGTCCAAAAATGAACTACGTGACCACCTCTTCATTAGGGCCACCAACACTAGGAGAACTAGAACCGCAAATGAGGTCATCTAGGACCCATATGGTATGGAATTCAATGAACTCAAGCCCCAATTAAAGGAATGGGAAGAACTCCTTAGAACCAATGAAATTAGCACCATAGGAAACCGGGATCACATCAATGTTTGTCTTAGCTACATGCTCTATAGCATTTCCACCGGTCAACCTTTTAACTTAGCCTATTACCTCGCCAAAAGAATGGCCGACATACCTTTGGTAGGAACAACCGCTCTTCCTTATGGAATGCTTCTCACCCGCCTCTTTAGAACAATCTCACCCATTCCACCTAACAATAATGGAATATGCCTTGACTATTCTCTCATTCCTCACATCTTCGTTCCTCTAAGTGATAAACAAGTTTTCAAAGGTAAGGGCAAACGTAATCGCTCACCTACACCATCATCATCATCATCTGACATGAGAAAGGATGATTAACTTCCTAACTCTAAGTTACCTCCTTTAGACTACCTTCTAGAACTCCCCGTCATTGAAAATGTATCCGAAGAGTTCAAGCAAACCAAAGGAATTTTCAAGTGCTTTGGAAGGTACCTAAGCAAGCTCAATAAGAGGATAGATCGGTTATGAGACGATTAAGGAGTGTTTGGCTTAAGAATGCTTTAGAATCGTCTTTGTGTTAAAACTACGTGAATTATGTGTTTTTCACTTTCATGGTCTATTATGTTTGTTGGATTATGTTTGCATGAACTTTTATGCATAATGACAATGTTTAAGGTGTTTGTCATTTTTTTCTATGCTTATGGCAATTCTTACTAAGTATAGTAAAATCCTCGACCTCAAGGTCAAAGTCCCATGATATGTATGTTTACATGTCTAATTTTTGCATTGCCTAACCAGAAATACCTTATCTCTTTGATTTTAGGAGTTTTCAAAAATTTTGAAAATCGTCTCGCGGGTCAAAAATGCGGACTGCCTAATTTTTTACCCCTGGCGGATCTGGCGGTACCCAAAATTGGGGTCCGCCAGTGTATTTTCTGGGAATCCCAGAAATGGCCCAACGGACCAGGCGGTACCCTCAAATGGGTTCTGCCAGTGTCTTCTGAGGGTTCCGCCAGACACCAGCAGAAAATTCTTCCATTTTTCTTAAGTCCAAAACTTGTAATGTGTCAAAACCATTATCCTAAGTGAGAAACATCTTCCATTAACTCCAATAACCATATTAGAACAACTCTCACTCACTAAAACAATTAGGAAGCCACTTCCCTCCAAAAATTCAAATTCAAACATAACTAACCCAAGGAACCCTTTTAAAGGATCCTTCAAACCATTGAAACATTTTCAACCAAATCACATCCCATGATCACAAAGCATTGAGTGCATATGTTGATCTTTCACTCTACCCTATTCCATTGAATTAACATCAAATGATGTGACATGGTCATGAAAATCATTTGAAACCTCATTCTTTGAATGGTAGAACAAACACCTTTTCAACCTTATAAATTTGAAAGTTTTGCAACAATTCAAATCACACCATCTTCAAGTGATGCTTCGCTTAACATTTCTTCACCTATCCAAGATTTCCTTAACCTCACTACCTCAACACCATCCTCAACACATTTCAATACCAATGTGATCACTTTTCAAGATTTGCTTAATCTTGCTACTTCAAAACTTACACCAATGGAACTTTTCCATACACCACCAACATCACCACATCCACTATTGGAAACTTTTGAAAACCTATCACCTAAACCATCAAGCCCTCCATCATTGTCACCTTTTAACACCATTGCCGAAACGGATACCCATCAACAACCAATATTTCAACCAAACGAGTCATTGGATGATGCACCTCATCCACCGTTATTGCTTGAGAGTTTGGCCTACCTTTATGCTAAATCCTCAATTTTTCCAAATGGTCAAGGTCATACACACCTACAATCATTTGTGTTTCACCCCATCACAAAAACCTTCATGGTAACCATTTACAAATAACCAAGCCTACACCATTTTGTTCAAACAACAACCACCACAACAACAATAACTACTACTACCACAAGAACCTTCCCAACACTTTGAATCTCTATTTTCTTCGTATAAGAAAATAAAAGTATCTCAATGATCTTCCACCAAGACCAACAACAACCACCACCTTTCACAAATGAATAACCAAGGTCATTGCTTAACCAAAATGAGTCTTTCGACCACAACCAACCACCACAACAAGAGTATCATCACCCAAAACCATTGTTGTTTCACCCTATCCAATAAAATGAGGTTTATCCTAAACCACATTGTGGAACGTCTCAAGTTTAGAGTCTCCAAAATGAAACAAAACCGTTTCTTTTGGAAAATGTTTCCCATTTAAACCAACAAACCAAAACCCGTGTCACCCTCTCAACCTTCAAAATAAAGCCCGCTACAACCACAACCCACATTTTCTTCCTTAAACAACCTTAGCCTTGTTTTTGGAAAATGTTTCTCACAAAGGAAAATGATGATTTCCTTGTAGCTTTTTATGGTCGTAGCTTATTTGTAGTTTTTTCTTTATTTCTAGAGGTAGGATAGTGTAACCAAAATTTCTTGTCTTTGACTTTTTAAGAAGTCTAAATGTTACATGAAATGAATTTCATTACACTACAAGGTTTTCTTTGTTTGTTGACCATTTAGGTATGATGTGTGAACTATACCTTGTTATGGTACCATATATAAATCTTGTGCTTTAGAAACTAACCTCTCTTTTTGTAGGGTCATTATCCATGTTTTCCTTCCTTGATACTCCATTTAGGGGAGTAATATTCAAGGGGGAGCATGAGTGTTGTACTATGTCACTTCTCAACTCTTACTTGTGTTTTAACATGAAACACTTTCATGACGTATCTTGTGCGGAAACTAACTTTTCTTTTGTAGGTTCAAAGTCCATGTCTCCTCTCTTGGCACTCCATTTAGGGGGAGTATCGTCCAAGGGGAGCATGGCCATTATTCCGCTTCGCTTATCTACTTTTTGTTTCGACCAAAAGGGGGAGAATTTATATTAAACTTGTTCAACTTTTGATATTTCCGCTTCGCTAACTCTTTGTAAAAACAAGTTTTAATACTAACTTTATAAGACTTAACACTAAATCTTATGGCTTACTTTTAAATAAAGTTTATGTTTTGTCATCAACAAAAAGGGGGAATTTGTTAATACAAATATCGCCTAAAAACGTTATTTATATATTACGATCTTTGCTAAGTTTTGTTAATGACAAAGTATGAACTTTAATTAAGAGTAAATCATCACTTTGAGTGTTTAAGTCTTGTTTAACTAATGTTTACATTTCCTTTTAAACTAAACATTGTTTTTATTTCTTAAATTAGAAAGTGTCTTGTCACATCACACTTATTTCTTAAAATAGAATTGTCACATCACATTTATGGCAAGTTTTGTCTATATGTATTTATGGTAAGAAATGTGTTTGACTTGCTTTGGTGTGGCTTACAAGTTTTGTGTTTGACTTGATTTAAGTGATGTGACATTGTTTGGTTGCTAGGAGTTATGAGACAAGACCTTGTTTGGTTTGAAGAGTTATTGCAAAAACCTACTGCAGACCCGGTGGTACCCTGGGGGTACACGGGCGGAACCCATCTGAGGGTTCCGCCTGATCCGCCAGACATGCAGAATAGTTTGCTATAAATACCAAACCATTTGTTTGTTTTGTGTAACCCTTAAGGACTTATTTCTCACATATTCTCTCAACTAACTCAGTAACCCTTGACTTGTGTGATTCTCTTATGTAGCAAGGAACTCCACAAGTTCATTCAAGAAGTTGCAAGCTTCAACTCTAAAGTTGCAAGTCTTGGTAGCTTGGTCATGTATAAGCTTTGGTAGTTTATACTTCATGTGTGTCATGTATGTAGAAGTTATGGGTTAGTATTTTAGGCCTCAAAATACGTAGTGTGTTGGGAGTTGTTGTACCCTAGTAAAAGAACTAACGGGAGTGGTTGTACCCTTGGAAAAGAACTCGACATCTAGCTTTGTGTCGGTAAAAGTGTAAGCGACGAATGGGAGTGGTTGTACCCTTGTAAAAGAACTCGACATCTAGCTTTGTGTCGGTAAAAGTATAAGCGACGTGTAAGGTTTTCTCCGCCGGTGAAAGGAGCTTGTTGATTAGTGTTTATAACTCTCGAGTTGGAAACTCGGGGCGTGGATGTAGGGCAAGGAAAAAGAGTCCTTGTAGCCGAACCACGATAAACTATCGTGTTGTGGTTTGATTGTTTCTTTCTCTATCTTTGCTTATTATATGTTGTTGTTTAGTTAGAATTGTTGATCACATATAAAGCTTTTCAAAGAACCAAAACAAGTAAAGTTGTTCTTATATCTTTAAAGATAAGTAAAGCTTTTCAAAGAACTAAACAAGCAAAGTTAGGATCATTACAAGTAAAGCTTTTCAAAGTATGAAACAAGTTAAGTTAGAATTGTTATCCACATGAAAAGTCTTTTCAAAGAATCAAACATATTAAGTTGTATTTATATCTTTAACCAAACGTCAAGTTCTCAAAGGTTATTTAAGCTAAAAAGGATTTTAAAAGCGGTAAACTATTCAACCCCCCTTCTAGTTTTCCACATGTTTTATTAACAATAGTTACACATCCCTAAATGAATTTATTTATTGCAGGGCAATCGTATTCAATGAATGGTTTAGAAAGATCATATTAATAAGTTTTAGGTGTTGATTGATGAGGGATCATGCTTCTGTATCGATAAGTTTGGTGTTGGGGAGAATGGAGGCATGTTTCCATTGTTGAATCAACGTTTTAAAATGAATCTATTTAAAAACACATCTATGACGAGCGTTGCAAGCTTTGACAATAACACATGTGGATTTAAGTTTCAGCCTTTCCCAAACTTTACCACTAGACTTTTCAAAGACACCGATTTGGTTGGCAAGTTATTATTTCACACTATTTATGTTTAAAAAATACAACCATACACACATATTATATGTTTACCATTAATAAGATTTTGTGTATGAAAACACAGATGTTATTGGAACAACTGTATCCATTTCAGACCCTATCCCTTTTAACAAATGATATTGGGGATCTGGTTTAAGATTATTGATCGATGTAAATAGTATTTGGGGTTTTTTTTTTTTTTTTTTTTTTTTTTTTTTTTTTTTTTTTTTTTTAGAATTAAATGCTTAGAGATGAGAAGCAATGAAGACAGCCAGATAAAAAAAAATTGGGGGGGGGGGGGGGTTCATTGTCCTTCTGATAATTATGTTGGTTGATCTACCGAATGGGTATTTGATTCTGTGTTTGTTGTTAAAATTAAATGTTGTGAAGTGAAATAAATAAGGGCCATTGGATGAAAAAAAAATATACCAGGTGTGAATATCTGGGACTTTTGAATGAGAGATTTAGGAGGTAACCTTATTTTATATATGTGGGGATTGTTGGCTAGTAAAACGCATAAATACATTATTACGGGCTTTATTTATACATGCTAAAAAATGTATGTGGCCTACATGTAAAACTCAAAATAGGAATGATTTCCAAATACTGGAAACAGATAAAAAATTATAAAGCACAAAGGCATACATTTATTAAGAGTTATAAGAAAAATATTTCCATTTATATCTAAAGTTCTCTTGTCGTAATCAACAATTTCACATTTGAAGTGTTGACTGTATGTTGAGCCCATATTTTTTTTGAAAATTGTTTGATGCTTGGTGTTATTTTGTTTTCTCTCTCTAGGAGAAAATTTTGACCAAAATATTAAATTTTCATCTAATTTATAAAATGTGCTAAAAACATGTGTCAAATTTGTAAAAAAGTTATAGAAAACATGACGGATAATTAATAAAATTTTAGTTGTTAATTATTAAATAAAGTATACTTATCAGTTTTTCATATTTTAATAACTATATAACTATAATAAGAAGGGTCCCACAGCCTGGGTGTCACCCTCTTGATGTCCAATAACCACTAATTAATCCCCATTATCCTCCGCCATCAGGGACCGCAACCACTTACTTGTCATTCAGAGAATGACACTCAGGTTGTTGAACACTCTTTAACATGTGCTCCTATAGCGTAAGTTAGAAAATCCATATAATAAATACCTTCTATAATTTATATTTTATAAAAAATACAACAACATGTTGTTGGTACTTAAATATTATTATTAGTATAAATCAAACTAAGGGCACATTTGGTTTGTAGATAGGTTTAGGATTATGATTTGGATTTGAATTTAAATTTGGTTTATGATTTGAGGTAAGAGTGAGAAATTAATATTTAAAAATATATTATATATTAAAATATGAATTACAAATTATTTATATTATTAATGAGAGGATAAAGAAAATGTGAAAGAGAAAATTTTTGAACCCACTCTTTTCATAAAACGCCGCACACCCCCTATTTTCAGACTATCTTTATCGATGGTAGCATCTAACCGGTTGGATGAGAATAAAACAAAAATATATTAATATTATATTGAAAGTGCACAAAAGAAAGAACAAGAGATTGACGATTGGTTTGTTTGGTGACTTGCAAATTTGGTATCCAACCTTGACACATGTCAAATGTTCATTAGTACTTGCAAATTATTATCCAACCTTGTATTTTGGCATGTATTTATTTTTTTGTATTATCATTAAAAATTATAAAAAAAATATATATATCAAAATTTATAGTTTTTTAATTCTTTATCAAAAATGCCACATGTCACAATATAAATAGGCAAATATATTTCTTCCATTTTCTTATTGGTTATCTATATTTTTGATAAACTAATAGATAATTTACATTAATTTTAGTTTTTTTTAATAATATTTATATCAATAATTTTAGTTTTCAATTCTCTATAAATATAGTCCAATATCAGCATATTTCATACGCCTTCTCTATTCTCATTTCTGGTTTCTTAACTGTTTTATATTTAGTTTGTCTCTTATGGATCTTAATTATCCAAATTATTTCCCAAACACCAAGTATTGTGGAGATTTTCAAAGTCTCCTAAACTCTCAATCTCCAAATCTAAATCAAATGCCTAGTATACCCAATCATGAAACTTCACATAGCATTTCTAGAAATTTGTTTGAAGATTCTCAAAAAGAAGATATAGATGGAAGCATGATGTCATGTTAGTAGTGATTCAACTCATGGAAACAATCAAAGAAAAAGTTCGATGTTGGCAAGAATTTGTCAAATGTATGAGCAAACCAGAGCTGAAACCCAAACGATATCGGCCCTCGGAATGAAAATCAGATGAAAGGTCCTTTTAAACGACTTAGTGAAAATGGAAGCAAGTGGGTCGTTGCTTACAGAGCAGCATATAGCAGAAAAATGAGTGGAATGAATTTGAAAGATGTTGAACTTGATACGCATCAAATTTATGAGGGGGATGGTAGTAAATTTTTTAGACTTGACTGTATTTAACGAAGTTATGTGTAAAAATCCCAAGTGGATGTTAAACATAGATCGTGACAACACACGTTCACATCCTACAGATTAAGAACCTAATGAAGAAAGTAGTGGCATTACGAAAAGATTGAGAACCAGTGAAGAAGGAGAGTATGTTGTTCACTCCAACCAAGAAACACCAAATAGTGGTGGTTCAACTATTCAACGACCTATTGGTAGAGACGTTGCTAAAAAGAAAGGAAAAGGTAAGGCATCACAATCTTTTTCATTCCCTAATAACGAATTTGTTGAAGAATTGCGTGCAATGAAGATCACTTGGGAAAGTGAAATTGACGTCATGAATAAAAGGCTCGAGGTAGATAAGAAAATAGAAGAAATGGAGATAAAACAAGAAGAAATGAAGCTTAAACGGAAAGAAAGAGAACTCAAAAAAGAAGAAAGAAAGACTAAAAAGATGTATATTTTGCATCTGAATGCTTTGTTGGCAAGAGATCATTATCACCAGAAGAAGAAGACATGAACCGTAATCTGTATGAAATGTTGTATGGAAAGTGATGTTTTGAATTATGTTTGTATCAATATGAATTTTATATTTTGTTATCAGTAATTAAAATAAAATCTTATCATGACATGTGACATTGTCTAATTCGATCATAGAGATTACAAATAATCTTATCAATAATCAAAAGAAAATCTTATCATGACACGTGGAAATGTCTAATTTGATCAATGTGATTACAAGATAATATTACCAATAATAAAAAAAAAAAAAATCTTATCATGATACGTGGCAACGTCTAATTCGATAACAAAGATTACAAATAATTTTATGAATAATCAAAAGAAAATCTTATCATGACTTGTGGCAACGTCTAATTCGATTATAGAGATTCAGATAATCTTTTATGTGATTACAAGAAAATCTTATCATGACACGTGGCAACGTCTAATTCGATCACTGTGATTACAAGATATTTTTTCTTTCTATAAGAAGAAAGATAATTTATCAAAGTCTAATAGCAAGTTTTACACATTCCACTTATATTTTCTAATTCAAGTTCTTAAAACAAATATGTCATATGCTTCTAAAGACTTATCATCCGATTCTAATACAAGTTCGATCTCATCCAACTCAATCGAGTATCATGAATGGGAATCACGTGTTGTTCCTTGAAGATGTTATTATCAACTATCCTATTTTGGTCATACAAGACCAACCTTCCAGAGCAAGACGCGTGTATCATGAGAAATGTGAGGCACTTTTAATGGCAAACTATTTTGTGGACAACCTAACCTTTAATGAAGTTATCAGCGCAGATTTCACATGTGTAAACAATTGTTTTTACGTATTGTTGATCCTGTTACTGCTAATGATCGATATTTCCAACAAATACCTGATGCCACGGGTAGACCAAGTCTTTCATCTTTGCAGAAATTTACAAGAGCTACGTGGGTGTTGGCTTATGGGATATCATTTGATGTCGTAGATGAATAATTGAGGATGAGTGGTGCTGACAAGAAAGTCTCTCATGTTGCTTGTACAAGGTGTAATTTCTTGCTTCGGTGATGAGTAGCTTCGAAGGCCAAATAAAGATGATTTAGCGAGGCTACTCTATGCCGGGGAACAACGTGGGTTCCCAGGTATGATAGGTAGCATTGACTGTATGCATTGGGAGTGGAAAAATTGTCCTACAGGAAGGGCTGGACAATACGCAGGAAGAAGTGGAAAACCAACCATCATTCTGGAAGATGTTTCATCATATGACTTATAGATATGGCAAGCTTTCTTTGGAACACCAGGTTCATGCAATGATATTAATGTTCTCCATCGATATCCTGTTTTTAGTGATGTGTTAGTAGGTCGAGCACCAAAAGTGAGTTATGCTGTAAATGGTAAGCAAAAAAATATGGCATGTTATCTTACTGATGGCATATATCCTTCATGGCTGCATTTATCAAATCTATAACTTCTCTACAAATTAGAAAGCATAGGTTGTTCGCTCAACATCAAGAGGCCGTTCCAAAAGATGTAGAACGGCCATTTGGAGTTCTGCAAGCTCGTTTCGCATTCCTTCGACGTCCATGATGACATCAAATAAGTACATTATATTGTCATCATTTGTCCTATATAATTGACTTGTTTTATTACATTTTATATGAGAATCGATGCTTAATTGTTTACTTTAGTAATTCTCAGATAAAAATAAACAATTGGTGAAACTTAGCGATTTTAGACGAAATATGGAGAAAAATTGTAACACCCCAACCCGAAAAGGGATAAAGTGTAACATTATGGGGTCAAATCAGAACTAAGCAAGTGGAAAACATTAGTAATACAAGGTTCACAAAACAATTCTAAAGAAAAGATAAAGGACTAATTCTAAACATTATAACTTCCAAACTAATTACAAACTAAGAACCAAAAGGGATCTCTAAGTCTATTCTCTAATCCATGGAAAGCTATCAACAGTGTAGTCCACTAAGAGCTCCTAAGCACTCTTCACCCAACCCAGATTCCTTCTAAAACCTGCCGCAGGAAAAGAAATGCGGCTGAGCTTAAAAAGCTCAATGAACAGATATAAACAGACAAAAGCTAATAACAAAAGGGAAACGAAAGTGAATCCGAAATGAATCCAAGCAAACCTGTTGAGACGAATATCAAAGAATATGAAACATATGATAGAATCAACAGAACACGATCAAAGGGAATACGTATAAGGAATATCAAATGAATCAAAGGAAAATGAAATGAATCATAAGTGTAAGCAAATGAACTAAGGAAAGCATGCGTCAATAACAATAAAGAAGTTAGAACAACAAGAATCACATATATAGTAGAAGTAACAGAAATGCCCAACAATCATATATCAAATTGTACATAGAGTAGCTAGCTCGATGTATCAAATGTGAAATGAAGTGTATTGCACATACATACCCATTCACTAAATTCAAAACGAAACAAAGTACCTAGGATGCATCCATACGCTCTATACAAAACAAATATACATATACCTAGCTCTAGGCTAAGCATACATACAATAATAATAATGGCCATGGTGTTATAGCATAATAGGGAACGCCGTGGACAAAAACCCATATTCACAAATAGTGTCAATACCACTGGTGCATCAGTGGCAAGGCCATGGACTCCCCATGACTCGCTACAATTTAATTAAATAATTGGCAACATATAAGGGCATAGGAATGCTATAAGAAATGAAATATAGCATATAACAAATATCAAAGTAGATCATAACAGAAATGGATCGATCGAATATGGATCATACAAAGGGATCATAGCAATGGTTCAAGTCAAAGGTCCACATCAAAGATTCATATCATGAGGTTTGATTAAGCAAAAATCAATATATATTTATAAGTTCCGAGGAAATCCGCAAGAAATATAGATTACCCGAGTCGTATCCCGCGAAGGAATGAATGGAATCGTTGAAATTTGATTCGTGAAATCGTATCGTGAAAAATGGAAATTGTGAAAATTGTGAATGAGAAACTCAAATTATGAAAAGTAATCACAAATAATGCAGAAAGTACAAGCTATATATGCACAAATGATTAAAATCTAAAAACAGAAATTCAAACGCGATTCTTAAAACGTAATGTACGAATTAAAACGTAACTTTTTTTTATGAAAAATGATCCTAAAAATGTGAAATTAATTTTTAAAAATCTTAAACTACTTAAAATAATTTTGAGAAAAAGAAAAATATTTTTTTACGTTTTTATTAATTTTCTATGAATTTATTTATAATTTTTGAATATAAAAAGTAATTAAAAATAAGAGAAATTGTAAAAATAAATGGGAAAAATACAAATTCAACTTTGAAAAATCTAAAATAACATAAAAGAATTTTCTAAAATATTTTTTGATTTTTAAAGGCTTTTTCTAATTTTTATTTATTAAAAGGTATTTAAAAATGATTTAAAACTAAGATTAATTGAGAAAAATAGTAACCTAATTTAGAATATGAAAAATTCACAGAAATTCAAAAATAATAAAATGAACTTCAGAAAAAATTTTGAAATGAAAACAAGCTGTTAAAATGCTTATTGAGTCCAAATCAGCTTATTGCAAGTGCTTATTAATAAGCACTTGCAACAAAACTATATGAAACTTGAAACACAAATTTAGTATACTCAATTTAGCTCAAAAGTGCTAAACTCAGATCAAAAGAAGCACATAAACACATGAATAAAGCAATAAGCAGTTAATGATAAGCCAATGAATAAGCAAACTAGTCACAGAATAAGCCAGGGGCAAGAAATCATAACTGAACACTAGATTAACTACCAATTAACTCAAATGAATCAAAGCAAACTCAGAAACAAATCAAATTCACAAATGCAGGCCTAGTTTCAAATCAATAGACATGTTTTGTTGACTAGATTTGCAGTAAACAATAAGCTACCTTAATAAGCTCTGAAGTTCAAACTAAAGGGGGCAAAAGCTAACCTATACTACTGAATTACTAAATCTACCAAAAGCCCTATCATAAACCTACAAATGATTACCTAAATGAATAAGAAATCAGCAACCAGTGGGATAATGAACTTGAAACAGTTGACTATTTGACTACATCCAATTTCTTCTAAACAAATCTACTCTTACTTGTTATAAAAAGCTAAAACTAAACTGAATTAAGCTAATTACTAGATTACAACTAATATTAAAAATTCACTAATAGAATCCTATTTATCTAACAGTTACTAAGTTTTACAATTCAATTTGACTATTTCATAAACTACCTACTGTTTTTAAGCTATATTTTGCTATGACTACTCTAATGAAACCTATATGTAAGACTGAAACAGCAAATCAACTACAACTCAGTTCAACAATTATTAGATCCAAACACTCCCTTAGACTCTTCTAACTCTATGAAACTAAGAATCCTACTCAAATACTCCAATCCAATGATCAATTAAGCTATAATAACACTAACAGAAACTGAATGAACAATCAAACACAACTATCTACTACAGAATTCAGAAACACAAATCTATGCTACTAATGAAGCAATATATTGAATCAGAACTTACAAAGTTGTATCCCTTCAGCATGAACAGAGGGGTTCACTAAGCTTGCATGTCTTTAGACAGGCCAAGTGCTTCCCAATCTCACTTGAACTATCAATTACCCCATTAACCATCACCAAAGTCTCACAGTTGACCTTTGTTGACTGGAATTGAAATTGTGAGTGAAATGATTTGATTAAAACTCTAAACAAACTCACAGAAGCTAGAAAGGTTAGATGAGATGTTATAAACTACAAACAAGCTTACTAGAAAACTGAATTTAACAGAATCTATTTTTACATTTTCTGATTTTTATAAATCCTTTGAACTAACTAAAGCTTGAATTGAAATGGAAAAGTAAACAAGATGTTTTAACACTGAGATACTGCTGAGAATTAAAGAAATATAAGCTGAAACAATAAGGTAAAACAATAAGCTGAAATGATTTAACATAAAACGGAATTCATTAAAATAAATGATTACAAATGAAAAGGAAATTACACTACTATAATTGAGAAAGTAAATGGGCAGAGCTTCGCTAGTCTAATCTCCACCACCTAAACAAGCTACACTAAGCCTCTATTTATAGTGGTTGTGAGAAGATTCTAGAGGAGAGAGTTCACGGATTGCCAGCTTGGCAATCCGTGTGATGTGCTTCTTTTGAGCCTTTCTGAGTCGTCTGATCACAATCAATCATTACCCACACAATTTGCACCATTGGATCATATATCATGACGTGTAGAGACCAATAGGAGGCTGCCACCTATCATTCCATGTGTTTCTTTCATGCTGACATACTCTGACACGCTCCTGATCCTCTAGAAGCTAGTTAATTTGACCAAAACACCCTTAATTGTGGTTAATATAGTGGAAAGGGTAATTAAGGTTCATGTGAGTTTGGGTAATTTGGGTAAAAGGGGTAAAAGGGACGGGTAAAGTGTTTTTTTTTTATTTTTTTTTTTATTTATTTTTTTAAGCTAGGTTTGACTGGGTGGTGTATGGGGTGTTGACCGTGGGGTTTATGGGCTTGGGTTATTTGGTTTTTTGGGCTTTGGGGTTTTGATTTGTAACTTGGACTTGGATAAGTAGTATTGGATTGGACTTAGCTGATATTGGATTTGGCTTGGTTTTGTGAATTCAAACAAATAAGGACCAAATGTGTAATATATGAAACTTTAAGGATTAATTCGGCCAAATTCCAAAAGTATGATCCAAGGGTTTCTATTGACAATGCTCCGATCTTTGAGGGTTGACTTGGACTTTTCATGAAATATTTCTTCCAGGGACCTCTTTTGTCAATTGATGAAAATGTAGGGACTGAAAGTGCAATTTCTTCAAACTTTAACCAGGGACCAAATCTGACAATTCTCAATTCTCTGAGGACTTCTATGGGCTCAGCTTTGACTTTTAGATTCCAACTTTGACTTTCAGCACTCATTCCACTCTTCCGCTCGTTTTTGCCGGTTTCCGTTTGCTTTTCGTCTTTTTACGAGATATCCGTACCTGCACATTCATAATCACAAAAACACACTTTCTTTGGCATTTTGGGTTAGTTTTTGAAATATTTAGTCTCATTTTGATAAAGAAAAGGTGAGTAAATAAGTACTCACTAAAATCTCCCGGACTAAGGTATTGTCGTGCCCTCACGCAATGTGATCAATTCACACTTTTGGGATAAATAATTTCATAACACTTCCTACTAGTATTGTAAAGTAGCAAGGAGGTTCAAAAGAAGTTACAAAATTATTTATTCTCGAAAACGCTCCGTTTTCCAAAGTTTATTCCTTTATTCTACTTATCACTTCTATTTTTGGATTTTCTCACTTTATTCTTGTGACGGTTTGTTGAACTTTCATTATTTTGCAATAATTTTTAGGGTCAAAGAGTAGAAACACTTCTCATGGAAAGTGATCATACGGATAAAAATCGTCATCCTTAATTTTTCACAAGCCTCCAAACTAAGCGTACAAACGAGATCACAGCTTATCTACAAGTTAAATGCTAACACTACTCATAAAAGTTACTTGTGGTAACCTCTTACTCCCATGTCCTAAGTTTTGTATCTCAAAATTTTTATTTTTTTTGAGAAATGAATTTCTTCATATTTTCTCGTTTCAATACTTTTTAGTCCGATAGAGATACCAAGTTTAAACACTAAGTAGTTTTTCATTTTCTCTTAAGAACCACTGCAATAGAAATTCAGTCCACATCAAGGAATTGGGTACATACAATCTCATATATATAAGTTGCGGAGTAGTACACGTGCACCACATGTGTCTAATTCAGAATCATCCACATGCACCTCACGTGTCAACAACTTTTAAAACACTTAAGCTCTTATTCAACATAACTTTCATTTTTTTTTTTTTTTTTCTTTTTTTTTTTTTTTTTTTTTTTTTCACTTTTCTTGTATTTTTCATACTTTTCTTTCTTTCAACATCAATGGAAGCTTATCGGGTAGCTCCAAAACCACATACATAATCAACTTTTGACTTTTGATTTTTTTTTTCATTTTTGCTTTTATTTTTTATGTTCCTTGATATGTACCCAACTTCTACAGCAAAGATTCTCTTAAAAAAATAAGAAACTAATTATTATCCAAACCTAAATACCACTAATTAACCTAGAACATCTATTATATATTGGTGATATAATTTTGCGGGAGCAAAAAGCTACAAGTACCTTTCATGAGCTCTAAAGAGAACCAACTACTCCATGTTTAGCATCAAACTTCTAAATAAACTTTATCATTTCTCGCTCTTCGCAATTTAAGATTTCAAGTAATGAAACCAACGAATACTTAGCCGATAATCAGTCACGCATATATAAAGTCAGTTACGGAAACTTGCAAATTCTAGAAGAAGAATTCGCTTTTTCTAGCTCCTTATGTAAAAGACTAGCGAAAGATTTTAAGCTGCACATGTATAAAGTCAAGTACGGGAACTTGCAGATTCTTAAGAAAGAATTCGCATTTTATAGCTCCTGGTGTACAAGACTAGCACAAGTTTATATGATTATCATTGGTTAAGGGAACAAGCTAGGGCTCAACACGCCCGGTCAAGTCAAAATATTTATTCCTACTCTCGCCAGCAAGAAAGTCAACAAGGTGTCAAAACACTTATTCAAACTTTATTATATTTTTGCACAACTTTTTCAATTTTCTCATTTTTTTTGTACTTTTTATGACCTTTTCTTTGATTTTTTTTTTCTCCAAAATTTTTCAAATTTTTTAATTTTTTCAATTTTTCATTTTTTTTAAGAAAAACGGAGTTGCAAGAGTACATGACATGGTGAAAAATGCAAGGTCAAATCGAATCGAAGATTCACCCTCCCCGGACTAGAATGGAACATTTTCCTCAATGTTTTACGGGTAAAGGCAATCCTAACAAAATTCTAGGGCCGTTTATTAATTATGCCAAAGAAAACGTTAGTCGATAAGATTTTCGGATATAGGATTTCCAAAAGCATCGATGAATGAGACTCGAGTTGGAGAGAAAATAACGAGCACGAGAGTCATCATAAATCGGGGACAATCCTGAACAAACATTCACAAACAACCACGAAACACAAGATTGGAAGAGGCACCCCCTCCTCACGTTATTTGTTAGAAATAAGAAAAATAAGAAGAAGAATTGGATAAGCATGGGTTGCTTCCCACGAAGCACTTTTTTTTGTTCACCGAGTCACATGAGCTTGACTCGATCCCCGAATTAATTCGTCCTTGGGGAAAAATTCGTGGAAAAATAATCTCAATCGGGCTTTCATTCAAAATATTTGGATAAACATATGAATTATTTGAAAGTTCCACCCCGATGAGATAACTGGTGGTATTCTAATAGTTAAAACTATTAGAAACGATACCAGGGTCAAAAATAGTGTCCTCACTACCGACAGAGTGACGAAGAAGGGAAATCACACCAAATGTGATAAATGGAAAGAACTCATGATAACAATCATGAACAATTCATCATCATAAAAAGAAGACTTCATAATTGTGGAATTATGAATCATATCAGTAAGGCTCATTTGAAAAACTTTCCCGGGTGGGAGGGATGGGATAAAATTTTTATAAAAATTCTCATGTTTAAGAATGCCACCCGGATCATGATCATTTTCAAGATCAAAACAGAAATGTTCATACTCTGGATAAGAAAGTTCACTAGAAAACTTTTCAAAATCACAACCAATCTTATCAAAACAAAACGAATCATACTCCGGAAGAGAGATAAAAGCAAGAGAAGTGGTACTGCCACTACTCGTCTCTTACGTATGATCAATATCAAAGTGAAAAGCTTCATAAACCAGATAAGAATGATCAGGACGAGAAGTGGGATTACCACTAATCTCCTCAGTCGTATCAAACGAAAAACACTCATAATCAGGTAAAAATTCCTCGAGCTCGGGCTCCATAGGATCTTCAATCTTAAGCTCAATTTCCTTCTTAACTTTATCCGGAGGGATTGATGGATCATCGTTCAACAAATTTTCAAGAAAAAGAGTATCTCCCTCCGAATCAAAGTAAAATTCTTCAATCTCAGATAAAGGGATCGTATCAATAACAAGGAATTCATCGACCTCATCCCAAAAAGAATCATATTCCTCAATCGGAGGAAAAGATGGGGAAGAGTCGGAGACGATTGGTTTCAAGAAATCATCAAAGGAGTAATCAACAACATCAACGCTTTTAACGATATATTTCTTTGATTTTGAAGCATCAGCACGAAAAATCATTATATCATCGTCATGTCTCAAAGTACGAGTATCCTCAAAATGATCGACTAGGGCTTTTGCGGTTCACAAAAATGGTCTCCCTAGTATAAGAGGAACTCTTGGATCGGCCTCGTAATCAACAACAACAAACTCAGCTGGGAAAGTACACTAATTCACTCGAACAAATACATCTTCAACAATTCCGACCGGGTGAGTAATCGAACGATTAGCAAGCTCTAAAGTCATATGAGTCGGTTTAAGATCTCCCATTCCAAGTTGTTCATAGATTGATAATGGCATAAGGTTAATACTTGCACTTGAATCGGCCAGGGTATTGCAAACCTCTTGATCTTTTAAAGAACAAGAAATGAGAAACTTTCCCGAATCTCCAAGCTTCTCGGGAAGCTTTTTGAGAAGAATAGCGGAGCATTGAGCATTAATCGAGGTTTCAGCTAACTCAAGCAATTTTTCTTTATTACTAATGAGATTTTTGAACATTGAAGCAAACTTTGACATATAAACAAGAGCATCCATGAAACTGATGTCGAAGTGCAATTTTTGAAAAATATCAAGAAACTTTTCTATTTGTCTCTTAGATTTTACACGGAGCTCTTCACCATTAAACCTTGACGGATATGGAAGTTTTGATTTGTATTTAACATCTTTTTCAGAAACGACTTTTTCTTTTTCTTTAGACATTTGGACAACCGGAGGTTGGACGTTTTTAGTGCCTCCGTTATTAGTAGGAGGAACCGGGTCCTTTGTCGCCTCGGTCTCACAGTCCACTTCCTTAGAAGGAGAAGAAGAAGAGGTAGTCGGAGCCGTGGGTCCATCATATTTAACACCACTGCGAGTCATGATCGCCTTGATCTCGCCCCTCGGGTTTGCGATCGTGTTGCTTGGAAGAGAAGTAGTACCCGAGCCCGAGGGTCGATCATTTAAACGCTTGTTTAGATCACTAATTTGAGTAGCAAATAACCGTGTAGTTTCTTATTGTTTTGCCATAAAAGCTTGTTGGTTCTGAAGTAATTGCTTAATCAAATCATCCGTGGGCGTTTGATTTTGAATAACACCTTGATTTTGATTATTGAAATTTTGCCCACGGTTTTGAAAATTTCCATGATTCTGATTTCCATGATTAGCGTTTTGAAAAGTTCCAGGGTTTCCATAGTTTCCTTTGTTTTGAAAATTCCCTTGATTCGGGCCTTGATTGTAATTTTTTTGAAAACCCCGGTTTTGATTGAATCCTTGATTCTGATTTTGAAAACCATTATTAACTCAACTCTGACTTTGATTTCCTTGATTATTACGATTTTGAACATTATGGTTTTGATTCACTTGATTGACTTGATTTGGTTGATCGAAACCGGGTAGTCCAAGATAATTGGTGGAATGGTAGCTGAGAAGATTTCGATCTCCTTGAGGTAGGTAACCGTTACCACCCGTGTTTGCAGCATACGCGTTCTCATGAGAAAAGGCACCGGTTGCCGGACATTCGTAATACAAATGAGGACCACCACAAGTCTCACAACCATGGGAAACCATATTGACTTGATGGTTTTTGGCTTGATTCTGATTCGTTTGATGCATTCATAGCATAGCCGTAGACATATCATCGAGCTTCTTAGTAATGCGGCAAGCTCGGAATTATACAAAGAATTATGAGTCGCGGTCGATCTCGTTGGCTCATTCCTCTCGGCCGAGGAATCCCAATAATTGTAATGAGCCGTCATATTCTCAATGAGTTCGTAACAATCTTCAGGACGACATTTCATAAAAGTTCCTCCGGCTGCTGCATTGATCGTGTCACGATGTCGTAAAGTCAAACCATTGTAAAACGTATCAATTATTGTAACAAGAAGCATATTATGGTTCGGACACCGATCAATAGCAAGCTTATAACGTTCACAAGCTTCGAATAAAGACTCATCGGGAAGTTGTCGAAAGTTACTAATATCGTTTCGTAGCTTCGTCACCATCGATGGTGGAAAATACTTCGCCAAGAACTTCGAGACCATTTCTTCGAAAGTATGAATCGAGTTCTTGGGAAGACGATCAAACCATGCGGTGGCATGATGCGTTAGAGAATAGGGGAAGAGAGAAAGACGGAGGGCGTTATCGGAGACCCATTTTGTTTCATACTTTGGGTGACGGTTAAAATTTGTCAAGATGCTTATTGGCATCGTCACCCGGCAAACCGTGAAATTGACATGAATTTTGGACTTGTTGTATTATATGATGCTTGAGTCCAAAATCCGTAGTGTAACAACCCGTAATTTTCCACGTCAACATTTATTTCCAAACTCTAATTTATTAATTTTAAGACTTTACAAGAACACTTTTTACGTATAACTTTTTAGTTAAATAAACATAAAACTAGAATAACCCTCTTGTGCACTGTGACTTTATACTATATTTAGTCTACAACATTACGGTAATTTGCCATTACTTTAATTCATAATTTAATTGCTAGGTCTTTTGCATCTTTCTTACTCGCTAGTATTAATTTAATAAATGCTTTCACAATTTAAATGAACACCCAACGTACCCGACACACCCAACAATTATTTTTAATACGTTCTTATATTCTATTAATTACTACAAAAGTGTCAAACAATAATTTCTCACACTTTTATAATTTTTTTACTAAGCCCACTTAATTATACGTGTTTAACTTTAACCACAAAAACTATCAAAAAATACATATTTTTAATACCCAATACATTCAATAAATACATTTTTTATAAATCAAACACATTTTATATTTTTCTCACAAAATTGCCGTACCCCCTTTTTACGTATGTACTAACATATACATTAAATTTCAACTTAATTAAGTATTACAAGATTCAAACTAGGAGACATGGACTAGATTTTTTGAGTGCTTGACTAGAAAATTGTTCCCTATCCCTTGATTCACGCCAACCTAGAGCCACCAAGACCAAAAATATGTTTCCTTGACTAGTCCATAAAATTCTCTATAAATATATATACTACACATACATCGTAGTACCTTGTAAGAAATAAAGAAAAAAAGAAAAGAAAAACTATATCACTCACTCACACTCTTACACCACACGACCACAAAGAGAGGAAGCAAGGGAAAAATTGATTTTCCAAGTGCAAGGGTTTATTACGAGTTTACTTGGGTAACTAAATTAGTAGCAAGGGCTTGGAGCAATGTAGCACCGAAACGGGAACGGCAAAGGGATATGGGAACGGTACGGGAACGGGAAACGGCAAAAATCAAAAATTCAAGATACGGGAACGGCATTGATACGGCAATAAAAAAATATTAGAAAATTAAAAATATATTAAAGAAAATCCAAAATATATATATGTTGATTTTGGTTAAAAATATATATTTTTTTTAAATGAGCATTCTTGGTTTATTTTGGTTAAAAGCTGGAAAAAAAAATCATTCTCGTAAATTTAGCATGATTGAGGTTTATTTTGGTAATTCTTTTTTGAATTTTTGTTAATGAGTGACTATTTGTTTTACTTACAAAAGGTTAAAATAGACACCTGTGGTCCACATATAAAGAAGAATTGACCAATATACAAATATACAAATGGACACTCCTATCCTTGCCCCACAAAAGGTTAAAATACACAGTTGTGGTCCACATTCATCTTCTTCATAATTTCTGCACAGGTCCGGCGTCATCTCCGATTAAATTCGTTTTATTTTCTTTCTCCTTTTATCTAGATCCAAGCCCATTAGAACCCAAGAAACGGCTTGGAAACGGATTGGAAATCCAGAAATGGTCAAGATACTTCATACGAAACATTTCGCAGATTCGGGAAACGTCTTGGAAACGTTTCGGTGGCATTTCGATGGCGTATCCGTTCCCATCACGTCCCCAAACGGGAACGCCAGCCTAATTGGCGTTTCGGTGCATCAGTGCTTGGAGTCATTAGTTGGGGTATCCTTGTGTTCATCACCATCACATACACTTCTTAGGTGCAAGTAAGTCATTACACCATTTTCATAAGCTCTACACTTAATTTCATTTACTAGAGTTTCTTTCCAAGTTTACATTCACTTGTATATCACCAAGTACATGTAACAATTTTTGTAACCAAATGAGTTAACAACTAATGAAAATGGCTAAAACCTATTTTTCAAACATAAATATGTTGGTTATATGTTAAACTTGACAAAGAAAATAGAAAACTGAAACATTACATTTAGTAAATTATTTATTTAACAAGTGTTAATAATTACTTACATACATGTGAAATTTGAGTTCTTTAATCTTGCTAAGTATATTGTTAGAACACTATTGACATGTTCAAAGATCGGTAGAAGAGCTAGAGTAGTTTTGAAGTTGTTGGAAGCAGTTTTGGATGACTAGAATACTAGAAAACGCACTTTGACACATTTTAACAAGAGGCTGTCCTATTTCGACTTAGACAGGAAAATCAGTTGGTTGAGAGTAAGAGTAGCCTAGAAATTTAGAAAATAGACTCAAAAACGATAACATGGCCGCTTGAATGGATTAAAACGGACTATTAACGAAGAAGATACCTTAATTTGAAGTTGATTGACGAAAATGATTTTCTGAAGCAATACTTGCTGTTGGAAGATTTTTAAACGGAAAAATCAAGTATTAAAAGTTAACTAGATTAGCCGATACACTAAAAACATGTTAGTATACTTAAACACGAACCCGGCGATATATTAAACTCAAGAAACGGAGCAACAACGAGAAAGATATGGCCTAAAGAAGTTACGACGTCATATAACTTTTGACAGCTTATTATTTTGGCTATTAGAAAGCTGATGAAATATTTTAAAGTGAATTTTGGACACTTTAGGTGTGATTTTAGCTGAAATAACTTAAACAAAAATGGTAGAATGTTTTATATATACTTGCTCATGCTAGGAGCGTTGAAGGTTTCTAAAGTACTAAATAGTGAGACGAGTATAGTATAATAAAGAAATCAACTAGTTTTGTCATATTAAAAGTGTAGACTTGATATTTAAACGAGCACCATAACGTAACTACGTTTTTAACCACCAAACTTTACAACAAACATGTACGGGTGATATATATTAAAGTGTAAACTTGCATGCACGACCTTATTTCCAAACCTAAGACATAGTACTTATTTAGGTTGCGGTTAGAGCTACCGGACTTAGATTTACGTGCACGTTATTCCGACTTGTGATACTTTATTTGAGGTGAGTATTCACGAACCCCTTTTTCTAACTATTTTAATCGTTTTGGGGTGGATGCATGAAATATTAATTGAACTCTTTGAACTTTGTTTTGAACCGTAAGATATATACTTTGGATCATTTTGACTTGATTTTGAACCCTTTGACTATTTTGAACTCTTTTAACTTGTTTTGACCTTATAACTTGTTTGAACTCTTGAACTTTATTGCAAACTTATGACTTGTTTTGAACTTAATGAACTGTATGTGCTATGACCTAAAGTCTCGCCATTTTGGTGGAGCGTTCTTAACCCTAAAGTCTCGCCATTTTTGGTGGAGCGTGTAAAGTCTCACCTTATTGGTGGAGCGTTCTTGACCTAAAGTCTCGCCTTATTGGTGGAACGTGCGAAGTCTCCCATGTTCGAAGCATTCTTAATCGTATATAATAGTTGTATGATGTACTGTTCGTACATTCGCATTGTTCGTCACCTATTAGTAGTATGGATAGCGCTATTAGAGGTCCAACCTCTCGTTCACTATGTTACGGGACACATATTATTTAATTAGGGGCTTTGCCTGGCATACATTATTATATACGTGGTGCTTATATTGTGACCTATATTGACCACGTGTACATGACTACTAGACCTAGGACTTTTTATGCAATGGGTTGTGAACACACAGGTTACAAGTCTTGTATGGGCGGGACTTGCAACTGAGTGGATTGACAATGCCTTTGCATTGTGGACTATGCACAAAGACTAAAAACTTATACTCTCTCTTAAAGGTTTTCATATTATATAAAACGTGTGTACTCACCAACTATTTTCATAGTTGACCCGTTTTCTCTCATGCATTTCAGGTGATCATCAATAAGTGTTTTCATAAAGATCATTAGAAATCATCACATGTCATCGTTGATTTTGTCATATTACAAGGTATCATATTTTGGAAAACTAGGTCTTATGTTTTTTTTATTGTCATTGTTGGCATAAAACAATATTGTAATAATGTACTATTTCCTTAAATATTAATCAAGGTATTGCACTATATATCTTTTGTGATGTATATTAATTTCGTCGCACCTCGCGTTTCCGCCTTCGGCGGGGTGTCACACGTAGCCTCAATATTAAGAGGGGCAATCGGGCCACCTCCTCCGTGCATTGTTGGTTGGCACAGCTCCTCCATCGTTCGGAGATCGAGAGCTGGCACATATTGGTGATTATCACCACCCACCGGAGGTTGTTGATTATTTGGGTCTATTTCCACAACGTTGGGGAAATGGACACGGTGTGTGTGTCGAATTACCCTTTCGGGGTTTGACGATGGAGAAATAAGACTTTCAAAAGAGGATCGGGTGTTCATACACCAAAAATAAAAATAAAAAGAAAAATCTTTTGGTATTTTTGATTTGGAATTATTTTTGGCTTTTTTAAATTTATTTAAAAACAAATCACAAAAAACTTTTATTCTCTTTTTTTAACCATTACGTTAATCGTAATCGTTTCCTTCAAAACTACTCGCGACGAAACGGGAGAGAAGAATGTTTCTCTCTTCAGCTTGCAAATTAATGTCTAAGTTTCCGTATTTCCCGCTTATTCGATTGTAGAATTAAAGTAATCCGATTAACAACAAATTTCACGTGTTTTTATCAATGTTGCAAAAATCGTGAATCGGTACTGAGGCGGTCGAGGGCCGATTAGCGATTTTTGACCGATTAATCGGCCGATTTTCTTGACTCGGCCGATTAATCGGCCGATTACCTTGGAAATCCCTCCAAGTTCCAGGGCCGATTACCGATTAATCGCCGATTAATCGGCCGATTCGGCCGATTTTTGCAACACTGGTTTTTATGTTGGTATGCTTATTTGGTTTACAACGCCCCCTCTTCCTCGAGGGAATCGAGGCTATAACTTTCTTTTTGTATTTTTGAATACACTTTAGAAAAAGTGTTTTTTTTTTTTTTTTTTTTTTTTTTTTTTTTTTTTTTTTTTTTTTTGCAGAAAATATTCACAAGATAGAGGAAGGTTTTCCAAAACACGATTTTTAAAAACGAATTCAAAAACTCACTTCAAACCCTCCCTGGCAGCGGCGCCAAAAATTGATTAAGCAAAAATCAATATATATTTATACGTTCCGAGGAATCCGCAAGAAATACGGATTACCCGAGTCGTATCCCGTGAAGGAATGAATGGAATCGTTGAAATTCGATTCGTAAAATCGTGTCGTGAGAAGTAGAAATTGTGAAAATTGTGAATGAGAAACTCAAATTATGAAAAGTAATCACAAATAATGCAGAAAGTACAAGCTATATATGCACAAATGATTAAAATCTAGAAACAGAAATTCAAACGCGATTCTTAAAACGTAACGTACGAATTAAAACGTAACTTTTTATGAAAAATGATCCTAAAAATGTGAAATCAATTTTTAAAAATCTTAAACTAGTTAAAATAATTTTGAGAAAGAGAAAAATATTGTTTTTAAGTTTTTATTAATTTTCTATGAATTTGTATCTAATTTTTGAATATAAAAAGTAATTAAAAATAAGAGAAATTGTAAAAATAAATGGGAAAAATACAAATTCAACTTTGAAAAATCTAAAATAACAGAAAAGAATTTTCTAAAATATTTTTGGATTTTTAAAGGCTTTTTCTAATTTTTATTTATTAAAAGGTATTTAAAAATGATTTAAAACTAAGGTTAATTAAGAAAAATAGTAAACTAATTTAGAAAAATATGAAAAATTCACAGAAATTCAAAAATAATAAAATGAACTTGAGAAAAATTTTTGAAATGAAAATAAGCTGTTAAAATGCTTATTGAGTCAAAATCAGCTTATTGCAAGTGCTTATTAATAAGCACTTGCAACAAAACTATATGAAACTTGAAACAAAGATTTAGTATACTCAGATTAGCTAAAAAGTGCTAAACTCAGATCAAAAGAAGCACAGAAACACATGAATAAAGCAATAAGCAGTTAATGATAAGCCAATAAATAAGCAAACTAGTCACAGAATAAGCCAGGGGCAAGAAATCATAACTGAACACTAGATTAACTACCAATAACTCAAATGAATCAAAGCAAACTCAGAAACAAATTAAATTCACAAATGCAGGCCTAGTTTCAAATCAGTAGACATGTTTTGTTGACTAGATTTGTAGTAAACAATAAGCTACCTTAATAAGCTCTGAAGTTCAAACTAAAGGGGGGCAAAAGCTAACCTATACTACTGAATTACTAAATCTACCAAAAGCCCTATCATAAACCTACAAATGATTACCTAAATGAATAAGAAATCAGCAACCAGTGGGATAATGAACTTGAAACAGTTGACTATTTGACTACATCCAATTTCTTCTAAACAAATATACTCTTGTTATAAAAAGCTAAAACTAAACTGAATTAAGCTAATTAACACTAGATTACAACTAATATTAAAAATTCACTAACAGAATCCTATTTATCTAACAGTTACTAAGTTTTACAATTCAATTTGACTATTTCATAAACTACCTACTGTTTTTAAGCTATATTTTGCTATTACTACTCTAATGAAACCTGTATGTAAGACTGAAACAACAAATCAACTACAACTCAGTTAAGCAATTATTAGATCCAAACACCCCTTAGACTCTTCTAACTCTATGAAACTAAGAATCCTACTCAAATACTCCAATCCAATGATCAATTAAGCTATAATAACACTAACAGAAACTGAATGAACAATCAAACACAACTATCTACCACAGAATTCAAAAACACAAATCTATGCTACTAATGAAGCAATATATTGAATCAGAACTTACAAAGTTGTATCCCCTCAGCATGAACAGAGGGGTTCACTAAGCTTGCATGTCTTTAGACAGGCTAAGTGCTTCCCAATCTCACTTGAACTATCAATTACCCCATTAACCATCACCAAAGTCTCACAGTTGACCTTTGTTGACTGGAATTGAAATTGTGAGTGAAATGATTTGATTAAAACTCTAAACAAACCCACAGAAGCTACAAAGCTTAGATGAGATGTTATAAACTACAAACAAGCTTACTAGAAAACTGAATTTAACAGAATCTATTTTTACATTTTCTGATTTTTATAAATCCTTTGAACTAACTAAAGCTTGAATTGAAATGGAAAAGTAAACAAGATGTTTTAACACTGAGATACTGCTGAGAATTAAAGAAATATAAGCTGAAACAATAAGGTAAAACAATAAGCTGAAATGATTTAACATAAAACGGAATTCATTAAAATAAATGATTACAAATGAAAAGGAAATTACACTACTATAATTGAGAAAGTAAATGGGCAGAGCTTCGCTAGTCTAATCTCCACCACCTAAACAAGCTACACTAAGCCTCTATTTATAGTGGTTGTGAGAAGATTCTAGAGGAGAGAGTTCACGGATTGCCAGCTTGGCAATCCGTGTGATGTGCTTCTTCTGAGCCTTTCTGAGTCGTCTGATCACAATCAATCATTACCCACACAATTTGCACCATTGGATCATATATCATGATGTGTAGAGACCAATAGGAGGCTGCCACCTATCATTCCATGTGTTTCTTTGATGCTGACATACTCTGACATGCTCCTGATCCTCTTGAAGCTAGTTAATTTGATCAAAACACCCTTAATTGTGGTTAATATAGTGGAAAGGGTAATTAGGGTTCATGTGAGTCTGGGTAATTTGGGTAAAAGGGGGAAAAGGGGCGAGTAAAGTTTTTTTTATTATTATTTAGGCTAGGTTTGACTGGGTGGTATATGGGGTGTTGACCGTGGGGTTTATGGGCTCGGGTTCTTTGGTTTTTTGGGCTTTGGGGTTTTGGTTTGTAACTTGGACTTGGATAAGCAGTATTGGATTGGACTTAGCTGATTTGGCTTGGTTTTGTGAATTTAGATTTTTGATGTTAGAAACAAATAAGGACCAAATGTGTAATATATGAAACTTTAAGGATTAATTCTGCCAAATTCCAAAAGTATGATCCAAGGGTTTCTATTGACAATGCTCCGATCTTTGAGGGTTGACTTGGACTTTTCATGAAATATTTCTTCCAGGGACCTCTTTTGTCAATTGATAAAAGTGTAGGGACTGAAAGTGCAATTTCTTCAAACTTTGACTAGGGACCAAATCTGACAATTCTCAATTCTCTGAGGACTTCTATGGGCTCAGCTTTGACTTTTAGATTCCAACTTTGACTTTCAGCACTCATTCCACTCTCGTGCTCGTTTTTGCCGGTTTCTGTTTGTTTTTCGTCTTTTTACGAGATATCCGTACCTGCACATTCATAATCTCAAAAACACACTTTCTTTGGGATTTTGGGTTAGTTTTTGAAATATTTAGTCTCATTTTGATAAAGAAAATGTGAGTAGATAAGTACTCACCAAGGTTCAAATCAAATGTTCATAATAGCAAAAGGGTTCATAGCAAATGTTCAAAATTTGAAGTTAAATAATCAAAAGATGTTAAAGAAAGTCATGAGAAATCTTAGAGAATAAAATAGATTAAGGACTTTTGAAATTATTTAAAACCTTTTTATCGTAAAAGTATTCCTTTAAAAACACATTTCATAAAAGTCATAAAACTTTCATATAAAACTGGCATCGTATCGTAATCACATAAATCATTTCAAAAATAGTTTTTCTCAAAAGTCATCAGGTTATATTTTTAAAAGGGTCTTCATACGAAATCAAGCTATTAAATGAACCAAGGATATCAGACGTATAAAGATCAGAAATCATAATAGTTGCAATGGAACGGATCATGAGTCATAAGAAACCTTACGGAATGGTTAGAATATTTGTACCTCAATCGCCATCAAAATCATAACATACGAAAGCATAAGGAAACACTCATTCTTCAACGAATCTACACGAACTAATGATCGGCTTATTATTAATAACTTGTTTTAAATCATAAAACTCATTTTAGTCGGCCTTTCATTTTTAGTAACTTTCCATAAATAATAACTATCCATTTATATATTCAGTTTCCACTTTAAGTTAATTTTGTAATTTAGGATTACGAATGACAATAAACTTAGAGGTTAAATATGCTCAATATAATAGTTTAGGGTTTATTATACCAACTTATCATAGCTTGGGGTCTTATATGTCATATTAATAAAATATGAGGTTTAAAGTGACAAACTTGAAGTTAAGGGTTCAAATTGTCAATTTAATAAGGTTTAGGGTTAAAGGCGACAACACTCAAAGTTTTCATGCAATACTTCATTTTGATATTTCCATCTCAGTGTGAACACAACAATTTCATATTGTATAAGACTCAGTATATGCGTCTTTTACAAGTTGTCACTTACAACTAGTTCGTATTCTTCATATTGGCTTCTATTTTTGTTACGATCATATAAGTAATGTGTTACGACCCTTGAAAATCGACCCCAACACTCACGCACCATATATTAGTTCCATGCATTTCGTTACACAACACTAGACTCAAAACCCTTCTTGGTTTCACACATCGACACCAAAGTTTAGCGGGACGAAATAAAGTGTTCGTGAGGGTTCAAATGAGCAGCAAGCAACGACCACGCAATACCACTAAAACACGCGATATAGTCACGTTATAATTCAGTTTATATACTCACAAAAACACACATGACAGTCCACCAAAACTCGAGTCATTTCGAGATGATAACAAAATGAGGCGAAGTCGGGCGAGGCAAAGTAAACGTGGTGCTAAGGGGGTTTAAACGAGGCAACCACAAGGTACAATAAACCCCATTCAAACGTGACTAAGGTAACATGTAAATTCAGTTTTATGGACTCGAACACAATCACACAAAACAGTCCACGTGCACCAGCTTATCACGAGGTAATAACACTACGAAACCTTCACATAAACATCACACATCTCCAAGCCATCACCCACGAATAAAAACATGCATGCCCTTTCATAAAATCACAACTCACACCATGCATGCACCCACGACACACTTTCATACCAAAATAAAACACACTCATATTATTACACCTTTATAGACCCACATCCATTTGCACATAAACACACAACTTGACCTTAAATACAAAGACCACAATGAGATTTGGTTCACACAAAGTAATACAATCCGATCCCCAACTATTTAAATACATGCGCCCATCTACATGTGTATTTTATCAGATTATATAAACGTATTTTTAAGCTTCAAATAAGCATTGATCAGACCAGAGTTAAAAGCTTTATTATAGGGTTCGAAATAAGGGTCGACATGACCCGTTTATATAAGTTGAATGAATAAAGGTTTAGGATGGACTATAATCAAAGAATACCTTCTTGTTGACTTGAAAAGAGAAACGAATATATTAATAACAACACCAAATCCTCCCATCGATTAGCTACACAAGACCACCACGCAAGCTATCTTCTTCCCTTCTTCTTGGCAGCTACGAAAAGAACTTTGTCTGGTTTTCTTGTCGTATTTTTGGTGTAAAGGGATGACACAAAGAGGATGTTATACGGTTTTGAGAAGAATAAGGCAAGGCGTGTGTTTTTAATAATAGGCAAACCATGTTTATTGATAAGGCTAGAATGCATTGTAATCTTTTATAATAGGAAAGTGATTAAGACATTCATATCTTTTGTAACAAACGATCACAAGAAAATGGGGTATGCTAGAAAATCGTTTAGTGCTTAGGACTTAGGATACAATTAGATTTTTAGGTAACTTAAGATATAATTTATTTAGATTAGTCATTATGTATTTTATTATTTATAATGTATAGTTTATTCAATGACATATTAATTTTCATACTTAGGGAAAATTCAAAATGGTGCAAAATTTATGGTTCAAATATTTCGGGTTTTACAATTCTTTCCCTCTAAAGGAAAATTTTTGTCCTCGAAAATTGACGTCGCATATGTTAGACGGAGACATAGCAAATCACTAAAGAACATCACAATTCACATCACGTTCGGGGAGGTTCTTCCAAAAGAATCTTCTCAACGGAATAGTTTCTCATGACTCGATCCCGACAAACTTGGAATGCTCCAGGCTCTCCAATAGAACACAAATCCAATCCAACGAATACGAAGTGGACATGAGACAGATAATAGTCGTAATCTCACAAAGAGATACATGAACATCAGATGAATTTGGAGTGAATACGGAAGTGATACTAGATGGCAGAAAACTTCGCGAATCTAATCAGGTTCTAAACGAGCTAAGGAACTTGCTAAAAGTTTGAGAAGCATAAATTGAATTATCAGACATAATCAGAGTTTCCTAAAGAGGTTTGTAACCTATTCGTACAGACGTTTAAGTAAGCATAAATCGGAGTATCGGGTCATATCAGAATATATAATGGGATAGGTAGGATAACCGCACGAATAAGAATGAATCTAAGGACTAACGTATCATGAACCAAATCTTCTTATATGTCAACACGTCTAACTCTTCTGTACGAAAGCATCATTCTGAACACACAAATCCTGGTCTAAAGTTTCAAAGCTCCTCTTCCACAATGATAACTTTTCTATTAGTTGTTATAATCAACTCCAAACATTCAATGAACGACTTCTCAACTTAATACAACCGAAGGTGTTCTACATTTCCATTCATACACTATCTGAAAGAAAAAACTTTGTCACTTGCATGCCATCAATCTTAATGAGCAAACACAATCAGACCACACACTTGTCAACTTCCTGCTCAACACATCTTCCAAGTTTAAATAGTTGTCCTGCATATCCATTAGTCTGTAGATGAAAGGCATAACTATACTTGAGTCTGGTCCCTCAAGCCTTCAGTAGTTCTTCTTGGGATTGTGAGGTAAAAGCGCAAATCTCTGACACGATCACTGCAGGTGCGCCATGCAATTGAGAAATCTTATGTCGGAGGATTTATGCCAACTTGCTAACCGAATACACATCCTAAGCGGCAAAAGTGAGCTGACTAACTCAAACGATCTACCATAACTCAAATTATGTCATCCTTCTTAATTGTGTGCGGGGATTTCGTTCCAAGGTTCAGGAAAATTCAAATCCTGCTTTAGATCCTTATACATCTTAATACAACCAAGAGGGATAGAAAAAGTAGAACTGTAACAATTTCTTTCCAGTATTCTAACACATATCATAGTTTGCCATCTTGCTCGTGAGTTTTCATAATATCAGAAATTGGATTCCATCTTCATGTGAGATATTTCTTCAAGTCTTGAGAGCAAACACCACTGCTGCCAACTCCAAGTCATGTATTGAACAATTCTCCTCAAACGGTTCTAGTTGCATAAGCAATAACTTCTCCGTGCTGCATAAGGGCATAACCAAGTCTTCTTCTCGAAATGTATCAAAGTTGATACTCATCTGAAGGTATGGAAGCTAATTTCTATTTCAGATTTTCCAAAACTCCGTTCTTATCCAAGCTAAGCTTCTCTTCCATACTCATAAATTCATCAACGGTAACGCAAGTCGTGAACATCTTCCAACCAATGTCATGCTTCCAGAATATACAAATGATCCTCATATTTCCAACATATTACAAAAATGATTCCCATGTCTCTTCTTCGTCTCTGAATGTACTAAGATGTCATACTATGACAACTTTGCCTAAGTACTCACGAAAGAAACTATTCATCAATTCCATAGAATAGTCAAAACATTAGCTAATACTATTAGCATCGCTAACAATTATAAGGGTTGTTACGAATACGAAAGGCAATTCCAGAATAACTTCAAGCCATAACTCCATCAAAAGAAAACTATGCGTACTAAAGTTAATCAGACACATCGTCAATTCGAAATAGGGGATGATGATTTCTAACAATGATACGGTTCACCTTCCGGGAGTCAATGCATAATCTCCTGCTATCATCCTTCTTCATCGCGGATAGAATTGAAATACCCCAAAGTGATACACTATGACAAACAAACCACTTCATAGTTTTTGGTTGTTGTTCCTCTAGGTCTCTCAATTCAACTGGTGCTAATCAATATAGAGTTTTCAAAAACAGGAAAACATCATTTTATACAAAGAAGGTTATGTCTCATCAAACCTTACTGTTCTCAGGCACTTCTCAAAGACGTCCTATGATCCCCATAAGTTCAAGTTATATGATGTAATTATTATCACGTTGGCTAGGCGTCATAATACTTGCGTCATATAAACCTGCCTTTTTGGAAATCATATTCAACCTCGAGTCATGACTAAACAATCTCTCAGTGCTAGGTCACAGTAAATTCACAATCTAGTGTAAATCTTGGTGGTTCATTCATGGATTATATCAGAGAATCTCAGATCGCAAAATGACTCTCAAGGTAAGATTCATCCTACGGGAACAGGAATAGATGCTAGGAAAAAATTTTGCAACCGCGAAAATAACGTACGAGTTTCCAGGTTAGCAAGGATAGCAAAAGTTTAACAATCGGAAATCATGATAGAAGTAAATCAGAGTGGTTCAAAATGTCAAACGAGAGACGTAGTATCATAGTAGTTAGCATCTTGATGCCTAGTCAACCAATCCATACCGGAATAATATCGAATTTAACATTCCAAGGAAGGACAGATCTGCATAGCAAACCTTATCATTCAGAAGTGAGGGAGACATTCCTATACTCGTGATTAATTACTACAATATTTCTCATAGGAATTGAAGTGAATAGGGCAAAATCTAATAGTGTAGGGAGACTTAGATAAGCTCAGTAAAAGTAAGAGAAATCACAGAATATGTCAAACACCCCATGGTCATACGAATTCTCAGAATGCTCGAAGAGGCATCTAAATGGTTAACAAATGAATCAGAGGTTGGAATCAAATGGGAATGAAGTTTATGAAATGTCAAACATTACTACAGAATTCTCAACGCGTTCTAAACTTACTTAGTCACTAATCTCATATTGTGCAGAGTCATAAGTTTCAAATCTCCGAGAGGAGAAACCTAAAAAGGGCTTAACTAAAAGCAAAGCACGAATCAGAGTGATGCAGAAGCAAAGAATAATTAAACAAATTCCTTATACTCTACCCAATCCTCACCGGTCATAACTTAAGTTTCAGAGTGGAAATCCTACAGCGAGTTCTCAAAGGTTTTTTCATAACTCCTGTGGTGCAGAACTTAAAGGCCTAATACTCACAGGTCATAGCCTAAGCTCTACGGGTTTTGAATCCGCCGATCAAACCTATCTCTGATACCATAATTGTAACACCCCAACCCGAAAAGATCTAAAGGGTAAAATTATGGGGTCAAATCAGAACTAAGCAAGCGGAAAACATTAGTAATATAAGGTTCACAAAACAATTCTAAAGAAAAGATAAAGGACTAATTCTAAACATTACAACTTCCAAACTAATTACAAACTAAGAACCAAAAGGGATATCTAAGTCTATTCTCTAATCCATGGGAAGCTATCAACAATGTAGTCTACTAAGAGCTCCTAAGCACTCTTCACCCAACCCAACTTCCTTCTAAAACCTGCCGCTGAAAAAGAAATGCGGCTGAGCTTAAAAAGCCTAGTGAACAGATATAAACTGTAGGATACTCATAATTATAAACACGTATGGTTTTGTGATTTATGGATCGAAATAGTGTAAGAAGTTTAGAGAGAGAAAGAGATGTGGGAGACTTCTAGTAAGAGAAATAGAAATGTATTAGATTGAATGTGTGAGAAGTTCCAACCCTCTCCCTTGGGTGGGAGAGGGTATTTATACTACAATACTTGGTGCTCCATGAAACGAGCTGTAGAGTGAGCTGACAGAGGGTAAAGACCCGACCCACTCTACGAATACTATTTACATATTTAACTACTAATAAACTACGTACTAACTATAATAAGGATAATTCTACGAGCTAAGTAATGCTTAGAAATACTTGGGGTGACCGAGTCTTTAACTGAATAATCGTATTCCTAACAATCTCCCCCTAAGGGAGGTCACCCCAGAAGATAAGTACGGAATTCTTGCATCCATGAAATCTTGTAGCTCGTAGACTTTGATTCTTCAAACATGTCTTTGTACATACAGCAGCAGACTCTAGATGACTTGTTCAATGAGTTGGATAATCATTGGCATTACTTCGAGTTCATCATCCAAATGAGTATCTGCAAGTCATCTTTGAGTAGTAATGTCTCCATGTGATTTGAACATCTTTGAGTTGACATGCTTACACTTTTCTGGATCATGATCTTCTGCATCAGAGGATTGGAAGCATAGATAAGGCCTAATCAATGATCATGATTTCTTAGATAGTGATGTTGAAGTGCGAGCATGTGGTGATGGATCAGCATCTTTTCTGCAATTGACAGCAACCATCAGAATTTCCTGCAAGCAGACAGTTAGAAATAAATTGTCCGGTACTTATAGGTTTGGAACTAGAGTTGTCAACAGCATAGTGTGAAGACTCCTTCTAACCCTTACCAAGACCGTTCCCAATCGGTAAATCATGAGAGGATTTACACGAACTACCTAAGTAGATCAACGAATGGGTAAGTCGCTGGAGATCACTCCACGACTGTTGACCGTTTGTAACCATCGCGACCACTAAGCGTAATCCACAAGGAATTACCTAAGTGACCTGCTTTCAGGGCTGCTTGATGTTGACCCTGGCAGGAATTTCCATTCAATCACTGGGAGTTACTAAAGCAACATCCCTCATAAATGTTCTGGCAGATTGCTAAGATCTGCGTAGGACTCATAGTTTACTATTGGTGTCCTTAATGTTGAACAACCAGGGTAGAAGTAGCACGTGTTCCTATGAGATCTTTTTATGCATCTCGAGGCTCTAGACTCAATAAGTGCATTTGGTTTTCCTATGCGAAGATTAGGGAGAGGTCTCCTGCTTCAATATCAACCATCTCTAAGAAATAAGTTGATAGATTACACCGGTTCCCCGTGAGAATGAAACAAGTTATTTTAAGAGAACTTGAGTGGCTAGAAGGTTTAGTGCATTGCGTCACTGGGTCCATGACGTCTTGTCTTCAATACCGATGTCGCCTTAGCAACCATCAGTAGATTATGAATTGAACCCGGTTTCTGCCCTAAGGTTGAATAATTGGAGGGCTATTTCTTTTCACCCTTTCTCATTTCATTTCTTTTTAATTCTTCAACCCCTTATTTCTCCATTCTCACATTTCTCCTTTTTTCATAATCATACCTACGGACTTTCTAATACTATCTATTTGGTATTGTCCATGGGTAGATCCCTCCGGCTCTGGCGGATCATAGGACGGTTTTCCTAACCTTAGCCACCTTATAACTTCATGACTATCCTATGTTGCCATACACCAAATCATTGAAAATTCTCTCAACGTGTTTATGATTAAGAAACACATTTTGTTAACACATTGAGAGTTTTGTCATTTTCAAATGCTCCCCCTTAACATGTGCTCATATGTATTGATTTGAAAATTTGCACACGTCGGGAAGAGTTGCACTTTTTGAATTGATCTACCTTAAGTGAGCATGACCGGGCATTCGAGACACGCTTACATCACTAGTTAAACTAGCTTGAAGTTATTACCCGGCCCGATCAGATTCACCCAAGGTGTCTCGAAATGGTACATTCTACTCAGAGAAGTCCTTTTCGAGACACGCTTACATCACTGGTTAGACCAGCTTGAAGTTATTACCCGTCCAGGACTAGTCCTTTCGATTCAAGACAATTCTGTTTTGTCAATTCATGAGTCAAGACTGAGATGCATTCACATAAGATGCAAGGATCCTTTTACACAAGCCATTTTGCTCCCCCTCAATATGTGCATCGATATACAAAAGAGTTTAACACATATCGGGGAGCATTTGTATAAGTCCAAAACAATCACATTTTATATCAGATTTCATATTTAAATCACATTTTCTCCCCCGATCAAAAATTTCAAACCATTTGAGATTTGTGATCCCAAGTGATTTAAATAAGTTAGAAAAGTTTGGGAGCAAGATGTGGTCTGATTAAAGATATTCTGATATTGAGACAATTCATTACTCCCCCTCAATCAATGAGGGAGAATGTTAGTGTCAGTTATGATGAGTTTATAAATGATTTAAAGTTTAACGAGAAACTCATGAAATAAAAATCATGTACTGACACATAACATTTGATACCACACTACTTATGACGCACAAGATAATTGGTGGTGGTGGTGAAAGAGTTGTTGTTGTTGATGCTACCGATGTTGTTGTTATGGTGAAATCAAAGCCAGTTAATGAAGTTTGAACATCTGATCCAATGTTTAGAGCAGGAGCAGGCACATTCACATCAGCCATGGAATCTGCATAAGAGTATCATCAAAGATATGCATACATACATATTTTACTCTTAATTAACTGCTACCACGTAGCAGCTAGCCTACTCATAATACCATATTCATATCATGATCAAAGAACATTCAAGGAACTCATCAAAATTCTATCTAGCATGAAGAGAAACTGGCAATCATGAACATTCATTGCAAGTTTCTAGCAAACATAAACAACAATCACTAAGCAAATCCTGAGAACACGAACACATAATCAGGAGCTTAGGAATAAGATTCTAACCCGGTAACTACATACCTAAGCAAATCCTGAGAACACGAACACATAATCAGCAACAATCAAACAATTATCAACAACCAGCAACCGAAACACAATCAATCAGATTATACGAATGCCAGAGGAGAGAATAAGAGCATCAAACACAATGGTTTTCTAACATCATTAAGATTTTGGATTTTAACGTATTTAGGAGATTAAGCGAGGATACCAACGTGAGACAAATGGACCTTCTAGTTACATAAAGATTAGGAAACTATACGCAAATAGCAAATAGCACATAATTCCCTAATCTTTCTAACAACTAACACATTTGGCCATTTAAGATAAAGCTTAGTAAGTTCCTCTTCAACTAATACCCCATTAACTACAAAACCTTTTATAACAATTATGAGACAACCAAGAAATCCGTTTGATGATATAAAATTGGAAATTACTCTCCCCCTCAATTGATGACCCATTGTCATTAATTGAGTGACAAATTTTATGAAGTATCTAAGACTGATTGATTTACAAGCAACACGCTACCACCATGTATCACACAAATAATTTTCTGAAGAATCATAGAAAGAAAATTATTTGTTTTGATAAAAAAGAAGACTTCTCTTCTTAAACAATAAATAATGCACTTAAACGTACATTAGATCAGAAATGCATGAATATAAAGTAATCCATGCCTTTGTTAGGAACAGTCATCTTTTTGGCGACGAACTTTCCCCAATATTAAGACCGGGTTGCTATCTGAAGTAATAGCAAACCATCTTGAAAGAATATTTTTAGAAACGAAATGTTTTAGAAAAACATTATTAAAAACAAAAACTCTTGCTCAAGCATATGTATGTTTTCGTGTCATTATTGAATGACATTTCTAGAAACGTACATAATATTGATTACACAAGAGACATGTCGAAAGAAGAATATTTTTGGATTTTAAGATTTTTATGGTTTTTATAGGTTTTATATTTTTCTATTTTCCTTTTTGTATTCAACTATGTATAAAGGATATGTGAAGTAAATCCTTTTACTCCTAATTCTCTTCCTGATGGCTTATGAGAGATTTTGGCGTAAGACTCTTCATTCCAAGTCGCGAAAGAATGAATAGAAATCTTTCTCGTGGAAGAGCCTTTGTAAAGAAGTCAGCCAGTTGAAATTCTGTCCTCATGAAGTAAAGTACCACTACCCCATTCTCATCTTATTCCACCACACCTTAGGAGAATCCGTTTCCCAGGAGAAACTTTGACAGTGTATCAAACCATGCCCTAGGCATCTGTTTTAGGCCAAAGAAAGCCCCTTTTCAGACGATAGACATGGTTAGGATGATCAAAATATACAAATCTTTCCGGTTGACTGAAATAAAGAACTTTATTCAGCTCGCCATTTAGAAATGCAATTTTCATATCCATTTGATAGACCGTTATGTTCTGACTTGCAACATTGGCGAGAGACATTCTGATAGCTAGAATACAAACAACCAGAGCGATTGATTCCTCTAAATTAATGCCTTCCTGTAGACAATATCCCTTAGCAGCAAGCCTTGCCTTGTTTTCAGAACGACATAATGCTCATCAAGTTTCACTTTGAAGATCCACTTAGAGCCATAATCATAGCACAGTCTGGAGGTAGTACCCATTCCCATACTTCAAGTCGATCGAAAATGCGAGCTTCATCTTACATCGCATTAACCCAAAAGTCTTTAGAGATAGCAGTCTTGAAATCTTTGGGTTCGAATTTGGATAGTATGAAATTATAACAGCACCACAAGGCATGGGTGGTAAGTTTCCTTCATGTGAACACCGGTTGAGAAGGATATCCAATAATATTGTCAATCGGGTGATCCTATATTCGTTTTCTGAGATGTTCATGAGGATGTAGGTAGGAATATGAAGAAGCCATGTTTGTATTCCTTGAAGAGGATGTTTCAGAAGAAGATTCATGAGCAAACAGGTTTTAGTACGGAGCATCTTCAAGAGGAGCACAAGAATTCACTTAAAAAGAATTGTCGACTGCAGTGCCTTGATGTACTGAAGGAGATTGAAGGTTTGACGATGATGGTGAGTAACTTGCAGATTGAGCATCTTGATCAATTCAAGTATACACTTATGAACCATTTGAGTTGTACAGAACTGGAGCAGCGGCAGCTGGTGGTGTCAGTGTATCATCAGTAGGTGTCTCAAAGTATTCATCAATCATTTGATCAAACTAGATCTTCAAATGCTCATTTGTAGGTGATACATAAGGTACATGCAGAAGTGGGATTCTGTACAAGACCTAAACTGATTGATTCAGGAGACAAAAGTTTAGACAAGGGTCCTGCACTGTTGTATACAGGAGCCGTATGCTCAGTCAGCTCAACGAATGTGACGTGAATGGTTTCAAGGATTTATCGGGTTCGTTTGTTGTAGATTCGGTATCCCTTAATATCTGGTGCATAACCAACGAAGAATCCAATACCAGTTTTAGCTTATAACATTCCCAGATCTAGATTGTCATTTTGTAGAGTAGCATAAAGCACCAAACACAAATAGAAAGGAGAGATCCAGTTTCTTGCCATGTATCACCTCATATGGAGTTTTGTTGTGAATAGTATGTATCAAGTATCGGTTTTTGGGTGTAACAAGCTGTAGAAATTGCTTCCGCCCATAGGAACATAGGTGCCTTGGAGAAGTAGAACGAGTTGTTTGTTGATAAACTCAGTTCCATTGTTTATCCGGATGATTCTGATGGTTTTGTGAGTCTTACTAGCAGTTGTTTGATGAGTTTTATGATAACTTCTGGAGTCACGTCCTTGGTTGTCAAAAACTTTACCCATGTAAACCGAGAGTATTCGTCGACAACAACGAGTACATATTACTTCCCATTTATACTCTTCACACTCATTGGTCTGCCTGGGTCCATGTGAAGGGTGTAAAGAACATCCATGTTGGTGTTGACAATTTTAGGTTTGTGAGTATGCTTATTTCTTTGAGGCCTTTAAGAGAAGGCAAATTGGAGAGGACCGCATCAAGTATTAGATAGAAAAGGTGTATAGATTTGTGCCATGACTGTCTTTAAGAAGATCAATATCATCCAATTCTGATACGAAGCATGTGTGTTTTCTGAAGGCAACTTCAAGATCGGAATCAAAATATTGACCAAAAGAGAACAAATCATGCCCAAGTCCTTCCATGTAGTATACCCACGAAATTAGCTGTCACCAGAAACATAATCTCCATAAACCATAATTAACCCAAAATGATAGTTCCCGAATCTAACTGTCCCGATAAACTTAATCACGAAATTCTCGATCCCTGAGCAATCCCCAGTCATAGGTTTAGAGCAGCCTGAGTCCAAATATCAAAGGACGAAATGTACGACCTGCATTTGGAAACAGACGAGAGCAAAAAATTTGGAGCGTCGGATCCCCAATTTGAGTTGGGTTCCAGTTGGTTAGTGCAAACAAGTTCTAGAGCTACTAAGACCTTAGGTGCATTCGTTTCAATGGTGGAAATTTCACTAGTAGATGCAATGAGCCTATTTAAAGGACATTGGGTCTCTAAAGGGAAAGTTCTACCAGTTGGCTTCCATTCCTTAATGGGCACTACTTTAGAGTTGGTTATCCTAGTTAAAGGGCACTGTTCTCCTAAAGTGAATTTCCTTCCTGTGGGTTTCCATTGATAACCAACATTGGCAAACAGTTTACCTGTTGCTTTCCAAATTTGCTTACTTTGTTTAGCCCTCCAAACTTTCTTAACTGAGGTTTTGTAAAACGACTTCAGAAATTTCTCAACACATTTATCATGATTACTCGAAATTATGCATTCATTACATGTTTTGCAACGTAAATTTGGTTTTGAATTATGACTCATTTTGCTCAAGTTGGACTTAATGTTCCTCATGTGGTCATCTACTTTCTTTTTAGGAACACTTTTAGCAGGTGAAGTCCTATAATTACTTCTATTTCTCCTTGGTTTGGACTCTCTAGCTTTAGTGTTATTATTTACTCCTGTAGACGGACTAATGGGAATTTTAGTCTTTTTCACTTCCGGTTGCTGAACATGTTTTGATGTGTTGGGATCTGAAGTTTCCAAGGGTACCTCAAAGGTAACATGCTTGTTCTTAGTCATAGATGATGATGCAGTAGACCTATCTTGCTTGCTATCAATTTTAGGACATGTACCAATAGCATATTCTAAGAGTTCCTGAGATCTATTAGTGAGAAAGCAGGCACCTACAATAGCATCATCAAGTGGTTTTGCTATCCTATCCTCTTCAATGGTTTCACGAAGCAAGTCAAGGCACTCCTTAAGATGTTTAAGATAGTCTCTATGAACTAACTTATTATTCCTAAGGGGAAGAGGAATATTCACAGCATCAATTGCGTACTTCTTACAAGCAGAAACCTTTTGAACAACATTATCACAAGTTATGATTGGCATCTTCCCTTTCACCTGATTCTTTAGATTCTCAATCTCTTTAAGCAAAGAAGTTATCTTTTCATTGCTTATATCACGTGCGATCTTAATTGAATCATATAACTCTTTGTAATGTTGTTTAACTTTTGAATTTTCAGCACGAAACCAATCATTTTCATGTTGCAATTTATTAATGGTATCATGAAATTGAAAATTCTGAGAATCTATAGACTGTGGTTTTTGGGTGCTAATCACATCACTCTTGTTTGACTTCAATTGGGCAATTTGGACCCTCAGGTTCCGAATCGTGTTAGTGTGAGCTTGAATCTTTTCATCACGTTTGGCTAATTCAAAATATGCATCAAATTCAGGAGCATCCGAAGATGTCTTGGCATTTGAGATTTTAGTTCTTTCTTCTAAATGTTGACACTTTAATTGCAAATCAAGATTATCAACCTCTAGTTTCGACAAATGCCTGACCATGTTATCATAGTCATCGTTTTGAATTTTCTCACGCAATTTTAAATTCTCCCCCTCAAGCTCAACAACACGATTCTGGAAAGCGGTCAATGCAATAGACATCTCATGAAATTGGCAGGCAGATAACGTAGAATCAGTAGCAGTATAAAATACATCTTGAGCAACACATTTAGTAATCAAATTCTCATTCATGATGAGAATATTTTTTCTCGCAACTTCACTGCATTTAAGATCAATTGCCAATTGTTTACCCTCATTTTCCACATCTTTAAAAACCTTTTTCATTTGAGTCACATCATCATTAATGGTATTTTTAAGGCCCTCAAAATGTTCTTTGAGAAGTTTGAAAAATGGCATGACTTCAGTTAGGTAACATTGTTTTGTTTGCTCAAAACCTCTTTCCCCTTCAGTAATACCCGTTGGTGTTATTCTCTTTTTACATGTTTTATCAAAATCAGCGAATAATTGACCAAGGACATATAACGCAATTAGGGTATTACACTGTGTGGGAAGAGTATATGGTACTAGATGCTGGGGTGTGTGCAGGGGATAAATGGTTGGGTCAGCTATCCGAAAAATTGTACGTGTTTTTCCCACTATTCTTTCTGCTTGCATCTTTTCCATGTCAATGTTCCAGAAGACTTGCTCTGGAGTAAATTTCTTTTGTGGGACAAAGATAGCTAATTGATTATCTTCAGAGTAATCATAATTGTACAAGATTTTATTAGCTATGCACTGGGGATCCCTTAATTTCTCAGCAAGTTTTTCTCTGGTTCTATCTTCTATCTCATTGCCCTCATCATCAGATGTAGCATCAGGTGGGGCATGATTAGGCTCAAGCATAATGTTTGCATCATATAATGCTGGTTGTGCACCTATACCGCTTCTAAGGAAATTGGCTTTTGGCTTAGTAGAATCCTTCTCACTATGATCATCACTCAACTTCCTATGTTTATGCATCATTTGAGCGGTTTGAATGGTTTGGCCTTGCGTGTATAACTTATCCTCAAGTTTATTTTTCAGGATTTTAAGACTAGAGAAATTATTTAGGAGTTTTGTTTCCTTTTCTTTGAAATCATGTTTGAGTGTGTTTAAGCCTTTCTAAATCTCTTGTTTTTGTTTAACAATTTGATCCAGTTGTTTTTCCAAAGATTGTAACTCCTTTTTCAATGTGTCTCACTTAAGATTATTTTCAGATATGTATGCACGCATTTGCCATTCCATGTTCTGCTCACATCCAGTGAGTTCAAATCTAGCACGTTGTTCATATATTGCCACCTGATCCTTAAGGATATTAAATCTAGTGGTCAAGGAGTCATCAGGGTTATAGGCAGTGTTCTCATGCAACACACATTCATCATTTAAAACAGAGATGCACTACATTGTACAATAGACACTTCATTGTGTTTCATATGTTGTTCACATGGGTCAACATTGTTATTTCCCATGCCAACAACATCTGAATCGACATCGTTTGTCGGTTGTACTTTGTTAGTAATCTTTTGTTCATCAACCATGTTACACAGTTCGAGTACCTTAGCACATGACACATGTTCTTTTACCGGTCTGATATATGCATCCACATCACGTGTAGGAGTCATTGAACTGTTCGTTGTGTCAAGCTTATCAGTCTATGATCCTCTGCCTTTGGTGACCACTGACCCAGCATCCGATGCTTTACCTGAATCCATAATATTATCACTTGATTGCTCCCGACAAGCCTTCACCTTGTCTTCATGCTTGATTTTGTGTTGTGCTCTTTCCATAATGTACTCCTTCACATTACCCATGAGTTGGAGTAGTGTGACTCTGAAAACGTCAACTTCAATTCCCATATGAGTAGCAAAGCTCTTTTTCGTCATTTGACACTCATGATCATATTCCTCAGTGAATCGTGAATCAATGAACGCTTGGAGTTGGTTGTTGATCACACAGAATGCAGCCATAGAACTACCTTCATAAAATTCACCTGTTTCAAGTTGTTGTTGAAGTTGATCTAAGTGTAGAGTCATTTTGACTGTGAAGGTCTCAACATTTTGACCAAAAAGTGTTGCGAATGCACGATTGAAACCTCCCAAGTATCCAGGTTTTGCAAAGAGAACCTTGAGATGTGTATAGAGTGATCGAAAACATTCAATGCGACAATTCTTTGCATTATCGGGCAATTTAATTGGCTGATGAAGCACATTATCATTAGATTTCGAGCACGAAGATTCCATAGCAGTGATTGTATGTTAAGAGTGGTGATTGTTTGTTTTGACAAGGTTATATGTTGTTTAGTTGTGATCTTGGTTCGGTTGATGCAAGTTGGCCCTCGAAAGTTTAGTGAAAATTTGGTCTAAAACTTAAAACCTCAATAACTTCACTCCGGAAGTGATTTGGGCCTCGAAAAATTCGTTTCACGACTTCGTGGTGAAACCTCACAATATTCAGCATGTTCCGGACGTTTTGACAGCTAATTCGCTGAAAACGGAGTTACGGTTCAAAAGTTATGACCGTTTGAAGTTTTGACGTAAAATAGTCAACTTAGGTCAAACTGCAAGTAATCAACTCGCTAGAATTCCAAGTAGCTAAATAACAAGTCGCTAGTCAAACAACTCGCTGGAGGCAACTCTCTAAGATCAACTCGCTGGAATCTGAACAACTCGCTAGAAACCAAATCTCTTGTCAGGCAACTCGCTACCAAAACTGACCAACTCGCTACCAGATTCTGATCAACTCGCTAGAGTATATCAACTCGCTGGAATAATAGGACAGAAACGTCACTGTCTAGCGATTTGGCTTTATATCCAGAAATAGCAAAACGCCAAATCTCTGTCTCAACTCTCTAACCAAACATGTCAACCCTCTACTAAGAATTATCAACTCGCTAGTATGAAATATCACACGAATTACCACTTAACACCCAACAAATGAATGATTCAACCACTCCAAATGCAAACCTAAGTGCATACAACTCTACTAATGAAGAAAGTACAAGAATAACACCACTCTTATCACAAAACAAAATCAAACAAGTGATTTTACTACTAATACCATTCGAACCATATAAGAAACACAACACCAAGCTACAAATTCGAGCACTAACAATCCTAGGATGAAACCATGGCTCTTGATACCAATTGTAGGATACTCATAATTATAAACACGTATGGTTTTGTGATTTATGGATCGAAATAGTGTAAGAAGTTTAGAGAGAGAAAGAGATGTGGGAGACTTCTAGTGAGAGAAATAGAAATGTATTAGATTGAATGTGTGAGAAGTTCCAACCCTCTCCCTTGGGTGGGAGAGGGTATTTATACTACAATACTTGGTGCTCCATGAAACGAGCTGTAGAGTCAGCTGACAGAGGGTAAAGACCCGACCCACTCTACGAATACTATTTACATATTTAACTACTAATAAACTACGTACTAACTATAATAAGGATAATTCTACGAGCTAAGTAATGCTTAGAAATACTTGGGGTGACCGAGTCTTTAACTGAATAATCGTATTCCTAACATAAACAGACAAAAGCTAATAACAAAAGGGAAACGAAAGTGAATCCGAAATGAATCCAAGCAAACCTGTTGAGACGAATATCAAAGAATATGGAACATATGATAGAATCAACAGAACACGATCAAAGGGAATACGTATAAGGAATATCAAATGAATCAAAGGAAAATGAAACGAATCATAAGTGTAAGCAAATGAACTAAGGAAAGCATATGTCAATAACAATAAAGAAGTTAGAACAACAAGGATCACATATATAGTAGAAGTAAAAGAAATGCCCAACAATCATATATCAAATAGTACATAGAGTAGCTAGCTCGATGTATCAAATGTGAAATGGACACTACTAGAAAAAGGGCTATCCTTGACTCCAAATGCGAGTCAAGAAGAGGTCTTATGACGCGCAAATGCGAGTCAAGGAAGGACCAGTCATAAATCTTCATGACTCGCATTTGTGCGTCATCCCTCTATGACACGCACTTATGACCCACGTTTTATGACTCTTTTTTGCGAGTCATAACCTATTTTTTTTTTAAATTAATTTTTTTTCAGTTCCTAATTTTCTATTAAATGACAATTAAAAACCTGATAATACAAAATTAAAAACACAAATATCAAAATAACGCATTTCATATATATATATATATATATATATATATATATATATATATATATATATATATATATATATATATATATATATATATATATATATATATATATATATATATCAAAACAATGAGGTTAATTAATTCACGATAAGTCACAAGTTAATTAACGACAAAAATTACATATCGTTATGCCTAGTTTTTATATAGATCAAATCTGTCTCAACACATCGGACCACTTTGCAGATGTCATTTGACTCTTCTTGGTGGAGACTGGTACCTGATAACCTAATGTTTGTTGATTCAGAAGCGGAATATTCATCATCACACGTGTTTCCTCGTTGCCCATCCTAAATTTAAAAGAAAAAAGTAGCAAAACAGGATAATCAGAAGAAAAAAAAAACAAGTTTTTATAACATCTCTCCAAATTTTTGTAGTTTATTATAAATGATCATAAACTTTGCATCCCGCCAAAATACATTAAACTTATAACATACCCATTGTGTTGAAGTTTGACCCGCTAGGCTACATTTTCAAGACTCTGATTCAAAAGAGATTTAATGCAAAACGACATTCCGAACAACTTTTGTGTTTTAACGGAAGGCCGATTTGAACCAGAAAAGGCTCAAAACCCCGTTTAAAAACTGCATCAGCTCACTTTTTATAAAACAAGTGCTGTCATTTTAAAAGAAAAAATGTAGAACTGATTTTTAATCAAAATCACCCTCATTTTCGCACTTTCACACCCCAATTCCTCGCGGTAGACTAAAAACGTTTTTTCGGACAACTTTCATGTTTCGGCTGAAGGCCGAAACGGGCCAGAAAATAATGTAAATGCCCTTATTCAGATTTGACAGCAAATAAATTTTATACAAGTGCTGTTTGGAAATTTATAATTTTTCTAAATTTCAAATGACCGCCAAACATTCGTTATTAAGAGTTAGAAGCCGAATTTTATATCAAAACGTTCATATTAACATCCTCTATCATATTCAAAAGACAAAAATCAGTTTCAAAAATTTCAACCTAGGCGAAACAAGCCTCAACTTTCTGGTCTAAAATGGGTAGCTTTAAACCCCTTCAAACTTCCATTTTCGCAATATACAACATCACCATAAGCTCTAACTAGCCTAATCCCATTCACTAATCATCCCAACTATTAATCCAACCTTAATAATAATATTTCACACATCACCACATGGATTCTAAGTACTAGATTATACATCACCACATGGATTCTAAGTACTAGACCAATGGCTATGTGGTAACATTCAGATTAAAATACTAATTCATGAAAAAGCAAGAAAGAATAAAGAGAATATGAATGTGATCTATGTGCATGCCTTGTGTAAACTTTTGAAGAGCGGATGCTATCGCTTGCAGGTGCAACTTGGAAGTAAGCAACTTCGGTACAAACTTCGAACCACCATAACCACTAGATCAGCTCATGTTACAAATTCCACTTCAACAGAAACCTGTAAAGAATTTACCAAATCAAACACTGCTTTTTATCAAGAACAAATACAGGTAAACTCATGGTCTTACCGATGAATTACAACAGCTAAAACTATCAACTTAGATAAAACGGATATGCTTTACAGGTTGCGATTTTGACCCCTTTTTGGGGCTGTGCTGCAGCAAACAAACGGCCTCTACTGTGCAGAAAATAGGCATACGAAATGCACCCTTTAGGGGCTGAACTAAGCAAACAAACACACACTTCTTGGGGCGGTATTTCATCAAACAAATGCCCCCTGTTGGGGCTGCGTTTCAGCAAACATACACCCCTAGGTTGGGGCTGTAACACGATGAATTAAACACCCTCTTTGGGTGGTATTTCCAGCCGATAACCAAACAAATGAAACACACCTCTTGTGGTTTTTGTGACTGGCCCGAGACAAAATCAATCACCCTCGTGGGTGTTGACTGAATCTAAAAGCAATCAAACGTACCCTACTTGGGTTTGTTGTGTCGAGACTTGTATGTAACCAAACAACCACACTTGTGGTTCCATTTGAATCGAACAAAAACAAACAATCTCAACTGTTTCTATGTATACCTAGAATCAAACAGACCAATAATGAACTTACCCCAAATAAGCAATAAGCAAAACTAGTAAGCTTTTTAACTAAACCTCCAAAACAAGGCGTCACTCGACACTCTTGGAGTGTAGTTGAGCTGAGAGAAAAACCAAATGAGCTCAATACCCTACGTGGGTATCTTGTTGAACTGAGACCGAAAAGCAAACAAGCACCCTCTCGGGTTTGGTTGTACCAAATCGAGAGTCAACAAACACCCTCTTGGGTGTTGTCTCTGGTAAATCGAACACAAACAAACCACCCTCGTGGTGTTTCTTTTCCCAGCCGAGACCAATAAGCCACAAGCCCAACTAAGCTTAAATAAGCTAAAATTAAAATAAATGAATTAAACCTTACCACCACAAGGCTCGCATCTGAGACCTTGTGGCTTGGCCTTCTGTCACAGAAACATAAGCACCAAATCAAATCCCAAACACCACTTTAATGATTGACACCACACGAATCTGATTATTAAACACCTTTGTTATAGTTTTAATTCCACGAAAACTTTGATAACGATTTGATTTAATATTCGGATACAAGAATAAAAATGAAAAAGAGATGAAACAAGGTTGTGTTAATACCCAAAACGAGAGTGGAAAAGGTGGTGGTGGCGGTGGTTATCTCGAACCAAAATAAACCCACAACCAAGCCACCCTTTTGCAGATTTTTGTAAACCCGAGACAAACAAGCATCCATGCCCTTGTGGCGTTGAAGTTGGTGATGGAGGTGGTGTGGAGTAGCTATGGTGATGGAGTAGATTGCAACAGCTCGCCCTTGGTTTTGTAAATCAGGTTATGACAGAGATAGATTGAGATGGAACGTTTTTGAGAAAGAAATAAAAGAGATATGACCCTATGTTATGCCAGATCTTATCTCAAGGGTGATAAGGAGGGAGAATTTGATTTTTTGGGAATTTTTTTTGAGAGCGGGAAGTGTTATGACCCTATGTTATGACGCTTCTAAAAACGAGTCATCCCCAATAAAAAATTTACTCGTTATGACTCTTATTTTATGACTTTGCTATTTGCGCGTCATCTTGTAGCGTGCGTCATAAAATGCGAGTCAAGGATAGACCTTTTTCTAGTAGTGGGAGTGTATTGCACACACATACCCATTCACCAAATTCAAAATGAAACAAAGTACCTAGGATGGATCCATACGCTCCCTGCAAAACAAATATTCATATACCAAGCTCTAGGCTAAGCATACATACAATAATAATAATGGCCATGGTGCTATAGCATAATAGGGAACGCCATGGACAAAAACCCACCTTCACAGATATTGTCAATGCCATTGGTGCATCAGTGGCAAGGCCATGGACTCCCTATGACTGGCTATAATTTAATTAAATAATGGGCAACATATAAGGGCATAGGAATGCTATAAGAAATGGAATATAGCATACAACAAATATCAAAGCAAATCTTAACAGAAATGGATCGATCAAATGGATCATACAAAGGGATCATAGCAATGGTTCAAGTCAAAGGTCCACATCAAAGATTCATATCATGAGGTTCAAATCAAAGGTTCATAATAGCAAAAGGGTTCATAGCAAAGGTTCAAAATTTGAAGTTAAATAATCAAAAGAATTTAAAGAAAGTCATGAGAAATCTTAGAGAATAAAACAAATTAATGACTTTTGAAAATTATTTAAAACCTTTTTATCGTAAAAGTATTCTTTTAAAAACACATTTCATAAAAGTCATAAAACCTTCATATAAAACTGGCATCATATCGCAATCACATAAATCATTTCAAAAATAGTTTTTCTGAAAAGTCATCAGGTTATATTTTTAAAAGGGTCTTCATACGAAATCATACTATCAAATGAACCAAGGATATCAGGCGTATAAAGATCATAAATCATAATAGTGGCAATGGAACGGATCATGAGTCATAAGAAACCTTACTGAAAGGTTAGAATATCTGTACCTCAATCGCCATCGAAATCATAACATATGAAAGCATAAGGAAACACTCCTTCTTCAACGAATCTACACGAATTAATGATCGGCTTATTATTAATAACTTGTTTTAAATCATAAAACTCATTTTAGTCGGCCTTTCATTTTTAGTAACTTTCCATAAATAGTAACTATCCATTTATAGTAAGTTTCCACTTTAAGTTAATTTTGTAATTTAGGATTACGAATGACAATTTAATAAACTTAAAGGTTAAATGTGCTCAATATAATAGTTTAGGGTTTATTATACCAACTTATCATAGCTTGGGGTCTTATATGTCATATTAATAAAATATGAGGTTTAAAGTGACAAACTCGAAGTTAAGGGTTAAAAGTGTCAATTTAATAAGGTTTAGGGTTAAAGGCGACAACACTCAAAGTTTTCATGCAATACTTCATTTTGATATTTCCATCTCAGTGTGAACACAACAATTTAATATTGTATAAGAATCAATATATGCGTCTTTTACAAGTTGTCACTTACAACTAGTTCGTATTCTTCATATTGGCTCCTATTTTTGTTACGATCATATAAGTAATGTGTTACGACCCTTGACAATCGACCCCAACAGAAACACACCATATATTAGTTCCATGCATTTCGTTACACAACACTAGACTCAAAACCCTTCTTGGTTTCACACGTCGACACCAAAGTTTAGCGGGACGAAATAAAGTGTTCGCGAGGGTTCAAATGAGCAGCAAGCAACGACCACCCAATACCACTAAAACACGCGATATAGTCACGTTATAATTCAGTTTATATACTCACAAAAACACACATGACAGTCCACCAAAACACGAGTCATTTCGAGATGATAACAAAATGAAGCGAAGTGGGGCGAGGCAAAGTCAACGTGGTGCTAATGGGGTTTAAACGAGGCAGCCACAAGGTACAACAAACCTCATTCAAACGTGACTAAGGTAACATATAAATTCAGTTTTATGGACTCACACACAATCACACAAAACAATCCACGTACACGAGCTTATCACGAGGCAGTAACACTACGAAACCTTCACATAAACATCACACATCTCCAAGCTATCACCCACGTAAAAACATGCATGCCCTTTCATAAAATCACAACTCACACCATGCATGCACCCACGACACACTTTCATACCAAAATAAAACACACTCATATTATTACACCTTTATAGACCCACATCCATTTGCACATAAACACACAACTTGACCTTAAATACAAACACCACAATGAGATTTGGTTCACACAAAGTAATACAATCCGATCCCCAACTATTTAAATACATGCGCCCATCTACATGTGTATTTTATCAGATTATATAAACGTATTTTTAAGCTTCAAATAAGCATTGATCAGACCAGAGTTAAAAGCTTTATTATAGGGTTCGAAATAAGGGTCGACATGACCCGTTTATATAAGTTGAATGAATAAAGGTTTAGGATGGACTATAATCAAAGAATACCTTCTTGTCGACTTGAAAAGAGAAACGAATATATTAATAACAACACCAAATCCTCCCAGCGATTAGCTACACAAGACCACCACGCAAGCTATCTTCTTCCCTTCTTTTTGGCAGCCACGAAAAGAACTTTGTCTGGTTTTCTTGTTGTATTTTTGGTGTAAAAGGGATGACACAAAGATGATGTTATACGGTTTTGAGAAGAATAAGGCAAGGCGTGTGTTTTTAATAATAGGCAAACCGTGTTTATTGATAAGGCTGAGGAATGCATTGTAATCTTTTATTATAGGAAAGTGATCAAGACATTCATATCTTTTGTAACAAACAATCACAAGAAAATGGGGTATGCTAGATAATCGTTTAGTGCTTAGGACTTAGGATACAATTAGATTTTTAGGTAACTTAAGATATAATTTATTTAGATTAGTCATTATGTATTTTATTATTTATAATGTATAGTTTAATCAATGACATATTAATTTTCATACTTAGGGAAAATTTAAAATGGTGCAAAATTTATGGTTCAAATATTTCAAGTTTTACAAAAATGATCAAGGTGGAAAAGCCTACTGAAATCCAGAAGATACGCCGCATCATTCTAGACAGATGCGCCGCACTATCATACTTAGATGAATTTGAAGACCATTGCCTGACTTTGAAGAATGCGCCGCATCAGATTATATCATGCGCCGCATATAAAACTTTGGTCAACGAAGAAGATCCAACTTGTTCTACTCCAGATACGCTATATCACATTATCAACATACGCCGTATCTATATCAAGACTTCACCAAATACGATTCAAGATACTGAAGGACATGCGCCGCATAAAGATTCAAGTTACGCCACATCTGAAGATGGTGTACGAATATTCCAGAATATATTAATCTCGGACCTCACGCGAAGTTAAGCAGATGCGCCGCATCTACCTACTCAATGTGCCGCATCGAACCCTCAGACAGAACCTATAAATACCCAAAGAAGTCAGACAAATATATATAAACAAAAACCTTAAGGAGACGAATTCAGACGACTTGGCAACACAAGACACACTACATAAGAAGATCTTATAGCAGTAAGAAGGTCCTGCATGTATTTAATTCATTAAGTAGTTTTGTTTTATCTATAATAGTAAGCTTTAATTCATTAGGATTGATGAGCTTGTGGTCACCATACTGCTCCCATTAAAATTGATTTCCCATCAATTAAAGTCTATATGTTGATGTTTTTGGTGACTTGTATATGTGGATTGATAACCTCTGTGTCTAGCTGAGTTTTGTTTGGGCTGCCATACCCCCTCCTCGCCTACTTATCTAGTTTCTAGAAAGTGGGATAGTCATAAGTGATCATTAAGAGTTTACTCACCTATATTTATGATCCAACGAGACAGATTAGATTACGATACACAACATATAAAACTAGCAATAAAATAAGTGACAAGCTACTTAACAATCAAGACAGGCCTTCTATATGTATCTATTATCTATTTGTGTACGTGTTTGCTATTCCCTGATTCGTTCTCATTAGTTTAATTTACTGTTTAACTACCAAATTGTGCTAGTCTCTCAGACTAAACCCCTCTTGCGTTAGATTAGATTGTAAAACTAACTTAGAATATTAAAATACTGATATACTAACTAGGAATTACGTTCCACTCTTGGTGATCGACACTTTGCTTACCACTATATACATATTGATCGGATACACTGTCCGTTAGTGTGTGTTATACGATAAGTCGGCTAAATATAAATGTAAAACTTGAAATAGGCAAATCACCCTATACTACACCGTGACATGCTACACACATCAGTCCATGTCTTATTTGGGACTATGAACAAATGGGATAAATTATGAATGCTTGCATTATTATGCACAACATGATACTTGAAGAAGAACGAGAAACTTACCAAACTTTTGATCCATCCGAATTTTTGAACGACGCACATACAAATGGTAATGATGTTGTTGAGTACTCTACTGAACGAATTGCGGATTTGAGAAGTTATATGAGAAACAGAGAACAACTGCGTAACAGAGAAGCTCATTTATCTCTAAAAAATGACTTGATTGAGCATATATTGGCAAAATTTTGGCGATGACAATTAATTATGTCATTTGTATCTCTAAAATTTATAATTTTTAATTTCTTCATATTTTGGTAATTTCTTTTTTCTAATGAAAAACGTATCTTATTTCAATTAAAACCTAAAAATATAAAGTGAAAAATTTATTATTATTTTTTATTCAAACCATTACTCTTTCAAAAAAAATACTTATTAAGTAAATATTTTATTAAATATATAGTTTATATAAAACTTTAAATTATTAAATTAGATATAAATAAATAATATTATATGTTAGGTTGGGTTGTTGATAAATAGTAAAAAAAATATATAGATTGATTGTATGTATTGGTTGAGTAGGTAGAGGAAAGAGAAAATAATATTTTATCAAGAGATTAGGTTGTAACAGGTTGTTGATAAAAATAATCTTAATACATAAATATTTGGGTTACATATCAAAACCCAAATGCAAACAAACAATTAACTTGAAATTTAAAACCCAAAACCTATGCTAACCCCCAAATCAAATGGGTCCTAATATATTTGCACGGAATTATAAGTATAAAAAGAGTAAATTACACTGCTAGTCTGTAACACCCCCAATTCATGGATGCAGCGGAATTCAAACTGGGTGTTACTCGACGGCACAATAGTCACAATAATAGAAAACGAACTCCAATTGAGTCGTTTTAAAAGATTTATCATTCAAATGGTATAAATATCAGAGATTTACAAAATGAGGTCCCAAATGGTTCCATGTTTACAATGAATAATAAATGTGTTTTTGAATGATAATAAAATTTATAGCCCTCTTGAGTATCCATGTCCTTCCGTGCCATCCTTGATCGTCATGAACCTGAAATACATGCTTGAGAGGTCAACACAAAGGTTGAGTGATATTCATAGAGTTTGTTAAATCGATTGAACACAATATGTTGGTAGTGTGAGTTATAGGCTCACACCAATGTTTGGAAAACAAAACAGGTAGGCTACGTTATTATACGCCTGGAACATGTATTATACACTAAGCTTATGACACCATAACGTTAACGTGTACCAATATCAATCGGCGGTTTTATCCCGGTAGGTATGTTGCTAACATACCTAAATCTCAAATATTAATGCATTTGTTTGCACTTAGTCAAAACAAATGGGATTCGTCAATCCCAATAGGCCTATTATTAATATTCGCGCTCACTATTGCTAGTGATTAAATGGTTCATAATCAAGGATATCGGTTTAGCAAGGTTGGTACTTAGTGATAATAAAACAATCAGGTAAGCATACAATTTAAAAACATTGTGCTCGGTTATAAATAGCATGTATTCCCCCCAAGGGTTTGTAAAACAATTAAGTAATCGAAAGTGGGGCTATGAACTCACCTTAAGTAAGATAGCAAGTAATGAATGTAACGGTTGAATCGTGAAGGTTTCTACGAGCAACCTATAATCGAATGTTGCGACTTAGGTTCGGAGTAAAGAATATGAAGTAGTGCCTATATATATATATATATATCTTGCATTTAGTCCATGATGTGGTATGATGTATAATGTAAGTCTTTGAAAGAAATGATTCATGAAACATGTATGTTTTGTATATCGTTTAATACCGTTCGGGCCGACATAATTCAGAAGTCATGTTAGTAAGCGTTCGAGGAGCCAGGATACTTTAACTCATAAATCCACAACTCATCTCGACGGCTTACATAATGAACTCCTCACATGAGGCTCCCTACTATTGTAGTAGTTGATGAAATATATAGATATAAGTTTTGATCCGAAATGTTACATGTCCGATATTTGAATAAACTTAGGAAAGTTTATTTGTACATGAAGATTGTTATTAGGGATAGTTTCATAAGTCTTGAATGACCATTTTCTCTTGGTAATATCTCATGGTTTCCTTTTAAGTGAAGTAGATCCAAATTGTTTGTTCAAGTTATCGCCAATTCCTTGTTTCATGTTTACGCCTATGTAAGTTGTTATGGTTATTTCGTCATGGCCTAGCCATGACCCTTAGTCCTTGTTTCAAGGTCATGAGACACAACCTTGGCTCTATCCATGGTGGTGGTCTTGATTATAGGTCATAAGACCCCTTTGGTCTTCATAAACCATAACCTATATGTAATGACTTTGTCTAAAAATGGGCTGTTTAGAATTTGAAGAAATTTATCACTCGGAAAGCGTTTTCAGGGCTCGAGCTTCTTTGTTCCTGAACGAAAACGTCGTTCCGGACAACTTTCGTGTTTTAACTTTTTGATGAATCGGACCAAAAGTATGACTTTCAAAACCCAAATTTGATCAGAATGGTATTTGGCAGTTTTGCCGGAAATCTTTGGTAACTTCAAATCGCCATAACTTTTGACTCGTTTACTCGTTTTAGGTGGTTCAAATTGCTATGGTTTCCTTGTTAGGTCCTCTACTGTAATATGTAATGATCCAACATCATATTTTTACCATTTTGGTCGTGGTTTTCCAAGAAATTCACTAGTTTGCTTGTTTTAGTAACTTGTTTCAATAATCAATAACAATAACTTGTTTTGCTCACTTTTATACCTCATGGACATAACTACAAGACATAATATAGCACAAATAATATGTAAATAACATGAACATGATTATTTAACAAGAATCAAGTTAGGGTTTGGCTCACAACTTTTGGCTTTCAAAGATGAAAGGAAGTTAACATGTAAGGATAGGACATTGATAGACTTTAGCTTCACCCTTTGCAATCTATGATAAACCGAGGTTATTTGAAGATTATAACGACGCCTTCTTGAAGTCCAAAGCTATTTGAAGATTATAACGACGTCTTTTTGGAGACTTTAAAGTTATAACAACTTTTCTTAGAAAATTTCCAAGATTGAAGATCAAACACTAGTTTTCTTTCAAAAACTAGTTAACTTTCTTACAAAATATAAGAAAAGTGCCTTAGGTTTTAGGACTTGAAGGTTATAAGAAGGTGTGGTGCAAGAAATATCATGTGTTTAGCTTGGTATTTATAGGGTAGGAAAAATAGTTAACCATATATTGGGTTAGAGTTTAACCATGGTTAGTTAAGACACTTGTAATGATCCTAGAGATCAATGGTCAAGATCAAGCCACACCATGGTGACTCCCCCCCTCATTGGCGGTTTCAAGACCTTGGAGAACAAGGGTTGGACTTTGGATGATATTATCCAAGATATCTAGTGTGTTTTGACTCCGAAAAATGCAAACCGTAAGTTGTTACGCCTCAAAACGTAAAACCGGGTGTCGTAAAATTATGGAATTTGAAAGTATTGTTAGACATGTCCATATGTCCCATAATAAAATATAAAATGAGTGGTAGGTTCCATTTGGGTGGTAAACCCTGCTAAAAACTGGAAACACGGGTCTAAAACGCGTAATACGTAAAATGTACGAATTTTGCGTAAAACTGAGAAAAGTAAAATGTTACTTTTCTAATATGATATAAATGATTTAAAATGACTTATAATGTCTAGACTGGGCTTAGTCTAGTGTCGGTTGGTATTAAATGTCTTTTAGACATCAAACCGTAAGCCTAAAAATCACGAAATGACTTATAACATCAAGGGATGATTTTTGGTCAATGGAGGAGGGAAAGAACATGTTGACTTTTTCTAAGAAGTTGAAAACTCAAATAGTCTTAGAAATGCGTTTTGTGGTCTAACGGTTAATCGCCCAAACGGTTAAGCGTGCTCATGTGAGATTAGTACAGGCTTGGGTGACCTGCTGGGAAGTCTTTGGTCATATTTTTCTCAGTCACGATTAATTCTCAAATAAATCATGAGTGTTTCAAACATTTTTCTGATGCGGGGTCACTTAACGCGGTCGAGTTTCGTAGTACGTAGAATTTCTGAATGACGTTTTACCCTAAAACGTGTAATTCCGTGTAATTCCTTAATAACTTTCACGAAAATGATTTGACGAATGTTAAACATTTAATTTGCCATGGAAATGATTTATCACTTGAGAATATCAAATAAAAATCAACTTTCGGGAAAATTTTCGGAAAAATGAATAGTAAAAGTGAATAGTGAAATTTTCCGGGAATAGTAATTATCCTGAAAATGCGAATTGTTACAGTCTCTACCCCTTACGGGGAACTTCGTCCCGAAGTTCTTTGTGTGTCATATGTTGGAGTGGTGTCGATAAAGATGTGTGGTTACTTATGAGGACCAAAGTCTGGAATTACCAGTGATGTAATTTGATTTGTCATTTCAGTGTATGGTGTAGGATGAGGCTTCCTTTCATGTAGGAAAGGTATGGTAATAGTCGAATATCAAAGGAAATTGATATAGCAGTCGGATATTAATAGGAATTGATATAGTAGTTGAATATCAAATAGAACTTGATATAGTTGTCAAGTATCAATAGCAATTGATATAAGAATCGAATCATGGAATAAGCGTTTAACATGTGGTTGGACCAAGTCCTGTTTGATTTGTACGGCTGCCCATGCATATGGCTAAATGGCTTCACCATGAGTTCGGTACAACTGCACATGCATATGGTTACATGGCCTTGTAATGAGTTTGTTTGTTATTGCACTATCATTATGAAAACCAAAATGTAAATCTCATACAAATGGAAATTGGGATAGTTGTTGCAATCATAGCCTAGTAGATTATCGGTTGTTGTACCTAGTGTTTATGTCATGGTTTGAAGCGATGTCGGTGAAAAGATAGGATTTCTTGTGGCGAATATAATGTAGGTATCATGCCATACCCGGGCAATGTAATGTAGGTATCATGCCATACCCGAGCAATGTAATGTAGGTATCAAGCCATACCCGAGCAATGTAATGTAGGTATCAAGCCATACCCGAGCAATGTAATGTAGGTTGACTTCATACTTATGTTACTTCGGATATAAATAAGCCCACTTGTTTATAATTCTTTATTTACATAGAGAGGCATCCCAAACAATGCAACTAAAGGAATATAAACGTATGGTTCGATGATTTATAATTTCTTTATTTAACTGAAAAGGCATCCCAATCCATTCAAATAAGGACATTATAAATCATCCTACTCAAGAATTCCCGACATAACATTCATACTTAGCCAGTGAGTTACAAGGTAGTGTACTACGAGATGATACTGGTGTAGCAAAAGTACAAGATGAATATTCAATCTTGTAAAGCTGATAAGGGTGCTTGTGGTGTAACTAAGGATGATTTGAGCTTTAAAAGTGCATCAAGATCTGTTAATGAGCTTGTGTTTGTAACGGTTGTGAAGATAATGATGTGATATGTTGATGTACAAAAGTGTGTAGTGTATGCTTAACATTAATACACTTAGGTATAGATGTTGAGTTTGCTTTAAAAATCTTAAGAGATTTTAAAAGTTTATGATGGAATGGTATCCTTAGGATCTAAACAGGATAGTACTTCTACAGGATGAAGAGAATAATTGATAACTATCCCAGATAGTAGTTCGGATTATCTCCTAAATGAAAACTTTCAAGAATGAAGTTAGGTAGTACAAATAAAGTGTTAAGATTTCGCTGAGTGGTAAGGCACTATCGTGTCTCTAGATTGTTTTAATGTATTCTGGTGGTTTATCGTGTTCATGTAAGAAATCAATCTAAACATAACCCTAGTACAACTACTCTCAATATTTGAAAATTTTAAGTCGAATATAGTTAGTCAGACTATATTCCACTGTCCCTAGGTTAAATATAGGTGACTAGTCTATATTTAGCCGAGGTTCGATAAAATTTTCAAATACCTAAATTAGGTATACTTGTGATATGTTCGTTGCTTTCGGGAAACTGTCCATTAAACAAAGGCGATGTTAAACCCTTAAGTTGCAAGTCCCGTCCATACAAGACTTGTAACGTATGTTTTCATATTCTATTGAATAGAAGATAGTAAGGGTAGGTACGTATGGAAAGGAAGTTTTAAGTAGTTCTAAAATAGAACATACTTGGTCAGGATCACGAACTTTTAATAATAAAGGTTTCATCAGAAAACCTTAATGAATGTAGAGAAAGTTCAGCTTTTGTCGATGATGGATTAGTTTGTCCTTTAGAAATCTCATATTTCTTGTTTGGAAATCGATAGATTGTGATGGGTTTTTGATATCATAAGAAATGATATTGATGAGGTCGTGAAATAATTCCAGAGACCATTGCACAAATCACAATGTCTCGGAAGTAGGTTAGACCATTGTGCAATTCACAATGTCTGGGAAGTAGGTTAGGCCATTGTGTGACTCAAAACATTTGAGAAATGATTAAGACCATTGTATCATACAATGTCTTGGAAAATGAATGAGACCATTGTATCTCACAATGTCTTGGAAAATGAATGAGGCCATTGTATCTCACAATGTCTTGAAAAATGAATGAGACCATTGTATCTCACAATGTCTTGAAAAATGAATGAGACCATTGTATCTCACAATGTCTTGGAAAATGAATGAGACCATTGTATCTCACAATGTCTTGGAAAATGAATGAGGCCATTGTATCTCACAATGTCTTGAAAAATGAATGAGACCATTGTAATATACAATGTCTTGAAAAATGAATGAGACCATTGTAATATACAATGTCTTGAACATATAATGTTGGAGTAGGAACATGATTGGGAGAATGTGATTGTGTCGAAATGCCCTAGAATAGGCATACACAGATATGTTTAGTTCATTGTTTAGATAAATGATTGAAAATAAACCGAGTTTATATATCAATATACTAATATGTGTTCATGTAGCATAAAATGCTTAGTGTGTATATATCAATATACTAATATGTGTTCATGTAGCATAAAATGCCTAGTGTGTATATATCAATATACTTATATGTGTTCATGTAGCATAAAATGCTTAGTGTGTATATATCAATATACTTATATGTGTTCATGTAGCATAAAATGCTTAGTGTGTATATATCAATATACTTATATGTGTTCATGTAGCATAAAATGCTTAGTGTGTATATATCAATATACTAATATGTTTGTGAAGCATAACATGCTTACTAAGTCCATAATCGTCTGGAGGATGGAAGACACGGAGAGCGGAAGGCTATAAAATGTTTTTGTTTGTGATTGTAGTTATAGTTTAGGTCTCACTTAGACCCGTTTCTCTATAACCATGGCTCTGGTACCAATCTGTAACACCCCCAATTCATGGATGCAGCGGAATTCAAACTGGGTGTTACTCGACGGCACAATAGTCACAATAATAGAAAACGAACTCCAATTGAGTCGTTTTAAAAGATTTATCATTCAAATGGTATAAATATCAGAGATTTACAAAATGAGGTCCCAAATGGTTCCATGTTTACAATGAATAATAAATGTGTTTTTGAATGATAATAAAATTTATAGCCCTCTTGAGTATCCATGTCCTTCCGTGCCATCCTTGATCGTCATGAACCTGAAATACATGCTTGAGAGGTCAACACAAAGGTTGAGTGATATTCATAGAGTTTGTTAAATCGATTGAACACAATATGTTGGTAGTGTGAGTTATAGGCTCACACCAATGTTTGGAAAACAAAACAGGTAGGCTACGTTATTATACGCCTGGAACATGTATTATACACTAAGCTTATGACACCATAACGTTAACGTGTACCAATATCAATCGGCGGTTTTATCCCGGTAGGTATGTTGCTAACATACCTAAATCTCAAATATTAATGCATTTGTTTGCACTTAGTCAAAACAAATGGGATTCGTCAATCCCAATAGGCCTATTATTAATATTCGCGCTCACTATTGCTAGTGATTAAATGGTTCATAATCAAGGATATCGGTTTAGCAAGGTTGGTACTTAGTGATAATAAAACAATCAGGTAAGCATACAATTTAAAAACATTGTGCTCGGTTATAAATAGCATGTATTCCCCCCAAGGGTTTGTAAAACAATTAAGTAATCGAAAGTGGGGCTATGAACTCACCTTAAGTAAGATAGCAAGTAATGAATGTAACGGTTGAATCGTGAAGGTTTCTACGAGCAACCTATAATCGAATGTTGCGACTTAGGTTCGGAGTAAAGAATATGAAGTAGTGCCTATATATATATATCTTGCATTTAGTCCATGATGTGGTATGATGTATAATGTAAGTCTTTGAAAGAAATGATTCATGAAACATGTATGTTTTGTATATCGTTTAATACCGTTCGGGCCGACATAATTCAGAAGTCATGTTAGTAAGCGTTCGAGGAGCCAGGATACTTTAACTCGTAAATCCACAACTCATCTCGACGGCTTACATAATGAACTCCTCACATGAGGCTCCCTACTATTGTAGTAGTTGATGAAATATATAGATATAAGTTTTGATCCGAAAGGTTACATGTCCGATATTTGAATAAACTTAGGAAAGTTTATTTGTACATGAAGATTGTTATTAGGGATAGTTTCATAAGTCTTGAATGACCATTTTCTCTTGGTAATATCTCATGGTTTCCTTTTAAGTGAAGTAGATCCAAATTGTTTGTTCAAGTTATCGCCAATTCCTTGTTTCATGTTTACGCCTATGTAAGTTGTTATGGTTATTTCGTCATGGCCTAGCCATGACCCTTAGTCCTTGTTTCAAGGTCATGAGACACAACCTTGGCTCTATCCATGGTGGTGGTCTTGATTATAGGTCATAAGACCCCTTTGGTCTTCATAAACCATAACCTATATGTAATGACTTTGTCTAAAAATGGGCTGTTTAGAATTTGAAGAAATTTATCACTCGGAAAGCGTTTTCAGGGCTCGAGCTTCTTTGTTCCTGAACGAAAACGTCGTTCCGGACAACTTTCGTGTTTTAACTTTTTGATGAATCGGACCAAAAGTATGACTTTCAAAACCCAAATTTGATCAGAATGGTATTTGGCAGTTTTGCCGGAAATCTTTGGTAACTTCAAATCGCCATAACTTTTGACTCGTTTACTCGTTTTAGGTGGTTCAAATTGCTATGGTTTCCTTGTTAGGTCCTCTACTGTAATATGTAATGATCCAACATCATATTTTTACCATTTTGGTCGTGGTTTTCCAAGAAATTCACTAGTTTGCTTGTTTTAGTAACTTGTTTCAATAATCAATAACAATAACTTGTTTTGCTCACTTTTATACCTCATGGACATAACTACAAGACATAATATAGCACAAATAATATGTAAATAACATGAACATGATTATTTAACAAGAATCAAGTTAGGGTTTGGCTCACAACTTTTGGCTTTCAAAGATGAAAGGAAGTTAACATGTAAGGATAGGACATTGATAGACTTTAGCTTCACCCTTTGCAATCTATGATAAACCGAGGTTATTTGAAGATTATAACGACGCCTTCTTGAAGTCCAAAGCTATTTGAAGATTATAACGACGTCTTTTTGGAGACTTTAAAGTTATAACAACTTTTCTTAGAAAATTTCCAAGATTGAAGATCAAACACTAGTTTTCTTTCAAAAACTAGTTAACTTTCTTACAAAATATAAGAAAAGTGCCTTAGGTTTTAGGACTTGAAGGTTATAAGAAGGTGTGGTGCAAGAAATATCATGTGTTTAGCTTGGTATTTATAGGGTAGGAAAAATAGTTAACCATATATTGGGTTAGAGTTTAACCATGGTTAGTTAAGACACTTGTAATGATCCTAGAGATCAATGGTCAAGATCAAGCCACACCATGGTGACTCCCCCCCTCATTGGCGGTTTCAAGACCTTGGAGAACAAGGGTTGGACTTTGGATGATATTATCCAAGATATCTAGTGTGTTTTGACTCCGAAAAATGCAAACCGTAAGTTGTTACGCCTCAAAACGTAAAACCGGGTGTCGTAAAATTATGGAATTTGAAAGTATTGTTAGACATGTCCATATGTCCCATAATAAAATATAAAATGAGTGGTAGGTTCCATTTGGGTGGTAAACCCTGCTAAAAACTGGAAACACGGGTCTAAAACGCGTAATACGTAAAATGTACGAATTTTGCGTAAAACTGAGAAAAGTAAAATGTTACTTTTCTAATATGATATAAATGATTTAAAATGACTTATAATGTCTAGACTGGGCTTAGTCTAGTGTCGGTTGGTATTAAATGTCTTTTAGACATCAAACCGTAAGCCTAAAAATCACGAAATGACTTATAACATCAAGGGATGATTTTTGGTCAATGGAGGAGGGAAAGAACATGTTGACTTTTTCTAAGAAGTTGAAAACTCAAATAGTCTTAGAAATGCGTTTTGTGGTCTAACGGTTAATCGCCCAAACGGTTAAGCGTGCTCATGTGAGATTAGTACAGGCTTGGGTGACCTGCTGGGAAGTCTTTGGTCATATTTTTCTCAGTCACGATTAATTCTCAAATAAATCATGAGTGTGTCAAACATTTTTCTGATGCGGGGTCACTTAACGCGGTCGAGTTTCGTAGTACGTAGAATTTCTGAATGACGTTTTACCCTAAAACGTGTAATTCCGTGTAATTCCTTAATAACTTTCACGAAAATGATCTGACGAATGTCAAACATTTAATTTGCCATGGAAATGATTTATCACTTGAGAATATCAAATAAAAATCAACTTTCGGGAAAATTTTCGGAAAAATGAATAGTAAAAGTGAATAGTGAAATTTTCCGGGAATAGTAATTATCCTGAAAATGCGAATTGTTACATAGTCCCTGTGGTTTGACCAGATTTCATACGATATCCAAAAACACGAAATTATGCACTGTTAGACCAATATTTTGAATAAATTACATTGGTGGTATAATTTTGCTAACGTTGTTAGCTTTTCTTGTTATCTTGGACCACACGTGCAAATCACATGAGGGTACTTTTGTCCGAACACTTTTTTCTTGTCAATTGAACCTATGGTAACCGGTTTAGGTCTGTTTGTAACTAGTTCGGGTTGAAAAAACCGGTTACAAAGAGCTTTTTTCGTGAAAAATAAAATGTGAAAAACTGTGGTAATGTGTCGTGTACAAAAAACCCGATAAACTTCAACTTTTATTTAATAAACTCGTTATACATCAAACAAAAAGTTGAAATACAAAGCTAATATTCACAAATTTGAAAACATAAACTTAATCTACATAAAACTTAATTGAGAGCTTCTTCGAGAGTGCATTCTTTTTCTGTGGCTTCGGACCTAGCCTCCTAGCAGCTTCATCTAGAAACGATTTCTTCATTAGAAAGTGAGATTGCAAAACCCGCTTCCATCTCGACATCGTGTAATTCTTGTTCGATGTCTAGTTCACCTTCAAGACTTGAAATGTGTTGTATATGTTCGACTGCGTCTAAGTGATCCTTCAAGCAAATACACATCTCCAAGGATGCCGGTGTGAGTTTTGTTCTTCGTATCGATAATACCCTGTCACTAATAGAAAAAGTGGATTCCGAAACTACTGTAGAAGCTTGTACGGTTAGTAAATTTTGGGCCATGGCGGTTAGAACGGGAAATTGAGATTCCCTTCCTTTCCACCAATCCAAAGTATCAAATTTGCGAATTCTTCGGGTCCCATAATGGATTAAAAATCGGTTCCAATATATCTCCCAAATTCGTTAGTCGATAGTTGGTTACCCATAGCCCGTTTAGTGTTTTCTTGTCTTAAACTATGATATAAGCTATCTATCAGATCCATGCTAGTATTAATAGAAAACGATGAAGGAACTGAAGTCGTTGAAACATTTGTTGAACCATATTTATTAAAATAAACTTCAAATGAATCTTTAAAACATTTGTCAAAATAATTTTTTGCATCTCTTGCAAAGAAAATGTTAGGTTATGCAAATCTATATCAATACAAATCTTATTGATAAGTAGTTCCACCCCGCTAATGTTCAAGCATGGTTTCAATGCGGCAGCACAAGTAATTATCGGTGGAATTCTTTGAAATATTTTCAAAGTTTTACTTTCATAGGTTCGACCATTTGTTCATATAGTTGACCATTCTATTCGTATTCGCCTAATTTTGCACACATTAAATAAATTTGGTTGAGTACCAAATGATTCGCGGGATAACAAACACCCAATAATACTGTTGTTGCATTTTTAAAAACTTCGAGTAATTCGGTTATTTTTTAATAGTAAACCAATTTTGGGACGAGAAGGGTGTAACCAAATGCGCATTTGCAAGTTCATCATGAAAACATTGTAAAATATTTTTTTTATTTTTATTTTTATTTTTTATTATTATCTTTTTTTTTCCGAAACCACATAAAAACATTTTATAAGTCGAATTCCATCTTGTAGGAACGTCCCAATTAGAGGTTAAAAAAATGGAATCCGTCTCCTTACACAATCTCATTTAATGTTTATATCCACCTTTACCCGAACAAAAAATATCTTGTAAGTTAGTTTTAAAAGCGGTTTTTATCCAACTTATTTCTTGTACCGCTAGTCCGTTTTGCACACCCAAGTTTATGATGTGTGCAACACATCGACTATGATAAATAAAAAAAAGGCCGTTCAAAGGTGGTTGGCATTTTAGTATTAGTTTTTTGATGGCGTTTGTATTATTACTCGCGTTATCAAATGAGATTGAAAAAATATTTTCTTGTAATTTATACTCTTTTATTACATCTCGTAACATATGAAATAAATTTTGACCCGTGTGTGGATACTCAAAATTTTCAAAAGCAATTGTACACTTCATCATTTGCCACGTTACCGGATCAACCCAATGCGTAACAACACAAAGGTACGAACCGGGCAAACCATGAGGAGCCGACGAAACATCGGTTGTTAAGTTTACACTTGTATTTATATTTTCAAAACTTTTAGTAGTTTTTTAACCTTTTTGCACATTTTAATACAACCACGTCTAAGAGTAGCATGACTTACTTGATTATATCGCAGTTGAAGAAAATTTTGAATCACCTTAGTTATTCGAGCGTTGTTGAAGTGGTTGAATGAAAAATCTTTTTGAATCACAAAGCTTGCAAATTGTTGTCGACACCGCTCCGCCTCGTATGCAAAAATATCCCCTCTCGTGACATAGATGCTTGACCCGCATAATGGATTTGAGTCATTCACAATACTTTTCGGTATGCATCTTCAATGTCGAGTTGGGTACATGTTTCAAAAACTTATCGCAATGTTTACAATGAGCCTTAATTTGCCCATCCGACAACTTCAAGAGGTTGAAATTACACCAAACTTCTTTTTTTTCGGGTTGTTTCTAAAACTTCAACAATCGTTGGTGTAATTGTAGAACCAACACCGGCGGAAGTTGAAGAAGATTGAGCATTTAGTGAGCACTTTTTTTTCCGTGTATTGAACGTTTCAATAGTGTTTTGTGAGTGTTTGAGTGTTATGACTAAACCGAACTCAACATGCCTATTTATAATAAACTTAGGATGGCAAAATGGTAATTAAAAAAAGGGTAACAAAAAAGTGCCGAACGAGCAAAAAAAATGACAGAAAGGCTGAAAAAGATATAACGGAAAAAACTGGTTTCCCAAACCGGTTTCCTAACACCCGAACCAAACCGGTTTCAACAGTAATATATTCAAACCGGTTTGAAACCGCCGGTTTTGGTCAAAAACTGGTGTTGACCGGTTTCGGGTTTTTTTTTTTTTTTTTTTTTTTTTTTTTTTTTTTTTTTTTTTGGTTTTGGGTTTTTTGTACACAACTAATTATAAGCTTCACGGAAGGAATCATAAGGTCATCAATATAAATAAGAGAAGTTATGACTTGAGTCGAGCTCATGAGCAACCTTTATCCGGAAAATAAATAAATAAATAAATAAAATGACAACCACATATAAGATTGACAAGGACATACTTTTATTTATATATAGCCATTGTGCTTCTCACAAAATACATTTCATTTTCTAATAATATGCACTTTCAGATCACTGATGTATAAGGCCTATCGTTTATTGCATTAATCTGTACAATACCTTTTGACATTATTAGCAAATCGAAACAAGACAAAGAATTCGGAGAGAGTATGACATTGATGCCATTCTTGCTTTTCTTGAGTGGGCTCTTGACCGGATACACCTGCATGAAATAAGAAAGGAAAATTACCAACCCGGTACTAGCTTTTAAAGTGTTCATTTATCACAAATCCAAAGATCAAAGACATATATACGAGACACAACACAATCAAGATACAAATATTTGAACTGAAATTATCTGAGGCTCGTGAACCAAATTCCTCAGACTTTATTCAAAGGTATATTCTAACTGTTTTAGAATTTAAGATACCACCAGTATAGAAGAAATGACATAATAATACAACTGTATGAAGGTAACTAACCTTGGTCGGATTTTGGAAAGAATTTTCATCATTAACATTCGTGGAGGAGAGCACAGTCTTTGATGACTTAGAATAGTCTATTAACTGAGGATCCAACCCTTCAAAAGCTATGTTTAAATTCACCTTGTTACTCCCATAGTTTACTACCTGAAATTACAATTTTATAAGGCTTCATAACTATGAAATTTATCCTCACCGTTCGTTGATGCTAATAACTGTCATCCACAAGATTCACTGTTTATTCCATCACTTAATATTAAGAGAGGTAAACTGGATAGGCTGCGTAACGGAATGGGCTACTTTTTAGTGTGGGCCGAGTTAGGTTGGCTTGATCCCCCTTCATTTCTACTGTCAAGTTTTATTTTATGAAACATCAATGTATTGATATGGTAGAAGGTCTAAATGGTTTTTTTTTTTTTTTTTTTTTTTTTTTTTTTCAGATGGGCATTTCCACATAGACATTCGATCCATTTCTTTTCAGCTAGTTTCTTCTATTTTACCCATTTAAAAGTTAAAACATGAGATATAGGATATTACTAAACTCTGCCTATCTTTATGCAACTGGATCCAATATGTTTCCTAAATTCAATATGTTCAAACATTTGACTAGTAGATTAGATTGTGCTTATAAGCTTATTCAATCTTCACAAATATCAGGTCAGGGGAAAAGGTGTCTGTTTTACCTTTATTCTCAAATAGTTTGTGTTATCCACACAGTTGTATAACCAAATACTCGATGCTATAAGTGAATCTGATGAATTGGTTTTGAGGGCTGAATTAAGAAGAGTTGCACCATTTGACTTTGAGAAAAAGTGTTGCATCCAGTAACTTGGTGTTCCATATGTCCGATAACTATCAAACACTATTGCATCTGGTTTAAACCTGGAATAGAGAATAGCTTTATCTTACTATAAGTTCTCAGTCTCACATAGTCAATAAAAAAATTTTTAATGAAAAAATCGTACCCATTCGTATTGTCATTGAGAAACAAAGGTGCCTTGCTTGCCATATCCACAACATCACTGCACCAAGAACCACATTAGCACGCTAACAAGACTGAGATACAAGAATCATATTTCAGAACCACATTGCCATATCCAAAACAAAGGTGCATTGATGTACCAAGACTAAAATACAAAGTACACCGGCCGACACTCAGATCTATATTTAATTTGATTATAGTAGAACTGTTCGCAAATTATGTTTGTGAACAATTATGTTGTATATAACTATGATCAAATTTTGGTGCACTTTCATGTCAGTCTTGTTATATTAATGCCTTTTGCCTTGTTTTTCTTTTAGGATAACAGAGTTATAAAAATAAAAAATAAATAGATAAATAAATAATAATTAAAAAAAAATAGGGATACTTTTTTGTAATTCACTTTTTATTTATTTATTTATTTTTTTTTTTTCGTGTTTGTGAAGCATAATTGTTTGATTTTTTTTGAAACAGACAGGCAAGAACTACAATGAGAAGACTTCACAACTGGATTTAACAGAAAAATATAGGAAGATCTCAACCATAAACCGTGACCATATCATTAATACATTGAGAAAACTGGAACCATATAAATAGATTACCAGATAATTTATGATAAAACTAATTCATTTTTAAAGAGTCAACACACTTTATTTTTTTCACTTAAAAGCATATGAAACTCTACAAACTCATGCAATTTTGGAAGAGCAACTGACCTGTTCTTTTCAATGCCAATAAGAAATCCAGCTTCTGCTAATGCTATCAAAAGATTGCCTCGAGGAGCATTATTGTAACTCACAGCATACTCACTTACAAAAGCCTAAAAATCAATGAGTATTGAAACATTATGAGAAATATCTGCTTAATTAAGTGCATAACACATGGAACAGACTTCCAATCAGTTCAACTGTACAAACCTTTGGACCATTACGTGATGTACCATCGAACTTATGACCCATAGAAAACATTGTGTTTGCATCAGCATAAGCCTTAAAAAAAAAAAAAAAAAAAAAAAAAAAAAAAAAAAAAAAAAAATCGCGTTAGCAAATCTAAGTTTAGATTACAATCTCCTATCAAGAGTACAATATAGTTCAACAGAGAAGCTTACGTGATAATCGTACAGTTCTGCCGGATGGTCTAATTTTGAGTTTGATCCATCACAGTTAGAGATCACTTTGATGTCTGGATAAGCTCTTTTTATTGCAGCATAGAACTTAAGGTAGTTTGCTGGGCAAGATGGGAATATAAGCATGTTTTAGATAATATTTTTGGATTAACAACATAAGGAAATCAAGTATGTTTATTTCTATAAATAGTTCAGGTAACTACTCACCATTTTCACCAAACTAAAAAAAAAAGAAAAACCCTCAATCCATGTTAAAGTTCTGATTTAATGTAAAGCTTAACATTTTGATATGAAGTAACCATTTAGTCAGCACCATCTAAAAAAGGTCAACACTGGTCAACATTTTGATGGTAAGCTCATAAGCATAAATCGAATATTAACAAGTGTGAGGGTTTATGGGTGAATATAATGTTAAAATGTTTTGGACAAATGATGTTCCAGGTCAGCCTGTACCAAAACATGACCTGTTTCAAACAATTACCCAGCCGGCTCATTTTGTCACCTTTATTGTTTCTGCTATTTATAACTCTTCTTTATAGTTAAAATGCATGGATTTCTAACTAACCTTATGAAAAATGGGTTCAGTTTGACCACTTTCATAAGTATGCGCAACTAAAAAAATGAAAGTACATAGATATGCATACCACGGTAATTTCCGTGCCAACAATCTTGGTTCCCGATAGCAATATGTTTCAAGTCGAATGGTTGTGTGTGTCCCATATCAGCTCGGACAGACCCCCATGTTGAGCTCGGATCACCTCTAGCAAACTCAATACCATCAAGGACATCCTGAAAAGCAAAATATAATAAATTTGGTCCTAAAGGAAACTGAAAAATGGATGAGGGCTAGGTAAATATGCTCAGAATGGATTCACATCAACATTGGTTTTTTGTTTTCGTGTATGGGTCAAAATGGGTTGGCTTAACAGTCAACTTGAAACACTTTAAGTCCAAAAATTTGTGTCAGATGCAATTAGTAATATTATAATTATAATATAAGTTTCTGAAAATAAATGGATTAATGAAGTTTATGCATTACGAATACACTTTGGGCAAACTTTTGACCCGTTTGACTAATTTCCTATATAAGCTAAACTTTTTGTTTTCCGGTTTTACTCTTTTGACTTGCTACAGATAAAAGTATATCCCAAATTGAGCGACTTATACCCATATAGGTTGTGTGATATTATATATGAATAACAGCATCAACATGTCACAATCGAGCACACCACGATAAACATATGAAACGAGTAGTCAGAAAAAGGGCAATAACATACCTGTACCAAAGATCCAATGTTGGACGGAATTACTGCATCTTCTTGGCTGAATCCTTAAGATTACAGAAAAGAAGACGATTAAAGGCCGTCATGAATGATCAGTAATATATAAATATTATTTTGACAGAAGTTCATCTTACCACTGTTCACCACCCATATTGGTGATGCGCCTAAGTCCTCTGCTAGCTGAAGAAGCCAATTATATGATAATTAATGATACAATTTTAATTAAAAAAAAATGAAGTGTGTGTAATGAACATAGATCATGTCACCTGAAGAAATTCAAAGTACCCAAGTCCATCGTCAGTCCAATAAGACCATACATCACCCAAATGTCCCGGTCTCTCTTCCCAGGGTCCCACAGTCCTCTTCCACCAATATGCATTTATTAAAGATTTTCCTTCAATAAAACTGCCACCTGCGTGATATCACAGATGATGATCAGTATTAGAGTTTTTATAGAGGTGGCAATTTCGACCTAAGTACTTATGAATGGGTCGATTTTTGTTATGTTTGTTCTCTAATAGTTCAAATTGGCCTAGTGAAAAACTAGTTGGATACGCTTGTACTTTTAATGCGTACATCCTTTTGAATTGCAATGTTATACTTTTGAAATAATTTATAAGAATAATAAACTTTTAAGGAAATTCAAAAATACGGACAAACAGTATTTTGGTCAACGCAACTCGACCTGTGGCAAAATTACACGTTTTGAGCCACTCCAACATGCAGACAGGCCATTTTGCTATATCTAAGATGTAAAAATTTCCAGAGTGTCGATTTAGGCATCAATTCAAATAATGGATTTGAATGATTGTTTAAAGATGTTAGCATAATATCGTACAGCCAAAGGCTGCTAATAATATCACAATTTAACAAATATATACGACTATGGGAGACAGATTTGTTTGAAAGGGTCTAATGCGATAGCAAAAGTAGCCAAAGGTGAAAATTAACTTTTGGCAACACAAATCATATTTACCTGGAAACCTGAGAAACCCGGGCTTTAAATCTGCAACCAACTTAAAAAGATCATTTCGGTAACCATGCCCCTGGTAAAACAAAACATTATTATTTTAATGGTGTATCTCAATGTGCTTTATCATCGCGCTAAGAGAATTGATAAATGGTATCTACGTATCTATGACTTTAGACAGCTAACTGTATTCTTCAAGTTACAACAATAACTTCCACAAGGCACATCAAGACTGGTCCCCTAAATCTAAAATGTCATAACATGTGTACTATGATAGATTTTATTTCCAACTTGTAGCCTGATCTCGAAGTCAAAACTTAAAATTAAAAGACTAGAAAAATCAACATTAACCAATATAAACAATATTAACTATTTTGCATTTAAACTGGACTAGTTGGGAGGAACAGTACCATGAATGTATCGATGGGCATCAGAGAAACTTGATCAAACCATATGGCTCCTTTTCTGCTGGTTGTCAACTGCAGTCTAGAATTATGATTTGTTGCTATTGCTTCCAACGCAATTTCTATCTTTTTCCAGTTTGAAACATCAGCATCTCTTCAAAAACCATAATGAAAGACTTAGTAATCCTTCTTTATAATTTGTATAAGGTTAATCCATTATAATCTTATATTGACTCACATAATGTTAGCAGTTGCCAATGTTTGCACTCCAGTTGAGTCGGTTAATGACAGTGTCACATTTATTGAATCTACTGAACGGATATACAGAACTAACTTATAGGTTTTCCCTTGTTCAATATTCTGCGACAAAAGAAAAAGATACATAAGAGTAGCAAACATTTAAATAGTACCAGTAAGAAGCTACTGATATTGAGCAAAACTGCTATCCTTAAGTTGCAAAATTTGATATTTTAATGCATAAAACCTACTAAACCATTCTATTCAAAAATTTAATTTTGCCACTAATTATCTTTATAAAAAGTATCATGGGTCAACCCAACCAACCCTGACCCGAACCAAAATAATCTTTTCAACAATAACCCGTATTGACCTGTTATCTAACCAGCACGCCCTGCCCATTTTTCTACCTCTAGTTGTAATTCTTACCATTCCCCAGTATCCAGGATTATATACACCAACTCCTCCATCTGGACAAGCATTAACCCCGTCGTTGTCACAAAGCACCTCCATCCGAAGTGCAACAGGGTTTCTCTTGAAGCATGATGAAAGGTCGGTTATTAGTCGTACCACAGAGTAGTTCCCAATAATCGACCAAGGAATAATACTTGAAGGAGAATGTAGTCCACCAGATTCAAAACCTGTTCATAAATTCGTTGGTTGAAAACATCATTTCGGTAAGAAAATTCAATGGTAATCAGCTATTGTTACCCTTACCCAAGCTTTTTTTTTTTTTTTTTTTTTTTTTTTTTTTCCCCAAACTAAAAGGAATTCCATTTGGCTGATATTATACTTAAAAGTTGACAGTACTTGACTTCAGAAACAAAAATATTGCTAATTAGTTTGCAAATTCTGGTATATCGAGGTCTGACTATTCGTCGTAGATCACACGCAACATTGACATCCTACTTTCGTTTTCATATTGATGTGTTGAATATTACTAAAAATAAGCTCGAGATCAGTGCATTTAGATAGTAGTTAGTGGATATGAGTTGTATATATAACGCCTTCTTGGTTTGTACATTTCAATATAAGGTGAATGTAACACAATATCAAAATTCTCTGTGTGTTTCAATTCTTTCTTTTCTCAGATTTTGAGTGTTATTCAAAAACATTTTATACTCAACTATAGTATTTTAAGCGAAATATTTCAAATTTTATTAAAAATTACCTCTGTTGTTTACCAACTCTCCCCATAACCCCCCTGCACCAGCATGGTTGATCTCCTAAAAAAAGAATATCGTCATGGTCAATATACATAAGTAAAGAAATATCAGTTACATTAAAGTAAATGTGCTTTATTTTGACCTAATAAGAAGCACATTAGGAACTAACAAAATGCAAACGTGTACCTCAAAGGCAACCCCAAATAGATTTTCTGGCATCTTCCTACTGGATCCTTGAGACGCATTTACGAGAAGCATTGCATTTGTATCCAGCAAAGTGGAAGTACATTGAATGACAGAAGAAAAGCCAATAAGAAGCAAAATTATGAGAGCTTGAAGATCACTGCTTGAACCCATTACTACTCCTAGAGACACTTGACTATTTCTAGTGTCCTGTCACAACAAAATGAAACTTTAAAATAAATAAGGGTTTAAAACCATACAGTAGACGTGTATGTTTCCAAATGTCGCATTATGGTACGTGTACTTAAAACCTACTCGTCTAGTACTAGGAATTTCTATTAGATGACTAGTTTTTTGGTACACGTATCATAACGGGATATTTGGAAATTGAAGTACACATGTATCAACTTAAACCCATAAAACACCCAACTCAGTTGCATCTAGCTTTTTACTCATCCAACTTGGTTGCATTTAGGCTGGGTTGAGAACACGTCTAAACATATAAATACTCCAGTCGGTCAAATTGGGTTGCCGTGAAATGCTTTTAGTCAATACTGTATGTTGTATAGTATTTTTTTCCTTGGATAGATATATTAAAAAAACATCTCATAGAAACTAAGTTAAATGCCATCCATAAGAATGAATATTTTTCCCAAAGCATCTTACGATTTACTTTGATACCTTATATAGGAATCTCAACCCACTACATCTTTTGGATTAACTTAAAGGCGATCTTTATAATTATGAATTCAATTAAAAAAAAAAAAAAAAAAAAAAAAAAAAAGACATGTTTTGTTATCTTATACAAACATTCTAAGTAGCTTGCTGGCAAATGCAACATTTCTTTTTATGTATTTTTCTATATTCGTACCTTTGATCATGATCCAAAAGACCAAAACTTTTTATTTGTTTTAAACCACACATACAAGTCCAACCAATGAAATCTTGAACTCCATTCTACAGAAAATACACTTTTACTTTATGTTCTCAAAGAAAACACCTTATTCGTTTAATAAAAATCATATTCAGGTTTACCTTTTTGCCCTGTTAGCAAGTTTTCTCAAGTTGGAGGCAAAAAGTAACTAACAAAACAGAATTTTAAACTAACCTCAACTCACCCAAAAAGTCAAAAGTATCCCTCAGTTTACCCATAAAAACTCAAGTCAACCCAGAAAGAGCAACTAATATGCAAACAAACGATCATAGGATTAACTGATCAAAGAACATTAAGACAGTCAATGATAGATGATCAAACATCAATGAAAACAAACCATATAAAATTTGGAATTCAAATACAATGTAAGAAAAGAGATAAAAAAATTCTTACTCCAACAGTAATGAAAGACACAAAGAGTTAGAATAATGACATGAAGATTGTGGCTTTAATATGGTAACTGGAATAAAGAGTGAAAGTAAAGAAATTATAAGAATGGTGTTTTTCTTTTTCTTCTAATGTTGGATAGATATGAGGTGGGAAAATTTAGTATTGTTATTTGACTATATTTGTTAATAGGTTTAATGCTACTTTTTGTCTTTGCTTTCACGTAAGCAAAACTTATCTGTTTTGTTTTGGGTAGACTTAGAAGTGTCAATTAATTAGTTTTTGGACCCCACTAATCACCACCTATCATCCGATACCATATTATTATAACGAGGATGTCTTCGACCCGTCACGTTACGGTGGGCGTTGGTCATGCACGTAAATGCGTGTCAGTTTTTTATAGCGTGTTAGGGTGCACGGTTGGTATTTTTAGCGAAATAGTCCAAAAGACTTAGGCAACATGATCATTCATCGAAGCAGGTTTTGCGGAGTTATTTGATGCGGTTGTTTTACGTCAAAATATTTTTTGTATCCCGAACTTATCCAAAAAAAAAAAGATTTTTGTTTTCCTTAAAAGAAAAAAAAAAAAAGCCCAAGATTTGTTTAAAAGAAAGCCCAAAAATTATTGTGTTGGGCCTTAAAAAATAGTCCAAGAAAGAAACGGACGCACGCAACGATGCATGATGCATTCCTCTGTTGGGCTTGATTGGATGATGTAAATTTGACGTCAGTTGACTGCGTCACTCGACGCTCTATTAGTATATATAGTAATTTTCGCTTAGATTTAAGATATTTCAGGACCAAATTTGTTTTACATACCAAGGATTAATCTCCACCTTTCATCTTTATTTGATCTAATGTATGAATTAATCACAACAATTTAAAAAACCACTTTCTATTTTTTTTTTCCAAATATTAATATCTTTCAAACCGTTAATCGTTAAGCGATAAAAATATACCATTACGACGAGCATTTAATTATCTTTTTATAAATAGGCATTTTGATATACTTTCGACAAAAAAAAAATAAATAAAAAATAAAAAATAAAAACTTTTTTTTACATTTTTTTCGTTATTGAAATTTGCATGAAAAAATCATATGTGATTTAACACTAATATCACATGTGATATTACATATCATATATGATTTAACACTATATCACATATGATGATGTTGAATAATTAGGAATGACATGCAAGTGAAAGTCGTTGTTTGTTATGTAAGTGTAATGTTAGAAACTTACTTTGACACCTTGTATAAAAGAGATAGAGAACTCGTGAGGCTTAGGTTCAAGAATACAATATCAATTTCCTTTAAAAATCATGTATATTATCTATAATTTTTTTGTCTTCTCTTGTTTCTCTATATATGTGATGGGTACTCTCTCTTATTCTACTAGTTTCATTCTTATAATTTCTAATCATAATCTATATCCTAAAATATAACCAAACACATTTATTACAATCATACATTTGTTTACTTTCTTATTTTTTTTACAATTCTAAATAATATTTGAGTTAATTGCATTTTTGGTCCCTGTGGTTTAGTCAAATTGCAGGTTTAGTCCTCAAAACTATGAAAGTGCAGCGATAGTCCTCATTTTGAAGTTTGGATTACATTTTTAGTCTTTGGATAAAGTTAAATGACTAAAATACCCTTTTCTTCTTTAAAAAAAACAAAGGTAATTTGGTCATTTCACACAAAAAATGTAACCCAAACTTCAAAATGAGCACTATCGCTGCTCTTTCAAAGTTTTGGAGACTAAACCTTCAATTTGGCCATACCACATGAACTAAAAATGCAATTAACTCATAATATTTTAAATCTATCTACAAAACAAACACACCCAAAAAGTTAACGATATAAGATCATTTGAGGACCAAACTTTTTTTAAATACCAAGAGACTAATCTCCACCCTCCATCTTTATTTGATCTAATGGATGAGATTAATCTCAACAATTTAAAAAACCAACTTTCATCCTTTTTTTTCAAATATTAATATTTTTCAAACAGTTAATCGTTAAGCAAAAAAAAAAAAAAAAAATACCGTTACGCCGGACATTTAATTATCTTTCTACAGATAGGCACTTTGACATATTTTTGACAATTTTTTTTTTTCGTTTTTTTCACTTTTTTTTCGTGGCCGAAAAAAATCATATATGATATTACATATCATATCATATTACATATCATATATGATATGATATGTAATAATAATGTAATATCATATATGATATTTTTTCGGCCACGAAAAAAAAAGTGAAAAAAACGATTTTTTTTTTAATTTTTCGAAAGTATATCAAAGTGCCCGTCTATAGAAAAATAATTAAATGCCCGTCGCGATGGTGTAATTATTTTCGCTTAACGATTAACGGTTTAAGAGATATTTAAATTATAAAAAATGGGTGAAATATTAAAATGTTTTTAATCTCAACCATTGATTTCTTTTTTAAATAGATGGTGAGAATAAGTCCCTTGGTATGTGAGGAATATTTGATTTGTAGAATAAGTCGACTCAAAGTTAATAAGCTAAATAACCATTTGCCTTAAAAGACCCGCCTTTATACTTTTAAATCCTATATTCACTAACCAGACGCATTTATTGGGATTAAAACCCTCCTCTTGCTCCCATTCCAAATAAAACCAAACATGCCCCTTTGTTTCATCAAAGATCGTATAGAAAGAGAACACTTCACGTGCAAGTCACATTTTCAATCATCCAAACCCTACCTGAGCATCCTTTGCCTCTCCTCTGGTCCTTCTTCATCGGTAAAAATCAATATCAACATTCAATAATACTTATAATAGCTACTAGCTAGTGATAATTCAGCCTCCTGTTATCATTTCCCTTTTATGACAGAGCATTAGTTAGTGTCAATTTTATTAATATTGAATCATTGCAATAACAAGGTTATTATAACTTTCTTCATTTTTTTTAATCATGGTTTTCGGCATTTTGACCGACTAATACATGTCGTTTGAGCCTGCCGCGACACAGACTCAAACCAGGTGAAGCCCTCCATTTTTCGCAAAGTTGAAGCACAGTTTGTACTTGATTCTTCTTTTCATTGCATAAAGTATTTTTCAACCTCTACCTTGTACTGTTAACCTCACCAACAATGATTTCTCGTCATCGAAAACTTAGACAACTCGTTACATTTTTTTCCAAACCCCCCTTTTTTAGGCTCTTAAATGAACAAAAACTAAATTTCCAACACACCCAGAAACATAACTACACAAATGTTTACATGAAATGGAAAAAAGATTCATACTTTGATACAATTGACTCAATCCACAACTCGTTAAAACTGAAACCCGTAATTGCCCTCAAGAACTGTATCGTTGCCTCACCACAAGGTTGCATACCAATCTCGGATGTTTCGAAAAAAGGTTTACGATTTGATATACCCTTTAAGGTTGCAAAGTTTCTTAGAATGTACCCGTCTGTTTTTGAAGAGTTTACGGGACCCGAGTATAATTTGCCTTGGTTTAGGTTAACCCCAGAAGCTGTTAAGCTTAATGATGAAGAACAATGTGTTTATAGGGATTTTAAGGATGCTTTAGAAGAGAGGTTGGTGAAGTTTGTGCTTATGAGTGTTGAGAATAGGTTGCCATTGAAGGTGATTAAAGGTATGTTGTGGTACTTGGGGTTGCCAGATGATTATTTGTGTAATGTGGAAGGGGGTTTCGGTGAGTGTTTTGAGGTTGTGGAAATGGGTGATGGGTTGAAGGGGTTAGCTGTTTCGAAAAGTGAAAAGATTTTGTCTGTGATTCAAAAGAATGCGTTGAGGAATGGAGTTTATAGTGGTGGAGAAATGGAGGCTATTTCGATTCCGTTGTTTCCGTCTAAAGGTTTGAGGTTAAGGACGAAGATTTTGGATTGGTTGGACGGATTTCAGAAACTTCCTTATGTATCACCATACGAGAAATGTCCGGATTTGTACCCAGATAGTGATGTGGCTGAAAAACGGGTTGTTGGTTTGCTTCACGAGTTGCTTAGTTTATTTGTTGAACATTCGGTTGAGAGGAAGAGAGTTTTGTGCTTACGGAAGTATTTGGGATTGCCACAAAAGGTTCATAAGGCGTTTGAGAGGCATCCACATGTGTTTTATTTATCTTTGAGGAATAATACGTGCACTGCGATATTAAAGGAAGCGTATTGTGATGAGACTGCTATAGAGGCTCACCCTCTTGCTGAAGTAAGGAAAAAGTATATTAATTTGGTGAAGGAATCGAAAGTTATTCTGAAAAATAGAAGACGGCGGAATCAGTCTTTTTGCTCCGGTGATGCTAATTCGAAGATGGAATTGGATGAAGATGATGATCATGATGGAAGGTCAGTAAACTTTGTTTATAAAGTTCTTTAATGCTTACAATGTTATAGAATAATAGTTTGGATGATGCTATAAAAGTCTAAGTTTATGATGTCTTTATTATGGTCTTGATTAGGATCTAATATTTGGGTTGAAATAAAATTCAAGCTTCAATAAACTTTATTTAAACCAATATAAATTCACATGCCTACTATTATGATTGATTGTTCACCTTCCTCGTTTCTATCCTAGTTTTGGACTGCAATGTCCCTCACAAATGCAATGTGATTAGTTATAGAGAATGCGGGTGTTGTTTCTAGCTCCTTCTTTATATCAAGTAAAACAACGATTAAAGATAAGTGGGTTCTTCGATCTGTTCCAACTAGAAGGGGGCAATTTTGGCTAAATAGAAAAAATCTGGTATACTTTGGTTTTTTGTTAATCTAGTGAAACAAATATCCAATCAGGCGAAATCAGCTAATAGTAAAATAAGTGTGTAAGAATTTGCAGGTCAAAATGGGTCGAATTGAGCTGGTTTTGACCCGCTATCACTTTTTTGTCTCTTTTTTTATTTAATTGATCCTCACATATTTGCAATGTTGTAAGCATTGTGACTGCAAAATAAGTTTTACAGTTGCATATTATGTATTGGTTTGACACGAACTCTGTTTGACCACTACTCGATGCACTCATCTTGCCTCACTCTAGTTTCAACTTGCACTTATTCTATGACTGGGTTCTTAACATGTGGTACATGTGGCAACTGCACCTTTGTGTATTTCTCTCAGCTATTGATCCAAACGGGCCTAAACGACTAAAAAAACATGCTTAAGAATTGCAGGTCAAAATGTGTCTGATTGGATTGGGTCGCCCATATAATCCTTTGAGTTTAAAATACCTGAATATCAAGTATTATGATTACAGAAATTGAGTTATAACATAATAATTATACATGTTTGGAATTAGAAGATTTAGGAGATATTGCAAGTGTTTTAATGCTTTTCATCCAGTACATAGCTCTTAATGGAGTAATAAATATAGAAACTAAAAATTAAATATTGTATTTTGCTTATATAAATCTGAAAAAGTTAGGATTTAACAATTTGAAATGGACGTGTTTGACCTGTTATCCAATCTACCCATTTTGCCAACACTAGTTCTTATGCTGTGCTGGATACAGTTCTTATGCTGGTATTGGTTACTCCGAAAATAATCATACATTCGTTTTACTTGCATAGCTTAAAACAATCTTTGGACCGTTGGTGGATCGAATACCTCAAATTAAATCTGCAGCAGCCACTTGTTGGCTCTATGATAATGAAATTTGATATGGAGTAGTAATTTCGAGAAGTGGTTCTTTCTCAAAGTAGGAATTCTTATTGTGACCGTTGGCCAATGATCATTTTTTCTTTATATCATTACTAATTATCTTTTTAATGTGGTGTACGTTTGAAATATGACCGTTTGTTAACGGTCGAATTCTCCTTGTTTATTTATGAGTATTTACATTTGAAATTTGACCGTTAGGTAACGGTCGAGATATGTAACATATAAATATACATCATTAGCTTATAGTAGTATACACATATTACTTTCCCATATTATTATTGAAGTTTTCAATCGCCCTTCTTTGTTTTTCTTTCTACCTGGCTTCACGTATCATTCATCTTGAAGAAACTTTTCAAATCCATGTGTTAGGTGTTTATGGTCCTTGCCTCTTTGTGTTTATATAGGTTAGAATGGCGCTATTGATTGTAGTTCTTGAGGATCACAATCCTAAACTTGTTTATAGAAGTGAAGCGAAGAATGTTGCTGAAATCATGTGCCCCTGGCTCAGAAAGTCTCTAAAGAAGATGTGCAAAGGTAACCTTCCAAGCTCTACATAACTTACGCATTCAGACATCAAGCCATTATCACTGTTATTAATGATATTATTCTTGTGTTCTAAAATCTACAGGTCTAATAAAAGGCACAAAGAATCACATTCGACACACTGTATATGTGGTGGGCATGAGTTTCTCTATAGCAACTACAACTACAATAGAGCTTGTCCAGAAGGTGTCATTCATGCTCATTTGGTTTTCTGTATGAGACATGCTATGCTTACACGCACTTCACAGGAAAAAAATAAAAATAAATAAAAAATAAAAAATAGAAAATAAAAAAATTAACGTGGCTACATACCTTTTCTATTAAACTTAGTATAGTTTTAACACTGATTTAGTTTAGCGTTTTCAACCAGATCCAACTCAGTTTTAATTTTCAATTTTCCATTCAAGGAGTATGAATACATGTTTGTTTTTATTATGCTGAATGACAAGTTACCATTTTACCTTCCCCAGGAAACCGGTACCAGTCGTAATAGATCGAGAAAAATATCCATGAATGAAGAGGGGTCATCAAGGATGCCTAAGCCTTTGAATGAACCTAAAGAAAAATCAGATGCAAAGAGAGACTTGAAAACGAGCTGTATCATTTGTCTTGCTAAATTCTTTCATGAGCCTGCAGATGCAGAAACTCCCTACTCTTCGTCTGTATGTCCAGAATGCAAAGAAGTTGATGCGTCTTCAAGATTTAAAAAATGTTTCTTCTGACGTTATTCAGCATGCCAACAAGTGATGCAGTTTTTCACCTAATGAGGTACTTAACTTTTTTGGCAACAACCTTTATGCATTTCAGCATGTTCATTCGAAAGAAAAGAATATTTATCATGGTTATTAACACGAGTTCTTACGTTTTTTTGACTCAAATCAGTTTCTTTCTTTTGCAGTCTCAGTTCAAGAAGTTGTGGAAATTGGTTTTCCTTTGGATCTAATATGGTTATAAACTTATATGGTTTCTTGATTAAGCTGAGGTTGTTTTAGCTTGTGCTCTCTAAAGGTTCAAGACCCACTGGTTAAATATGGGTCAGTGTTAATATTGATTATGTGATGGCCTGATGGGTATTGTTGGGTCTTACTAAACAAGCATCAATCAAAATTGTATTGATAAAAAGAATACAATGGGTCTAGGGCGGGTCTAGTGTGTCAATGTTAGAACGCCTATTTTCACTTTTTCATTTTTTACTCAAAATTATTAACGGGTGGGCTAACCCGACTCGAGACCCGTTAAGACCCGAAACCGGCTTTGACCCGTCCATTTTGCCACTTATGGTGCTCTCTAATAACCAGTATGCTGTCCTTAAATGGATGGAAGGTAACATATGTTAACTAAGAAGAACAGAGAGAAAATGAGAGTATGACAGGACAAAATTAAGGTGGCTACATATCATTTAGTTTCTGTATGAAACACCAACGATATACAGCCACACCAATGACAGGAAAATATTACCAAGTCAATGTGGTCTGGTATGTTTGGGTTTCGTTCCCAAGAAATCTGCTTGGTGTTGTTTAATCAGGTGTCTTTTAAGTCGGTGTTGCTGTGGATAAAATGTTAAGTCTCCAAAATGATTGACAGAGTGTACAACTCAGAGGTGGAACAAAGTTGCAGAAGACGATAGGCATGACAGAAGGTTAACAGTTTGAGGAAGAAAATGGAGAAGGGAAAAGACTGGATAACCAAACAACAAAGATCAGTGACATCAGAAACATTTATATATTTTATGCAAGGAAGCAACAATGTTGTTTATTCTCGACTAAATATGTTTACATTCACATGTGTGTGGTCTGCACAATTCCAGTTAATTGGTGGAATGTACATGTTTGTTTTATTTGGAGTGTGTGAAAATTGAAGAAATGTAACCCCACATTTTATTTGGAATGCTTTTATAAATTTACAGAGATGACAATTTTCGCTCATTTATAAGTAGATGACTACACGGGTTGTATTTTTGCAAATCATCACATTCTAAAACGACTTTTAATCCCATATCAAATTCAAATCCTATTTCAAACCAATAGCAACCTGAACGCATTTATATGTTAGTTAGAGCCGCCCATTTGTATCATTCTGACATTTGTATAGTATTTTCTTGTTAGAAAATAGTACATTACCTCCCTTCTCTCTTTTTCGGGTAAATTGCAAAAATGGTCCTTAACGTTTCACAAATTAGCAAAAACGGGACCGAGACAAAAAGTAGCGCAAAAAAGACACCCACGTTCCACATTTTCGCAAAATCGCCACCGAGAGGCCTTTTTGGCTAACTTCCGTTAGTTTTCCCGTCAGTCAAGGGTATAATCGCCATTTCACTCGCTTCCCGCCTTTGACTACCCCAACTTTATTTCAATGACCAAATTTGCAAAGTTATAAAACTTAATTTTGGAGGCACACTTGACATCCGAAGCGATTAACCTTTCCCTCTTTTTTTGTGTAACTCGGCAACCCAAGCGATTGCATAGGACTATAAAGTTCATGTTTATCCCGCTTATTCAACCATAACACACACAATACCAACGATCAAAACAACCGACGATGGCAAACAATGGAAAAGGGAAGAGTATCTACATTGGTACCGAGGAAGAGGAATGGGACAAAGTTTTAAGTAACGCTTATCTACTTGATTTAGTTCTTGAAGGGTATGGTGGTGAACCAATTGAGGAGCATGGTTCCTATAAGCAGATACCTCCTAAGTTCAGAAAACAGATTCTGACTTGGCTGAGGAAACAAAATGGCTACTACGAGATGCTTTTGGGTGATGATGAGGAGGAGGAGGAAGAGGAGAAGGAAGAGACTGTGGATACCGTTATACCAAAGTTTGATGATTTGGGAGAGAGGATTTCCCGTCTTGAAGTTGCGTTTAAGTATCTGAAGGATATGAAGGACAAGAGAGAACAAGAATTGAAGAAAAAGAAGAAAAGGGTTGATGCGGAGGGCAGTGGTTCAAACTACTAAACAAGTGTTTGTTTAGATATGTGTTTAAAAATTTTAATGGTTGTGAACTCCTATGATCAATGAAACTTCTAACGTTTATGTTACTGATACGTCTATATTGATAAATGAAAGTTTTAATGTTTATGTTACTCATATGTTAGCTAGGTGATGTTTGCAGCTTATGCACAAAATGTTAGCTAGGTGATGTTTGCCATGAAAGTCAAACGGGTGAACGTCTAAACAAGTGTTTGGTAATTAATGGGTGAAAACACATGATTCCAATTCAACATGTGCAGTTTGACTTTTGAAATTCTAAGTGCACTGGGTACAAACATAATGTTCTTGCAGTATGTTTTTTGATAAGTCTTGAATGCAAGTTTGACTTTTGAAAGTCCAACTGCAATGGGTGCAAGCCATGGTTGATGCAAACAAACATAGAATACATCCGAAACATAAACATTTTTGCAAGTTTGACTTTTGAAAGTCCAACTGCAATGGGTTCAAACATATTGTTATAAACACAATGAAGTTAAACAAAGATTACAAATATAGAATCCAACAGACAATAACGTTAAACATATTGTTCAAAGATCAGTGGGTAACACATGAAGAAGTTGGAAGTGCATGCTCATCATTTGACTTCATCTTTTTAGTTGGCCTGTCAACCTGAGGTCTGTGATTGGGTGGTACTATGACTGTTGTAGACTCAATTCTTGGCCAGTATCTGCGGCCAGAACACCCATTGATCTTGAATGAGTACATACGCGCCCATGTTTCTAGGTTGTAAGCAGCATGAACCCACTCATCAGGTACATCAACTCATTTTCCATCCTCATTCATATAGTTTATTGCAGCCACAACATGTTTACATGGTATTCCAGTCAGCTCCCACATCCTACAACCACACTCCTTCCTATCCATGTTAGCAACACAATGATCCTTGTTAGGCACAGATACTTTATATAATGAAGCTGCATTCCATTCAACAACACAATCAGTAGCTTCTTTTTTGTTTGCATCAACCATGGCTTGCACAGTAGGAGTAAGTTATCCAACACTCCTTTCTGTTATTTGCTGAACTACCACAATCCTCTTCACCAAGTACTCCCTGATATATTAAAGACAAACGATGATGGATTTATCTCTGACATCATTTATTTGACTATAGAACACCTCACATATGTTGTTTAAGAGTAGTCCACATAGGGCTTTTCCTGTTAAACAAATCACACATTATGTATTAATATATGATCAATTATCAGTATGCTTTTGTCCAGTGCCACTTAATGAATTACCTGAAAAATGTGATCGGCTCCATTGTTCAGCTAGAATCTTCAGCAACCAATCATAAGCTACAGCATTGTTATTCTTCAGATGATCCATCTCTTTGTTGAATTCAACAACAGTTGTGGCTCTTGCAGCCTTCCAAAGCATGTCCTTGTAAACACCTCCTTTCAAATGTGACTTCATTTCCTCATGAATATGCTTAACACAAAACCTGTGTGTAGCATTTGGAAACACACTAGCAACAGCTTGTATCAATCTCTGTGAACAGGTAAGGTTATGGATGGTGTTAAAAGTTTACATGTTCTCATTGTGCACAAAACACATGATTAATTATACAATAGAAATGTGCACCTTTTGCCTATCAGAAATGAAAGTGAACTAGCAGTTGGTTTCTATCCCAAGATCCTCTCCTAGTAGTTTCAAAAACCAACACCAAGTTGCCTTATTTAGTGCATCAACTACAGCATATGCTACTGGATAAATTCCATTGTTTGCATCAATCCCAACTGCTGTTAGTAATTGACCTGGAAAAGGACCTGACATGGAGAATCCATCTAATCCTAAGAATTCTCTGCCACAAGCTTTGAAACCTTGTTTCATAGCTCCCAAACACACATACACCCTTTTAAAAGTTCTTGTTGAACTCGCTGGATTTGGTTCTATCTGTACATCAATCCTAACAGTAGTGCCTGGATTTTGATTAACCAACTCTTGGGCATACTCTCTAAGTAGTGCATAATGTTTGGTAAAAACAGGTATACCTGATTGAATTTCACAGGCTTTATGGCATAGCAAATCAGACTTACTTACGGGAACATCTTCAATTACCTGATCATCATCATCAAACACTTCATCATCATTTCGATTATAGTCCAAATCCTCTGAATCACTCCCGCCACTCTGTTCTTCTGTTTCATTATCTACCTCTACTACTTTCACATTTCCCATCTGACCACCTACAATTGTAAGTCCATAACATTAACAACAAATACACATTTTAACACAAAAAAAAAAAAAAAAAAAAAAAAAAAAAAAAAAAAAAACCTCACAAAACAGGAGGGAAATTAAAGAGGAAAATGCACTGTGTCTTACCGTATCGTTCAAAGGCACGGACGATCGATGTAATCTAACCGGAACTATACGGATCTATACGTATCGTTCAAAGGCAGTGAATAGGAAAATGCACTGGTAAAGATTTGGCGGCAACAATTAGGGTTGTATCTGAAGTTAAAGGGGTATATTTGTCATGTCATGCGATTATACCCTTGACTGACGGGAAAACTAACGGAAGTTAGCCAAAAAGGCCTCTCGGTGGCGATTTTGCGAAAATGTGGAACGTGGGTGTCTTTTTTGCGCTACTTTTTGTCTCGGTCCCGTTTTTGCTAATTTGTGGAACGTTAAGGACCATTTTTACAATTTACCCCTCTTTTTCTGTTAACCTACTTAACTCAACTATCATTTCCATCTTCAATATCATGTTTTTAGCCAAATTACAAGTATCTATGTGTTTTTCCTTAGTTCTTATTGCTACTAGCTTGCTTAATTTCATATCATTAGAGTTGACCTTTTAGGCTTTACCACTGCATATGGAGCTATTTGGTTATTTTAGACCTCACTTTTGGTTGCATTTGTGGGTGGTTTTGACTGTTTATGCTTTCGTTAGACTAGGTGCAATGGTGATGTTCCCTCACCTTCCACCTCAACGTCACCTCATCATCATATCACCATATATCACATCACCACTCCCCTCACCTTTAACTCACAATGGTCACCACTCCCCTCACCTTTCTTAAAAATACTCACTTTATACAAGCATACCCCACACAAACCACAAATTAAGTATTTAATAGTAAAAGATGTTCACTTTGCACAAATGCCGATTGTCACACCCCAAAAATGGCACAGCGGAATGGCATTTACTGGGTATGACTTCATAGTAAAGAACACAAGGTGTCTACATAGATAAATACTAAATGCATAACATAGAACATAGATAATAGTCACAAAACTCTCACAACCGGGATAAGTATATAGATCCAAAAGATAAACATAAGTCTTAAATTCAAACGACATCACTAGGAAATATCAAAATGCAACTCCACAAGATATAACCTAGGAGGGTCTTGTTTTAAGTCTTACTAAGCCAGGCGAGTACTCAACCTTCTAGTGCAACTTCATTCATAGCACCTGAAAATGGATACTCAAAAACGTCAACACAAAGTTGGTGAGCTCGTAGGTTTAAGTGTTAAACCACAAAGCTGTGAGTGATAAAGTATAGGACAATAGTGAGCAAGATATACAAATATGAGCAAATAACAAAGATCGCAAACCATGGGCTGTGCCACTTCCCAAATGATATATTGGGTTGGGTGCCACTTCCCAAAATTATATAACCAATGCATCACTAAGTAGTTGCGCAAAGTCACACAAATTGAATTCACACAATAAGGCACATATTGCAATCAAAACACACCTATTATCCAAAATCATGAAAATAATATATCACAGCATGAAAACATTCAAAAGCATTGAGTACTATTTCCACCCTAAGGTAAATCATGTTAAAAAAAAGTGGGGCGACGAGAACTCACCTCAGCAAATGATGAACAAAGTAGTATAGCAGTATCAAGTAGCACGACACAACAGTACGCAGTCGACACAATCTAAATATATAGTTTGTCTTAGAAAATGTCCAGCAAAAATAGTGTAATGCATATGTGTTATCAAAAGCTAAGTTGTATTAGTTTTTGTGGAATACTTGTTTTGTTATTTGTAAAAGTTTAGTAGTTAGTATTAACATCTCGTGTGGTGGTTTGAAATTATAGACTCAAAGTATAACACACGATAAAAGTTGGAAAAGTAACAGAAAGACAACAAGAAAAGAATAAAAGAATCAAATAAAGAATAAGAAAAGATAAAGTCAATGATCAGTTTCGGTGTTTACCCCGTAATCCCAAATAGTTGGAAAAGTCATTTTAGTTTTGAAAAGAAGTTACACATTTTAGGAAGAAGGGGGCAATTTTAGCTAAATAGAAAAAATCTGGTCTACTTTGGGTTTTTGTTAATCTTTTGGGTATGTTTAGTCAAACAAATCTATACTACTTATAATGGAGGAAGGACTCTCTCTCCAAAAAATTTAGATGTACACAAAATGATGCATTGGTTTACAATACTTTAAAGCAAGAAATTTTTATAATTACAACAACCAAAGCATTGTGTACAACAAAAACTAGCATGAATCGAAATTCAGACAACTTTTCTTAGAATTCTACATTAATAGCATTAAAAACACCCATACACCCAATATTACAATTGTTTAAACACAATGTACAACCCTCATTCCACATTATTAGCATTAAAAACACCCCTACACCCAATATTACAATCATTTAAACACAATATACAACCTTCATTCTACATTATTAGCATTAAAAACACCCTTACACCCAATATTACAATCATTTAAACATAATGTACAACCCTCATTCTACATTAATAGCATTAAAAACATCCCTACACCAAATATTATAATAATTTAAACACAATGTACAACCCTCATTCTACATTAATAGCATTAAAAACACATCTACACCAAATATTACAATCATTTAAACACAATGTACAACCCTCTATCTTAACCTAGACATGAACCTGTGACCAAGACTCGACTCAATAAAACTCGACTCGATACACAAAGCTGTGACTAAGCAAATTTAGGTGTCGGAATGACATCCCGTGACATTTTAATTAATTCCATTGAAAAATTTTATTTCAAAGCACCCGCCGCTGCAACGCGCGGGTACCCTGCTAGTATCCAATTAGGCGAAATCAGCTAATAGTAAAATAAGTGTGTAAGAATTTGCAGGTCAAAATGGGTCGAATTGAACGTTTTGTCTTTTATTTTATTTTATTTTATTTATTTTTTTAATTGATCCTCACATATTTGCAATGTTGAAAGCATTGTGACTGCAAAATAAGTTTTACAGTTGCAAATTAGAGAAAATTACTGACATACCCCTGCATGGAGGGGTATGTCACAAAATGCCCCAAATCTCAGCCGTTTTCAAAAATGCCCCATCATTCCCCTTAAATCCATACGCGACATAAGGGGAGGACACATGTCAAGATTCTAGCTCGGGCAAAAAAAATATATATATATATATATATATATATATATATATATATATATATATATATATATATATATATATATATATATATATATAGTGCATGTCGCGTACGCATGTACGCGACACCCATAAAGTCATACGCGACACCCATCATGTATGCATGTAAGGTTTTGGATTTAAAAAAAAATTAAAAACTTACAAAAAACACCCTTTAACTTTTTGATATTTACAACTTTTTTATATAACAAACTTTATTTGTCAAATATTTAGCTAATATATATCAAATTTGTTAATGAAAAAAATATCGTTACGAAGAGCTCTGAATTACGAACAAAACGAGCCCAATATTGATATGCTTTTGACATACGTACGATTTTATAAAATTTCGAAATACCGTTTATAGGTTTAGAAAATTATACCGTTTTTAATTTATGAATATGATATTTATATTTCATAGAATTGTACGTCTTTGTCCCTTGTGCTTTAAGCGTATGTTTTAAAAGATTATAAAATCGTACGATTGGACAAATATTTGACAAAACTATAAAGTAATGCTACAGCTAGCGTTCTTCCTCTCAAGTGATGCTACTTCGCGCTACAGATTAGGGATATCAATGGACCAAAATGGTGGGGTATGGAGATAGATGATCACTGTCCCCTAGCGGGCTGCCCGACTGCTCCTGGAATTAAGGTTGATGGATGTCCTCAAGTCTATTGATCAAAACATTCTCTTTCATACAATATTGTTTGCATTCATCCAAAAAATACTGCAAGCCAAGGTGTACAGAATTATTACAAGTGAACGTAATGAAAGAGTCATTGGCATAAGGAATACATAGATTTTGACTTATTCTAGAAAATAGTCATATATCTTCACAATTGCATACGATGCTGTCTAGGTATCTATAGTGACAAATTGTTTAGTGGAAGAATTATAATGACAACACAAAGAAGTTTTTGTTAGACGTTTATTATTTGTACGAAATAATGGGCTTTATTAATAGTTGATAAGCCTAGCCCGATTTGTGATTTGTATCGAGAATAATTTTTATATAACAAACTTTAAGCGTATGTCAAAACTTTATTTGTCAAATATTTGTCCAATCGTACGATTTTATAATCTTTTAAAACATACGCTTAAAGCACAAGGGACAAAGACGTACAATTCTATGAAATATGAATATCATATTCATAAATTAAAAACGGTATAATTTTCTAAACCTATAAACGGTATTTCGAAATTTTATAAAATCGTACGTATGTCAAAAGCATATCAATATTGGGCTCGTTTTGTTCGTAATTCAGAGCTCTTCGTAACGATATTTTTTTCATTAACAAATTTGATATATATTAGCTAAATATTTGACAAATAAAGTTTGTTATATAAAAAAGTTGTAAATATCAAAAAGTTAAAGGGTGTTTTTTGTAAGTTTTTAATTTTTTTTTTTTTTTTAAAATCCAAAACCTTACATGCGTACATGATGGGTGTCGCGTATGACTTTATGGGTGTCGCGTACATGCGTACGCGACATGCACTATATATATATATATATATATATATATATATATATATATATATATATATATATATATATATATATATATATATATATTTTTTTTTTTTTTTTGCCTGAGCTAGAATCTTGACATGTGTCCTCCCTTTATGTCGCGTATGGATTTAAGGGGAATGATGGGGCATTTTTGAAAACGGCTGAGATTTGGGGCATTTTGTGACATACCCCTCCATGCAGGGGTATGTCAGTAATTTTCTCTGCAAATTATGTAATGGTTTGACACGAACTATGTTTGACCTACTACTCGATGCACCCATCTTGCCCCACTCTAGTTTCAACTTGCACTTACACTCTGTTCTCTAGTTAAAATAAGGAGATGAATGGAAAGAAAAGTAAAGTGAAGAAAGGAGTGGGGAGGAGTGGACATAAACTTATGATTACATTTCTTGTTCTTGAGTCAAAAGAAGCAGAAAGGAAAGGGAAGTATCAACCGAAAGTAATTTACAAATATACCCAATTATGCATAACTTGCACAAAAACATATTACATATATCAAGATCTTGACTAGCAGCTAATTTAGATCGAAAGGCTGTAAAAACAAATCAAAAATAATTAACTAAAATCGCCATATCATTACGTCATTCCAATTCATAGTATATCCAAGATTAGGCATCATAAACCCACATGAATTGTTTCAAAAAACAAAATATACCAGGTGCTTCATCTTCATTTGCACTAGTCATACACCATATCGCCAAGAGTTATACTAAATACTACATAAAAAATATCACAATTCCGAGTTTGAGACGACATCTACATATACAAAAGGACATCGACATTCAGTTACGTGTACCCATCATTTCGTCTAGAATAGATTTCTGCATATCAAGAGGGCAATCCAACAATGCTCGAGTACTTTCTGGACTTTTTAACAGAAATACGAAGGCTGTTGCTTTGAGATCTTCATCAACACCCATAAGCTCCAACTGACTATAAATTTCTCCTCCGGAATACACATGTGGACGCGATCCAACAATTGCCTTTCAATATGAAATAAAGAAAAGTATCAATTTATTATAAGCAAGCATAAATCTAATACATATTGTATATAGACAAAAGTTACCTTAGTACACTCCTTCATTGCATCAGCTATTTGTTCAAAAGAACTTTGGATTTTGGAAGCGAAGTTGCTTTCTTCTTCGACCTTGTTCTTTTTTTTTGACTTCATTTGTGAACATCGTGGAGTGGTTGTAACTTGAATGTCATCACCATTGTTGAGGTTCTCCAAACCAATCTCGTTTTCTCCTTCAACTGTCTCATCAACTATTTCTACCGTATCCTCATTGTTGATCATTCGCTTTCTCCTTTCTTTAGCTGTTTCGGATGCAAAACCAGATGCCCTATCTTTTGCAAATAGCATATAAAGTTCATCATAGTTTGAAATTGTTTTCGTTTTCCACTTTGAAGCATCAGGGTTTGCCTATTTTAAACCAAGAATATCATCAACTATTTGACATGACCATATTACTGTTATATATAGATGAACATATACTTTTTAATCAACAAAAATTACCGCTATCAAGTCTTTCCAAACTTCTTCTTCCGCTTCAATTAATTCACTTACGAGGTTCCAAGAGAATCCACTCAGCGACTTTCCACGAAAGACATCATAGCAACTTGAAAAGGTTTTTTTTATGGTACTTAAACGATTCTTTAAATGGTTTTTCGTTAAATTCAACTTGAGATTTTCATTCAATTCAAAAACCATATTTTTATATGCTTGAGGTGAGAATGTTCCTCCACCCCGGTTACCTTTATCTTGTTCTTTGAGCATAGCTTTTATAAAGGCGTCATCCATTTGAGGGGTCCAAAAGGTTGATTCCTTCTTACAAGTGTTATCGTCATTTTCAGTTTTTGCATTTTTTGCCATTATAAAAATCTGCAAAAAGGCAGTAGCATACCAACATGAGTTGTTGCTGTCAAGAAATTACAAAATAGAATACATATACAAGCAGCCGTCTCTATCTATCTTTTTGTATAACTTCTTTCGCATCCTAATTTCGAAAATCCGTATTTACAGAGTGTATCGAAAAGAAAATAGAAGTACGTCATCAGTAGGTTGTTGTTGGTCAGCATCATTTATGACAAAACAACTAATATCATCAAATGCACTACATGATAGAGATGTATAATCGAATAACTATGTGTCTTTCTTATCACATTTCACTATCTTAGATAATAACACAAAAAGTCAAAAACTTGAGGTTTTTTACCCAATTAATGAATCTTTAAACCCAATTAATGATATTTTCATTTCGGGGTGTTTGTTATCCTGGTTTCTAATTAAGGTTAAGAAAACAAAGATTAATTACTAGAAAAGATCTAAACAAAATGTGAAATTGCATACCTGGAGATAATGGCTATTGATGGAGATGAACTTTGTAAAAGATTAGAGATTAGATAGTCATTAAAGATCTGTGGGGTTTTTTTTTGGGAAGATATGGTTACGTTGGTCAAAGTTGTAATGACCTTTCCTTTCCTCACTTTACTGCCCAATATTGGGCGGAACAAAATGAGTCCAAAAACCTACATATTTCCCTCCACTTTCACTCCCCTCCTTTTTGCTTTCCCTCTCAAAATATCTTGAGAACATAAATTATTTTTAGTACCTTTCCATTCCTTTTACTTTCTTTCCAATTTTTAACTAGAGAACAGAGTGTTATTCTATGACTGGGTTCTTAACACGTGGTGCATGTGGCAACTGCACCTTTGTGTATTTCTCTCAGCTACTGATCCAAACGGGCCTAAACAGGCTACAACTAAAAAAACATGCTTAAGAATTGCAGGTCAAAATGCTTCTGCTTGGATTGGGTTGCCCATATAATCCTTTGAGTTTAAAATACTGAATATCAAGTATTATGATTACAGAAATTGAGTTATAACATAATAATTATACATGTTTGGAATTAGAAGATTTAGGAGATATTGCAAGGGTTTAATGCTTTTCATCCAGTACATAGCTCTTGCAATGGAGTAATAAATATAGAAACTAAAAATTAAATATTGTATTTTGCTTATATAAATCTGAAAAACTTACTAGTAGTATTTAACAATTTGAAATGGACGTGTTTGACCTGTTTTTAAACTTAGCATGTATTAATCCGAACTTGCTTTGACCTGTTATCCAATCTACCCATTTTGCCAACACTAGTTCTGATGACGTATAGTCCGCACTCGGGTCACGAACCTGACCAATGGACACTACTAATATCTAATCCCATCACGCATGGGCTATCATGATCAAGATTTGGGCTTACAAAGGCCCAAATTCGTAATTATTATTTATGGTCTTGATATGTGATCTCTTATCTATGGGATAAGGATCAAGGGACCGCATTAATAGGGATACGCCAAAGAGTAAGGAACACAAAACCAACAAGGATTCCGTGTGTATATAAAGGGTATCTCGGCCCTCATTAAGGTATCTGTTAGAATATGAGAATCATGACAATCATAAAATAGGTAAACACATATGCGGAAGCGTAGGAACATCTATAACACATAAGAGATTAACATAAATTAAATAGGAACGTACCGTGGTGATTCTAGCCCGAACAAGGGTTATAATGTCGATTCAAATTAAAATTTTGTGGATGAATAAAAAAAATTTATGGAAATCACTTCCCTTATTTTATTGTTGGTGACTTAAATGTTGTTTATTTTTTCCTTTAGTTAAGGGTTCATATGGGCCACACATCTATATGAGTCTTTTAATTGGGATGACTCTATAATTTAAGTCTTGTGGATATGGACCAACTAAGAGAAATAGTGGGTCTCATTTAAAAAAGAAATACTATTAAATTAGTGGGTTTCACTATTCATTCCCCATAACTAAAAAAGAAACACACCTTAGTGGTGTGCTTTTATTAAAAGTTCAAATTTAACCCCTCCTCTTTGTAATTTATCAATTTAATTATGCTTAAAGTATAACGATTTGAACCCCCCTTAATAAAAATTCTTGGCTTTGTCTCTGGTTGATCTCCTATAAAACGTATATCATAGTCAATATATACTTTACTAAATGTCATATAAAGTCCATTAGTAATGTACTAAATGAAAATGTGTACCTCACGAAACACTAAACAAAATCTCTAGCATCTTCGTTGTGGATCCTTGACAAGCATTTACAAGCAGGAATGCATTTATGTCCAATGAAGATGTACATTGAATGATAGAAGAAAAGCCAATAAGAAGCACAATCATGAGAGAATGAAGAAAATTACTTGAACCCAATGCTTCTTCCGTATGGATATATACTAAGACTGATTGCATGAGGGTTTATTATATATGGTGGTGATCAAAGGGAGTGAAAGTGAAGACTGTATTTAATTAATGGTGCCTTTTGTAAGTAATGTTTGTTTGAAAAATGTTGGCCTAAAAAAGGAATAACTTACAAGTGTGATATTGAAGATAGTTTGTTATTCGCAAACTAGATGAAAGTAAACCAAAGCATAACCCATTTTGTTCGGGTAAACTTGGAAGCATCTTTCAGTAACATTTGAGCATGGTTTCCAAAACTCTAGTTCTGTTGATTAACATTTGAGCTTGATTTTTTGGTCATGACTCCAAGTTCATACATGGTTCTCGAGTCAAGTGATGCGGTCATGGAAATTAATGAGATACTGTGTTTAACCATGTTAATCGTTTATGCGAGCTGGTTGCACAAAATGAATAGAGCTCACCTGGAATTTTTCATGAAGTTGAAAAGCTTCTTCTTCTGAGGTTACTTTGAAATAATTTAAGGGACTTGTCAATAACTATTTATATCACAAATTTGGATATCCAAATTTTGCGACAATAGTTTTATATTAGACGAATTATTTTAGGAGTTTCGATAATTCGGATATCCAAAATTTTGGAAAACAGTTTTATATATCCGAATATCCAAATATCTATAACAAGGAAACCTTTATATGAGTTCCAAAACTAACATTTCATAAAACCCAACTTTTTAATAAATTCTAATCAATATTAAATATCTGAATACATATATTTTTTGAACACCCACAACATTGAGAAGCATTTACAAGCAGAAACGCATTTGTATCCAACAAATTAAATGAACACCGAATGATAGAAGAAAATCAAATAAGAAGCACAGTCATGAGAGACTGAAGAAAATTACTTGAACCCATTGCTTATTCCTTGTTGATACTTAGACTGATTGCATGAGGAAGTTGGAGGTTTATATATAGTGAGGGGAGTGAAATGAAGACCAAAGAGTGATATTAATGGATGATGTATTTTGTAAGTAACGTTTGTTTAAAAGTTTGTGTCCCAAAAAAGAAAACTTACAAGTGTGAAATAGAAGACAATTTGTTGTTTACAAATTAGATGAAAATGTGTGTTTGCTTGCAAGTAGCCAAGAAAATTATAACCCATTTTGTTTTGGACAGACGTGGAAGCATCGTCAATAACATTGTGGAAAACATTCTGGAGAATTAGGGTTTAAATGGTCCTCCTACAAGTATTTAATTATTATACCAATATTCACATTTGTCTTTAAGTTGTTTATATAAATATGTATACTAAAAATATATAATTTCTTGAAAGCTCGATAAAAGCTCGAGCTCGGCTCGTTATGTGTTTCGAGCTTGTTTATTAGGCTCGGGCTCGGGCTTAAGCTTGATAAAAGTTTAACTCGATCAAGTCAAGCTCAAGCTCGAGTTGCTTGATAAAAGCTTGGCTTGTTTGCAGCCCTAACATTGAGCATGGTTTAACATGGTTTCTAAAACTCCTGTTAATTAAATATTTAAGCTCGACTTTTGGTCACGACTCCAACTTTATGTGCACCTTGGGTCACTTGGTGTATCTGAGGCCATTCCAATAGTCTATGCGAACCCGTTGCTCAAAGAGTCAAAGAGAGTACGTGTCACCTGCAACTCTTCAAGAAGTAGAAAAGCTTATGAGTAGGACATAGTGTAGCTTTCATTAGCATCTATAATAAGTATACAATGTGGACGAGATGTGTGTGTCTAGCTTGAAGCCACCCGAGTTTGAGCGAACGGAGACCTTGTGCGAAAGCTTATACGATAACCAAATACATTGTTCAAAAGCATAGTATACCAACTATTGAAATAGAAAACATACTATTTTGATGATCTATCTTAAGTTTTAACATAAATTTATAACATAAGATTGTACAATGTTAACAATTTTTGTTTAAATTAAACTTTGAATCCTCGAATATCTAAATGATTATTTATTTTTAAGGCCCCCAAAAATTTGAGGCTCGGTGCAGTAGCATACCTTCATATATGCCTCTGCCTGACTGAACATTGTTGTAACAGGGAGGACTGTTTTTCTGTCAAACCTAGTCCAGTAGAAATGGAGCAACAACAAAGAGTCATATTATGGGGTTGTCAATATGTTGCCAAGAGAAATGTGATTTACTCCATTCCATTTTAGTCTAATACTAAAACATATGAAATGTAAATATGAATGCGCCTTATACCAAACCAGACTTTTGATTATATGATATTAGGGTGCGTTTGGTTTCCTAATGAGATTGATATAAGATTTAGGGAGGTGTGAAAAAGTAAATATAATTATTAACTATAATAACTATCTAAGCTATCAGTGGACATTAAATTATTATTGCAAAAATAATATAAGTGAGAGAAAGGGAGAAATGATTGACCCATCTCCACTTTGTTCTCGAGTGTAAAACAGAAAGAATAGAAATGAAGAGATAAATAAAAGAGAAAGAAGGGGGAAGGGGAAAAAATTCATTTTTAGTTGTGCGTTACTAAGTTTGAAATAAAAGAGAATAAATGAAACCAAATTAAGGTTAAAATTCCACTTTATTCCAAATCATCCCAATTTGAGAATAGGATTAGTATAGCGAATTTGGTGTAATTTTCTTCCCTCTTATCTTCTCTTCTCTCTAAAAAATCTCAGGAACATGATTATTTTCAACTTCCTCTTCACTTCTCTTCTTCTTTTTAAATAGAAACTCTGGAATATAGATCATATTGTGTGGTGATTTGAAAAATTAGTTTTGTGTTTGATGGTGTTGGAATACGATTTAGGCATGGTGAAAATAAGATGTTTGGTACTTAATGATGGTCCCGAGATTGGGAATGAGTGCCAAAATATGACAATTTATAAATTATTTATTTTCTTTCTTCTCCTTTTCCTGAACCTTTCCCAAACAAAATCCGATTTCAATTCACAAACCAAAGGACTCGAAGGGTGTTTGTTTGATGATGTTGAATAATTAGGAATGACATGCAAGTAAAAGTCGTTGTTTGTTATTTAAGTGTAATGTTAGAAACTTACTTTGACACCTTGTATAAAAGAGATAGAGAACTCGTGAGGCTTAGGTTCAAGAATACAATATCAATTTCCTTTAAAAATCATGTATATTATGTATAATTTTTTTGTCTTCTCTTGTTTCTCTTTATATGTGATAGGTACTCTCTCTTATTCTACTAGTTTCATTCTTATATAATAAATATTTCTAATCATAATCTATATCCTAAAATATAACCAAAGTAACACATTTATTACAATCATACATTTGTTTACTTTCTTATTTTTTTTACAATTCTAAATAATATTTGAGTTAATTGCATTTTTGGTCCCTGTGGTTTGGTCAAATTGCAGGTTTAGTTCTCAAAACTATGAAAGTGCAGCGATAATCCTCATTTTGAAGTTTGGATTACATTTTTAGTCTTTGGATAAAGTTAAATGACTAAAATACCCTTTTCTTCTTTAGAAAAAAACAAGAGTAATTTAGTCATTTCACACCAAAAAGGACAAAAAATGTAGCCAAAACTTCAAAATGAGCACTATCGCTGCACTTTCAAAGTTTTGGAGACCAAACCTTCAATTCGGCCATACCATAAGGACTAAAAATGCAATTAACTCATAATATTTTAAATCTATCTACAAAACAAACACACCAAAAAAGTTAATAACAAAAAGTTAATAAGCTAAGTAACCAATTGCCTTAAAAACCCGCCTTTATACTTTTAAATCCCATATTCACTAACCAAACGCATTTATTGGGATTAAAACCCTCCTCTTGCTCCCATTCCAAATAAAACCAAACATGCCCCTTTGTTTCATCAAAGATCGTATAGAAAGAGAACACATCACGTGCAAGTCACATTTTCAATCATCCAAACCCTACCTGAGCATCCTTTGCCTCTCCTCTGGTCCTTCTTCATCGGTAAAAATCAATATCAACATTCAATAATACTTATAATAGCTACTAGCTAGTGATAATTCAGCCTCCTGTTATCATTTCCCTTTTATGACAGAGCATTAGTTAGTGTCAATTTTATTAATATTGAATCATTGCAATAACAAGGTTATTATAACTTTCTTCATTTTTTTTAATCATGGTTTTCGGCATTTTGACCGACTAATACATGTCGTTTGAGCCTGCCGCGACACAGACTCAAACCAAGTGAAGCCCTCCATTTTTCGCGAAGTTGAAGCACAGTTTGTACTTGATTCTTCTTTTCATTGCATAAAGTATTTTTCAACCTCTACCTTGTACTGTTAACCTCACTAACAATGATTTCTCGTCATTGAAAACTTAGACAACTCGTTACATTTTTTTCCAAACCCCCCTTTTTTAGGCTCTTAAATGAACAAAAACTAAATTTCCAACACACCCAGAAACATAACTACACAAATGTTTACATGAAATGGAAAAAAGATTCATACTTTGATACAATTGACTCAATCCGCAACTCGTTAAAACTGAAACCCGTAATTGCCCTCAAGAACTGTATCGTTGCCTCACCACAAGGTTGCATACCAATCTCGGATGTTTCGAAAAAAGGTTTACGATTTGATATACCCTTTAAGGTTGCAAAGTTTCTTAGAATGTACCCGTCTTTTTTTAAGAGTTTACGGGACCCGAGTATAATTTGCCTTGGTTTAGGTTAACCCCAGAAGCCGTTAAGCTTAATGATGAAGAACAATGTGTTTATAGGGATTTTAAGGATGAGTTAGAAGAGAGGTTGGTGAAGTTTGCGCTTTTGAGTGTTGAGAATAGGTTGCCATTGAAGGTGATTAAAGGTATGTTGTGGTACTTGGGGTTGCCAGATGATTATTTGTGTAATGTGGAAGGGGGTTTCGGTGAGTGTTTTGAGGTTGTGGAAATGGGTGATGGGTTGAAGGGGTTAGCTGTTTCGAAAAGTGAAAAGATTTTGTCTGTGATTCAAAAGAATGCGTTGAGGAATGGAGTTTATAGTGGTGGAGAAATTGAGGCTATTTCGATTCCGTTGTTTCCGTCTAAAGGTTTGAGTTTAAGGACGAAGATTTTGGATTGGTTGGACGGATTTCAGAAACTTCCTTATGTATCACCATACGAGAAATGTCCGGATTTGTACCCAGATAGTGATGTGGCTGAAAAACGGGTTGTTGGTTTGCTTCACGAGTTGCTTAGTTTATTTGTTGAACATTCGGTTGAGAGGAAGAGAGTTTTGTGCTTACGGAAGTATTTGGGATTGCCACAAAAGGTTCATAAGGCGTTTGAGAGGCATCCACATGTGTTTTATTTATCTTTGAGGAATAATACGTGCACTGCGATATTAAAGGAAGCGTATTGTGATGAGACTGCTATAGAGGCCAAAGCTAATCACATAGCACATAATTGATTTTAATAATTATGGGGTCTTCCCCAATATAAGATCTATCTAAACATGTGAAAAGCTTAACAATTAATAAACAATTAATAACCCATGACTAACATGCATGTTTCGTCACGGATCAAAGCATAACAATTACCAATTAGGTCAAGGATACGCCCAAATAACACATAAACATGTAGGCAACCTAGGGTTTCTAATCCAATTAATAAAACCACAAACCCTAATTAGGGTTAATGGAATAAATCGACCCCCCCCCCCCCAAAATTAGGGTTAGGGTAAAAAAAACAAAACCCTAGATCCAAAACATGTATCTAACACAATCAAAATTCGTTTTTTATGTGTTTTATGTAATCAATTACATGTTATAGCAAGCTCGTGATACCACTGTTAGAATATGAGAATCATGACAATCATAAAATAGGTAAACACATATGCGGAAGCGTAGGAACATCTATAACACATAAGAGATTAACATAAATTAAATAGGAACGTACCGTGGTGATTCTAGCCCGAACAAGAATCAAAAGCAATTGTCTTTAACAATATGAAGAACCCTAATTAGGGTTTATATGGATCAATGATTAACCCCTTACCATTTTGTTAATCGATCCCTTGATAATTACTAAAGTAAGTAATTTCCTCGTTCTTGTACACACAAACTACCAACGAATAAAGGTTTGATGCAAGTAAACAAAACACTTATATTTTTGCTTATGGAAAATTGATCCAAACCCTATGGATGGGAGTGAGTCGATCGGCCAAGAAAGAAACCACAAGGAGAAAAGATTTAGGGTTAGTGTGTGTGCACAAAAGATGTGAAACCCTAATCCTTGGCCTTGTATATATACTAGAGTAAACTTGGAGGACAAGACAAGCATGGGTTGGGCTTCCCCTCACCATGATCGACCGGCCTAGGCACCCACAAGGGTGTTCTAGATCCTTCTTGACTCCCAAGTTATATTCTAGTCCTTATCTTTCGTTACTAATGATTGTTAGTCCATACGGTTAATAACTAACGACCATTTAGTCCATTAAGTGTTTATAAATATATATATACGATACGTTTAACATATATATATTTATTATTCATTATTCTTGTTTGTAAAGTGTGCAATCCCGAGGTCTCGGGTTCGATACTAGACATTTACATATTAATATATATCCATATATTTAACAGCTCCCACTTGGATATCTATTAATAGTAAAATGACATTGGTTAGCGTCTTGCAACACTCCAATGCCCCTAGTTCAATCCGAGCTAGGTTTTCTGGAAAAAACCTTTAATGATTCATCATTATAATTATCCTTTTGTTTCTAATACCATATTAATAAAGATGTGAGATTCTTTATTAAATTTCTGTTTCTCGTCTCTTTATGATTTAACAAAATTACCAAAATATCTGAACGTATTCCAGATAGACTTTGGGCGTGGCCACGCAAACATTTTGTCAACCCTACGAGGGGCCCAGCAGTATTAAACTTCTGAACAAATCAGAAGGAACAAATTCTCTCTTGACTACAAGAATAACCCATGAACTTTGCAACACTTCTGAAAACAACCCTTATGACTCCCTGTTACGGTGAGCGGTAGATCGCTTCACAAAAATGCACTACATCCATGACACTTATCTGGTATCTCAAGTTTGAGGATAACTTTAAATATGATTCTCACATTAAATATTAAATCATATTATTGGGATAATTCCAATATTCAATTCATCGAATATCATGTGAAATTGGTATGTCAACGCATCAATATACTTTCAAGTATATTCTTAACCAATACTCAGATTTGTCTTAGTTTAATGATATTCCCATATCATTAATCGACAATGGACAATTTAGAATAACATAAGTTATTCACGGATTTAAACATGCAAATATAGGACACACTTTATTATTAATGAAAACAAACGTACTAAGTACTTTAATTCATTATAAATAATAATTGCTTAATGTCCTTTATCCAAACACCAAAATAGATCAATGCATGATAATTCTAGTTAATGAATCTTGTCTCAAGTAATAACTTGAAGACAATTATACTTCAAGTAATCATACTTGTTGACATGGCATAATTTCATCTAACTTTGATCTATCTGAATTTTGAGAATACTTCTTTCAAGAATTCAATAATTAAAATTCTTGTATGTGTATATCCAACTATCTTGATATAGCTACATAATTCTTCATAAATAATGTGATATCCTCAATCACCAACTTATGACAATCAAACTTTCAAACCTTTTAAAGTTTCAAGTATTCTAATTCTTTAATGTATAATGCAACTATGCTCTTAGTAAGCACAACTAGTTCTCATGGCCATTAACAAGGATAAAATCCTACCATGACTAGTTATTGAGTGTCATCTCAATTAAACCAGCATCATTGTATATAATCACAATATGCTCTTTAAAATTTTCGTAAACTTAATATCCATTGTGTAATGTTTAGGAGCTATTCCAATTTGAGGATCATTATTCTAATTTCAAACATTTTCCATTAGAATATCTATTACACAAGTTATATAATAACTTTTAATTGGATATCAAATATTGTCAAATCATTTAAGCACTTAAGCATGATACAACAATAATATAATGTACATGAAAATCCTTCAGTCAAACTTAGATTTTATTCATGTTTGATCTTTACAAATATGTATATCCATTTAGTCATCCTAAATAATATATCATATTCTATTTAGAATTCATTTACCGCACTTGTTTATAAACTTTTGTTTCAAGGTTGTATGTTATATTTCCTAAATCTTTCAAGTAACATTTCATTCCAAATTAAGTCTAACATTTTACTTATATGGAATGTTACTCTTATATGTTATACAACATATATGATTTAGTAAATCAAACATAACACTCCCACTAGCTTTCAGGAATACTTAGAAATTACCTTATTTTAATTATAAACCTAAACATAGATTTAATAATTTATCATAAGAATAATCTCCTAGATGCATGCATTTATCCATTCATGGATTATTGCATTTTGTACACTTCCAAAGATTTTCTTGAATTCATAAACTCCTTTTTGATTACTTATCGTCCTCGCTCAAGTAATTATTCAAGAAAGAGTTTTTGATATTCCATTGTCAAATTTCACATTCATGTAAATATGACTATTACCATCTTTATATCTTTAATGTACTTAAGAAAGAGTATTCAATCATAGTTAATTGCTTAAGTATGATTAATAATCTTGTCATAAGATATTTATTAAGATATGTGTACAATTTTGTCCATATGATTATTTCACAAAGATTTAAACCACTAGGGTTACATTATCTTTGAATAAATTCATCATCATTCTCTAACTATTAAGAATTAAGATAAACCAAATTTTTTTTAAATTTGAATATCTTTATGAACTGCATCTTTAACATTCATAATATGAGTAATTCACCCAATTCATTATTTTGGTAATACTACATCATATAATCATCAGCATATTAATTAAATATCTGAGATATCCGAGTGGATCTATGAATGATAATTCCATCATCTTGAGGTTTATCATTTACATGTTAAGCCTCATCATGATTATAACTAGTGTGGTTTTAGAAGATTATGTATCTTGTAATTCTATCTTTTCAAGATAAAATACTCCCACTTGCCTTTAGTAATACAGAGACTGTTATTAGAGCAACAATCCAGCATTCTCTTTTAGGACATTACAAATACACATTGATAGTTCCTGATATTCTTTTGTTAACAACCTTCTTATAAGTAGTTTAACAAATTCAGAACTTCAATTTAAGACTTAATGTGATTCATCACATTTCATAATTCAATAGTGTCTTATTAATCTTCTAGGAGTCTAATTGAGTATATTCAAGCTATACTCAATTTCTAACCTTGATAACTTTTAGAAGAAAAGAAATCATAGTTATCTTCAATCAAACAATCTAACAAGAGTTTGATTCCCTAACTGAACATACTATCCATATGTAGTACTTCAATTAGAATTAATATTGTAAGAAGATCTAACAATATATATAAGATAACCATATTCCTGTTGGCATACCTATTTACCAACTAAGTCAACTTAATGGTATAATAGTATTTCCAAACCAATTGCATGCTTTATAACACAAGTACTTTTGACCAAGTCACTTCATGTTTATGTCTCATAAAACATAAACTTGCTATAATCCCACTATATGTTATTAATCATTGATCAACTCAATGACTTCTTGTATATGTCTTAATTAAAAGACCATAACAAGCTAACGTCTTACTTAATTATAAGTCTTGTAATACTTAGAAGACTTCATGTTTATAACTATACAATAAAGTATAAACATGTATAATTAAAGTAATCATGAACACCATCATTTGGTTTCAATAAGATTTTCAAGTTAACACACTACTTTATTTATTTATGTCATTCTAAGAATACATAATTATTGAAGTAGTTTTATATTACTTCATGCATTTATGTCATTCCAATAATACATAAATATTAAAGCTGAAGTAGTATTGTTATTTGACACAATTGTTCTAATAGATGTCTAATTTAGAAACTGTAAATTATCCATGTTGGTCTCACGCATACATGGAAATTCACCTTGTTGTTAATATTTAGCATGCGTCTCACGTTTACTAAATTTCAACACCAAGTGTTTCTAAGATTAGATGTATTAATCTAATTAGAATTATAATCTCTTACTTTGCAGTTAAGAGAATTCTTTAAATCATATTCTTATGTGTTGTACTTTGCACACTATGAAGATTTCTCTCACTTGTGCATGGTACAACACCATGTATCATATAAACAACACGCACGCGTTTGTTAATTTGAACAATATGATTTGTGTCATTAACATAACTTAGTAGATATAGAATTTACTCAATCAATCAAGGAAACGTACATTACTATTCTTGAAAATATTAGTGTCTATATTTGGAAAGGCATTACCTTGAGATATTCAAAAGATAATCTAAGTTACAATCAAGACAATAAGTCTTGTAACTCCCACTGAATTAGAGAACATTATAATAATCCCTTATTCAGCCATAAGAACACAATACTCCCACTGAATTTGACAACATTGTAAATGTTTCATTAATCAGTGAAAGGAAATAGTGTACTTGTTTACTTTCCTACATCTTTTAAGAAAAACCCATTCAAACAATTATATAGGTTATAAAAGGATGTAATCTACTACATAAATGTGATTCATCACATTCCAAACTATTAACTTGAAAAAACTGGGCATGCAATTTCTTCCTTTATAGATTTACCATTCCAACAATTGTATGTAGTATCTTTAAATGGTCAAATCAAAACAACAAGATAAAATAATCTAATTCGTCTTTTACCATTATGCAGTAATCAGTCTAGCTTCTAATTTAATAACTCATAAGGTGCATATACTCTTACTATTAAAGTTTGCTATGAGTTATGTATTTAGAGTTTAGACAATTCTAATCATCCTGTTGTACCTTTCTCATTCATGAAAAGGAATAGGATTTAAGTCTCACACTTCTCCTAATGGAAAGAAGACTATATTTATTCTTTTTGTAAATATTGACTCTAACCAAAAACCCAAACGGGTGTAGATCAATTAAAAGAATAACTTACGTTTACGGTTTTGAGTTGCATTAATACATTTAAAGAATTTACAAAATTCAATTTCAGTATTTTCGATAATTTATATTTCCAAGAAAATATAATACCCAAGGATATATTCATATAACCAACATATTTTCTTGAAAATCTAGGATCCAACTTTACATAGATTCCACCACATCAGTTGATCTGCTAGTGGTGAAAGTATAAAAGATGGTAATCTGTCGAACAATAATTGGCAAACACTTTTCCAATTCCTAGATCATTATGGGATTTACATCAAATTGATTCATCAATTTGTCATGTAAGCATGTTTCATCCCATCTCATGCCTTAAGCTCTAGGTCTCACGCATCAACTTAATTAAGTCGTCTAACTTAGAAACTGCAAATTCTCCATGTGTGGTCTCACGCACACTCGGAAATTTACCTTGTCATTAAAATTTAGCCTGCGTCTCACGTTTAATAAATAATAACTTCAAGTGTTTCTTATAGTTAGATGGCATGTAACTTAAATTTTTAAGGGTATTAATTTTGATATGTCAATCAAAATATGTACAAAGATGCATGCACTCATCTTTATAACATAAGTTTTCATAAAAACTTTTTATATCCAATTCATGAAATTAATACACAAAGTTTTACTTGAGGTTTATGCCAAAACCCTAAGATGACTTTCTACAATCATGATTTTAAAAGTAATTCGTTTAAGACATATTCAAGATTGTGATAACCAAGGCAGACTCTAAGGCTCTTTTCTAAGCCTTCAAATCACGGTTATGAATATCGTCTTAAAGGACTTAATTTTAAAAGCATATTTGTACAAAACATCAATCAAGCAAAAGTTTATGGATTCAATCTCAAAATCATGTAATAAAGTATGAATTTTGCTAGTCTCGCCTGGGAGCTGATTACCGTGCTAATCGGACCACTAGCGGCACTTAAGACCTTGCAAGATTCTTATTTTATCACTTAGGGTTTCACCATTATTAGTCCGTATTATTTTCTTTATGGAAAAATTACCCTTTTATTGCTTACAAACGTGTCCAACAGTCAAACAATAAAACAAGTAATAAAGACAAATAAAACAACTAATAACATAACGATTATAAAGGTGAAACAATTAGCCACATGCAATCTTTTTAGAAAAGATCCTAACAAAATCAATTCTAGGTTTTTATATATGCATATAATTAACTAGGGCCTTCACCTCTTAATGAAAGTGAGCCACATACATTGACAAGTCAATTGCGTAGGCCAAAGCTAATCACATACCACATAGCACATAATTGATTTTAATAATTATGGGGTCTTCCCCAATATAAGATCTATCTAAACATGTGAAAAGCTTAACAATTAATAAACAATTAATAACCCATGACTAACATGCATGTTTCGTCACGGATCAAAGCATAACAATTACCAATTAGGTCAAGGATACGCCCAAATAACACATAAACATGTAGGCAACCTAGGGTTTCTAATCCAATTAATAAAACCACAAACCCTAATTAGGGTTAATGGAATAAATCGACCCCCCCCCCCCAAAATTAGGGTTAGGGTAAAAAAAACAAAACCCTAGATCCAAAACATGTATCTAACACAATCAAAATTCGTTTTTTTATGTGTTTTATGTAATCAATTACATGTTATAGCAAGCTCGTGATACCACTGTTAGAATATGAGAATCATGACAATCATAAAATAGGTAAACACATATGCGGAAGCGTAGGAACATCTATAACACATAAGAGATTAACATAAATTAAATAGGAACGTACCGTGGTGATTCTAGCCCGAACAAGAATCAAAAGCAATTGTCTTTAACAATATGAAGAACCCTAATTAGGGTTTATATGGATCAATGATTAACCCCTTACCCTTTTGTTAATCGATCCCTTGATAATTACTAAAGTAAGTAATTTCCTCGTTCTTGTACACACAAACTACCAACGAATAAAGGTTTGATGCAAGTAAACAAAACACTTATATTTTTGCTTATGGAAAATTGATCCAAACCCTATGGATGGGAGTGAGTCGATCGGCCAAGAAAGAAACCACAAGGAGAAAAGATTTAGGGTTAGTGTGTGTGCACAAAAGATGTGAAACCCTAATCCTTGGCCTTGTATATATACTAGAGTAAACTTGGAGGACAAGACAAGCATGGGTTGGGCTTCCCCTCACCATGATCGACCGGCCTAGGCACCCACAAGGGTGTTCTAGATCCTTCTTGACTCCCAAGTTATATTCTAGTCCTTATCTTTCGTTACTAATGATTGTTAGTCCATACGGTTAATAACTAACGACCATTTAGTCCATTAAGTGTTTATAAATATATATATACGATACGTTTAACATATATATATATATTTATTATTCATTATTCTTGTTTGTAAAGTGTGCAATCCCGAGGTCTCGGGTTCGATACTAGACATTTACATATTAATATATATCCATATATTTAACAGTATCATCTAATAACCCTAACTCTTCATTAAAACCCTAAACCGATTACTTACTCTCACACCGGAGGATAATCGTTGGAGACAATCCCACGATAAGCCTAACGGTGTTGTTTGCTTTCTTAGTGCGCAGGTCTTAAGCATTAAGATCCAATTGGTACGAGTATTTCCAAAGGTAGAACTGCCCACAGGGACTACCCAAGCCACTACGACAACCACTAGCATGGAAGATCTACAACGCACTCTTTTCACCACCCCCACCAAACGGTGTCCTAATATGGAAACAGACATCCTCGCGCTAGAAGGAGTCGCGCCTGAACTAGCACCAAGTGATTTTGTGTCTCAAAACTACGAAACCTTTGTCGCCCTTATGCAAAAGGAAGCGAAAAGGAGGTCAAGTCAGAGCCTGCAAGCCCGGCTCAACTTCGGCCTGAGTATGAAGCATCCCCACCGCGTCACCGAAAAGAGAGGCGCGAGAAGGATAGCCGCCAACTCCCAGTGTTCACTAGGGTCGGAAAGAAAGTTGTGGATGATGAAGTAGCTGACTTGCAATACCTGGAGGAACATGAAGACGATGGAAGGCGTACCAATGTCCATGCTAGGCTTGGTAGTCGAAGGGTTCAGGATAGACTAGGGCGACAACGCTCACCAAGTGAAAGCCCTCCAAGGTTTAGCAGTCGAAGAGTTCATGATAGACTTGGGCGACAGTGCTCCCCAAGCGAAAGTCCTTCAAGCTCGGATTCCGAGGAAAGTCGGCCCAAGCGCCACAAAAGGGTAAGCTCATCCTCAAATGACTCCTCAGACAACGAGGACAAAGAAACAGGACACTGCAAGTCCAAGAGAAGATATCGCGATGAGGAGGACGAAGATATGTCCCGTCCCTGGCGCCGCCAAAAGATTGACGCATTCACTCGGGGCATAAGCGATTTTTCAGAAGATAAGAGAAGTGCCCGCTAATGTTAAAACTTATTATGGGACGGGTGATCCTGATGACCACCTATAAATTTTCGAATCAGCCGCTACCATCGAAAATTGGCCACAACCCATGTGGCGCCACATGTTTAACTCCACATTAGTGGGGAATGCGCGAACCTAGTTTAGTAAACTACCACGTACAAGCATCGATGGGTTTGAAGAGTTGCGAAAGGCGTTTCGCTTGAACTTTACTCAAAGGAAGAAGTACGCCAAGAACCCTGTCGAACTTGCTAGGGTAAAACAACGCCAAGGGGAATCCACAAGCGCTTATGTGGAGCACTATAAGGACGAATGCATACACATCAAGGCATGCCCCAAAATACTAAAGATCTTAGGGTTTATGAATGGAATCAATAACCCATAACTTATTAGAAGGTTAAATGATAAGGTTCCCCAAACCTTTGATGAACTTATGAAGCGCACGATGTCCTTTATCCAAGGGGAAGCAGCCGCTGCGGATAGCAAGAAAGGCTACTCAAACTACAGGTCGCAAGAACAGCCCAGGAGACAATCCAATGACCAGAGTAGCAACCGTAACAAAAGCTACCGTAGCCAGGGGGAGGACGAGATAATGACAAGTACACCCCTAATAAAGACTCTAAGGGAGATATTTATGACAGAAGGCGCGAACTTCCCGAAACCTCCACCAATGCGCACCCCAGAGGATCGGCACGTAGGGAACGGGTACTGTGAATATCATGGACAGAAGGGCCATAACACCAATAAGTGTGTCCAATTGCGCCAACTAATTGATAAATTAGTGAAAGAAATTGGATCATTTAGTTAAGAGCATCAAGGATGGAAAAGACAAACAGAAGGTCGGGAGCAAGAAAGAAGTACCTAAAGACAAGGCTGACACCATCTATATGATACAATCATGGAAGCGAAAGACTAGGCAAAAGGTCAGCCAAAAGTTTTCTTATGGGAGTGAAATCTCTTTCCCCACTATTGCTGCGGACAACGCAGTAGCGGAACCGCTCACCATCGAGATAAATACGGGGGGTCACGATATCCACCGCATGTATGTTAATGGAGGGGCATCCGCGGACATAATGTATGAACACTGTTTCAAAAGGTTGCAACCTGAGATACGAAGTCAGTTAAGCCCGACTAGACGTCGTTGACTGGCTTTACAGGAGAAAAGATATGGCCCATGGGGCAAATACGATTACTCGCGGTCGTTGGTGATAAGCAACACTCCACTGCGGCCTAGATGAATTTTATGGTGATCAAATCTCCTTCGCCATACAATGGCATTATTGGAAGACCAGGAATATCAGCCATGCGGGTGGTACCATCCACAGCACATGGGATGCTCAAATTCCTAGTAGAAGGAGGCATTGTCACCCTCTACAATACCACTGTACCACCTAGAGAGTGTAACACAGTTACATGTAAGACGACACACACTCCAGAACAGTACGCAGCTAAAGTATCAAACCTGAAGGTCTCAATTCATCCTGATTACTCAGAGCAAGAAGTATCAATTGGGGGATCGCTGTATGACAAAGGCAGAGCGGCCGTGTGCGCACTCTTGCAAAGGAATCTAGATATTTTCGCATGGGAACCAAAGCACATGACTGGCGTGCCACGAACGATTACAGAACACAAATTGAAAATCCGTCAAGGATACTCCCCAGTACGGCAGAAAAAGCGCGGCCAGGCTCCAGAGCGCGCAAAAGCCATTCTAGAGGAAGTACACAAGCTTGTGGACGCAGGCCTCATGCGAGAAGTCTATTACCATGACTGGCTCTCCAATCCAGTGATGGTGAAAAAGAGTGATGGTAGCTGGAGGATGTGCGTTGATTTCACTGATCTCAACAAAGCATGTCCACAAGACTGCTACCCGCTACCAGAGATAGACTGGAAGATAGAATCTTTGTGCGGATACCCCTTTAAATGATTCCTAGATGCATACAAAGGGTACCACCAAATCCAAATGGCTAAAGAAGACGAGGAAAAAATTGCCTTCCACACAAGCCAGGGTGTCTATTGTTACACAAAAATACCTTTTGGCTAAAAAAATGCAGGTGCCACCTACCAGCGATTGGTAGATAATGCATTTGAAAAGCAAGTGGGCCGCAACCTGGATGTCTATGTTGATGACCTTGTCATAAAAAGCCATACCGAAGACGAGTTGGTACGCGACATTGAAGAAACATTCAAAATACTGGGAAAGATCAACATGAAGTTAAATCCTAAGAAATGCGCTTTTGGTGCTACAGAGGGCATGTTCCTTGGATACTTGATAGAGCCTGAGGGCATTAAGCCATGCCAAGAAAAACAAAGGCTGTCATCCAACTCCCTTCACTAAGCACGTTGAAAGAGGTCCAGTCCCTAAATGGAAAATTAGCCGGGTTGAATAGATTTCTGTCTAAATCAGCAGATAAGTCACTCCCCCTCTTTAAAACACTCACGAAGTGTACAAAAAAGGGAGACTTTCATTGGACTGCGGAAGCGGAAGAAGCCTTTACACAGCTTAAGCAACATATAGCAGCGCTTCCCACACTAGTCGCACCCTGACCAGGGGAAGAATTAATTATGTACTTATCTGCAACTCATGGAGCAGTCAGCGCAGTGCTACTGACAGATAGGAACTCCGTACAAACACCGGTATATTTTGTAAGCAAAGCACTCAAGAAGACAGAGATTAACTATACCGCAATGGAAAAGTCGGTCCTGGCATTAGTATTCGCAGCCAAAAGTCTGCGCAAATACTTTCAAGCACACCTAATAGTAGTGATCACAGACCAACCTATCAAGCAAGTTATCTCCAAACCCGACACATCGGGAAAAATGGAGCGTGTTTCTAAGCGAGCATAACATCTCTTATAGACCACGCACTGCGGTTAAGGGGCAGATACTAGCAGACTTCATAATTGAGAAACCAGACACTGATGCTCCACCTTTAAGAGGCGAGGTAGAACTACAAGAACCATGGATCCTATTCATGGACGGATCTTCGTGCGTGGACGGGTCAAGCGCGGCCTTATCCTCACCAGTCCAGAAGGAATGAAATTCACTTACGCACTGCCTTTTGAATTCACAGCCACGAACAATGAGGCATAGTATGAAGCCCTAATTACTGGATTACGCATTGCAACTCGAATGGGTGTATGCAACCTAGAAGAAAATGTTGACTCCCGATAAGTAGCCAATCATGTGTTGGGCGAATATGTGGCTAAAGAGGATAACATGGTCCAATACCTCGACAAGACCAAGTCCCTAATCCAGAGTTTTGACAGGTTCACCATTAAACAAGTTCCTAGAGGGGAAAACAGAAAAGCGCTAAGCAAGATCGCATCTACAAGCTTTATGCACCTGTCAAAACAAGTATTGGTGGAGACCCTGAAAAACAAATCCATCTCGGAGATGGAGATATCTACGGTGATAGAATAGCAGGATCCTACATGGATGGCCCCTATCTTCAAATTCATAAGCAAGGGTATATTACCTTATGAGCAGAAGGACGCTCGACAGATACGGCGCACAGCGAAGAGGTTTGAACTTCGAGATGGTATCCTATATCGACATTCATTTCTCCAACCATGGCTTCGGTGCGTTGGACCTCTTCAGGCAGATTACGTACTCCGAAAGATCCACGCCGGTTCATGCAGTATGCACTCAGGACCACGGTCCGTTGTAGCATGAGCCTTGCGATCAGGATACTATTGGCCTACTATGCATCGCGATGCGCGGGATATGATAAAGAAATGTAGCGACTGCCAAGTTCATAGACCCATCCCGCGCCAACCACAACAAGAGCTAACGCCTATCACTTCTCCATGGCCATTCTACAAGTGGGGCATCGATATCACGGGCCCCTTCCCTGTTACAGCAGGGGGACTGAAATTCCTTATTGTGGCTATAGACTACTTCACTAAGTGGATTGAGGCAAAAGCAGTGGCAACAATCACAGGCAACCAGGTAAAACAATTTGTTTGGGAAAATATTGTATGCCGCTTTGGACTACCTGGGGAAATCATTTCGGACAATGGAAAACAATTCTGTGATAACCTGTTCAAAGACTGGTGCGCGCAACTAAATATCACACAACACTTCGCGTCAGTTAAACACCCACAAACCAATGGTTTGGTTGAGCGCGCGAATCGTAGTCTGGACGAAGGAATTAAGGCGCGCCTCGACAAACACAAAGGAAGATGGGTGGATGAATTGGTGCACGTCTTGTGGGCGCTAGGGATGGCAAAAAAATCCGTACCCGATGGAGACCCGATCCCCAAACCCGATTTGACTGGGGAATCCCCGAGTTGATCGGGGATGGGGATGGGTATGGGGAATTCCCTGAAATATTAATCCGGGGATGGGGATAACATAAATCCCCGACCCCGGCCCCGGCCCCGACCCCGATCTTTCTAGTGTATAATTATTTAAAATTTAAATATTTTATCCGTACTCAATTAACTTGTATATGTACATGTACAAATGTTATGAGTGTCGACATGTATGTTTATATGGATATGTGATATTTATAGTATCAAACACTTTTAGATTTAGAAGTAGAACTAACAATTACATATTACTTAATTATTCTGTCCGAATACACAGGTATAATACATATTGTTTTTATATTATCTTTGATGTTACAATGTTTACGATGTTTTAAAGTTGAATTAAAATTCTAATTAATATAAATATGTGCGATGTACGTTAGTTGGGGTACTTTATGAGTCAAAATTCTTTATATTTTCGATGAGTTGGCGGAATTTTTATGTTATTTCATAAGGGTGGAGAATCCCCGAATCCCCGCGGGGATCCCCAATCCCCATTGGGGATGGGGATGGGGATGTAAAGCAATCCCCCAATTGGGATGGGGACGGGGATGGGTATGGAGAGTGTAAAACGGGGATGGGGATGGTAAGTACAATTCCCTACATTCCCCGCCCTGTTGCCATCCCTAGACTGGGCGCACCACACCATAATCAAAGTTAGCACTGGAGATACCCCCTTTTCTCTTATCTATGGGACAGAAGCTGTCATACCAGCTGAAATTGGGATGCCAACTATCCGTACGGCGGAAGTTAATGTCACAACCAATGAAGACGAATGACGCATAGACTTGGATCTATTGGAAGAAAGGCGCGAACGTGCAGCTATATGTGAGGCAAGAGCTAAGTCGAAAATAAAGGGATACTATGATGCTAAAGTCAGAAGCACCTCATTCAGACCAGGCGACTTTGTATATCGCGCTAATGATGCAAGCCACATAGAAGACACAGGAAAACTTGGACCAAAGTGGGAAGGACCCTATGAGGTCATAGAAGCACTAGGAAAAGGTGCATACAAGCTGCGTGATATGGATGGTTGTGAGCTTCAACGCACATGGAATATTTGCAATCTCAAGCGATGCTATCTTTAGGAAAGGCTACGGCCCGTGCACAGACACCTCCGCACTTTAGTAAGTGCTCAATAAATGTCCGTGTATTTACATTTTGTTTTGTTTAGTCAAATGTTTTTTCTTTTTCCAAAAACTTACAAGAATTAATTAAATATCACGGTTTCTAGCTAACTCCGCGACACATTTTTCTTTATTGTTTACATTTTATTTATGTCTCAATATTGTTGATTTATCTTTTTGCCTACATGGCGTGCATGCATTTATTAAAACCCACGATGGTAAAAGGATGAGTAAACCTACTAAATAACTCGTTGAGTAAGAGGGTTGCAAACCCATCAACATTGGATTACACATCCTTGTTAAACACCTTACTCTCAAGATGTTGGTAAGTTAAATGCGCATCCCACGATGGATACGCAACAATGCACAATGTGCGCGTTTAACAAATTAGGAGTTAAGACTCTTGATTCCTTGATATGGTATTTGCAGTACGCTACATGTTAACCCATACACTTGTGAATTTTATATTCGCATATACATTAAGTTATGGACTTCATATACAATTATGTTATAAGTGATTATAGATTCTGTAATCTCTTTTAAGTACGTTTAGATAACAGTTTGATTCTTGGAGATAAAATGGATGTCTTTTACGTAAAGACAAAATAACTAAGTACAAACTTCATGCGTACAAATTACACCTTCAAAATAAACATTTTATTATAAACTACGAGTTTATACAAAACATAGACTTAACATGCACATGTGCAACAAAAATGTTAATCTATTACAAAACAAAACCAGAACAACCTACATACTATGAGAACGCTCAAGCTTTGAGCTGCCAAGCCGGTGCACATCACTCCCAGCTTCCTCAAGCCTCTTCAACAGATCACTATCCCTGGGTGACACCGTCGCCACACTAACAGGTACTCCATCAGACCTCGGAATATGTGCTGCACCTAGGCCACAGAGGATGGCTTTCCCCTTCACACCCTTCTTCCTAGCAAGTCTCATGGCATGGGCTTTTAAGGATTCCTTTAGAGGAATCTCCTTCTCAAGGGCAAACTGGTTGAGGATGTCACGCGGAAGTGCAAAGATAGGTACCTGCAGCTGCGACACATCAGGCTTTAGGAAGTAATCAAGTTGTGCCTCAGCGTCCTTTGCTGTGTGCCTCGCCAAGGTCAACCACTCCATGATAACACCTATGGGGTAATCTTGGTCGCGCTCCAGTTGAGCAATATGAGGAAGCTCTAACAGCTTCATCTTGTCCATAGCAGCGACAAGCTCAACATAGGTATCACCATTGTAACCTGGCACTTAAGCGATAGGCACCGTCAACATTTGGCTCTCGTGCATCCCCTCTACAGCCTCCGCCTTGCCTCGGGCCAAGGCGCATTGAACAACATTCCCGAATGCTTCTGTAACCTCTTGAGACTCAAGGGTGCTCAAAGCAGCAAGGCGCAGACCATGGCTGATAAGCTACCTGCGCTCAGCGATGGAGGACACCAGGTGTGGGTATAGCTCTTCATCATATTCAATACTGAGCTTGCGCAGCTTGCCCTCCTGCTTCTCCAGCGCATCCTCCACAGTCTTGCGAAACTCATCCAACTGAGAGAAGTGTTTGCTCTTGTTCTGCTCCATGTACTTCAACCCCCAAAGGCAAGTGGACTTGTACTGATCAAAATCAGAACGCTCTTGGCTCACTTGGGCAAATAGTGACATCTTCTCATCAGCGAGCTTCTTGGCGTACGCATTTGTTGACTCAACTGCAGCATGAGCACTAGCCAACTGCGCCTTCAGTAGCACCATTTCTTCATCTTTCTGCGCACTACTGCTCCCTTCACCAGCATACCTTGCCTTGAGTTGAGCAACTGATGTCGCCTGATGCGCAACAGCCAAACTTAACTCCTCTATCAACTGATCTGTAGGCGCATCCTCAAAGGCCTTCGAAGTCTCATCAAGATGAGGAAGGCTCGCCTTAGGTGGCGATCCCCCAGCATGCGCAGAATCACCCCCAGCAGCTTCAACACTGCACACAAAGGACAAATGTTCAAGGTTATTTTATATCAATGGAAGATATGCAATGCAAATAAAAAAAATAAAAAGAAGAAAAAAGAGGCAAAGGTTTCATTACTTACTTGGGGGGAGGTGTTTCGGTTGTATCTTAGGCAGCAGTGGAGGGCGACGCATCCTCCTCTGATGACACATCCATAGTAATAATATGGCGTCTTTGCTTGGATGTGCCCGCACCACCATCGCCAGAAGCTTTCTTGCGCTTCAATCCTTGGCTCGCCTCTTCCGGCTCGCTGTCTGCCTTCAGGATCCCCATACTCTCTGAGGAATCGGTGCACGATAACTCTGGGGATTTCACCCTCTGAGTTGGAACACTGCGCACCAGGGTCACCTCCAGAACTACTGGGGAGGCATTTGCTGGCTCCTCCTGTACATACTCCATGGTGTGCCCTGCTGTAGCCTCCAAAATTGGTGTCTCACCATCTCTCAAAGGGCGCACCCCCACGGTCACCTGTGTGGGCTTCGCTAGCTTCGCTAGCTTCGCTAGCTTCGCTAGCTTCGCTAGCTTCGCTACGCTGAACAGATCCATCTCTGCGCATCAAACAACAAGCAAACAAAACAGAGTTACATAAATTACAATAAAAGAGAGCGCTTACACTACAGATGCGAAGGAAAGGAAGGACAAGCACCCACCCTGGTTATTCTCCTCCAGAAAAGTTGGCACATCATCAGGACTTTGGAAGTAGTTGCGACTGATGCCCATATGCACCAAAAACTCTTATGGGTAGGAGTTTATGGGGATGCGGTTGGCATTTATCATCTCAGCATCATCTGCACTGTACGTCCCGGGGTTTGGGCGCTCATCCTTTAGTAACGTCCCTTGGGTATAGAACTCAAAAGTCCAAGGGAACACTATATCATCAACCCAGAAAAACCTTTCCCTCTAATTCCTAAGTGCGTCTAGCTTTTCCGTGTAACACTGAAGGCGCCCTGCACGCTTGGAAAAGGATACCCACCCGTTTGACCACGTTGTGTGATAAAACGCGCGGAAGAGACTGACGGTAGGGTTAATTGCCAGCAAACGATAGTTTACTTCAAAATTGGTTATTTTAGCTGCGCCTATGCAGTGCAGCTGGGATATATGAAGGCGATAATAATTAATGACATCGCACAAGAATAACGAAATGGGCATGCGCTGATTCGCAAATTCGAAAAAGCGCGTGTATACCCCCACTTTTCCCTCAGCAGCCATAGATGCAGTCGCCACCGGTACTACCGGGTGCAATGTGAGGGGGATATAGTAATCCGAGGTGAACTCACGAAGTTCATCCTCAGTTATATCGGAGGTAAAATCGGATAACTTGAGAACCATTCTTAAAATTTGATGGTTTCAGATGCGCACGCGCTATTACCTTAGTATACGATTGATTTCTTGACTAAGTTGGGAAAGCTTAACAATGGTGGAAATTGTATTTTTACTGTGATAATGACAGTGAAAAGGGAGATACCCTTTATATAGGGTTACATACTAACATGGATGCTTGACACGTGGATCCCACTAGTTCTAATCGTGTGGCTGGGAGATAAAAAGGTCAGGCACTTTTCACCCACCTCCTTACGATTTCTGAGGGATATTCGGGACTAATTTGGACTAGATACACCGTATATTTCTTTTTGGCGGGAAACACTTGAAGCTTCTGTGGAAAACTAGAAGGGGGGGTTGAATAGTTTTACGTCTTTTTCGTTTTATTTGTTTTGTAAAATGTAGCTTCTAAAGATTAGACGAAAACTTCAAAACTCTTTAATACAAAAATATAGATACTAGTTTATTTACGATTTTGTATAAACACTACTTATGTATAATGTACAATTTCAAAACTCTTTAATGCAAAAGTGTAGATACTAGTTTATTTACGATTTTGTATAAACACTACTTATGTATAATGTTGAGAAAGAATTTATAATTTCATATATCATATATATAAGCATATATATATGTATAAGTGTTTTAATGTAAGTTTATATACTTGATTTGTTTTTGTAAGATTAATGTTATGAATGAATTTTAGTTTGATCTTTATGTGAAATCAATATATGCACAACACAAGCAATAATGATTATGTATGAAATGCTAATGAGTAAGTAATCAAAAAGTGAGAGATGGAAAGATCAAACTGAGAGACAAATGATTTATAGTGGTTCGGCTACAAGGACACCTTCCTTGCCCTACTCCACTCCCCGAGTCACCTACTCGAGAGTTTTCTTTACTAGATCAAAAGCCTCCCTTATGGCGGAGAAAACCTTACACACCAAATTACACACCACAACTTTGTCACAACACAATCACAACTTCTACACAACTTCTTCACACCAATCTACGTCACACCAATTCTTCCTCACACCTTTCTACTTCACTCCTAGCTTCTTCACAACTTTCTACTTTGCTCCTAGCTTCTTCACAACTTACAACTTCTTAACTCTTTTTCTTCACGCCACTTATTTCTTCACACCTTCACTACTAAGTCCTAACCACTACTCCAAGATATATACTACTTCACAACTTCTAGGCTTCAATGTTCTTATCAACTTCAAGGCTTCAACAACTTTGTCTTCACAACTATCTCCACTACAAATATACTACCACTACTTATTTTTTCTATCACTAATATTATCCGCCTCTACTTCTTCCCTTCTAGTACCACTTCACACCTTCAATAAATCTAGATCCTATATCTAAATCTATCTAACCAATGTATACACTATATTCACCAAAGAATGAATGATATACAAGATGAAATGATCAAGCAACTTAGATAGCAAGATGATACTAAGTTGTAATACTCCTAGTCTTGATGATTAGAAGTATTCTTCTCTTTGCACTTGAATGAATGAGGCTTTGGATCACTTGGAAACAAAGGCTTATGAATTATATGATCAAAGGATTTTTAAGATTGAAATGGAGATTTGAATCAGAAAGTTTCTAGTGCAAAAAGGTGAAAAAATTCCAGATTTAAGGTGGTATTTATAGGCAACAGATTCTGACAGAGGAGCGTGGTCGGTCCCCTTAAATCAAGGCCGGCCCCCTTAAAATTAAGGGGACCACCCTTTATAATTAAGGGGGCCGCCCAGCTGTAACGGCCAGATTTTTTATTTTTTAGTGGGGAAAGTTTATTTGGTGAAAAACTAACTAATTTTGGTTAAAAATTTGAAATCATATATTTAGTATGATTAAAACATTTTTTCTTTATTACCAAACGTGTTTTTCAAAAATATATAATAAGTTTATATATTAAAATAAACTTTGTAATAATATCCCTTTGATCTTATAATGCATTAAACACTATATTTATTCATACCTTAAGTGATTAGATGGTGAAAGTGATTATTTACTACTAAATACTTGTTTACGTCATGATCTTTGGTTTGATGTGTTTTCGTTTTGTGATTATCAAAACATAGAGATATCGAAAGATATGAATAACCTTTTTAGTCATTTATTTATATCAACAATCTCCCCCTTTTTGATGATTACAAAACCTAAACTCATTAAATCCAAAAATTAATTTTTAGACAAGTATTTAGTGAGTTTATATTCACTTCTCCCCTTTTTGTAAAATCAAAAAGGTTTAAGCCAATAAGAAGGAAGCTCCCCCTTGATGTATGCTCCCCCTCGTTTGAGGGCACCAAGGGTTCGAGTATTGGAATTCTTGCAAGAAAAATATTAGAAGCACAAGCATGGCACAAGCAGACACATATATCATAATACCAACAAATAATAAGCATGAGAAAAGATAATTAGAAACACATATTAAGTCATTCATTAATAGAAAATGATTATGTCAACCCATAATCATTGTTACAAAGGCTATGGATATAGAATACTAAACTAAGTAGAGCATCCTAATGTGCCAACAAGGAGTGTCACCAAACTTTCTTGAATCCCAAAATGGTTGAGGAGTTTTATTTGAAAATGAGAAACATAAGCATATAAAATGCTTGGTGGTTTAGTGGAGATAAACTTTTGGTTGCATGAATGTTGGTGAGTTTGGAGATGTGGAGCTTGTAGGTGGTGAATTTGAAGTTGGGTTTGTTGATTGAGGGTTTTGATGTTGTTCAAGTGATGGTGTTTGTTGAGAACTAGTAAGAAGATACTCAATCCAAGTGAAGTGCTCATTCAATGCAATGGTTTGTTGTTGAAGAAAGATGCAACAAGGGCAATTGTTAACATGCTTCTCAATTTGGTTGATGTTGTGTGGTGATGATGGTAAGCTTGATTGGGGTGGATCCAAATTGCGTTGAGCAAGATGTAATGCTAAAAGAGCACTAAGCTCATGAGCCTCTTTTAGCTCCTCAACGAACTTCAAGTGTTTGGAGGAAGGTGATGATGGTGGAACATGATAGTTGTCTTGGGTAAAGGTTTGAACATGCAACATAGGAATGGCATGTGAAGTTGTAGGATGTGGTGGTGGTACTCTTGGTGGTGGAGACATGGTTGAGCTTGGGTAGTCACGAAAACATGAAATGGGTGGAAGAGGTTCTTCATGAGTGAGTGGTGTTTTTGTTGAATGAGCAACATGTGAAGTATTGATTGAGAGATTGGGATTGTTAATTTGGGATTGAGCATGCTCATCATAAGAAGAAGCATTAATGAGGGCATGAGTGGATGATAGGTTGTGAGATGAGTCATTATTGTGGGTTTGAGGTTTAGTTGTTGGTTGACTTGGAACAACATCACTTGAGTTATGACAAGAATCAAGTTTCCTCCTCCAAACGGGTTTGACGGAGATCCTTGCGGTTCTTGAAATCTTTGGTTTTTGGTTGTTGGGAGATGACATGTTTGGGTGTGATGGCATTAATGATGGGAAGAGGGTATTTATAGTGTATGAGAAATGTGGTTTAGGAAGGTAAATTTTGAGGGATAGTATGGGACAAAATATGTTTGTGAATTTTGGGAAGTATAGGGTGAAATGGGTCAAAAAGTGATAAAGAAAATAGTATCCCCGACCATCAGATGGCCGGTCCCCTTAATTAGGGGCCGGTCCCCTTAAAATTCAGGGGGTCGCCTTATATAATTAAGGGGGCTGCCCATCTGGTGATTCACAGAATGCCAGAAATGGGTTTTTGGCAGAAAATTTTCAAAAAGGTTGTGTTTTTGGATTTGGATTCAAGTAAGTTCAACTCTTTGAAGCAATATAGGGCATACTATTCATGAATGTAGAGAGTGATATAGAAATAAGTAAAGTAGACAATAAATTTCTAATAATCATGCTATCAACTAATTTATCAATTAAGATATGCAACTAAGGAAGCAATAAAGCAAATTAGTTAAATATGTAACTATATGAAGATGATAACATGTAGGCTAGTACAATCATATTGATGATTGCTTACAAGTAACAAGTAGGAAGATATGATTATATGGACTTCAAGACTTGTTACAAACAAGATCCATATGGGCAAATCATGATTCTCATGAAATGATTTGATTAAATTGTGAATGTCATTTCCATAAAAGTGTATGACACATGTGAGATAATCAAATATGTTTTAAGCAAAACGTTTTTAGTTTTATTCAACAATGTTTTGAAATAAATTCAAGTGTGTATTACAATAAAATAAATTGAGTTTTGTTTCATAACATGAGAGAAAAGAAAAATTTCAATCTTGATTTTGATTAAAATAAGGTTATGGTAGCTTATAGTTAAACATGTTGTTTGAAGAGAAAAAAAATAATATAGATATTTGAAAGATTTTTATTCAAAGAGAGAGGTTTTAAACATGATGTTTTGATATAGATAATCAAGAAATTGCAAGTAAATGATTTGAAATGAAAACTTATCATACTCAAGAGAATCAATTAAGCCCATTGTCATATATAATCATCTCTAATGACAACTAAAGATATGGAAGAAAGATGGTAGATATTTATGATCTAAATGCAATGAGATAGAGAGGGACAAAGTAAATTATCTATGGATACAAGATAGACATGTGTATATATATATATATATATATATATATATATATATATATATATATATATATATATATATATATATACAAAGAACATCATAATATTAAGTTACTAACAAGTCTTAATTATAATACATCTATTAATGCAACTAGTAAGATCATATAGCATAAATGGTAAGTATTCTACTATAGATCATAGAGGATCTTCAATATAAATGAAGACTAAGAAAATTGATAATAGACTAAACAACAAGAAGGTTAATTATCCTAATATCATATATGCATATATTAGTATTAATGATCTAAAAGCATGTCAACTTATAAATTAAATCATATTCATATACTAATTAAAGCATACTTTAATATATTGTAATATTGGCAAGTTTTTGAAAAGAAAACTTACCTCAGGTCCAGCTTTTCTTTAAGAGTGGGCATGAGAGAAGTGGAAGACATCTTAAAAGTTTGCCCAAAACATGTCGAAGTAGCAAAGTGACATTCCAACAGAATAGAAATCAAGGGAGCTTGATCCGAAATGCTTAATCGATCACACCAATCATCACAAGTCATGAAGACTAAGAATAATTGTGCTTTGGAGCCTTCGTCTTGAAAGAGTAACGGACACACCATAAAACCAATACTCCAAGAGTGAAGAACAAAATGCCGAGACAATAAATGACCGCAACAACGTCATAGGCAAATCATGTGCAGAATGTAAAACATAGTGATAGGAACCAATAGTCGTCAAAAGTAATAGAGCAAGGTGAGCAATCCAAAACATAATAGTCTATTCATTCGTTAATTACCTAAACATGATAAAGAGCTTGGTACTCAGATTCTCATGGGTCCGAGTTGGTTAGTTGAGAACATCCATTGCATTTAAATGCACATGATGAGGATGTCGTCGAGAAGTACAAGAATTCATCAATAGTTTGTTTTAATCAACAAACAATGACTTTCTTGACTAGAGTAATAAATAATGAGTGTAAATAATATTAGTTCTAAATTTCTTCACTAGGTTTAACAAATTTTATTTGTTTTGATACATTTGTTGAAGGATCATTTACGGTAAATCCTAAGCCGGTTTTATCATAAAATGGCTTTTGAATGTTAAGTAAATATTTTAAAGATCTAGAGCTATTTTCAAATTTTGCTAATATTTTTGCTTTTTCATTTCCATTTTAATTTCATGTTTATAGTCTTGACAATATTTACAATTAAGATCAATTTCAATATTGCTTTCAAGTCTAGACATTTTATCTTCTAAGATTATTTTCTTTTCAAAATTGTTTTCAATGAATATTGAAGATTTATTTTTAGGAATCATTTTTGAGTCAATGTTGCAAAAATGTTTGAAGTTGTTTACCAATTTTGAAAATTCTAATATAAATTGATCATAGCAAAAATGTTCGGTTTCGGATTGTACCTTATTAGTAGTTGTATAATCTTCACATGCTATATGTTGATCAATTTCATCATCCATGTCGCTTCATGTTTTATTTGTAGTTTTGTTTAGATCTAGAAGCATGTAGTCCTTGCCATCAATACTTGTATTCACATTTGTTTGAATATTCTCACAAGCCGTATTATCATCGTCTTCTTCATTATTGATACCTTCAATGATCACATTTGAATTAGTAGTACATCTGTTTATTTCAACTAAATATTTATCTATTAAATTTTTTAGATTAACTATTTCTTGTGCAATATCAAGTTTATCATCTTTGGTTTTACATTTATCTTGGTGAAACTTTAAAAGACATTTCCAAATACCATTTGCCGTTTTACAAAGAAATAATCTTTCTTATTCAACTCTTTGTAGAGTTTTGAAAATAAGTAATTTGGCTTTAGTATTTTTATCAATTTTGGTTTGAAGATTATTATATTGATTTTCAAAATCCATTTTGGTTGGTTTAAGATCACCAACTGAAATGATATGCCAAAGATCAAGATATATTAATTTCACATAATTTTCAAATTTATTTTTCCATTCAAGAAAATGATCATTTTCAAATAATGGGGGTTTTTGCGTAAATTCCCCTTCTAGATATTTTTCGAATTCCATAGATCGTTACAAGTTTTAAAATACAATATATTTTAAAAGTCTTGCTAGACCTAGTGCTCTGATACCAATTGTGGAAAACTAGAAGGGGGGGTTGAATAGTTTTACGTCTTTTTCGTTTTATTTGTTTTGTAAAATGTAGCTTCTAAAGATTAGACGAAAACTTCAAAACTCTTTAATACAAAAATATAGATACTAGTTTATTTACGATTTTGTATAAACACTACTTATGTATAATGTACAATTTCAAAATTCTTTAATGCAAAAGTGTAGATACTAGTTTATTTACGATTTTGTATAAACACTACTTATGTATAATGTTGAGAAAGAATTTATAATTTCATATATCATATATATAAGCATATATATATGTATAAGTGTTTTAATGTAAGTTTATATACTTGATTTGTTTTTGTAAGATTAATGTTATGAATGAATTTTAGTTTGATCTTTATGTGAAATCAATATATGCACAACACAAGCAATAATGATTATGTATGAAATGCTAATGAGTAAGTAATCAAAAAGTGAGAGATGGAAAGATCAAACCGAGAGACAAATGATTTATAGTGGTTCGGCTACAAGGACACCTTCCTTGCCCTACTCCACTCCCCGAGTCACCTACTCGAGAGTTTTCTTCACTAGATCAAAGCCTCCCTTATGGCGGAGAAAACCTTACACCCCAAATTACACACCACAACTTTGTCACAACACAATCACAACTTCTACACAACTTCTTCACACCAATCTACATCACACCAATTCTTCCTCACACCTTTCTACTTCACTCCTAGCTTCTTCACAACTTTCTACTTTGCTCCTAGCTTCTTCACAACTTACAACTTCCTAACTCTTTTTCTTCACGCCACTTATTTCTGCACACCTTCACTACTAAGTCCTAACCACTACTCCAAGATATATACTACTTCACAACTTCTAGGCTTCAATGTTCTTATCAACTTCAAGGCTTCAACAACTTTGTCTTCACAGCTATCTCCACTACAAATATACTACCACTACTTATTTTTTCTATCACTAATCTTATCCGCCTGTACTTCTTCCCTTCTAGTATCACTTCACACCTTCAATAAATCTAGATCCTATATCTAAATCTATCTAACCAATGTATACACTATATTCACCAAAGAATGAATGATATACAAGATGAAATGATCAAGCAACTTAGATAGCAAGATGATACTAAGTTGTAATACTCCTAGTCTTGATGATTAGAAGTATTCTTCTCTTTGCACTTGAATGAATGAGGCTTTGGATCACTTGGAAACAAAGGCTTATGAATTATATGATCAAAGGATTTTTAAGATTGAAATGGAGATTTGAATCAGAAAGTTTCTAGTGCAAAAAGATGAGAAAAATTCCAGATTTAAGGTGGTATTTATAGGCAACAGATTCTGACAGAGGAGCGTGGCCGGTCGCCTTAAATCAAGGCCGGCCCCCTTAAAATTAAGGGGACCGCCCTTTATAATTAAGGGGGCCGCCCAGCTGTAACGGCCAGATTTTTTGTTTTTTAGTGGGGAAAGTTTATTTGGTGAAAAACTAACTAATTTTGGTTAAAAATTTGAAATCATATATTTAGTATGATTAAAATATTTTTCTTTATTACCAAAAGTGTTTTTCAAAAATATATAATAAGTTTATATATTAAAATAAACTTTGTAATAATATCCCTTTGATCTTATAATGCATTAAACACTATGTTTATTCATACCTTAAGTGATTAGATGGTGAAAGTGATTATTTACTACTAAATACTTGTTTACGTCATGATCTTTGGTTTGATGTGTTTTCGTTTTGTGATTATCAAAACATAGAGATATCGAAAGATATGAAGAACGTTTTTAGTCATTTATTTATATCAACAGCTTCCCCGCCACGCATTCTGGATAATTTTCAGCTACAGTTGTTAGTCTAGCATCCGCGGTTGCACCTTGCGCATACTAGATTGGGGGGACATGATGACGTATAGTCCGTACTCGGGTCACGAACCCGACCAATGGACACTACTAATATCTAAGTCCATCATGCATGGGCTATTATGATCAAGATTTGGGCTTACAAAGGCCCAAATTCGTAATTTTTATTTAAGGTCTTGATATGTGATCTCTTATCTATGGGATAAGGATCATGGGACCGCATTAATAGGGATACGCCGAAGAGTAAGGAACACGAATCCAACAAGGATTCCGTGTGTATATAAAGGGCATCTCGGCCCTCATTAAGGTATCATCTAATAACCCTAACTCTTCATTAAAACCCTAAACCGATTACTTACTTTCACGCCGGAGGATAATCGTGGGAGACAATCCCACGATAAGCCTAACGGTGTTGTTTGCTTTCTTAGTGCGCAGGTCTCAAGCATTAAGATCCAATTGGTACGAGAATAGGAGTCTAAACAAGGAAAGCCCAACTTTTGTATCAACAAGTTCTTAATGCTGATATTGGTTACTCTGAAAATAATCATACATTCGTTTTACTTGCATAGCTTAAAACAATCTTTGGACCTTTGGTGGATCGAATACCTCAAATTAAATCTGCAACAACCACTTGTTGTTGGCTCTATGATAATGATATTTGATATGGAATAGTAATTTCGAGAAGTGGTTCTTTCTCAAAGTAGGAATTCTTATTGTGACCGTTGGCCAACGATCATTTTTTCTTTATATCATTACTAATTACAGTATCTTTTTAATGTGGCATATGTTTGAAATATGACCGTTTGTTAACAGTCGAATTCTCTTTGTTTATTTATGAGTATTTACATTTGAAATTCAACCGTTAGGTGAAAGTCGAGATATGTAACATATAAATATACATCATTAGCTTATTGTAGTATACACATATTACTTTCCTATAATCATTATTATTGAAGCTTTCAATCACCCTTCTTTGTTTTTCTTTCTACCTGGCTTCGCGTATCTTTCATCCTGAAGAAACTTTTCAAATCCATGTGTTAGGTGTTTATGTCCTTGCCTTTTTGTGTTTATATAGGTTAGGATGGCGCTATTGATTGTAATTCTTGAGGATCACAATCCTAAACTTGTTTATAGAAGTGAAGCGAAGAATGTTGCTGAAATCATATGCCCCTGGCTCAGAAAGTCTCTAAAGAAGATGTGCAAAGGTAACCTTCCAAGCTCTACATAATTTACTCATTCAGACATCAAGCCATTAGCACTGTTATTAATGATATTATTCTTGTGTTCTAAACTCTACAGGTCTAATAAAAAGCACAAAGGATCACATTCGACCCCGTATATGTGGCGGGCATGTGTTTCTCTATAGCAACTACAACTACAATAGAGATTGTTCAAGGCGTCATTCATGCTCATTTAGTTTTCTGTATGAGACACGCTATACTCAAAAAAATAATAATAAATAATAAATAAATAAATAAACAAAAAATAAAAAAAATAACGTGGCTACATATCATATGTTAACTAAGAAGAACAGAGAGCAAAAGAGAGTATGAAACAGGGCAAAATTAAGGTGGCTACATATCATTTAGTTTTCTGTATGAAACACCAATGATATACAGCCACACCAATGACAGGAAAATCTTACCAAGCCGAATGTGGTCTGGTACGTCTAGGTTTCGTTCCCAAGAAATCTGCTTGGTGTTGTTTAATCAGGTGGCTTGTCGGTGTTGCTATGGATAAAATGTTAAGTCTTCAAAATGATTGACATAGTGTACAGCTCAGAGGTGGAACAAAGTTGCAGAAGATGATAGGCAGTTTGAGGAAGAAAATGGAGAAGGGAAAAGGCTAGATAACCAAACAACAAAGATCAGTGACATCAGAAACATCTATATATATTTTATGCAAGGAAGCTACAATATTGTTTATTTTGGACTAAATATGTTTATATTCACATGTGAGTGGTTTGTACAATATGATTATTAACCTATTTACAATCTCCGGTTAATTGGTGGAATGTACATGTTTGTTTTATTTGGAGTGTTTGTATAAATTGAAGAAATGTAATCCCACTTTTTATTTGGAATATTTGTATAAATTTATAGAGATGACAACTTTCACTCATTTATAAGTGAATGACATGGGTTGTATTTTTGTAAATCATCACATTCGAAAACGGCTTTTAATCCCATATCAAATCCAAATCCTCTTCCAAACCAATAGCAATCCAAACGCAGCATTAATCTTGTAAGGAGTGCATGATTTGAATCTTTTTGCTGAAAGAGAAAAGTTCCATACGGAACAAGATTTGTTTAATGAACAAAAAACTCAATCTCCACCATTCATTCTTTTGAAATTTAATGGTGTAGATCAATCCTTATTTTAATTAATAAAACAAATGGGGGTATTTTTGTATTTTTCTCGGTCCACCTAACGCTACACGATTTCTAGTTTCTCATACTCACACTTACTTACACTCTCAAACATATTTATACACTCTTTCACTAGTTTACTTTACACACACTCTCATTCTCACCAAAAAAACATACAAACCACAATAAACCGATCCTCCGTATCACTATCGAACTGACGTTGATCCACCGTTGATGTATCTTTCTGCCATCGATCCGCCGTCGATGTGTCTTTCCCCGTCATCTGCCGTCAGCCGTCCGCCGTTAGTCTGTCGTCCTCCGTCAGTCTGTCGTCCTCCGTCAGTCTGCCGTCCGCCGTTGATGTGGTGGAGGAGCGAGGAAGGAAGCTGGTAATCGGTGTCTGGGGGTGTTTGAGACTGTGGTGATTGTGTGGTTGTCGACATTGTGGTGGTGTTTGGATCTGGAAATGTGATGATTTGACATTGTGTTAGAGGTGTTTGTTGTATTTTTTGAAGGAGCGATCAAGATTTAGGAGATGGAGTTTGGTTTTTGGAAGATAGTGATTAGTGTGAGTGTGACTTTTGAAAATAGTAGGTTTTTGGAAGATGTTATAAGAAACATTTTGTACGATTGCTTTCTCAGGAACATGTTTGTTTTTATACCAAAAGCATCAATTTGAGCTACAGTATATATTATCCATCTAAAATAATGTTATTTATTCTATTTTATAAATAACTAGCATGTTTGTTTTTATACTAAAAGCATCAATTTGAGCTACGGTATATATTATCCATATAAAATAATTTTTTGAAACGTGTTGTTGCATCTAGTCTAGTGATTCTTTTGACGTATCTTTTGGGATTTATACAGAATCTCTTGTGATTCATAATGAATCTCATGGGATGCAACAAAGAATCCCATGGGTTTCATCCAGAATCCCATGGGATGCACCAATGAATCCCATGGGATTCATACTGAATCCTTTGTGATTTATCGTCTTTTTTTGTGAAATCAAGAGGAAGCAGCTAGAAAATATCTTTGTGTAATAGAAGTAAACTGATCATGTGAGTATGCATAGAAACAGAGAGATTTTTTATCAAAATTTATTGGAGAATGGGAAAGTCTAACATAAAACATTTTTTATTTTTCATTACTGTATTTACATTGATTTAAATGCTTTTTAGTTGTGTTTCTACCTTTTGTTATGTTATTTTTAAATGATACTTTTTGTTATGTTAGTAACAAAATTTTAGCTATGATGGATTCACTAGTTAGTTTAGAAACCAAACCGAACCCCGTGGGATTTTTTTACGAATCCTGTAGGATTTTTTTACGAATCACGTGGGATTTTTTTATAAATCCCGTGGATTTTTTTACGAAATCCTGTAGGATTTTTCTGGACGGAAATTTTTTTAAAAAAATCGTCTTTTTACGAATCCCGTGGTATTTTTCTGGACGGAAATTTTGAAAAAAAAAAATCGTCTTTTTACGAATCCCGTGGGATTTTTCTGGACGGAAATTTTGAAAAAAAAATCGTCTTATTACAAATCCCATGGGATTCATACAGAATCCCATTGGATTAACAATAAATCCCATGGGATGCACCAAAGACTCCCATGGAATTAATACTGAATCCTTTGTGATTTATCGTCTTTTTACAAATCCCGTAGGATTTTTCTGGACAGAAATTTTGAAAAAAAACATTCGTCTTTTTATGAATCCTATGGAATTTTTCTAGACAGAAATTTTGAAAAAGAAAATCATCTTTTTACGAATCCCGTGGGATTTCTTTACGAATCCTGTGGAAATTTTGAAAAAAAAATCATCTTTTTACGAATCCCATGTACATAAAGTAATTAAATCTATGAACATGTTCTTTAAAAAGTTTAAATAGACATAATCCCATGGGCTTCATAATGAACATGTTCTTTAAAAAGTTTAAAAAGGTTACCCGAGAAAATGAATTAATACATAATCCCATGGGATTCACAATAAATCCCTTGTGATTTCATACAGAATCGCATGGGATTCACAATGAATCCCATGGGATGCACCAAAGAATCCCATGGGATTCATACAGAATCCCATGGGATTCACAATGAATCCCATGGGATGCACCAAAGAATCCCATGGGATTCATACTGAATCCTTTGTGATTTATCGTCTTTTTACGAATCCCGTGGGATTTTTCTGGATTGAAATTTTTGAAAAAAGAAATTCGTCTTTTTACGAATCCCATTGGATTTTTCTGGACGAAAATTTTGAAAAAAAAAATCATCTTTTTATGAATCCTGTGGGATTTCTTTACGAATCCCGTGGGATTTTTTTGGACGAAAATTTTGAAAAAAAAAATCGTCTTTTTACGAATCCCATGGGATGCACCAAAGAATCCCATGGGATTCATACTGAATACTTTGTGATTTATCATCTTTTTACGAATCCCATGGGATTTCTTTATGAATCCCGTGGGATTTTTCTGGACGGAAATTTTGAAAAAAAAATCGTCTTTTTACGAATCCCGTGGGATTTTTCTGGACGGAAATTTTGAAAAAAAAATCGTCTTTTTACGAATCCCATGGGATTTTTACGAATCCAATGGGATTTTTACGAATCCCGTGAGATTTTTCTGGACGGAAATTTTGAAAAAAAAAATCGTCTTTTTACGAATCCCATGAGATTTTTTACGAATCCCGTGAGATTTTTCTGGACGGAAATTTTGAAAAAAAAAATCGTCTTTTTACGAATCCCATGGGATTTTTACAAATCCCGTGGGATTTTTATAGACGGAAATTTTGAAAAAAAAAATCGTCTTTTTACGAATCCCATGGGATTTTTTACGAATCCCGTGGGATTTTTCTGGACGAAATTTTGAAAAAAAAGTTCGTCGAAAGTATATAACAATGCATATATATATAGATAGATAATTTTTTTCTCGTCGCGATGGTGTATTTTTCATAGCTTAAAGATTTACCGTTTGCAAGATATGTTATTTTTTAAAAAAAGGTGAAAAGTGGGTTTTTATATTAAATGAGCTAAAATATCAATTTTGCCCTCCCTTTGTTATTTTTTGATTTGATATTAGCCATTAGATGAAAGGTGGATGGATGGTTGAGATTGACTTATTTGTTTTTTAAGTGATACTTGTTTTGCATATATCTCCACCTCTTTGCTGAAATGTGTACAATTTTTTTTTTTGAAAAAATAGTACATTACCTCGCTTCTCTCTTTTTCTTTTTACCAACTCAACTCAACTAAAACAGCAAAAGCTATCATCGAATCCACAAATTGATTTTAGTTTCTTTTTAATTCAGCTATATAATCAAGCTACTATCATTTCCATCTTCTTTTTAGCCTAATTACCAGTATCTATGTGTTTTTCCTTAATTCTTATTGCTACTTGCTTGCTTAATTTCATATCATTAGAGTTGACCTTTTAGGCTTTACCACTGCATATGGAGCTGTTTGGTTATTTTAGACCTCACTTTTTGTTGCTTTTGTGGGTGGTTTTTGACTGTTTATGCTTCCGTTATAGAAACCATTTGGTTAAAGTTGTAAACGCTCGATCTTGTTCTTTGTATATAGTCTTGTCATTAGGTCATTTGTTAAATTGGAAGTCGCATAACCAAAGTGTAGTATATTAGGAGTGATATTAAACATAGTTTAGGGCTTTAATACAAGGGGTTCCCATTCAACGAAACTCTGTAAGGCCTTTTATAACATGAATTACTGCTTCTTATTCTTCTTATCCCCGGCAAAAAATTCTTTACTAGTTCAAGTCATGGGATTGGAGCATCCTGGTCATTGTATTTGGACGAGACTAGAGGACAACATGATTAGTTTATTTGTGATTTGGTGTCTATAGGAAATACCTAACACCAATAAACCAAAAAGTAAAATATCTGGCAGATTGTGCATATTCTTTATAAGTTTTGAGTCACTCAAATTTATTCATAAAACTTGACAGAACATTTTGACTTTTTGATGTAATTTAGGTCTTAGGACCCACAAATTGTCATTGCAATCACTTTTGGTTTATGATTTTACATTACCACAGAGACAACTTGGGTTTTATTGCAAAGTAAGAGTGTAAGAGGCTTTGTCAAGTCTTTATGTAATAGATGCAGAAAGGAGATATTTTTAAGCCCAATACATGTAGAATTCAGATATACTTCGGAATTATAAACTCTTAAAGATATAGTGAACAGTTCGAGTTGTCACCACGTAAGATGAAGGCAAAGATGGATCATATGGTTTATTGATGTTCCGTTTTTTGTTTTGCAGCGTTATGTCTCTTTTCTATGTAACTTATCTTTTTGGTTTATTGGTGTTTGGTATTTGCTTGAATCATGAAGCAGACTCACACAAAAGCCTTGGGGTCCATCTGTTTCGGTTAGTTGTGGATCTCTAATATGCAATTAAAGCAGAACTTAATTAGAATGAGTTTGACAAAGGTATGCTTATGCATGTTACCTCTTAAATAGTTCTTACTAGAATGTAAATGGGTTCACAATATAGGTGCTGGTATGCGTGGGTGAGGTAATGAATGGAAACGGGTTTGGGTTGAAATAGATTACCCTTATTATGGTTCGTGGTGATTGCTGACCACCATAATATTGGTCAAACTGATCTTGATTCTTAAAAAGATTTGAAATCCAATCTTGGCCATAAAAACTCTCATCGTGACATTTTAAGTACTTCTATTAGCTTGTTAAGTGTTTTTTTTGGGTAAAGGGAGTAATCCTGCACCCTGATAAATATATTAACCAAAAACGTTTAAGTACAATGGATATAGATAAAATCATATATCTCAGCCCGTTACATAGGCAAAGAGCTTACATAATAATATACTTCCTATTTTCTAAACAAGAAAACAAACCATTACTCAAAGGATAACATAGGACATAACGAAATAAAATTACTTCTTAAGACCTTGAAGCTTAGTACCAAACATGGCATTAAAAGCATCCAAATTCCCTGGAAGATCATAAACATGGTTCGCATAGTCATCGTAGTTATATTCGTCATACTGATCCGCAAACTCTTGGCCACCACCGAATAGATTAGAAAACTCGTCAAATGGGTTAGCAACCACCTCATCATCAGAATCAAAAACCACGATCTCTCCTACTTTAGAAAAAGGGTTAACTCTCTTAGTAGAAGAGGCGGGCGGAGTAAAAGAATCACTAGTTTTAGGAGCCACAACCGACTTCTTCTCTTTCAAATCACTCACATGAGGTTCTTGTGATGCAATACCTGTCTTAGTATACACAACCTCATTAACCTCCACTGTACGACCAGAATCGATATTAATTTCTAATAGAATTTGATATTAATATCTACTAGGGGTGAGAGGAACCACACCAAAACCACAAACCCAAAAAAAACCGCAAAACCCACACCGCAAAAACCAAAACCGCAACAAAAACCGCGGTACGGTTCCTAAAAATAAAAAAACCGCATTTTGCGGTGTGGTTTCGGTTTATACCGAAAACCGCACCACAATAACCGCACCGCACCGCAAATCATATTCAAATATATATATTTTCTTTTCTAAATAAACCAACTAAATTTCTTAATTTTTGTATGATAAAATGTTTTGGTTTATACTTTCATAAACGCATTTAATAGGTTAATTATGTTTCAACTCATCATGTAACCACAATAACCGCACCGCACCGCAAATCATCGAAGTTTTTAAAATTATTCACCTCATTTGACTTTTAGTATTGTATAGATTTATAATTTCATACGAATACACAACATTTTGTAGATATATTTCAACTCATCATGTAACCAATGTTCTGAAAGGCTCAAGGCGCACTAAGGCGCAAAGGAGGTCAAAGAGCCTCGAGCCGAGGCACAAACCAAGGCGCGAGATTCATAAATATGAGGCGCACTATACATTTAGGTTTTTTTTATAACATGTGTGACAACTTATGCAGCTTAAATAACACAAAAATTTCAATATTCAATTCATAATGCCACTTACATCTAACAAAGGTTGCATTTAAACCCAAAATATTAAGCAAGCAGCATATCTGAATCCATGAACTACCCTAAATTAACCCTGTTTGGTAGAGAGAATTTCAGAGAATAGAAATGAAGTAGAGAATAGAAATCAGTAGAGAATTTTGTTCAATTCTAATGTTTGGTAACAACAGAGACTTAACCCGAGAAATGAAAAAAAAATTATTTATTGATTTAAAAAAAATTATTTTTTCTAAATAACAATTCTAAAAAAATATATTTAAAAAAATATTTTTTTAAATTATATTTTTTTTTAAATTATTTTTTTAAAATTTATTTTTTATAAAAATTATTTAAAAAAATTTATTTTTTCTAAACAACAATTCTAAAAAATATATATTTAAAAAATTTTAAAGTACATTTTTTTTAAATTTATTTTTTTAACATTTTTTAAATAAATTTATTTTTTATAAAAATTGTTTAAAAAAATTAATTTATAAAAAAATTATTTTTTTAAATCATTTTTTATAAAAAAGTATTTTTTTAAAAAATATTAAAAAAAAAAACTTATTTTGAAAAAAATTTATTTAAAAAAAACTTAATATTATAAAAAAATTATTTTTTAAAGCTCAATTCTCTCCATTTCCACAACAATAGGGGTGGAAATCAAAGTTAATAAAATACAAAGAGGTGAACTCCCTGAGAATTCAAAATTCTCCACCCATTTAATTTCCCAACCTACCAAACATGGGAAATCAGCCAATTTCTATTTCTTTGCCTCTATTTCTCTGTACCAAACAGCCCCTAAATTCCTGAATATACATTAAAATATGAGTTTTTGACTTATAAAATTTAACAAATTACCATGTATCAAACTATCAACTATCAACAACTAAAAATCTATAGTTTTTTGGTAACACTTAACACTAAAGAAACAATATTTGTATCTGTTAATAAGCTACTATTCTTAGACATTAGATTAAAAAAAAAAAAAAAAAAAAAAAAAAAAAAAAAAAAAAAAAAATCGTTGTTGATTATGTGTTTTAGTTATTTTCTAAAATATTAGGGTTATTTGATACTTTATAACTTAAAAGGTCAAATGTATATAATATGTAATCTCAAAATGTATCTTACTATTAAGAAAAAAAGGCCAAAACCCCGTTACATCTTCTAGGCGCACAAATCCGCAAGGCGCTAAAGCGTAAAAATCCCCAAGGCACTGCGATTTTTACGGGATTCATGCATGTCATGAGCCTCGATCTAAAAAAATCCCAAAGGCTAGAGCCTCGTGCGATTTATGGAGTAGGCGCGCCTTAGGCGCGATTTTTAAAACATTGCATGTAACCTTATAATATATTTACTCTATAATAAATATATACGAAATATATGATCTAAGACAAAAACAACTTAAAAAACCGCAAAACCAATCCGCAAAACTGCAAAAACCACAAACCCGCAAAACCACAAAACCGCACGGTTGCGGATTCTCAATTTTTAAAAGCCGTAATTGCGGATGCGGTTCGGTTTTTACCAAAACCCGCACCATGCTCACCCCTACTGTCAAATATTAAGCAGTCCATCATTGAATTTAGTTTATTTTGTATCATTTAAAAACTATACGGTCTTTAGACTACAGAGATGTTAAATTTCTCAATTGTGGTGATTAAGGTTATCAATTGATATTTAGAATGTTGTATAAACTGCATACATCAAGGAGTCATTGGTTTCTGTTGGAGCAGGCATATCCTTAGTAGATTATGTGGTAATTTCAGCTTATGCATGGGTGTGTTAGGGCTATATTTATATATTTATCTGGTGAAATGGGTAAAAAAACTATAAAATCCTTTGTCAAAATAAATTTATGATTGACATACCGAGTAATAAATTGCGTGAAATCATTTTTGACACACTTGCTGTTTCTAATAAAGTTCAATTTCTTTGGCAGAAAGTTAGTGACTGCGTATGAAAAGTTACCCCCATTTTTGCGAGCTCTACTACCGATCACTTTTTATATGTCCTGCTTCTGATTAAGTTGTTTTTCTTTTATTTTATTTTATGCTTCTTAAGACATTTTAAAATGAAAATGACCTCCTATCAAGCAATCATTGGGTGTTTATGTAGATTAAATAGAATAATTGAGGGTGATGTTTTCATGAGGGATATGGCTTAATTTGGCATTCAAACTGATACGACAATTTGCAGATTTTTTATTGTTAGCCATTGTAAAGAGAAGAATCTTGATCAAGCGGAGTCATTATTGAGGTTCTTTGCAGAAGAATTCTAGTTACGTGACAATGAAAGCTATAATGAGGTTTTCAAAGCGGTTTGTGAGGAAGGTGATATTGGTAAGCGATGGAATATCCGAACAGGATGCAGAAAGTTGGATTCATTCCAAATAGTTCGAGTTTTAAATCTTCATTTAATGGGTTATCGAAAACAATAGCTTACATAAAAGTGTTTAATGTAAACCATGGTATATTCTATACAGCTTTAAAGAAATGCCTTTTCCATTTTTCTCACTTCAAAATCACTGACATTATCTGAAATCATTTGCAGAGTCCGTGGTTCCTCTTTCTGAAATAGAGTGTCACTTTTCCCTTTTTCTTCCTTCAAAATCACTGACATTATTAGAAATCTTGCAGGGTCCGTGGTTCCTCTTTCTGCAATAGAGTGTCACTCGGAAAGCTCCTTTGTAACAGTATGAGATCATTTGACAAAAGGGATTTTTGTTGCATGTGTTGACCGAGTGATGGACTGATAGTTCTATTATGCAAGAGTAAGTGGCAGAGTCAATCTCAGATTTGTGCTCTTCTTGCCATCTTGCTCTTGAAGTGGTAAGTCTTTTTCATCTATTCATTGACACCAATTGCTTTGGTTTTGCCTTGATATGTCCTCTTGAGCATCATGTTGCTCCAAATGGGCCCTTGGGATGTTGTTGGTTGGTAATGTGTTTGACACAGAAAGTCAAATCCTTTTGAGCGCTAAAAGATTAATGCACTACACCTCACTCATTTGTACACTAAAATTGTACACAAACTGTTCGATCAGTTGTATGTAAGTAACAAAATGGCAACTTTATGCAGTTGTTGTACAACTTTATGCAGTTATATGTACCCAAAACTTTATGCTTTACAATTGCGTTAAACTCAAATAGATAAAACCAAACGGCACCACTTGACACCCGCAGCAAAGCTTGGACGCCACATTATATCCCTCATTAGTCTATATCTGATGCAAACAACCTACTAAAATACTGCAGTTTTTATACTTCATTTTAGATTATCATTATAATAATCTCTTATATAATAAATGTGAAATCAAATCTTTCAAGAGGTTTTAGTTGCACCAAGAGGAGAGGTCAATTTGGCCACTTAAGAAAAATAGAGCCATCACATTAGATAATGGAAAGTTAAAATTAAAACAAATTGGTCAAACGCATCTAAATTTCATTTAGTGCAAAAAATATAGTATATAAAAATACATGTGTCGTTTTTGTAAAGAATAAAATAAAAAGCAAAGGAGATAATTAATAAAACTTTACTTGTTGAATTTTAAAATATTATATGAACCTAAGTAAGTTATTAGTTTCGATGTTCTTTAATAACTTTATAAATTTAATAAATAACCCATAAACTTTAAATCCCCTTGGAAATTATGAGATTTTTATTTTTTTTACAACAATAATATATGTTGTTGGTATTTATAAATTTCAAAATGAAAGCACCAGTTACAGTGATATGCAAATGAATACATGAGATTGTACATATACGAATGACTCATTTTATTCATATTTTAAGCAAGGATATTCGAAAATACTTTTTTTTTCTTTTTCTTTTTTTTTTACTCTCCACGTTTAATAACGACTCATGTTATTCCTCTACATAAGTTTAACAGGCTGATTCATGGGTTTAAAAGTTAAATACCGACATAATTATTATTAGAAGGAATATTGTGATCAAAATGAAAGCACGGCCCCACGGGTTATTATGAAATGAAAATAAATACACAAGATTCCACATATAGCAACGACGCATGTAATTTCTTTATACAGTTTAGCCAACGATATTCGGAAAAACAATTTCTCATGGGTCATTAGGTGCTATTAAACTTAAACAACATAAACCTCAACACCATGCCCATTAAACAAAGTCAAATCTTTCGTCCAACACAAATCTATACAATATATTAAATGATATTAATACATAATGAAAATTTTATGTAAGAATTCGCGCGTGCACAGTTTTGGTTATCTTTATTGTTTCTTTAGGGCGGAACAATATTTTCAAATAGGTCTGTTTGACGCGTAAACTTATCAGAGCTTAGCATAGCATGAGCTTATATTTTTTAGAAAAATAAGCTACCATTCAAAATAAATCTCGTTTGGCTGACATAGCTTGAAAGAGCATGTAAAAAAAATAAGATACTAAATGAAATGCTAGTTGAAGGAGCATGTAGAAAAAAAGCTTCAGCGACATGCTTCAGACATGCTCCAGCAACCCGCTCTAGCTCCTACTAGTGCCAAAAATACCTGCTCAAGAATTTGCAGGTCAAAATGTGTGACATTGGGTTGGGTCAACCACTCAAACCATTTGATATGTCATTTTAATGTATACATAGTATCATACAAAATTGAGTCTTAAGATAATAATCATATACGGAGTACTTGCTTAGAATTAAATGATTTAGGAAATGTAAGCGTTTCATTAGATACCTGTTATAATTATATACTTGTTTAGAATTAAGTGATTTAGGAAATATTTACTTGTCCTTTGTCATTTTAAAATATGCCATTCAACGTTTAATGCTTTTCACCCATTACATAACCCCCCTTTGTAATTATTAATAGTTATCAAAACTTCAGATTACATGATACGAGGCATGCAGAACTCGTGCTACGTACAAGCTTCTAATCTAATTGTTAATCGCGTATTCTTTCTGTGTTGTATGGAACGTTTTGACTTTCTTGTATAAAAATTTAAAAATGTTTGATTTTGTTATGGTTTTGTGGTGTTGTATTTTATAAATGGGCTTTTGGTTATTAAGTTGTGATGGCTTTGTTTCTTTTGGCCTATTACTTACTTGCATGATTAAAAAAAATGTTTTGTTTTTTTTGTTCTATTACTTAGCCCTATAATACTTGTCCATTAGATGGTTTTTGCTTGATAATATGAAGCACACGGGGTCTATCTAATCGGTTATAGTTTAATGTGCGTTAAATATTTTATTTATTAAGTTTGTAAGTTAAAATTTGTGTAATAATGTATATATAATAATGCCACATAAACTGAATAAAAATCGTTACAAACCTTTTTAGCTTCATCTCATTTTACTGTACAACTAATTTCATTGAAAATTAAAATTTAAGTATAACTAATATTAATAAATTTTATCAATAAACTCAATTCTAAATAGCTAGCCAAATGAATATTAATTAACACACTATTAATAATTCCTAAAACCTTTTGACTACACTATTATGTTTTAAATTTAATTTTTTAAATTTACAAATAGGTTCGAGCAAAAATTATGTACTTTTTTTTTTATATTCATTATTCAAGTTGCATGCTTACATAAACTAATCACGCTAAAAAGTATGATTTAACCATTTAAATGTTGCTTTACATAAATGCTTATGCACATTTTCTTAAATCAATTCACACATGTGAGCTACATCAATAGAAAACACACATAAATTACTTGTATATGAAACTGAGTTAACATAATACATACACATATATATATATATATATATATATATATATATATATATATATATATATATATATATATATATATATATATATATATATATATATTGCATTAGAACCTTTTCAACTTCATCTCAATCAATAGCCGACTTTTAATTCTATACTAATTACTAAATATCATGTGATCAATTCTGGCAAGCCTTGCACTTCCATCTCGATGTTGTATATACTTCACATTAAATGCACCGGTTTTGTATTTCGATAAAAGTTTAAACTTTTGCTTATGTTTAAAACTCAAATTTTTTATTTTGTAATTATAATTTACAAACAGCTTTAAGTCAAAATTATGTATTTTTTCCTTTCTATTCATTACTAAATGTGATATTTTTAATATGTCGTATTTTTCTATTATGACAAACTCATTTAATGGGCGTAAATATTGGTTTCTTACTAATGATTCTACATATAGAAAAAGAAAATACTTTGCGATGCACGGACCTTCTTCTTTTCAATAATAATTCAATTGCACACGATAAATTCATTCTAATATTTTTCAAAGAGCATTCGAAAGAAACTACTTATATAAACTAATCACGTTAAAAAGTATCATTTAACCATTTAAATGTTGCTTTACATACATGCTCGTGCACATTTTCTTAAATCAATTCGCACATGTGAGCTACATCAATAGAAAACGCACATAACTTACTTGTATATGAAAATGCATTAACATAATACATATATATATATATATATATATATATATATATATATATATATATATATATATATATATATATATATATATATATATATATATATATATATATATATGCTTATCTATAACAATCACCTAAATATGGAAGAAACAAAGAAAATAGTTGGTATTCCAATCTTTGGTTCCATTTATCTGAGCATGCATGATCTTGTGTGATTTTCATGGTACATGCGTATGATAACTAAATTAAAAAAAAAAAAAAGAAGATCAAGTTAATTACAAAGATCTAAAAGATGTGTGAATCATCTCCTTGTAAAAGAGAATTTACATACTACTACCAATAATCAAAGATCTAAAAGATGTCTGAATCATCTTCAAATGTACATACTAAATGTGATTTTGGCCGGTTTATATAGGCATGAATTAGGTTAAATCATTAATTATTTTTGCAACCTTTTGCAGCCCTTGCACTTCATCTAACCGACTTTTAATTCCATACTAAATGACATGTGATCAATTCGGGCAACCCTTGCACTTCATCTCCCTTCATGATTGTATAGTTATTATGAGGCTGCATTGAATTTCGAGCATTAGCTATCTTGTACTCTATGCAATCTTGATGCCTACATAATAAATTATAGGACTGAATCTTATAATATTATAGATGTTGTTTATAAAGATTATGAAGAACTTAACACTAGACAATCTAAAAAGAAATTGGACGTGTTTCAATTGTTTTTTACTTGGCATGTTTATTCCGAAGTTATTTTGAAGTGTTACCTAATCTAAACATTTTGCCACCACTAGTTCCTATGATTATCAGTGATAATAATCATACAAATATTTTGAAATGCGTAACATTTAAAAAATGAATTGGTGGATCAAATGCCTCAAGATGAATCTGCAACATCATCTTGTCATTGGCTCTATGATTATAAATTTTGATGGTAAATTTCAAGAGTGGTTCTTTCTCATATTAGGAATTATACATGATCGTTGGTCAACGATCATACTTTCCTTTTATCATTTTTAATTTTTTTTCGATATGGCATATATTTGATATATGACCGTTTGTTAACGGTCAAATTCTGGGTATTTACATTTGAAATTTAACCGTTGGGTAACGGTCGAGTCATGTGACATATTTATATACATCATTAGTTTAATGGTGTATAACACATATTTCCTTCTGATATCATTATTATTGTTTTTCTCATTCGTAATTTTTGAATTGTCTTTTTACCTTGTTACACATATCTTTCATCATGAATACTTGTTCCAATCCATCTGTTAGTTTATTATGGTCCTATCTTCTTTGTGTTAGTAGGTTAGAATAGCATTATTGATTTTAGATCTTGAGGATCAAAATCTACACTTGATTGTAGAAGTGACACAAAGAAAGTTGTTAAAATGAAATGCCAATGGCTCATAATGTCTCTGAAGAAGATGTCCGGCAACCTTCCAGGTTCTACATAACTTGATCTTTTTCTGATCTTCTAAGCTTGCCCTTCAACAGATTCACGATTACTTAAACTCTTATTGATGACGTATTGTCCACACTCGGGTCACGAACCCGATTAATGGACATTACTAAATCCCAAGCCCATCACGCGTGGGCTATCATAATAATGATTTGGGCTACCATGCTAATGGTTTGGACTCACGTAAGCCCAAAACCCAAATATATTATTTATGGTCATGATAATGATCTTCTATTTATGGGATAAAGATCAACAGACCGGATAAGTGTGATACGCCGAAGAGTAAGGAGCACGAAACCTACAAGGATTTTGTGCCTATATAAAGAATATCACGGCTCTCATTGACGTATGATCAAAAACCCTAACTCTTCAATATAACCCTAAAACTGATTACTTACTCTCACGCCGGAGGATAATCGTGGGAGACAATCCCACGATAAGCCTAATGGTGTTGTTTGCTCTCTTAGTGTGCAGGTCTCAAGCATTAAGATCTAATTGATACGAGAACAGGAACCCAAACAAGGAACTCCCAACTTTTGTATCAACAAGTGGCGCCATCCGTGGGACCCTACACTAAGAACTAAGAACTAGAATGACGAAGCATAGAAACTCAAGCCAGCGGACTCCGCAGTTGGAAAAAACACATGGTGACCCACAGAGGAGGAAACATCAAGGGGATTCGACCTCTAAGCTGGCCTCTGGAACAACCAGTGCGCCCAGTCACCAAGAATCAGGCCCAAGTTTGATCCTCCCAACGGTAGAATTGTCCACAGGGACTACCCAGGCTACTACGGCGGCCCCTAGCGTGGAAGATCTACAACGTAATCTCTTCACCACTCCCCACCAAACGACACCCATCGTGGACACCACTGAGCCACCATGCGCGCCTAATCGAGACAGGGGACCTAACGTGGAAATAAACATCCTTGCGCTAGAAGAAAGCGCGCCTGAATTAGCGCTAAGTAATTTCGTGTCTCAAAACTATGAAACCTTAGCTGCCCTTATGCAAGAGGAAGCAAAAAGAAGGTCAAGTCAGAGCCTGCAAGCCCGGCTCGACTTTGGTCCTGAGTACAAAACATCTCCACCGCGCTATCGGAAAGAGAGACGCGAAAAGGATAGCCGCCGACTTCCAGTGTTCGCCAGGGTTGAAAAGAAAGCTGTGGATGATGAAACAGTTGACTTGCAGTACTCGGAGGAGCATGAAGACGATGGAAGGCGTACCAATGTCCACGCTAGACTCGGTAGCCGCAGGATTTAGGATAGACTTGGACGGCAGCGCTCGCCAAGCGAGAGCCCTTGAAGGTCTAGTAGCAGAAGAGTTCATGATAGGCTTGGGAGACAACACTCCCCAGGTGAAAGCCCTTCAAGCTCGGATTCCGAGGAAAAATGGCGCAAGTGCCGCAAAAGGGTCAACTCCCCCTCAAGTGATTCCTCGGACAACGAGGACAAAGAAACAGGACATTGGAAGTCCAGGAGAAGGCATCATAATGAGGAGGACGAAGATATATCCCTTCCTTGGCGCCGCCAAAAGGTCGACGCATTCACGCGGCGCATCTTATTCAGAAGATAAGAGAAGGCGCATGCCCGCCAATGTTAAAACATATGATGGGATGGGTGACCTTGATGACCACCTAAAAATTTTTGAATCAGCCGCTACTATCGAAAATTGGCCACAACCTGTGTGGTGCCACATGTTTAACTCCACATTGGTGGAGAATGCGTGAACCTGGTTTAGTAAGCTGCCACGAAGAAGCATAAATGGGTTTGAAGAATTGTGAAAGGCATTCCGTTTGAACTTTACTCAAAGAAAGAAGTGTGCCAAGAACCCTGTCGAACTTGCCAGAGTAAAACAGCGCCAAGGGGAATCCACAAGCGCTTATGTGGAGCGCTATAAGGATGAATGCATACACGTCAAGGCATGCCCCGAAGTACTAAAAATCTCAAGGTTCATGAATGGGATCAATAACCCAGAACTTATCAGAAGATTAAACGATAAGGTTCCCCAAACCTTTGATGAACTGATGAAGCGCACCAGGTCCTTTATCCAAGGGGAAGCAGCCACTACAGATAGCAAAAAAGTTTACTCAAATTATAGGTCACAAGAACAGCCCAGGAGACAATCCAATGACCAGAGTAGCAACCCCAGCAAAAACTACCGTAGTTAGGGATGCGGATGAGATAACGACAAATACACTCCACTTACGAAGACTCTAAGGGAGATATTTGCGATAGAAGGTGCAAACTTCCCGAAACCTCCACCAATGCGCACCCCAGAGGGTCGGCGTGTAGGAAGTGGGTACTGTGAATACCATGGACAAAAGGGCCACACCACCAACGAGTGTATCCAATTGCGCCAACTAATTGACAAATTAGTGAAAGAAGGAAAATGGATCACGTCGTTAAGAACATCAAGGAGGGTAAAGACAAACAGAAGAATGGGGGCAAGAAAGAGACACCTAAAGATAAGGTTGACACCATCTACATGATACAATCATGGTAGCGAAAGACAAGGCAAAAAGGTCAGCCAAAAGTTTTCCTATGGGAACGAAATCTCTTTCCCCACTCTGACTTTGGACAACGCAGTAGTGGAACTGCTCACCATTGAGATACATACGTGGGGTCACGATATCCACCGCATGTATATTGATGGGGGAGCATCCGCAGACATCATGTATGAACATTGCTTCAAAAGGTTGCGACCTGATATACGAAGTTAGCTAATTCCGGCCACGACGTCACTGACTGGCTTCACAGGAGAGAAGATATGGCCCATGGGGCAATTACGATTACTTTTGGTCATTGGTAATGAGAAACACTCTACGGCGGCATGGATGAACTTTATGGTAATCAGATCCCCTTCGCCATACAATGTAATTATTGGAAGACCAGGAATATCAGCCATGTGCGCAGTACCATCCATGGCACATGGGATGCTCAAATTCCCAGTATAAGGAGGCATTGTCACCATCTACAATACCATTGTGTCACCTAAAGAATGCAACACGGTAACGAGTGAGACCCCGCGCATTCCAGAACAACACACAACTAAAGTGTCAAACCTGAAGGTCGCAATCTACCCTGACTACCCGGATCAGGAGATATCAATTAGGGGATCACTGCCTGACAAAGGCAGAGCGGCCGTGTGCGCACTCTTACAAAGGAATCTAGACATCTTTGCGTGGGAACCAAAGCACATGACTGGCGTACCACGATCGATTACAGAGCACAAGCTGAAAATCCGACAATGTAAGATACTCATAATGATTAACATGTATGGTCTTGAGTTATGGTTCGAATTGTAGAAGGAGTTTAGAGAGGGAAAGTGAGATGTGGGAGACTTCTAGTGAGAGAAATAGAAATGTATTAGATTGAAAGTATGAGAAGTTCCAACCCTCTCCCTTGGGTGGGAGAGGGTATATATACTACAATACTTGGTGCTCCATGAAACGAGCTGTAGAGTGAGCTGACAGAGGGTAAAGACCCGACCCACTCTACGAATACTATTTATATGCATTAACTACTAATAAACTAAGTACTAACTATAATAAGGATAATTCTACGAGCTACGTAATACTGAGCAATACTTGGGGTGACCGAGTCTTTAACTGAATATCTTATTCTCTGAACAATCGGAATTTCGTACTTCTGTTGGATCCTCCCTATCTCCTGATCGAGCTTGTGTAGGTAGATGTTGTCTGGTAGGGCCGATAGTAATACACTGTGTGGGACGGAGTAGGGGCCCTTCTCCGCCCCTACGAGTCGTCCGGCAGAAAAGACTTTCTGAATGGGGTAAAAGAACTTGGGGTCGCCGATCTCTTCCTTAAAGATGGGGATGAGTCGATGTCGGTCGATGGTGTGAAAACACTTCCTGATGTCGAATTCCAAAAACCAGCGAGAGGTTCCCCACTCTTCTTTGATCCGTCTTAGGGCCGAGTGGCAGCCTCGACCCGAGCGGAAGTGCGATGTGTCTGGAAACTCGGGATCGTAAATGGATTCGAGTACCATTCTGATCGCCTCTTTCATGATCCTTTCTATAGGTAGAACTACTATGAGCGGTCTAAACTTCGACCCTTATTTCTTTCTTCATATTATATTGTAAAGGGGAGCAAAGCCCGTTTTTTTCTCCCTTCGTATTCCTAACAATCTCCCCCTAAGGGAGGTCACCCCAGAAGATAAGTATTGAATTCTTGCATCCTTGAAATCTTGTAGCTCGTAGACTTTGATTCTTCAAACATGTCTTTGTAAATTCAGCAACAAACTCTAGAAGACTTGTTCAATGAGTTGGATGATTTTTGGCATTACTTCGAGTTCATCATCCAAATGGGTATCTGCAAGTCATCTTTGAGTAGTAATGTCTCCATGTGATTTGAACATCTTTGTATTGGCATGCTCACACTTGTCAGGATCATGATCTTCTGCATCAGAGTTGTGGAAGCATAGTTGTAGCCCATTCAGTGATCATGATCTCTTAAATAGGGATGTCTAATTGTGAGCATGGGGTGACGGATCGGCATTATTTCAGCAATCAGCAGCAATCATCAGAAATTCCTGTAAGCAAGCAGTTAGCAATAAATCTACCGGTACTTACAGGTTTGGAAATAGTGATCTTCAACAGCATAGTGTGAAGACTCCTTCTAATCCTTACCAAGACCGTTCCCAATCGGCAACCCCTAATAGGAGTTACACGATCTACCTAAGTAAATCAACGAATGGGTGAGTCGCTGGAATTCATTCCACGACTGTAGACCATTGGTAACCGTCGTGACCACTAAGCATAATTCTCAAAGAATTACCAAAGTTACCTGCTTTCAGGGCTGTTTGATGTTGACCCTGGTAGGAATTTCCATTCAATCACTCGGAGTTACAATAGCAACATCCCTCATAAATGTTCTGGCAAATTGCTAAGATCTGTGTAGGACTCATAAGTTTACCACTGGTGTCCTTAATGTTGAACAACCAGGGTAGAAGTAGCACGTGTTCCTATGAGATCTTTGTATGCATTTGGTTTTCTTATGCGGAGATTAGGGAGAGGTCTCCTGCTTCAATATCAACCATCTCTAAGAGATAAGTTGATAGATTACACCGGTTCCCCGTGAGAATGAAACAAGTTCTTTTAAGAGAACTTGAGTGGCTAGAAGGTTTAGTGCAATGCATCACTGGGTCCATGACGTCTTGTCTTCAATACCGATGTCGCCTTAGCAACTATCAGTAGATTATGAATTGAACCCGGTTTCTGCCCTAAGGTTGAATAATTGGAGGGCTATTTCTTTTCACCCTTTCTCATTTCATTTCTTTTTAATTCTTCAACCCCTTCTTTCTACATTCTCACATTTCTCCTTTTTTCATAATCATACCTATGGACTTTCTAATACTATCTATTTGGTATTGTCCATGGGTAGATTCCTCCGGTTCTGGCGGATCATAGGACGGTTTTCCTAACCTTAGCCACCTTATAACTTCATGACTATCCTATGTTGCCATTTACCAAATCATTGAAAATTCTCTCAACGTGTTTATGATTGAGAAACACATTTTGTTAACGCATTGAGAGTTTTGTCATTTTCAAATGCTCCCCCTTAACATGTGCTCATATGTTTTGATTTAAAAATTTGCACATGTCGGGAAGAGTTTCACTTTTTGAATTGATCTTCCTTAAGTGAATATGAACGGGCATTTGAGACACGCTTACATCACTAGTTAGACTAGCTTGAAGTTATTACCCGTCTAGGACTAGTCCTTTCGATTCAAGACAGTTGTGTTTCGTCTATTCATGAGTCAAGTCTGAGTCTCGATCTTATAAGATGCAAGGATCCTTTTTCACAAATCATTTGCCCCCCCTCAAATTATGCATTGATATACAAAAGAGTTTAGCACATAAGGGAGAGCATACATTCGGATTCAAAACATCACATTTTAATCAGATTTTCATATTTAAATCACATTTTCTACCCCCATAAAAAATTTTAAACCAATTGAGATTTGTGATCCCAAGTGATCTAAATGAGTTTAAAGATTTTTGGGGGAAAGATGTGTCAGATTTAAGAATGACTGGTTTTGAGATGATACATTAGCTCCCCCTCAATCCATGAGGGAGTGTGTTATGTGTTAGAAATAATAAGTTTATAAATGATTTAGAGTTTAACGAGAAACTCATGAAAAATTCATATACTAACACATAACAATCACACTTAATACACAGTATATATGCACAAAGATCTTGTTTTGATGATATATAGTTTTTGAAATCATACTCCCCCTCAATCGATGACACATGTTCAATTTATCATTTTACACAAAAGAATAATCCGTTATCATCGATTGAGTGGCAAATTTGTAGACAAAGTTTCAAGTTTCGTTTGATCTTCAAAAACCATGGTACCACAAAGTTTGGAGCAAATACTTTCCCGAAAAATCTTTAAAGGAAAAATATTTGAAATGTAAAGAAGACTTCTCTTCTTTTACAAGAAATGATGCACTGAAGCGTACATCAGATCGGAAAGGCACGAATATAAGTAATTCATGCCTTTGTTAGGAACAGTCGTCTTTTTGGTGACGAACTTTCCCCAATACTAAGACCGGGTTGCTATCTGAAGTAATAGCAAACCATTTTGAAAGAATATTTTTAGAAACGACGTATTTTAGAAAAACATTATTAAAAAGAAAAAATCTTGCTCAAACATATGTATGTTTCCGTGTCATTACTGAATGAAATTTCTAGAAACGTACATAATATTGACTACATAAGAGACATGTCATGAGAAGAATATTTTTTTTGGTTTTAATGATTTTCTGATTTTTATGGTTTTTGTAGGTTTTATATTTTTCTATTTTCTTTTTGTTTTAATACTATGTACAAAGGATATGTGAAGCAAAACCCATTACTCCTTATTAAATTCCTGATGACGTATGAGTGATTATGGCGTAAGACTCTACATTTCAAGGCGCTGGAGAATAAATTGAAATCGTTCTCATAAGAGAGCCTTAGTGAAGAAATCGGCCAGCTGAAATTCTGTCCTTACGAAGTAAAGTTCCACTACCCCTATCTCAACTTGTTCCACCACACCTTTGGAGAATCCGTTTTCCAAGAGAAACTTTGATAGTGTATCGTATCATGCCCTAGGCGCCTGTTTTAGGCCATAAAGAGCCCTTTTTAGACGATAGACATGGGTCGGACTATCAAGATCCACAAATCTTTCAGGTTGACTAAGATAAAGAATTTCATTCAGCTCGCCATTTAGAAATGTAATTTTCACATCCATTTGATAGACCGTCATGTTCTGACTTGCAGCATTGGCGAGAAACATTTTGATGGCTTCAATACGAACAACCAGAGTGAAAGATTCCTCTAAATCAATGCCTTCCTATAGACAATATCCCTTAGCAACAAGCCTTGCCTTATTTTTAGAACGACATCATGCTCATCAAGTTTCACTTAGAAGATCCACTTAAGAGCTATAATCATTGCACAGTCTGGAGGTAATACCAATTCCCATACTTCAAGTCGATCGAACTTGCGAACCTCATCTTGCATCGCATTAACCCAACAGTCTCTAGAGATATCAGTCTTGAAGTCTTTGGGTTCGACTTTGGATAGTACGAAATTATAACAACACCACAAGGCAAAGGTGGTAAGTTTCCTTCGTGTGAACACCGATCGAGAAGGATTCCCAATAATGTTGTCAATCGGATGATCATCAGTCTGTTTTATGAGATTGTAATGTGGTTGAGGGTAGGAACCTGAAAACGCCGTGTTTGTATCCCTTGAAGAAGATGTCTCAGTAGAAGATTCAGGAACAAATAGGTTTTTGAATGGAGCATCTTCAAGAGGAGCAAATGAATTCACTTCAAAAGAATTGTCGACTACAGTACCTAGATGTATAGAGATGAGCATCTTGATCAATTCAAGTATACACTGATGGACCATTTGAGTTATACAAAACCGGAGCAGCAGCGGCTGGTGGTATCGGTGTATCATCAGTAGATGTCTCAAGGTATTCTTCAAACATTGGGTCAAACAAGATCTTCAAATGCTCATTTGTAGGTGGTACATAAGGTACATGCAGGAGTGAGATTCTGTACAAGACCTAAACTGATTGGTTCAGGAGATAAAAGTTCAGACGCGGGTCCTGCACTGATGTGTATAGGAGCCGTATGCTTAGTCAGCTCAACGAATGTCACGTGAATGGTTTCCAGAATTTACCGGGTTCGTTTGTTGTAGATTCGGTATCCCTTACTATCTGGAGCATAACCAACGAAGAATCCAATACCAGTTTTAGCTTATAACATTTTCAGATCTTGACTGTCATTTTGTAGGGTAGCATAAAGCACCAAACACAAATAGAAAGGAGAGATCTGGTTTCTTGCCATGTATCAGCTCATATAGATTTTTGTTGTGAAGAGTATGTATCAAGTATCGGTTTTAGGGGTAACAAGCTGTAGCAATTGCTTCCGCCCATAGGAACATCGGTGCCTTGGATAAATAGAACGAGTTGTTTGTTGATAAACTCCGTTCCATTGTTTGTCCGGATGATTCTGACGGTTTTTTTGAGTCTTACTAGCAGTTGTTTGATGAGTTTTATGATAACTTCTGGAGTCTCGTCCTTGGTTCTCAAAAAATTTACCCATGTAAACCGAGAGTATACGTCAACAACAACGAGCACATATTACTTCCCATTTATACTCTTCACACTCATTGGTCTGCCTAGGTCCATGTGAAGGGTTTAAAGAACTTCCATGTTGGTGTTGACAATTTTAGGTTTGTAAGTATGCTTCTTTCATTTACCTAGTTGACAAGCCGAATGAAGATGTTCTTTTTCGAACTTTAATCTGGGTAGACCTCATACAAGATCATTGTGAGCAAGATCATTGATGGTACCAAAGTTCAAGTGATTAAAACTTTGTTGCCATAGCCATGATTTATTCTTTGAGGTCTTTGAGAGAAGGCAAATAGGATAGGACTGCATCATGTCTTTGATAGAAAGGTGTATAGATTTGTGCCATGACTATCATTAAGAAGATCAATACCATCCAATTCTCAGATGAAGCATGTGTAATTTCTGAAGGCAACATCAAGATCGGAATCAAAATATTGACCAGCAGAGAACAGATTATGCCCAAGTCCTTCCACGTAGTTTACCCAGGAAATTAGCTGTCACCAGAAACAGAATCTCCATAACTCATAATTACCCCAAAATGGTAGTTCCCGAATCTAACTGTCCCGATAACCTTATTCACGAAATTCTCGAGTCCTGAGCGATCCCCAATCATATGTTTTGAGCAGCCTGAGTCCAAATACCAAAGGACGAAATGTATGACCTGCATTTGAAAACAGCCGAGAGCAGAAGATTTGGAGTGTCGGATCCCCAATTTGAGTTGGGTTCCAGTTGGTTAGTGCAAACAAGTTCTGGAGCCATTAAGACCTTAGGTGCATTCGTTTCAATGGTGGAAATTTCACTAGTAGATGCAATGGGCCTAGATAAAGGACATTGGGTCTCCAAAGGGAAAGTTCTACCAGTTGACTTCCATTCCTTAATAGGCACTACTTTAGAATTAGTTATCCTAGTTAAAGGGCACTGTTCTCCTAAAGTGAATTTCCTTCCAGTGGGCTTCCATTGATAACCAACATTAGCAAACAGTTTTCCTGTTGCTTTCCAAACTTGCTTAACCGAGGGTTTGTTAAATGACTTCAGAAATTTCTCAACACATTTATCATGATTACTCGAGATTAAACATTCATTACATGTTTTGCAAAGTGAATTAGGTTTTGAATTATGACTCTTTTTGCTCAAGTTGGACTTAATGTTCCTCATGTGGTCGTCTACTTTCTTTTTAGGAACACTTTTAGCATGTGAAGTCCTATAATTCCTTCTATTTCTCCTTGGTTTAGACTCTCTAGCTTTAGTGTCACTATTTACTTCTGTAGACGGACTAATGGGAATTATAGTCTTTTTCACTTTCGGTTGCTGAACATGTTTTGATGTGTTGGGATCTGAAGTTTCCAAGGGTACCTCAAAGGTAACATGCTTGTTCTTAGTCATAGATGATGATGCAGTAGACCTATCTCGCTTGCTATCAATTTTAGGACATGTACCAATAGCATATTCTAAGAGTTCCTGAGATCTATTAGTGAGAAAGCAGGCACCTACAATAGCATCATCAAGTGGTTTTGCTATCCTATCCTCTTCAATGGTTTCACGAAGCAAGTCAAAGCACTCCTTAAGATGTTTAAGATAGTCTCTATGAACTAACTTATTATTCCTAAGGGGAAGAGGAATATTCACAGCAACAATTGCGTACTTCTTACAAGCAAAAACCTTTTGAACAACATTATCACAAGTGATAATTGGCATTTTCCCTTTCACCTGAGTCTTTAGATTCTCAATCTCTTTAAGCAAAGAAGTTATCTTTTCATTGTTTATATCACGTGTGATCTTAATTGAATCATATAACTCTTTGTAATGTTGTTTAACTTTCGAATTTTCAGCACGAAACCAATCATTTTCATGTTGCAATTTATTGATGGTATACAGAATTTGAAAATTCTGAGAATCTACAGACAGTGGTTTTTGGGTGCCAATTACATCACTGTTGTTTGACTTCAATTGGGCAATTTGTGCCCTCAACTTTCGAATCATGTTCGTGTGAGCTTGAATTTTTTCATCCCGTTTGGCTAATTCAAAACATATATCAAATTCAGGAGCATCCAAAGATGTCTTGGCATTTGAGATTTTGGTTCTTTCTTCTAGATGTTGATACTTTAACTATAGGTTAAGATTATCAACTTCTAGTTTTGAGAAATGCCTGACCATGTTATCATGGTCGTCGTTTTGAATTTTTTAATATAATTTGAAATTCTCCCTCTCAAGCTCAACAACACGATTTTGGAAAACATTCAATGTAACCGACATCTCATGAAATTGACTAGCAGATAATGCAGATTCGGTGACAGTGTAGAATACATCTTGTGCAATGCAATGAGCAATCAAGTTTTCATTCATAATGAGAATGTTTTTTTTGTCAATTTCACTATTTTTAAGATCAATTGCCAATTGTTTACCCTCATTTTCCACATCTTTTAAGACCTTTTTCATTTCAGTCACATCATAATTAATTGTTTTTTTAAGACCCTCAAAGTGTTCTTTGAGGAGATCGAAAAATGGCATGACTTCAGTTAGGTAACACCGTTTTGTTTGCTCAAATCCCCTTTCCCCTTCAGTAATCCCCGTTGGTGTAATTCTCTTTTTACATGTTTCCTCATAATCATTAAACAGTTGACATAGAACATATAATCCAATTAGAGGATTACACTGTGTGGGAAGAGTAAATAGTACAAGGTGTTTGGGCGTGTTCAGAGGATAAATAGTTGGGTCAGCTATCCTAAAAATAGCACGTGTGTTACCCACAAGTCTTTCAGCTTTCATTTTCTCTAAGTCAATATTCCAAAAAACTTTCTCAGGGAGGATTTTCTTTTGAGGAACAAAAATGGCTGAATGATTATCATCAGCGTAGTCATAGTGAAACACGAGATTATTAGCAGTGCACAGGGGATCCTTTAATTTCTCAGCAAGTTTTTCCCTAGTTCTATCTTCAATCTCATTAATCTCATCATAGGATCTCACATCAGGAGGGGCATGATCAGGCTCAAGCATAATATTTGCATCATATAACGCAGGCTGAGCACCTATACCGTTCCTAAGGAAGTTGGTCTTAGGTTTGTCTATGTCCTTATCACTATGTTCATCACTTAACTTCCTATGTTTTTGTATCATGAGCAGTTTGAATGGTTTGGCCTTGCGTATACAATTTGTCTTTGAGCTTATTCTTTAACGTTTTAAGGCAAGAAAAATCATTTAAGAGTTTTATTTCCTTTTTCTGAAAATCCAGTTTTTGCGTGATCATACTTTTCTGTATCTCCTGTTTTCGTTTAACAGACTGATTAAGTTGTTTTTTCAAAGATTCTAACTCCCTTTTTAATGTTTCTTCCTTTTTGTTATGTTTTGATACATATACACGCATCTGCCAATCCATTTTCTGCTCTCGTTCGGTTAGCTCAAACTTTGCACATTGTTCATATATGGTCACCTGATCTTTAAGGGTATTAAGTCTAGTGGTCAATGAGTCATTAGGGATAAAGGAAGTATTCTCATGCAACACATAATTATCATTTGGAGCAGAAGATTCACAACAAGGTTCAACAGACACTTCGTTGTGTTTCACATGTTGTTCACATGGGTCCACATTGCTATTTCCCATGTCCACAACATCTGAATCGACATCGTTTTTCAGTTGAACTTTGTTAGGAATCTTTTTTTCATCAACCATGTCATATAGTTCGAGTACCTTAGCACATGACACCTGTTCATTTGCCGGCCTGATATGTGCTTCCACGTCATGTGTAACAAGATTCATTGAACTGTTGGTGGTGTCAAGCTTATCAGTCTCTAATCCTCTGCCTTCGGTGACCATTGTCCCAACATCTGACGTTTTACCCGAATCCACAATACCATCACTTGATTGTACCTGACATGCCTTTACCTTGTCTACAAACTTAAGTGTCTGCTATACTCCTTCCTCACTGTACTCCTTAACCTGACTCTCTAGAGATGAGAGTTGTTCCTTATCTTGTTTGTTGGGAACGCTTGAAGTGACGATCATTATCGAATCAATGAGTCTAGTAAAAGGTTGCAATATTATGTTAGTACGTTAAAGATATAATATGTTTTATGCTAGTTTATTAATATCTACATGTTTTGTTAGAGTCTAAGGGCTAGTTATGTCATAAGTAGAAAGTTATGTGAAGCCCTAGGCTACTACTATAAATAGAGATGTAACCCTCCAAGGAGGGTGTTGGTTGGTTGGTTCATTTGGAATAAGAAACCTCTCTTATTTCCTCTCCCATTCTCTCTCTCTCTAAAACATATCATCTTTCTCTCTCTAGATCTAAACATATCTCATATGTGTGAAGTTATATAAAAGTCGGGACCCAACAATTGGTATCATTCGCCAATAATATAGGTTGTTTTAGGTTAGATTTGGTCGAAAAAACTAGGATTAAAGGTGTTTTTTACGGATCAGTTACTATTCATTCGGCCCTTTATCGAGTTAGACCAGTTTCTTTCGAGTTAAGATTGGGTTTTTAGCGAGTTAGGACATTCTGGTTATCGAGTTTGGGTTGGGTGCTACCGTGTTAGAGCTTCTGTTTGTTATCGAGTTTGGATCTATTCTGCGAGTTAGCTTCTACTACTTTCGAGTTAAGATTTAATTTTGGCGAGTTAGCCTTACCTTATCGTATATCGAGTAAGGTTCTTTGTTGCTTATACCTAGGGGAAACTCTACCGAATTCATTTCGTGTTACCGAGTTAGAAAGATAGTAATTTTATCGAGTTAAGCTCTCAAGGAATACCTTACCGAGTTAGCAATTCAGATCCTTACCGAGTTTGCAATTCAAATTGTCATCAAGTTTGCAACTCAGAAAGCTTTACCGAGTTAGGATTTCATCGAGTTTGTACCTCAAAGCTTACCGAGTTAAGAATCTCAGATTTATCGAGTTTGAAGACCAAAGCTATACCGACTTTGCACCTATCTAAGATTATCAAGTTTGCATGTCAGAAAAAACCTAGAACAATAACCTGTGTTTATCCTTCAAAGATCCATATTTTCAAAAAAAAAAAAAAAAAATCGACTAAAATTTATTTTTTACAGGAGATTAAACGTTCAATTTTTAAGCGAGATTCAAATTTTGGTATAACGTTGAAAATTTTGACCCAAAATTCACATTTTTAGGCCAAAATTCAATTTTTTTTCGGTGAAATTTGGCGGCAAAATTTTTGAAACTCAAATTTTTCCTACAACCTTATAATTGCATTTCATATTGATTTTCAAATTTTGGGAGAGAAAATTTTTCAAATTATTTTTGGAGGGAAAATCAAAAAATCACTATTTCGAATAAATTTTAGTTTGATTATTCCGAATACATCGCAACAATCACAGGGGAGAGAAAATGTATCAAACAAGTTCACAAGAGAGAAAGATGTCTAAAGTTGAGAAAAGAGCCATCTATTCTATAGAAGATTGTTTAGCATATTTTCATTCAGTTAAGATTCAATGCACGATTTTCTCAGATACAAGGTTTCCTTCGTGGAGTACCTTTACTGTATTCTTCGGAACAGATACGGACGTTATAACCTTTCAAAGGAAACTCCGAGAAAACATAGTTCAACTTGAAAAGCAAATTGAACAGGGAAGTGATTGCATGGTAGAATTTAGAGCGCTCAAGACACAGTTCAAAGAGTTCATGGCAATGGATTTTAAAGTGTTCAAAACTTCTCGAGACTATGAATCTCAAAGCAGGTTATGGAGAGAGAACATCAATAGTATGGAGGTTAAAGCTTTTAGAGATCAGCTTGTTTCATGACTGAGCTACTTAGAATTTGTGCTTAATGAAAGATCACTTCATCTGAGTGCTATCAAAGAACTGAAGATGCAGAAAAGAGAGTTAAAAGAAAATGTACAGGAGAATGGAAGTAAAAGGCAGACACATGAAGGAACAGTCAACAATGAAGGGACGTTGGATGATAGTTTGGTATTCACGGGTAACAATGCATTATCAGAACTACAGACAGAAAGCAGCACTTCAGGGAATGATTCAGATACTGACGGGAAACACAAATGTAAGGATGGTTTGAATAATGCAGCTGCTGTCAGTCCTTCACAAAGTTCAGTCGTACATGTTCAGGTACATCAATCTAATGATGATAATAGATTTGAAAATGTGTTTGCTTGTGAGACACAAAGTCATGTACAACCTGAGTACATTAACGACACAGATGTGGTGAATCAGGATGATAGAAATATTACTCCTGAGACTCCACATATGGATCCTAATGGAGGTAAGGTTGAACATAACAATGTGACTCATGATCAAGAATGTGCTTCAACTGCTTTGATAATTAAGAAAATGCAATACGAAGTTACTCAATGTAACAAGCTCAATTCTGAACTAAAAGCAAAAAATGTGTCATTAACAAGGGACATTGAGTGCTATAAAATACAACTTTCAAATCATGAAAATAAAGCCAAACGTGAAAAAAGTTTTGAAGTGGGATTTCAAGAATATTACAATAAAGAACAAGATCTTCAACACAAAATACGCGAATTAATTGAGTCGAACGGAAAATTGGTTTCAAAACTCAAAAATGAAAAATGTGAACTCAAACAACAAGTTGAACAACTTCAAAAAGAGCTTTCAAAAACACAAACAGAGTTGTCAACTTGCAAAAAGGAATTTTGTGAACATAAAGTGTGAAAAAGGAAAAAGGAAGACTCGTATCTTAAAGATATTGTTGATTTAGAAGCTAGATTGAAAGTTTTTGAAAAATCTGCTTGTGATAAATCGTTGAGTGTTGAGTCTGAAATCTTAAGAGTGAAAAATGGGATGTTGAGACACGAAAATGAGAAGATGTTAAAAGAGTCAAGCGACATCCAAGAGAAACTTAAACGTCAAATATTTTCTCTTGAACAAAATTTTCAAAGATGTCAAACACAAAGCATTAACTTTGAGCTAGCTTTACAACACAATCTTGAAAAGCAGTTTTTTGAAAACCCCTGGATGTCAAAGCTTGAACAAGTTGAAGATGAAAACGTGTCAATGAAATGTCAAATTTCAAAATACAAAAAAGAGATTGAGCATTTGAAACAGATTTACAAAAAACCTGTTTGATTCAATCAAAAGTTCACGAGTTCAGAAACAAAACTCAAACTTGAAACAAAAAGAGACTGAAGATTTGAAGTATCAATTGAATGAATTTGCAGATAAAAAGTTTGAAAATGTTTTGCAAAAGATTGAATTAATGAAAAAGAAAAATGTTGATTTTCAAATCACAAAAGTTTCCTTCCCAAAACCCCTGTTCGATTCTAATACTCCAGATTTTGAAAAGGAAACGGGGGAGAAAATGTATCTTTTTGAAAATGAAAATCATGTGCTTCAAACGAAAGTGGTTGAGCTTGAAACGCTTTTAGCTCAATAAACAAACGATTTTGAGGATGCCAAAACCGACTTTTTCAACAAAGTAACCAAATTTGAAAATTATTTTGAAAGACTTGAAAAAGAAAATGTTGAGTTCGAACGGAAATTGGCTCGTAAAACGGATGATTCTAAAGCCGAAAAGGATCAACTTTTGAAACAAATTGCTTCTTTAGAATCAAAATTGGCATCCCAAGATCATCTTTCTCTTCAAAAAGAATACAATGATTTGAGAACTTCATACAATGCTTTAAAAGTGAAGTTTGATAATCTTAACCGATCAAAGAGAAAAGCTCCAATTTCAAATGTTTCAACACCTGAAGTGAGTGTTTCGAAGAAGGTTTACACGGGTGAATCTTCAAAACCATTTTCGAAAAGGGTTTCACAGTTGACAACCTATTCTTTGAAAAAAGGAAGGAAGTTTTGTAAGAGATCAAGTTTTTCCGAAACATTTACTTCTAAAAGGTTTTCAAATCCTAATGCTTCGAGTAATATGGAACATGTTCTTCAAACTCCACTCTCTCATTTTACACCGGTAAAGCAAGTGTGGAGACCAAAACAAGGTGTTTCAAAACCCCCAAATGCTTCAAAATAAAAGAATCATTTTTTTCAAACTCCACACTCTCGTTTTACACCGGTAAAGCAAGTGTGGAAACCAAAGCAAAGTCATTCAAAACCTTTCAAATATTCAATATCAGAATTGCTTTCGCTGCAACATAAGAATGACTCTGCTTTGAACATTCCAAATACTGGAAGGTTTCCATTTATCACAAAAACTAATCTTCAAAGAGAACCCATGAGGTTCAACTCTAGATGGAAATCTTCTTCTTTGGATTTTAAAACTCCAAGAGAAACACTGGGTTTCTCAAACAATTTTCAACGGAAAATGAGTTTTAAATCTCCATTGATTCCGCAAGTGTTATTTCAAAATGAAACACCGGTTTTCAGTTCTCGTTGGAATTCAACATCTTTAAATCAGATTGACACAACCTACAAATGGATTTCAAAATTTGGTAAACCCGTTGGCACCGTGCTTAAATGGGTTCCCAAGGTTGTTGTCTAATCTTAAATTTTTTAATGGCTTGTAAGTATTTCAGCTTACAACCCGGGCTTAAACATTACGACTTGTGCACACATTTCTGTGTACAACTCGGGTTTCAAAGAAAGGAAAGTGTCTTGCTAAACCATTCTTTAAAACCAAACGTGCACTTATCCTTAAAAACAAGAAGAAGTTTTCATGCAAAGCTCATCTAAAACTTCTTAATCTTGAGCAAAATTTATTCAAAATTTTTCAAAAGGTTTTTCAAAACTTTTCAAAATTTTGCTCAAGATTGTTTTTCAAATCTTTACTCCCCAATTCTCTCCAAAGTTTAAAATTTTCAAAACATATGCGAGTTTTGAGGGGGAGTATTTTCAAAAACAAAATGTTCCGTCAAAATCATGCTTCTTACTTTTGAGTAGAATTAATCATATTTTCAAAGTTTTTTCTAAATTCTACTCAAAAGGACAAGTATTCCCTCTCGTAATCAAAACCTCAAAAAGTTATTTCACTTATTGATGGGGAGTATTTGAAATGATCTTTGTTCAAAATGATAAGTTCTTGGTGGATCTCCCCATAAGACTCTAAAAAGCATATTTTAATCAAAAGTTCATCAAAAACAACATCTTATATGCTATTTTTGAAGGGGAGAAAAGAAAAAGTGATTAAAATATGAATGTTTAAGGGTGCTAAAAGTTCAATCTCGTGCGAGCTCGACTCAGGATTGACCCAAGAATTGACGAAACATAAAAGTTATTAATCGAAAAGACTTATCCTCGATGGGTAATAACATCAAGTTAGTTAATAGAGCTAGTTGCCACCTAAAAGCTGACAATGGAACTCTTTAACTAGCCACGTAAGCGTGTCTCGAAAAGGATTTTTCTTAGTAGAAATGTACCATTTCGAGAAACTTTCTGTGGACTTGACCAGGTCGGGTAATAATTTCAAGCTAGTCTGACTAGTGATGTAAGCGTGTCTCAAATTGGTCTTGTTCACTGAAAATGGATCAATTCAAAAAGTGCTTGCTCCTCCCGCATGTGCAAATTTATTAAATACTTATGAGCACATGTGAAGGGGGAGCCCTTCAAAACACAAAACTCTCAAAGTGTTAAACAAAATGTTTGATAATCACAAACACTTTGAGAGATTTTCAATCAAAGGTTTCATGGAAAATATAGGATAGTTATGGAGTTATAAGGTGATTAAGATAGGAAAAACCGTCCTCTGATCTGCCAGAGCCGGAGGGATCTACCCAAGGACATCACCAATTGTTAGAAATAGAAGTCCTTAGGTACGATACGAAAAAAGGAGAAAAGAATGAAAGGGAAAGAAGGTGTTGAAGAATTAAAAAGAAAAGTAAAAAAAAGGGTGAAAAGAAATAGCCCTCCATATGTTCAACCTTAGGGCAGACACCAGGTTCAATTCATATGCTACTGGTTGTTGCTAAGGCAACACCGGTATTGAAGATAAAGTCGTCATGGACCTAGTGACGCAATGCACTAAACCTTCTTAACCACTCAAGTTCTCTTAAAAGAACTTGTTTCATTCTCACGGGGAACCGGTGTAATCTATCGACTTATCTCTTAGAGATGGTTGATATTGAAGTAGGAGACACCTCCCTAGTCTCCGCATAAGAAACCTAGGTGTGCACTTATCAAGTCTAGAGCCATGAGATACATCAAAGATCCTTTAGGAACACTTAGTATTACTACAACTGGTGTTCTACATCAATGGACACCAGCTGTAAATTATCGAGTCCTTCGCAGATCTTAGAAATCTGCCGAGAACATTTATGAGAGAATTTACAAATGTATTTCTCAATGATTGAACGGAAATTCCTGCCAGGGTTAACATCAAACAGCCCTGACAGCAGGTCACTTCGGTAACCCCACACGGGTTACGCTTAGTGTTCGCGGTGGTTCTATAGCGGTCTACAGTCGTGGAGTGATCCCCAGTGACTCACCCAGTCATTGAGCTACCTAGTAGGTCTCGTAAGCTCCTTCGGGGGTATCTGACATGGGAACGGCCTTGATAAGGATTAGAAGGAGTCTTCACACTATGCTGTTGATGATCTCTAATTCCTTATCTGTAAGTACCGGTTGTTTTTTGCTAACTATTTACCTGCAGCTACACATCACCTCCATGGCGATAGATTCCGCATGCTCATACATACATCTTGAAGTCAAAGAAAGCTCCCTCAAAGATCTAAGCAACACAAAGTTCAAATAAAGATTCTACACCAAAAAGAAGAATCTACAAACTAAAGAGACTAAAGATCAAAGTGAAACAAAGGGAACTACGTGCATGTGAAAGTCAAAGTCCAAAGATGTATGAGCATGTTGGAATGGAGGACAACCACCACAGACGCAGAAGTGATGAAAGGCAGATTACACCATCATTTGATCACAACAACAAGAACAAAGTACGAAGATCAGAAAGCATGATTGGAACAAAGAATCTAGCAAAGCTATTACACAAAGACTCAAAGTTCAAAACTACAAGCATTTAAGAAGTCAAAAGATCAGTCATTTCTATTGGTGGACCCATAACCCACATGTCGCAAAAGAGATCTCAAATGATCACCACTTTAGGGGGAGATTTTTGGAAACGCAAAAGTGATGATCATAAATGCAATCAAAGAGAGATCTCAATGATCGTCCCTTAGGGGGAGATTGTTGGGAACACTTGAAGTGACGATCATTATCGAATCAATGAGTCTAGTAATAGGTTGCAATATTATGTTAGTACGTTGAAGATATAATATGTTTTATGCTAGTTTATTAATATCTACATGTTTTGTTAAAGTCTAAGGGCTAGTTATGTCATAAGTAGAAAGTTATGTGAAGCCCTAGGCTACTAGTATAAATAGAGATGTAACCCTCCAAGGAGGGTGTTGGTTGGTTGGTTCATTTGGAATAAGAAACCTCTCTTATTTCCTCTCCCATTCTCTCTCTCTAAAACATATCATCTTTCTCTCTCTAGATCTAAACATATCTCATATGTGTGAAGTTATATAAAAGTCGGGACCCAACATTATTGATGAGCAGTATCCAAGACAGGTGTAGAAAGCCTTTCAGACGAGTCATTAGTAATCCTCTTATCAGCAACGGTGTCATTGCATTGCTCTGGAGATGAGTGTTGCCTTTTTACTTGTTAGTGAGAAGTATCCACATCTTGTGTAGAGAACCCTGCTGAAGATTCATTAGTAGTCCTTTCTACAATGACAGTGTCATTTGATTGCTGGAGATGTGCACGTGCTTCAATAAACTCCTTGACATTCCCAGTGAGCTGGAGTAAAGTATCTCTGAAAGCATCCACTTCGAATCCAGTATGATTGGAAAATCGTTTATTCGTCATCTGAGAGTCGTAATCATACTCCATTGTGAATCTTGAGTCAATGAATGCTTGGAGTTGTTTGAGAATCACACTGTATGTTGCAGTGCAGCAGCTTTCAGAGAAATCTGCTCTGTCCATTTGTTGTTGCAGCTGATCCAAGTACAGGGTCATTATGACAGTGAATGACTCAATGTCATGTCTAAAGAGTTTCACGAATGCATGTCTATATCCTCCAAAGTAACCTGATTGTTCAAAGCTTGGTTTAAAATTACTTTTTGCGATCCGATGCGCTAAAGGTCCCAAAAGCCAGTGCGCGATGCGAATGCGAGCGCAATTTAGACGCATTGCATTTAGTATTAAAAAAAGCATGAAATTATTTATAAGTAGTATATTCTTTCAAGTACCAAGTAAATGCAATAACTTACGAAATAAGTTACTAGGATACTGAAATTTGGCCAATAATTCATTTGTAAAAAAAATTATTTGAAAACGAAAGATACTATATTTTCGTTATTATGTTTTATTTGTACGTCTTTTAACAAGTTCTATCTTTAAAATCCCATTTGAATACTTGGATATCTTTTATATGGTTTCTTTTTTTACAGAAATGACCTAAATTCTAGATTGCGACAATTGCCGCCATTGCTAGCATTAGACAAATGCGGTAAATTGTGGTCTAATGCGAATGCAATTTAGGATGCCCTTGCATTAGGCCCCATAATGCGAAATTTCAAATGCAATGCAACGATGCGTGCAATTTGCGCAATAATGCGCGCATTTTTAAACCAAGGTTCAAAGAGACTTTTGATATGGGAGTGAAGTAATCGAAAGCATTCTGTACAACTTTCAATAATTGACGGTATAGGAGGATAATTATCGGATTCTGCATCTCAAATGTCGTCTGAAGGAGTACTCGCCATGGTGGACGGAGATATGTTGTTTAGTTGTGATTTGGTTTGGTTGATGCAATTTGGGCCTCGAAAATTTGCTGAAAATTTGGTCTAAAAACTTAAAACCTCAATAACTTCACTCCGGAGGTGATTTGGTCTAAAAACTTTGTTATGACTGTTTGAAGTTTTGACAGCTAATTCGCTGAAAATGGAGTTACAGTTCAAAAGTTATGACCGTTAGAAGTTTGGACGTAAAAGGTCAACTTTGGTCAAACTACAAAATTGGCAAATCACAAATGACCAACTTGCTAAATCACCAACTCGCTGAATTACCAACTCGCTGAATCACCAATTCGCTGAATTACCAACTCGCTGAATTACCAACTCGATGAATCACCAATTCGCTGAATCACCAATTCGCTAGAATCACCAATTTGCTAGAATCACCAACTCGCTAAAATCACCAACTCGCTAAAGTCACCAACTCGCTAAATATACCAAATCTTTGAACGCACCAACTCGCTGGACTTAGCAACTCGCTAATCAAATCAAATCGCTGATAGATTAACTCACTGAAACTGATCAACTCGCTAACACTGATCAACTCGCTAACACTGATCAAATCGCTGAAACTGAACAACTCGCTGGAACTTATCAACTCGCTGCTTAATAAGACAAAGGGGTCACTTTCTAGAATTTTGTCCTTTTGTCCCAAACTAGCAAATTTCCAAATCTCTACACCCAACTAGCTAGAAAATCTGTCAACCCTCTACAAAGAAAATGGCAACTCGCTAGCAAGAAACACCACACGAATTTACTCCAAAGTCCACAAAAATGATGAAGTGACTTAACCAAAAGTTACACACGATGCCTACAACACTTCTAGATACGAAAGTACAAATAAAACTCCAATAATCAACACCAAACGAGATCAAATAAATGAGAAAACCACCAATTCAAGTCGAACCATCCAAGAACACAAAACCAAGCTATAAATTTGAGCATACCACGAATCCTAGGATAGAACCATGGCTCTTGATACCAATTGTAAGATACTCATAATGATTAACATGTATGGGCTTGAGTTATGGTTCGAATTGTAGAAGGAGTTTAGAGAGGGAAAGTGAGATGTGGGAGACTTCTAGTGAGAGAAATAGAAATGTATTAGATTGAAAGTATGAGATGTTCCAACCCTCTCCCTTGGGTGGGAGAGGGTATATATACTACAATACTTGGTGCTCCATGAAACGATCTGTAGAGTGAGCTGACAGAGGGTAAAGACCCGACCCACTCTACGAATACTATTTACATGCATTAACTACTAATAAACTACGTACTAACTATAATAAGGATAATTCTACAAGCTACGTAATACTGAGCAATACTTGGGGTGACCGAGTCTTTAACTGAATATTCGTATTCCTAACAGACAAGGATACCCTCCAATAAGGCAGAAAAAGCGCGGCCAAGCTCCAGAACGCGCAAAAGCCATTCTAGAGGAAGTACACAAATTGGTAGACGCAGGCATCATGCGAGAGGTCTACTACCATGACTGGCTCTCCAATCCGGTAATGGTAAAAAAGAGTGATGGCAGCTGGAGGATGCGCGTGGATTTCACTGATCTCAATAAAGCATGTCCACAAGACTGCTACCCACTACCAGAGATAGATTGGAAGATAGAATCTTTGTGCGGATATCCCTTTAAATGCTTCCTAGACGCATACAAAGGGTACCACCAAATTCAGATGGCTAAGGAAGACGAGGAGAAAACAGCTTTCCACACAAGTCAAGGGGTCTATTGCTACACAAATATGCCCTTTGGCCTAAAGAATGCGGGAACCACTTACCAGCGGTTGGTAGACAACGCATTTGAGAAGCAAGTGGGCCGCAACCTGGAGGTTTATATTGATGACCTTGTCATAAAGAGTCATACCGAAGAAGAGTTGGTGCGCGACATTGAAGAAACATTCAAAACACTGGGAAGGATCAACATGAAGTTAAATCTTAAGAAGTGCACTTTTAGTGCTACATAAGGCATGTTTCTCGAATATTTGATAGAGCTTGATGGCATTAAACCCTGCCCAGAAAAAACAAAGGCTGTCGTCCAACTCCCTTCACCACGCACATTGAAAGAAGTCCAGTCCTTGAATGGAAAATTAGTGGGTTGAATCAATTCTTGTCCAAATCAGCGGATAAGTCACTTCCTCTCTTTAAAATACTCACGAAGTGTACAAAAAAGGGAGATTTTCGTTGGACTGCGGAAGCAGAAGAAGCTTTTCAACAGCTTAAGCAACATATAGCAGCGCTTCCCACACTAGTCGCACCCCGATCAGGGGAAGAATTGATTATGTACTTGTCTGCCACCCATGGGGCATTAAGCGCGGTGCTATTGACAGATAGGAACTCCGTACAAACACCAGTATACTTTGTAAGCAAAGCACTCAAGAAGATAGAGATTAACTATACCGCAATGGAAAAGCTGGTCCTGGCTTTAGTATCGCAGCTGAAAGATTGCGCAGATACTTTCAAGCACACCCAATAGCAGTAATCACGGACCAACCTATCAAGCAAGTTATCTCTAAACCCGACGCATCGGGGCGGCTACAAAAATGGAGTGTGTTACTAAGTGAGCATAATATCTCTTATAGACCACGCACTGCGATTAAGGGGCAGATACTAGCAGACTTCATCATTGAAAAACCAGATACTGAGGCTCCATCACCCAGCAGCAAAATAGAACTACAAGAACCATGGATCCTATTCACGAACAGATCTTCGTGCGTGGACGAGTCAGGCGCAGGCCATATCCTCACTAGCCTAGAAGGAATGGAATTCACTTACGTACTGCATTTTGAATTCACAGCCATGAACAACGAGGCAGAATATGAAGCCCTAATTGCTGGATTACGCATTGCAACTCAAATGGGTGTACGCAACCTAGAAGCAAATGTCGATTCCCGATTAGTAGCCAATCATTTGTTGGGAGATTATGTGGCTAAAGAAGATAACATGCTCCAATTACTCGACAAGACCAAGTCCCTAATCCAGGGCTTTGACAGGTTCACCATTAAACAAGTTCCTAGATGAGAAAACAGGAAAGCGGATGCACTAAGCAAAATTGCATCTACAAGCTTTGCGCACCTGTCAAAACAGGTATTGGTAGAGACTTTGAAGAACAAATCCATCTCAGATATGGAGATATCCACGGTGATAGAAGAGCAGGATCCTACTTGGATGACCCCTATCATCGAATTCATAGGTAAGGGTGTATTACCCCAGGAGCAGAAGGACGCTCGACGTATACGGTGCACAGCGCAGAGGTTTGAACTCCGAGATGGTATCCTATATAGACGTTCATTCCTACAACCATGGCTTCGGTGCGTTGGATCTCTTCAGGCAGATTGCGTACTCCGAGAGATCCATGCTGGTTCATGCACTATGCACTCAGGACCACGATCCGTTGTAGCCCGAGCCTTGCGGTCAGGATACTATTGGCCTACTATGCATCGTGATGCGCGGGACATGATAAAGAAATGCAGCGACTGCCAAGTCCACAGACCCATCCCGCGCTGACCACAACAAGAGCTAACGCCTATCACTTTACCGTGGCCATTCTATAAGTGGGGTATCGATATTGCAGGCCCCTTCCCTATTGCAGCAGGGGGACTAAAATTCCTCATTGTGGCCATAGATTACTTCACCGAGTGGATTGAGGAAAAAGTAGTAGCAACTATCGCAGGCAACCTGGTCAAGCGCTTGGTTTGGGAAAACATCGTATGTCGCTTTGGAATACCTGGAGAAATTATTTCAGACAACGAAAAACAATTCTGTGATAACCCGTTCAAAGACTGGTGCGCGTAGCTAAATATTACACAACACTTCGCGTCAGTTAAGCATCCACAAACCAATGGTTTGGTTGAGCGCGCAAATCGTAGTCTGGGCGAAGGAATTAAAGCGCGTCTTGATGAACACAAAGGAAGATGGGTGGATGAATTGTCACATGTTTTATGAGCGCACCGCATGACAATCAAAGTCAGCACTGGAGATACACCATTCTCTCTTGTCTATGGGACAGAAGCTGTCATACCAGCTGAAATTGGGATGCCAACTATTCGTACGACGGAAGTCAATGTTACAACTAATGACGAAGAGCGACGTATAGACTTGGATCTGTTGGAAGAAAGGCGCGAACGTGCAGCTATATGTGAGGCAAGAGCTAAGTCAAAGATGAAGGGATACTATGATGCTAAAGTCAAAAACACTTCATTCAGGCCAGGAGACTTTGTATATCGTGCCAATGATGCAAGCCACTCAGAAGATACAGGTAAGCTTGGACCAAAGTGGGAAGGACCCTATGAGGTCACAGAAGCACTAGGCAAAGGCGCCTACAAGCTGCGTGATATGGATGGCCGTGAGCTACAACGCACATGGGATATTTGCAATCTCAAGAGATGCTATCTTTAGGAAACGCTACGGCCCACGCACAGACACCTCTGCACTTTAGTAAGTGCCCAATAAATGTCCGTGTATTTACATTTTGTTTTACTTAGGGAATTGTCTTTTCTTTTCAAAAAACTTGCAAGAATTAATCAAACATCGCAGTTTCTAGCTAACTCCGCGACACACTTAACTTTATTGCTTACATTTTATTTATGTCTCAATATTGTTAAATTATCTTTTTGCCTACATGGCGTGCATGCATTTATTAAGACCCACAATGGCATAAAGGATGAGTAAACCTAATAAATAACTCGTTGAGTAAGAGGGTTGCAAACTCATCAACATTGGATCACGTATCCTTGTTAAACACCTTACTCTCAAGACGTTGGAGTAAGTTCAATGCGCGTCCCACGAAGGATACGCAATAATGCACACTGTACGCGTTTAACAATTTAGGAGTCAAGACTCTTGGTTCCTTGATATGGCACTTGCAGTACGCTTCAAGCTAACCCATACACTTACGAATTTTATATATCAAGTTATGGACTTAATATGTAACTATAAAGGATCATAGATTCTACAAGTTTTTCTAAGTACGTTTTGATCACAATTTGACTCTTGGATGTCTTTAATGCAAAGACAAATAAACTAAGCACAAATATGATTATACAAATGTGCGTACAAAAAACCAACTTTATTTCCATCATAAACTACGAGTTTATACAAGTGCTAGATTCAACATACATATGTGCAACAAAAAAGGTGGATCTATAAAAATCTAAATACTACAAGTACGTTTATGCCCTGAACTACTAACAAAGGGCACTGCACGTCCAGCCTCCTCAAGCCTTTTCAGTAGGGTACTATCCTCCTGCGACACTATCAGCACACTGACAGGAATCCCATCGGATCTAGGAAGATGCGTTGCACCAATACCACATAGTATTGCCTTCCCTTTCACACCTTTCTTCCTTGCGAGCCTTGTGGCATGGGCTTCCAAGGATGCCTTCAAGGATATCTCTTTTTCCAGAGCGAAAGGGTTCAACATATCGCGAGGACGCACAAACACGGGCACCTGTAGTTGCGACTCATTAGGCTTCAAAAAGTAGTCAGGCTGCGCCTTCGCGTCCTACGCTATGTGCCTTGCTAGAGTTAACCCCTCCATTATTACACTAATGGGGTAATCTTGGTCACGCTCAAGTTGAGCGATGCGAGGGAACTCGAAGATCTTCATCTTCTCCATGGCAGCAACGAGCTCCGCATAGCCATCTCCATAGTAGCCTGGCACCTCTGCGAGAGGCAACGTCAACATCTTGCTCTTGTGCTGCTCTTCCATGGCTTCAGCTTTGCCACGCGCCAAGGCACACTGCACAACATTCCCAAAAACCTCAACAACCTCTTAGGACTCTAGCGTGCCCATAGCAGCCAAGCGAAGACCATGACTGATCAACCACCTACGAATGAAACAACACCCCGATTATAAGACAATAATTTCAAGGGAATTAAATGCGGAAAACTGAAAGAGAAAGCCAAAGGAATTAAATACCTGCGCTCAGCAACAACAAACTCCAAGTGAGGGTACAGCTCCTCATCGTATTTGATGCTAAGCTTATGCAGCTTACCCTCCTGCGTCTCCAAGGCACTCTCTACAGCCTTGCAGAACTCATCCAACTGGGCGAAGTGCTTGTTCTTATTCTCCTACATGTACTTCAACCCCTATAAGCAGGTAGCCTTGTACTGCTCAAAAGTAGCACGCTCATGGCTCAACTGGGCCAGCAATGACACTCTCTTATCTGCGAGCTTCATGGAGTGCGCAACAGTTGACTCTACTGCAGCTTGAGCACTCGCCAACTGCGCTTTCAACAACGCAATCTCCTCATCCTTCTCCGCGCCGCTGCTACCTTTACCAGCGTATTGCGCCTTGAGTTGAGCAACCAATGTGGCCTGGAGCGCAGCAGCCACACTCAACTCCTCTATCAACTCCTCTGCAGACATCTCCTCACTTGCCTTGGAAGGCTCTTCCACCTGAGGGGGACTCACCTTAGGTGGCGATTGCTCCATATGCGCTGCATCACCCCCTGCAGCTTCGTCACTACATACAAAGAGCACGAAGTCAAGACATTATATCGATGATAAAATAAAAACAAAAAAGGAAAGAATAAGAGAGAGGAAGAAATATGACATTGTTACTTACTTGGGAGAGGAGGTCTCAGTAGTCGCAGTCACAGATAGCGACGCATCCTCATCTATGGACACATCCACAGTAATAACGTGGCATCTGCCCTTGGATGTGCCCACGCCAACATCGCCAGACGCCTTGCGCTTCACTCACTAACTCGCCTTTTCAGAATCACTGTCAACCTTGAAGATCCCCACACCTTCAGAGGAATCAGTGCGCGCGGGCTCAGGGGTTGGCACTTCCTGAGAAGGAACATTCTGCACAGGAGTCGCCACCAACAGGGGTTGGGCGACGTTAGCCAGTTCCTCTTGCGCATACTCCATAATGCGCCCTGCTGTGGCTTCCAGAATGGGTGCCTCACCTTCCCTCAAAGGACGCACCCCACAGTTACTGTTGGGCCTGTTAAAACCCAAAATCCTTAATCCAGGATTTGAACACAAAATATCCTAAGTGTTTCATAACCGAGAACACCAAACAAGTCACTGAATGCATAGTTGTTCAGTGAGTCATCCTCAAGACGCTCAGGGCGAATCTATGAAGAAAGGTTCACCATTCAGGGAGGTGGTTCTCAGTGAATGATACCTGAGCCAAAGAAGAGGATGATGGACTCAGTGAGGGATGACAATAACTCAGTGAGTTCCATGACTCCTCACCAACTAAGATCACTGAGTGAACAAAGACTGAAGTAAAGGCGGGATTAGGCAGGATAACTTTAATGGATAAGGGATGGTCCTTATCATGCAAAGGTCAACTTTCCCTGAATGAGTATAATACCAAGAAGTGTGTCAACACTGAAGACCAGAAAGCATCCTTGTCCTTTACTACTTATAGCCAATTGTAACAGGGACAAAATACCTATGTATTTTGTCCAATGTAGGATGATGTAATATTGTCTTGTAGTCTTTGTCCATTAGGTAAGTGTTAGAAATTACTTGTGTATAAATAGAGAATAAGTGAGAGAGGTAAAGATTACGTTTGTGCACTTAATGCTTAGACATTCACAAACCAAATCTTTACTCTCTCCAAAGAACAACACAATCCTTGAGTTAGCTCAGCCGGATCTTAGTTGTCACTCAAACTTAGTTTGGGTTTAGTGAGGAGTACACCATACTTATCATTTTAATCCCAAGTGTTGTTCCGCAAACACTTGGGTATAATTCTTTTGATTAATTTCTAATAAAGAATTAGACATTGAAAAACTTTGTGTCTTATCTTTTACGTTTATTTGCTTTTATAATTAATCAATACTTTGCTATACTATGGAACTTGGTTAGATTAACTTTGTAGTTAACCTTAACTAAATAAAAGGGTATAACAAGTGGTATCAGAGCCTCTGATTTGTAAAACTTTCAAAATCTTTCATACAAAAGAGTGCTCAGTTTTTAAAATCAAAAGATCCCACCATGGCTGATAGCGATGTACCCGAGATAGTTGACAAAAAGGGAGGTAGCTATTCAGCTGTCGCTCCTAGACTAGAAGCTGGAAAATTTAGCAAGTGGAAAAAGCGTATGCTTTGCTACTTGACTGGTATGGAACCATACTATATCAAGTGTATCAATGAAGGCCCCTTTGTCCCAACAATTGCTGAAGGTTTACCTAAAACTGAAGCACAATGGACTCCTGATGAGAGAAGAGTGGTCAATCAGGACCAACGCCTTAAAAGCATCATTATATTGTGTCTCCCTGACGATACAATGGAATCAGTCATTAACTGTCCTACAGCCAAACAAACTTGGCTTGACTTGGTTCATAGCTTTGAAGGTCCCTCAGATACCAAGGAAAACAGGATCATGGACCTGAAAGTTGAGTATAACACTTTCAGGGCCGAGGAATCTGAAAGTCTCTCTCAGACCTATACCCGATACAAAACCTTGCTCAATGAACTTTCAAATGATGGTGTAGTACTATCTAAGCATGAGATCAATGTTGGCTTTGTCAACAGTCTCCCTGAGAAGTGGTTAAACTTCTCTCAGTGTCTCAGGAATGCTAATCACATTCAGAATCTTGAGTTGCCTCAAATATATGGGAAGTTTGTCTATGAAGACAACTTAATCGCAAGGCGATACCCTGAAAAGGCTCAAGAAAACAAAAAGGCCCTGACCGTCTCACCCATATCCACTGCCTTCTATTCTAATGGTGTTGTGCAGGATTTTCAAGATGACTCTGATGATGAGGTTGATATGAGAACCAGTGATGAGTACCTCAATGATCTTCAAGCTGAATTTCAAGAAAGGGCTCTTTTAGAAAATTCAAAATGTTTTATTAAAAGAAACAATTTCAATTTTCAAAAATCTAAGGCAAATGAGTCCACTGAATGTTTCAACTGTGGCAAAAAGGGTCACTTTGCTAAAGACTGTTTTTCAAAAACAACCTCAGATCCTTCTTACAAACCTTCTGGTAGTAATTCTTCCTCAGGAACTAGCAAGTTTCAACCAAAAATGCTTCAATCCACTCAACACTTTCAAAATGCAAACATTCAAAAGGATTTTGAAGCTAAATACAGAAAAGAAAAAGCTAAACTTGCTCTCCTTGAGACAACTCCCTCAATACCTCAGGCTGCACCTACCAAACCTGATCAAGGCAAAAACAATGTACTCGTTGCTGAGGCCTATGATTGGGATGAGGAAGATTTATCCTCTGATGAAGAAGTAAGGGTCAGTGCACTGATGGCACTTTCTGATGACAAAAAGATGGCTGTTGGAAAAAGCTATGCTAGAAATGGAGAATGGGTCAACATCACCATGAAAAAGGTAAACATTTTGTTATCTATGGATGATGATGCTGATTGGCAATCCTTTTTAAACTACTTAAATGTAGATCTTAAGTTCGTTGAAGAGCAAAGGAAAAATTTGTTTTCTAAATTCAACAAGTTAACTTTTGAATTAAATAAGTGTCGAGATGAATTACTGGTTTTAAAACAAGCTAAACTTGAGGCTATCACACTTCAAATTCAAAACACTGAACTTGTAAAACAAAATCAGGCTCTTCAAGAAGAACTTAAGAAAGAAAAGGCTGTGATATATAAGTGGACTCAGAAAAACCCTAGAGTTTTTGACTTAGTGAGTCTCAAGAAAGCCATTATTGGTGAAGATCAAACCACTGAATCCTCAAGTGAGAATCATGGTGAAAAAGCATTTCTGCCTTCGGGCATATCCTTAACAAGTAAATGGCACCAAAACCCAGTGACTGGATTGAAAGAGTCAACCCAGATAGCAAACTGCCAAACTTTAACACTGGTAAAATTTTGGAACCTGAAAGTCAGGGCATCAAAAATATGCTTGGTTTCACTGATGAGTCTAGTCTTCCTAAGTCCATTAATGAGTCTGAACCTATATCACAGAGTCCACTCCCACCACTGAAAGTTCTTCAGGGAGCTGAACCTAGCTCTGAGCTAACACCTTTGGTGTATACTCAACACTCTCCAAGAGAGAAAGTTGGTTTAGGAAGAACTATCTTGAAAAGACCACTCACTGAAGTCTCTACCACAAATGATGACTCCACAACCTCAGTCTCAAATGAGGTTACCACTGACAGCCCTGATTCCAAATTTGATTAGTTGGCTGAACTTGTTAGGAAGTTGAGTGAAAAAATTGAATCATCTGAGAAGAAAACTCAACCCTTGGAAAAGGAAATTAAACCAACTTCCTCAAGTTCTACCAAATCTAAGGCAACATCTAAACCAAAAATGAGATGTGAACTGTGTAGTTATACAACACATACTGATGACTATTATAGAATTCTCTTTTGCATGATATGCTAAAAGGATGATCACAGAACCTCTGATCATCTATCTTACACCGTCTCATCAGGTGTTGTATCCTACCACAATGCTCAACCCCACAACTTTGCCTCAGGCTCCAAACAGATAAGGCAGAAACCAAACCTTTCACACCTTGCATCCACTGTGGATTCAATGATCATCTCCCTGATGATTGTTTGATGTATCCATGTTGTGATATCTGTGGAGATCCTACTCATGATAGTTCAAGACATGAACATGTTATTCAGTCTAGAAGAGGAAATACCAAACCAACCCAACAAACTACCCCTTCACCCAGATGCAATATCTGTGGAAGCAACATTCACACCACCACTGATCATGGATCAATATCCCAGTTCAAAAAGGCCATTAAAGCCAAGCCCACTAGAAAGTGGGTTCACAAGAAAAACTAACTCAGTTTACATTTGTGCAGAGACATGCCAGAGATCCTGTTTGGCATCTTGATAGTGGATGTTCAAGAAGCATGACTGGCGTGAAGGAATATTTGCACAAATATGTAGAAGAACCAGGACCTAAGGTGGTATTTGCTGATAATTCATCTTGTCTCACTGAAGGTTATGGTTCAGTAAACTGTAGTGGAATAGTTTTTACAAGAATAGCTTATGTTAATGGTCTTAAATATAACTTGATCAGTGTTAGTCAACTATGTGATGCAAAATACATAGTTCAGTTTGATGATAAGCAAGGTACTATCTTTAATGCAAACAAAGAAGTAGTTCTTATTGCACCAAGGAGGCAGGATGTCTATGTCTTGGATATGTCCTCACTCACTCAGAATGGAACATGTCTTTTTGCTAAAGCCACTGAAACCCTCAACTGGCTTTGGCATAAAAGACTGTCCCACCTGAACTTCAAAGCCATAAACAACCTGGCCAAACAAAACAAAGTCCTTGGCTTACCACCACTTGTGTTCACAAAAGATAAACCCTGCCCTGCCTGTGAAAAAGGTAAACACCACAGGGCATCCTTTAAAACCAAACAAAATTCCTCTATCACCAAATGCTTGCACCTACTTTACATGGATCTCTTTGGACCCATCAGTCCAATGGCTATTCATCATGAGAAGTAAACTCTGGTCATAGTAGATGAATACTCAAGATACACTTGGGTATATTTTCTGACCAAAAAGAGTCAGGCTGCTGAAACAATCATGTCCTTCATCAGGAAGATTGAAAACCAAAATGCCATCAGGGTTAAACAAATCAAGACTGATAATGGAACTGAATTCAAAAACAATGACCTTGAATGTTTCTGTGATGAGTAGGGTATCTCTCAAAACTTTACCTCTCCTTACTCCCCTGAACAAAATGGAGTTGCTGAAAGAAAAAACAGAACTCTCATTGAGGCAGCTAGAACAATGCTTAATGGATCTGCTCTCTCTAAACATTTTTTAACTGAGGCAGTAAAAATAGCCTGCTATACACAAAACAAGTCCATTATTGTGAAGAGACATAGCAAAACTCCCTATAAGTTGTTTAAAGGAAGGATTCTAGATATCAGCTACTTCAATGTGTTTGGATGCCCTGTGTTTATCCATAATCATAAGGACCATCTTGGAAAGTTTGATGCAAAAGCTGATGATGGATACTTTCTAGGGTACTCCCTTGTCTCAAAAGCCTTTAGGGTATTCAACACCATGAGACAACAGACTAAGGAAACCTTCCATGTCACTTTTGATGAGAGTACTGAAGCTGTTAGATTCTCAAATTCCACTGTGGAAGAAATTGGTATTGATAACTCATCAAGATATCCTCCTGATGTGTTTCATCTTGAGAGTAATCTCTCCACACAATATCAAGCTGATGCTGATGTCTCTTACTACATCAATCCACACAACCTATCTCAACCCACCATCAGTGAGTTCATAGAAACTCAACCAGTCCCCAATGAGACCACCACCAGTGAACCTATTGTTCAGGATACCACAACACAAGTTAACCATACTCAGGATGTTGAAAATCTCAATCTTGAAGCACCTCAGGCACCCATATCAGAACCCACTCCAAGTATACATCAGGCCTCTACAAGTTCCAATTCCTATCCTAGACCTCAGGATAGCTGGACCAAGTCCAAAACAATTGAACTTGTTAACATCATTGGTGAACCTTCAGAAGGCATGCTTACAAGGAGCATGGCTGCCAAACTCAAGGCGGCTTCAGCCAATGTATGCCTCTATGTTGACTTTATCTCAGAAATAGAACCTAAAAATGTGATAGAAGCCTTTAAATATGAGAGTTGGGTTCAGGCTATAAGAGATGAGTTAGAAAAATTTGATAGAAATGATGTCATGACCTTAGTTGAATGTCCTCACCGAGTGTTTATCATAGGAATGAAATGGGTCTTCAAAATCAAGACAGATGAGTCAGGAACAGTAGTCAAAAACAAAGCAAGACTTGTTGCAAAAGGATATAATCAACAAGAGGGTATTGACTATGAGGAAACCTTTGCACCTGTTGCAAGAATGGAAGCCATCAGGATCTTTCTTGCATATGCAACATACATGAACTTTAAAGTCTACCAAATGGATGTAAAGAGTGCATTCCTAAATGGTACCATTAAAGAAGATGTATATGTGCAACAACCACCTGGCTTTGAAAGCAGTGAGTTTCCTAACCATGTCTACAAGCTTAACAAAGCCCTTTATGGACTAAAACAAGCTCCCAGGGCATGGTATGAAACTCTTTCAGCCTTCCTGATACAAAACAAGTTTTTCAAAGGCAAAATTGACAATACATTGTTTACCTATAGGACAAACGAGGATGTGATTTTAGTCCAAGTATATGTGGATGACATCATATTTGGCTCAACAAGTTACAAACTTTGTAAACAGTTTGAAAAGCTGATGACAAAGAAATTTGAAATGAGTATGATGGGAGAACTCACTTATTTTCTTGGATTACAAATCAAACAAACTGAGAAAGGAATTTCCATCAGTCAAGAAAAGTATACTAGGAACCTACTCAAAAAGTATGACCTCAGTGACTGTGCCTCAGTGAAAACCCCAATGGTACCTCCCAACAATTTAGGGCCTGACCTTGCTGGAAAACCAGTTAATCCTACTCTATACAGAGGTATGATTGGGTCACTGATGTATCTTCTTGCCTCAAGACCGGATATTCAATTCTCAGTGTGCTTATGTGGAAGATATCAGTCTGAACCAAAGGAATCTCATCTCACTGCTGTCAAAAGGATAATGAGATAAAGGCACTTCCAGTCTTGGACTCTACTATCCCAAATGTTCAGGGTTTGATCTCAAAGGTTACTCAGACTCTGATTATGCTGCAACATGGATAGGAAGAGTACTTCAGGGTCCTGCCAATTTCTTGGAGGAAAGCTAGTCTGTTGGAGTGCTAAAAAGCAACAATCTGCTAAAAAGCTTAAAACCCCCACCAGGCAGTGTACCTGATCGATGTAGTATAGTATAATGACAAGTATCGGGGGATTGATCATTCAACTAGGAATAGTGTCGCCAGGATTAGAAAACCTAAATACTAGGTCTAGAGATGAGGGATGATTCTTTTTGTATTTTTTTATGTTTTTTTGAAAGCAAGTAACAATCTCGGGTTTGAAGGATTTGGGCGGAATTAGTTGCTATTCAACTAACCCAATACTAAGGATGCAATCAAAATAAAATACTAAAAATGAAAATAAACTATATTAAACTAGAGTTGTGAGCAATATGTGGGAGAATTGTGTTTACTTACATTTCACTACTCCCTAGATATCTTTTACACGTTAATTACTTGTTATAGTTGCGTGGATGACGGATTGTATTCTTTAATACCATTCATGGGGTGGCGTACTTACTTCCCCAATCCTATGAGCGCCTACTTCACTCCTATGTTGAGCCGGCTAAGAAGCTCCTAACATGGGATCATTAGAATTTACTCATGCATTAAATACAACCAATAAAACCTAGTACACATCAGTTCATGTTTCTTAAGACGTTCAAGCATGTTACACAATGGAGATCTGCCAGTTTTCTTAAGCCTAACAATGAAATCATTCATCCATTACAACCATAAACAAGTAATCAACACATAATTAACATCTAGGTTTCATTAGATCTAAGCAAACACTAGATAGATCTAGCCTAGCATGTTTGAATCAAGACAAGCATAATATATATTCAAACAACACATAGACATATTGAATGAATTAAGAGAAGACTTATCTCAATTGAACATGAAAGGATTCAAGGGGTGAAAGCCCTTGAAAACACTGTAAAATATGACCTAGGGTTTACAAAGTTCGGCCTAGTTTTCTCCACACAAGTTCCTCTCTTATGAATGAAAAACAGAAAACTATATATAGATTTTGATAGGTGACGGTGTCAAGAACAAATGTCTGACGCCGTCATCTCGCCGCCAAATAGTTTCTCGGACTGCCTAGATCTGGGTCTGACGCCGTCATGTATTCACCTTATGCAGGCCGTCACCAATTTAACTCTTGACACCCTTGTTGTGACGCCGTCAGGTTTGCACTGGGTCGTCATGGTTTTTACTCTTGACGTCGTCAGGGTCTTCCTCTTGACGCCGTCAGGTACTGTTCTCAACATGGAAAATTAGGACTTTGCCGTTTTCTTCACTTTTATGCTCCAAAAATGTCCGAATTGCTTCCTTTTCCAGATTTCACTCCCAAAGTACCTAAAATCACAAAAGAAACGATTTAGGGTAATATTTGATCAAATAAATTCAATTCCGGGCTTAAATGACCCCTTAAAAGTGGTTCATTTTTCGCCTCATCATATACCCTTACACTTGAGATTTGCTTGTCCTCAAGCAAATGCACTTTTATTCTAATCAAAATACAAGTTAAGGGTCATTTAACACTAATATAAAAGTAATTACAACAAATAATCGTTCCACTAAAGACCAAAGACAAGCACAGAGGTCATACACTAGCACCTCACAAATAGTGTTTAGATACTCACATCTCTCGGGTAGAATAAAGTATAAATTACAATATGGAAACGGAAAATATCTCTCACTACCTGTCATAACAAAATAGATTACCATAGGCTTGGGAAAGGATCAAACCTCCACCACATGGCGTAAGCACCTAGGATAAGCTATCAAATAGGTCTTTTAAAAGGGTTGTAACGTTAGGTGTAGGGATATGAAATATACGGTTTTGTTGGATATAGGCAGTCTTTACTGGTGGCGAGTTAATAATCTTGGTCAATTACATGTACAATATGGCGTTGCTAAACCAAGACTAGACTCGACTTAAGATAATAAATGGAAAATAACAAAAACATAAAACAAACATAAAATAAAAAGGGATGGTAGTCCGTATGTTTTTCTTTTTTCTTTTTCTATATGTTTTTTTTTTTTTTTTTTTTTTTTTTTTTTTTTTGGCATACACTCTTACCCTACCATCCAAAATAATACATCATAAGGAATGAAAATTCCCCTTACACTTGAATTTTTACATACTTTATAATAAACTAATCTAATGACTCGAATTAAGATAATCAAAACACTTGGAGTACTTTTAAGATTAACGTACATATGGGGGTAATAAATGATGTTCTTCCCCATTACTCCATAAAATAAGTACTTTACCCATGACTCCCAATCGTCCCAAAACAATATGTACAAGGATATGACTCGACTTAGCAACCATGTAATCAATTAGATAATCAACTTAGGGTTTAACATATAACAATAATGCACTAAAGATGAGTGCATACACGGAAGGCTAAGGAGATTTGGTTGTACATTTAAGTAGGGTGTAACAAATTCTTCCTTTAAGTAAGATGCTTAAAGTTAGAAACGAAAAGATAGGCTCGGAGTGTGTACTAGGGGTTTCGTGTACTAAAAATGAGTACAACGCTAGTGGTGTGGGAAAAATGAATTGACTTTACTAGCCAAGTAATATGACTTAAATGGTCAAGTAATTATGATACGGGTTTAACACAAGGGTGATCCTAATGCCTCTTATCATGTAGTAAATCCTACTACACGAATGTAGTCTCACTAGCGGTCTCGGGATGCATCACTAACGCAAGTTCTAGAATCTAAATGCTACCTGTACACTCATAAGCACTAATAGTAAATGCTTTCCTATCAAATCTAAAGGCGAACCTCACATATTTGGGTGGAAAATTTTTCTGAATAGTACGGTTTTGAGCTAGTCATACGACTCCTATCCATGAGACGCTTGCTATGGCTAAAGTTTCACTCTTAAATGTTGTAAAAAAATTTAAATTTGGCGCTAAAATTGCACTAGCAAGTATTTCTCATAGTTTTATTACACATCTACTATTAAACAAACAAACTCAAGCGAAAGTATATCTATAAGGTATCATCATTTTACCCTCCCCTTACACTTAGGATGAACATTGTCCCCAATGTTCAAGTAAAGAATGTAAAAGTGAAATGAGTAAAAAAAAATGAAATCAGATACTCCCCTGATTCGCTCGGTATGGATAATAAGGTGGCCAGGTTAGATCTTCCTCCAAGAAAATGAACAATCAAAGCTTCCCTTCCAGAATATAAGTCATCTTCTTGTCATACATAACCTGTAAAACCTGAGAAAACAGACAAGGCACCCTCGCATAAAATCGGCGGCAATCTACATATGCTAATAAATCCTAGAAAACAAAATAAGATATAATGCTTGTGGAATGATGTTTGCAGATTTCCTGGAGATTATAAAACTAATAATTCAACAAAAACTTTAAGACTCCGTTAGAAAAACAAAACTGGTAAAATTTCTAGATTTTTACACGTGTCGCCGTCAAGAGTAAACTCGTGACGCCGTCAGAAGTGACCTGCAGAAATTCTTATGTTAAGTTTTCGGAAAATTTCTGGAAAAACTTGGTCCTACTTCCTGGAAAATCCTGCAAAACATCATTATGACTCGATACAAGCATTTGACTCTAACAAATACGAATATACATGTTAACTTAATATTGTGGAGAATCATGATCGGTTTTGTTTCTTAAAAACATATTTGGGGTTTCCCCTTACACTTATCTTTTGCAAAAATACCTTTGGATGAAGTTAAGATTAAACCAAACAACAAAGTAAAGTATTTTCACTATTTTAGTTTTGAAACATGATCTACCAACAATAAAAATAAAGCATGCATACGGAAGCAAATAACAATCAAACAAATGAAAACACACAAAACATGGGTTGCCTCCCAAGAAGCACTTGTTTTTGTTCGAGTCACGAGCCTGAGTCTACCCTTATTTAACATAAATAGGGGAGGTTTTCCCGACACTTAGGATTAAGTGCGGGTGGAAGTAGCGATACACACCCTTAGGGTGGAAATATGCCACGTGAGGTAAGAGTGGTGGATGAATTATATGCTCAAAGGGGTGTGCTTCTATCATCATAACCTTACCAAATTCAATCGGGTTAATGGGTGGATTAAGATTTTCTCCTAGAAAGGGATCATTTTCTATCAACTTCAAGAGACTACTAGTTGGGGATCCATCTTGACCTAATAAACCCGGTTTAAACCCATAATGTTTCTTGCGATCAATCATAAATGGGTGATGTAAGCATGTAAGGTCATTTTACACTCCTATATTGGCTTCCTCTCTACAAGGCTTAGAGTCCACTACCTTTGTCCTAAGACTACCTGGACTATATGGTTTGATGGGTAGAGTGGAACCTATTTCAATTCCTAAATTTTCATCCAAGGATGGAAGATTAGGTGACGGTTTTGGTTGAGGCTCCGGTTCATCAAAACTAGGAACTTCCATAGAACTAAGAGTAAGGTTATCATTATAAGTATTCAAACCTATATCCTCTAGTGGTGTTTGGTTCAAAGGTTCTACCTCAATTGGGATTCCTAAAGTCTCATATACTTCATCCGAATAAGTCAAAGGCGGTGTGTATGCCTCAAATGATTGTAGGACTTGTGGGGTACTTGGTGGGCTTAGATTTTCAACTCTATCCTCCAACTTATCAAGATTATCAATGTGCTCAGCTTGTATTGTGGTGAAATCAAACCACTCTGTGCACCCAGTTATCTCATCTATAGTTTTATCCCCAAACAATCTTCTTGCTTGTTCCCTTAAACTTGCTATCAATTGATATGTAACAACATTTGTTGGGTTGTCCATTTTTTTGGCAAGTATGGCACAATTCTCTATGGTTTCCCATGCTTCATCAGCATTTAATCCCCAAAGGTCCCCATCTGCGGCATGGTCAATGTCCATTTTGGTATAGTGATCGACACGATGGTAAAATTTTTCAATTTGGGACCACATATCGAAATTATGATGAGGGACTTTTCGGAGTAAATATTTAAAACGAGCCCATGCATCATAGATAGGTTCATCTTCATGTTGCTTAAACAACAAGATGTCATTAGGAGTGGGTGAATTTTGTGGTCGGTAGTATGGTGGATTCGCGTTCTCCATAATGGTGAACGGAATAGTCAATGAAAATTACGAACAAACACACAAAGAAAAAGATAGACTAAAGAAAACCTAGAAATAAAAAATAAAATCTTACTAGAAAGGAATCTAGCAAGTAGACCTAATAAAAAGAGATTCTAACCTAGACAATAACTATTCCCCAGGCTGCGGCGCCAAAAACTTGATGCGTGGGGTTTGCACCAGGCTTTACCTCTTGAGGGATCTCGAGAAGCTTACAACCCCCACCAGGCAGTGTACCTGATCGATGTAGTATAGTATAATGACAAGTACCGGGGGATTGATCGTTCAGCTAGGAATAGTGTCGCTAGGATTAGAAAACCTAAATACTAGGTCTAGAGATGAGGGATGATTCGTTTTGTATTTTTTTTATGTTTTTTTGAAAGCAAGTAACAATCTCGGGTTTGAAGGATTTGGGCGGAATTAGTTGCTATTCAATTAACCCAATACTAAGGATGCAATCAAAATAAAATACTAAAAATGAAAATAAACTATATTAAACTAGAGTTGTGAGCAATATGTGGGAGAATTGTGTTTACTTACATTTCACTACTCCCTAGATATCTTTTACACGTTAATTACTTGTTATAGTTGCGTGGATGATGGATTGTATTCCTTAATACCATTCATGGGGTGGCGTACTTACTTCCCCAATCCTATGAGCGCCTACTTCACTCCTATGTCGAGCCGGCTAAGAAGCTCCTAACATGGGATCATTAGAATTTACTCATGCATTAAATACAACCAATAAAACCTAGTACACGTCGGTTCATGTTTCCTAAGACGTTCAAGCATGTTACACAATGGAGATCTGCCAGTTTTCTTAAGCCTAACATTGAAATCATTCATCCATTACAACCATAAACAAGTAATCAACACATAATTAACATCTAGGTTTCATTAGATCTAAGCAAACACAAGATAGATCTAGCCTAGCATGTTGGAATCAAGACAAGCATAAGATATATTCAAACAACACATAGACATATTGAATGAATTAAGAGAAGACTTATCTCAATTGAACATGAAAGGATTCAAGGGGTGAAAACCCTTGAAAACACTCTAAAATATGACCTAGGTTTTACAAAGTTCGGCCCTAGTTTTCTCCACACAAGTTCCTCTCTTATGAATGAAAAATAGAAAACTATATATAGATTTTGATAGGTAACGGCGTCAAGAACAAATGTCTAACGCCGTCATCTCACCGCCAAATAGTTTCTCAGACTGCCTAGATCTGGGTCTGACGCCGTCATGTATTCACTTTATGCAGGCCATCACCAATTTAACTCTTGATGCCCTTGTTGTGACGCCGCCAGGTTTGCACTGGGTCGTCATGGTTTTTACTCTTGACGCCGTCAGGGTCTTCCTCTTGACGCCGTCAGGTACTGTTCTCAGCATGGAAAATTAGGACTTTGCCGTTTTCTTCACTTTTATGCTCCAAAAACGTCCGAATTGCTTCCTTTTCCAGATTTCACTCCCAAAGTACCTAAAATCACAAAAGGAACGATTTAAGGTAATATTTGATCAAATAAATTCAATTCCAGGCTTAAATGACCCCCTAAAAGTGGTTCATTTTTCTCATCATCAATATTCTTATCCCCTGATAGTCAACCTTCCTCAGTAAAACCCTACAACATCACCAAAATCACTCACAAGGAGCTTCTCACCTTGAGATTGTAACTCACTAGTCTCCTTACCCATAATAATTCACACTGAATGAATTCTCATTCAAGGGGGGCTCAGGACATTATACTAATGCAATGCAATGCATAACTAAATGCTTCAAGTATCTAGTTAGTAAATGTCCTAGGTTGGTAACTGGATTTTCTATTTAATATAGGAATATATGTCTCTGCCTTACTGGCATCCATACCTGAGCCCCCACTTACACATCAACATCCCACTTGGCATTTAATGCCTTCATTTACAAATAATATCCTTTGATATTTTTGTGACATCATGTTTGCAAAAGTGCATATTATGCAGGCTCTTTGCACTGTTTACCTCGACAGTTGCGAAAAACTTGGGTATGTGGAGTGGTGGCATTTAATGCGGATCCCAAAACGGTTCTTCATTTTGATTTTCAAAATTTCAGACCAATGGTATTCCTCACCCTCTATAAATACCCCTTTCCAAAATCACATAACACACACACAAAATTTCTTAAAGAAACTCTGCAAAAATTTCTCCATTGCAAAGCTGTGTGTAATCTTTTCAAAAACAAAAGGTATTTTTAAAACATCTTTTCTTGGTTAAGAAATTTGCAACAAGAAATCCTTCCTGTTTGCAAACATCTTGATAACAATATCACACGTTTCACAACAGAAAACAAGTTAGACTTAACTTGTGAATCATCTGGGGTGTGATATTCTGCCATAAAACTTTCAAAATCTTTTTCCTGACCTAAAAAATGGCATAAGACCAAGGAATCATGCTTGCACCTCAATGGGCAAAAATGACTCTGGCTGATGTACAATTTAAAACAAACAATGTTGTAGGCAATTTTAATCACCCAACCAATGTTCCTGCCTACAAGGAAATAATAAAATTTTTGTACAACTGTTGAAAAATGCCTTCACATCAACACCCTACTTTCAGTATCACCACCTCCTCAGGGAGTTCTGGTGTACTGCTCAGGCCATTGACCCAACACCCAGTGCTGATGAGAACGAATTCAGGCCCCTCAAGGAATTTCTCATCAGCTTCTCTGTTTTATATGGGAAAAGAAAATTTGTCCTGGATTTCAAAACTTTTTGCTCAGCAACAGGACTAGATTATAACAATGGAAAATATGTTGCACACCCTGACCCAAGTGATGTCAAATCAGGGTTAGAAAAAATTGCTTTGGATCCAAAATATTTGGACAGGTCCCCTGTCACCAAGAGCTCTTTTCCCATGGCTTGGAAGATCCTGTTCACTTTTGTGATTCAGGTTCTCGGTGGGAACCATTCATCCACTAAACAGATTAATTCTGTTCAAATGATGATGGCCTATTGCCTAATGAACGGGGTCACTGTCGACATTGGAGAGATCATTTATGGTGATCTTGTAACCAAGCTACTGAATAAAACTAGGCTACACTATGTGTCGTATCCTAGGTTTATCTCATGTGCTCTTCAAAGGTTACTGGGTTGTGACTACACTCAGGATGAACACTTAAGTTCTTTACCAGCCATCCTGAGTTCTTCAAACTTTTCAAAAGACCCATCCTCAGTCTCAAACATTGAATTGACGGCCCATATGGTTGCCATAAACAACCGAAGGGACTCAGTGTACCCACCTTCCCCTCATAATAGGACAGGGAAGTCTCAGACTATGCCAAAAACCAAACCCAATGCACAGGGCCCTGAGGCTTCAGGGACATAGGCTTCTAAGCCAAAAAGAAGACCTAAGCCCAAAAATGTCACCCTTGACCAGGCTCCACCACCCCCAGGGACAACGAAGGTCATTGACAAATCACAGTCAGTGCCCTTGGTCTACACGACTACTCCCAAAGATCCAGAGGGAAACATACAACCCGCTGGTAGGGGAGCGCCTTCTACTTATCCCACTAACGTCTCTGGTACATCACAGCCAGAGTCTCAGGGAGTGGCGGCCCCTAAATCTTTGACAGACCAGCACCAGTCTGTTAGAACGGGGGGCCTTAACATTTCACTGATTCCTAATGATGATACTGAAGCACACCCGTCAGTGTCTGAAGGAGTCACAGGGGACAAAGACTCAGGGGGATTAAAACCACCCGCTGATATGGAACCTTCACAACCTCACAGAGCTGCTCATTCTTCGCAAACTGACCCTGAGGACCAGACAGACAAAACCCAATCTGTTGCATTTGAGGGGTCAGGGAGCGACCATAACCAAGGCAAGTATTCTTATGAAGAGGAGCCGGCTAACCCATTTTTGCAGATAGACTCAATGGCTACTTTTCAGGCTATTCTTGACTCTGATGATGATGATGGCAAAGTCAGTGAGGAAGAGTTCTATGAAGCTGGTGATGATATGGAGACTGAAGCAACAACCACTGAACAAGAAAATGTACCAGAACCTTCCTCTCCTGACAAATTTGCCAAGTATGATGACTCCAGGCCCCTCACTGAAAGAAAGCTGATGAAGTTTCTAAAAAAGACCTGCAAAGTCATCTACAATGATATCACTGAAGATGTGTTTGACATGCACACTGAGCAGGCTGTTCATTACTGCAACCTCTTTCGAACAGCAGGCTGATGTTGCATTCAAACTGACTACTCTTAATGGGCATCTCATCAAGTTCAATGAATCGCTCAGCCAAATCACAAAGAGCGTTTCTACCATTCAAGAGTCTGTCAAAGATGACCCTGAGCTCAACCGCAAGATTCTTCAGGCTGCTCAGACCTACCAACAGAATTCTGCTCAATTCACTGAGTTGGTGGATATGCTAAAGGCTGCAAATCTTCAGGGTCTCAATTCTTCAGTGGTGTCCATCTGCTCATCACTCAGCCTAATGGAGAAAAACTTGGATGCTTGGGCTAAGTCTTCAAACTCCTTGGCCTGGAATCTTTGGCCAAGGATGTCTGTCCTTGAATCCTCTCAGGCTTCCCTGGATGCCAAAGTGTCTATAATTCAGAAAGACACTGCTGACATCAAGAACATGCTCTCAGAACTTTACCAGGCGTTCATGGGTCCTTCAGTGGCACCAACTCTTGCTCTCACTGACGCTGCGACAACAGTTGAGGGGGGGAGATCCACTGAAGTCCCACAAACAAGAGTTCCTGATACTTCCACTAGTCAACCTTCCTCTCAGGCTGAGGGGGAGCGCATAGTTGAAGCCACTCCAATCTCATCCTACCAGTCTCCTGAAACAACCACTCAACCATCAATCCAGACAGACAAGGGCAAAGGCATTCTCACTGTTGTGTCTGAGCCTACAACTACATTGGTTGCTGCTTCTTCAGTCATTAGACCAGACCCTAATGCACCTGTCAGGATTCCTTTTCAAATGAATGGTGTTACATATATGATGACTGAAGATGAAATCCAAGCTCACATGGATAAAGTGGAAAGACTAAGGAAAGTAGCTTTGGAGGAACAGGCAAGCAAGGCTACTCTCATTGAGGTGGTTAATGAGGAAGCCACAACTATTGGACTGAAGCCTCAGGACCTTGCACATAGAGAAGGTGGTGAAAAGTTCAAAAAGGCTTAGGATGCTGCCCTGATGGCTCTAAAAGAAAAGAGGGAAGCCAAAAAAAAGAGATCTGCTTAAATCAGGCAACAAAACATTGAGAAGTATACCTGGATCATGACACAGAGACTGAACCCAGAAACTATCACTGATGTCAAGATTCATCAGAACTCCAAACCAGCTGTTCTCACTGTCTACAGAAGCAAGGACAAATGACATTTTGATGTTCATGATCCCTTCAGATTTGCTGACTTTGGGATCACTGAGCTTGATGAGCTAGGTCCAATCATTGCAAAGAAGAACAATGTCGTTGTCAAGAACTTAATGAAATCCCTCAGGATCAGGTATGATCTGTTGGCCAAGAAGCATGAGGAACTTGGGATCCCTTCATTGCTACCAGCATCAGTACCTGCTATTCAGGCTCCTCCTACTCAGTCTTCTAAAAGGAAAAGGAAGAAGATAGAGACTGAACCTGAAATCAGTGCTCCGGGTCTAAACTGCAACAGAGCCCTTCCTGAAGGAGTTACATTTGTGAACAATTTGGTCATTGAGAAACCTAAGAGAGGTCTCTTCTTCACAGATGAGTTTGGAGATCCAGCCTTCCAAAGATGGGCTGACATGGATCATGCTGGAGTCAAGGCAATGGCAGGATACTTCTTTATGGCCAATCCCATCAAGAATGAGGCTAATGCAAGATTCCGTCATGACCTGAAGAACAAAATCAAAGAGCATCCTGATAAACACCTACTGAATACTAAGAGAGCCAAACTTGAAGCCATGGGTCTGAAGTTCTGAAGCCTGAGCATGTCCGCAACACCAACTATCTTTATTTACTTTTTTTTGTTTAGGATTGTAATAATCATGAATAATATTGATGTTTTGTTTAACATTCAGTGTCATAAAAAATACGTAGTAAGTCAGGATTATAGAGATCATACCTTTGCTATCTCTCACAAAACCTTGAAAACACTCAGGCTATTTGTATATCCAAATAGGGGGAGACTGTTGGGACTGTTAAAACCCAAACTCCTTAATCCAGGATTTGAACATAAAATATCGTAAGTGTTTCATAACCGAGAACACCAAACAAGTCACTGAATGCATAGTTGTTCAGTGAGTCATCCTCAAGACGCTCAGGGCGAATCTATGAAGAAAGGTTCACCATTCAGTGAGGGTGTTCTTAGTGAATGATACCTGAGCCAAAGAAGAGGATGATGGACTCAGTGAGGGATGACAATAACTCACTGAGTTCCATGACTCCTCACCAACTAAGATCACTGAGTGAACAAAGACTGAAGATAAGAAGACTGAAGTAAAGGCGGGATTAGGCGGAGTTTGAATGGATAAGGGATGGTCCTTATCATGCAAAGGTCAACTTTCCCTGAAAGAGTATAATACCAAGAAGTGTGTCAACACTGAAGACCAGAAAGCATCCTTGTCCTTTACTACTTATAGCCAATTGTAACAGGGACAAAATGCCTATGTATTTTGTCCAATGTAGGATGATGTAATATTGTCTTGTCCATTAGGTAAGTGTTAGAAATTACTTGTGTATAAATAGAGAATAAGTAAGAGAGGTAAAGATTACGTTTGTGCACTTAATGCTTAGACATTCACAAACCAAATCTTTACTCTCTCCAAAGAACAACACAATCCCTGAGTTAGCTCAGCCGGATCTTAGTTGTCACTCAAACTTAGTTTGGGTTTAGTGAGGAGTACACCATACTTGTCATTTCAATCCCAAGTGTTGTTCCGAAAACACTTGTGTCTTATCTTTTACGTTTATTTGCTTTTATAATTAATCAATACCTTGCTATACCATGGAACTTGGTTAGATTAACTTTGTAGTTAACCTTAACTAAGTAAAAGGGTCCAACAGTTACTTGTGCGGCCTTCGACAGCTTCACCACGCTAAACAAGTCCATCTCTGCGCAACACATAAACAAACAACAAAGAAAATTGGAGTTACATATAACTACGATACAAAAGTACACTTACACTAAAGATGCGAAGGAAAGGAAGGACAAGCACCCACCCCGGCCACTCTCATCCAGAAACGTTGGCACCTCGTCCGCGCCTTGAAAGAAGTTGCGGCTAATCCCCATGTGCACCAAAAACTCTTCTGGGTAAGAGTTGATAGGGATGCGGTTGGCATTTATTGTCTCCGCATCATCTATGTTGTACATCCCGGGGTCTGGGTGCTCATCCTTTGCTAGCATCCCCTGAGTATAGAACTCAAAGAGCCAGGGGAACACTTTATTGTCCACCCAGAAAAATCTCTCCCTCAAATTCCTAAGGGCGTCTACCTTCTCAGTATAACATTGAAGGCGCCCTGCGTGCTTCGAAAAAGATACCCACCTGTTTTGACCACGTTGTGTGGTAAAACACGCGGAAGAGATTGATGGTTGGGTTTATGGCGAGTAAACGACAGTTTACTTCAAAATTGGTTATCTTTGCCGCACCTATAGAGTGCAGCTGGGATATGTGCAGACGGTAAAAATTGAGCACGTCGCTCAGGAATAGGGATATGGGCACGCGCTGATTCACAAACTCGAAGAAGCGCGTGTATACCCCTACCTTTCCCTCGGGAAAGTCCGCAATAGATGCGTCTTCCACCGGTACTACCGGATGCAACGCGAGGGGAATATAATAGTCCGAGGTGAACTGACGGAGTTCATCCTCGTCCATCTCGGAGGCAAAATCATTTAATTGGCAAACCATTTTCGAAATATTATGTGGTCAAGATGCGCACGCGCTATTACCTTAACGAAGATTTTTTTTTGCTTGGTATTTGATGATTCTAACAATGGAGGAAATGGCGTTTTACTATGATAATCACAGTGAAAATGGGGAACCCTTTATATAGGGTTACCCCTAGCCTCGGATGGATGCCATGTGGATCCCACTAACTCTAATCGTGTGGCTAGAATATCAAAAGGTACAACACTTTTTCACAATTTTCAAGGGATACGTGGGACTCATTTAGACTACATACACCGTATGTTTATTTTTGGCGGGAAATACTTGGAGCTTCCCCGCCACGCTTACCACTATCGTCGTTAGTCTAGCATACGCGGCCACATCCTGCGCATACTAGACTGGGGGGACATGATGACGTATAGTCCACACTCGGGTCACAAACCCGATTAATGGACATTACTAAAGCCCAAGCCCATCACGCGTGGGCTATCATAATAATGATTTGGGCTACCATGCTAACGGCTTGGGCTCACAAAAGCACAAACCCCAAATATATTATTTATGGTCATGATAATGATCTTCTATTTATGGGATAAAGATCAATAGACCGGATAAGTGTGATACGCCGAAGAGTAAGGAGCACGAAACCTACAAGGATTTCGTGCCTATATAAAGAATATCACGACTCTCATTGAGGTATGATCAAAAACCCTAACTCTTCAATATAACCCTAAAACCGATTACTTACTCTCACGCCGGAGGATAATCGTGGGAGACAATCCCACGATAAGCCTAACGGTGTTGTTTGCTCTCTTAGTGCGCATGTCTCAAGCATTAAGATCTAATTGATACGAGAATAGGAACCCAAACAAGGAACGTCCAACTTTTGTATCAACACTTGTCATCCTCATTTGAACTGTTGTTTGCATTTTCTTTGAGGTGTTTTTCAGATGTACTTGAAATAGCATTAAAGAGCTCACCACAGCTAATGCAAAAAAAAATTCCTTGTTAGTAAGAATAATGACTCGATATGTGAATGAATAAGTTATGAACATAACTTATTCATTCACATGTCAAGCCATTATCTTTACTAACAAGGACTTTTTTTGCATTAGCTGTGGTGTGCTCTTTCATGCTGTTTCAAGTACATCTAAAAACCTCAAGGAAAATGTAAACAGTGGTTCAAATGAGGATGATAAAAGTTCAAGTAATCGTGAATCTGTTGAAGGGCAAGCTCACAAGATTAGAAAGAGTTCAAGGACTATTGTGCAGCCGTCAAAGAATAAGGATCTCATTTAAGCATATGCTATTAGTTAGTGGGCAACTTTATTAGTCAAGTATTATGTTGTAGACTTGTACCCTTACTATATAGCAACTGAATTAATAAAATAATGGTACTGATATTGCAATACCCTTTTTTCTTCCTCCCTATTTCTTCTATTTTCCTTGTCTATTTCCTCCTCTGTTCTTTTCTTGTACATATTTCTGTTGTGACTTTGTGAGTGGGTAACAATGATGCATAAAACCTCAATCAAATGATGTAGTAACTTCGTGAAGTGTTTCTTTGGTAATGTATCTTGAATGTTTGCATGGTTAGTTGACAATGAACATATTGTGATTTTGCATATGTGTTTGGTTGTGTCTTACATATGTTATTTTTATGTTACATTTTGTTCAATTTTTGCGTTATTTTGCTGTTACATTTTGTTCAATTTTTTGAAGCTGTGGTTTCTATTGAAGTAGACTTGGGCTGCTGATGATCCAAACACCTTTTAAAATTATTGTGGTGGCGTATTTTAGACAAGGTGTTTGTAACATGTGACCACTTACGCACTTGTTATTGTATTAAAAAGAAAGTTTAAGTTAATTAATGTAGAAAATGTATTTAGCAAAAGGTAAATTTGGGGCTTAATTTAGTGTTAATAATTTTATGCATATTTTGGTATAAAAGGAAAATGCGTGTTATTTGAATAAACTCACATATTGTTGTATTGTCTAAAATGTAAAAGTACTCTTGATGACTATTTCCTAAAAGAACGCGATGTTGTGCTTGAAGAGGATGGTGATTTCATCACTATTCGCTATTGCAACTTTAGTGAAACTGGGCTTGGTGGTAGAATTTGATAAAATTAACATTGTTGAATTCAAGAAAGGGATATTAACAACACTCATGTTTTGCGATGGTCGCGAGGTGTGTCTCATGTATTCGAGAACTTTAAGGGATTCAAATTGACTGATTTTGTGTTTTCTAATTTACAAGAATACTTGTCTTGATTCAATTATTTTTCATATAAGTTATATAGCTCTAAGATTTATTAAAGAGTGGCGCTAGATCTTTAAGAAATATTTTTAACGAGGAATGTATGATTAGCGCTTAGCTTCAAGAATAAGTTGCCAAATTCTGATTTTTCTATGTGCTTTTAGCAACATATATGAAACGAAAAGAAATCAGAGCAGTTCATCTTTATTGAACTTTTATATGTAAAACAAATGAGCCATTCGCTCTATGAAACCACTTAAAAGATACTAACATTGAAGCGAAGAATTTTGGTGATTCTTTTTTGCATTGGATTTTTAACTTTCATATCTGTGTATGAAAGCTAAAAGAATTTAAAACTTAGTTTGATAAATGTTTTTCTTTAAAACAAAAATGCTGACAATGCAAATTCGTTTGGTCCAAATCTAGAAGTATAATTGGTTATAGATCCACTAATCAAGGCCAAGTTATTATCATATAAAGATTCACGGGCTCACAACATTATTTATTTGAGGTCGTTAAAAAAAAGCATTATTATTGGCTAAACTAAAAAAAGAGTTGAGTGTGTCGAACCTTGGACCTCTTACTTGTGTCAAATGCTAAATGTTTATCTGCATCATATTCTTGTGTTTTTCCCTGTTTTTATTTAATAATCTAGCCATGTTATGTTTCTTTCACTTTTGTCCACAAAATACTCTTTAGTCATAGAGCCTTAATTCATATTTTATTTCTTATAATAATATATTTTAACCTCAAATTTAAATATTATTTATAAATTTAAATTCAAACCCTACATCAAATCTAAATTTAAATCAAAATCCAAATTAAATACCAAACCCATCTACAAACCAAATGCACCTTTCATTATTAGTGTATGAATTTATGACAAAATGGAATTAAACAAGATCTACACGATCAACTCGATCTACCTGATCGCACAACTACACAAGATTAAAGATGATGGACTTGATATTAGCCAAAATACAACATGGAAATAATCAATGTTGCTAATACACTAACTAAGATAAGTGTCTTCTCTTGCACTTGGAATGAAAGAATGTTTGGATTACTTTTGAATGAATTCAAACAAGTTATGATCAAAGAAATGAGGCTAAGAGGTGTGGATAGAATGACAAACAAAATCAGTGCAAAGAAGTGAGTAAAATTTGAGAAATAGTCCACTATTTATAGCCAAGAAATCTGGACGTCTAACAGATAAACGGTACCCTTAATTACCCATATCACCCTTATTTAATTAAGGGTACTTTCTATATTTAAAGGTACCGTCCATGCACCTGAACTTGTGTTTTTGTGGGGAAGTTAAAATATGGTGAAGGTGGTTGTTTTCTTGAGAGAAAAGCCAGATTTTGAAATTCTTCTAATTTTTATTTGAATAAAACATTTTGTAATAATTAGAAAATATTTTGTCTAATTATTTTGTGCAGAATGTTTATGTCACATTTATAAAAAAATATTTCTTTGATCATTCACAAGGTTTAATGTTCATTATTCATACCTTTAGTGATTTGGTGTCGAAATGAAGTTTTACGACTGAAAACTTTTTTTACGTTAACTTTTACATACAATGCTTTTATGTTTTGTTATTATCAAAACATAAAGGATACGAAAAATATAAATAATATTTTTAGACATTATTTGTATTAACACTCCTGAAACTTCAACGCCTCCAAGTTATTCTACAGGATCTTCAACACCTCCAAGTTATTTTGCATGACCTTATACACCGAGTCCTGAAAATACAGAATGCTCAAAGTACAAGTTCTTGACCGGAAAGATAAAGGTACTTGAGGCCACACTAGATTCAACTGCACTAGTTCACAAGCTTTATAATGATATAGGAACATTTGGTTTGCAGTAATTGGTATGCTTTAAATTCTAAACTTTTACTAATTTGTAATGTAATTCTCACGCTTTAATGTTTGAACTTTTATCGATTTGTAATGTAATTTCTACTCTTTAATTTTTGAACGTTTATCGATTTGTAATGTAATTCGTATGTATTTTACTTATTTGTTGGTAAAACATCGCGCAACGTAGTGCAACAACAGTAGACGAATTAAGCTCGATTTTGACAGTGTAACAAAACTTAAAAGCAGTTTTGAAAAATTCCGAACCACCTGGAAACTACGGAAATGACAAGTGGCATGACTTTATTGTTTAACGTCCTTCGTTTTGACGATATAACAATTATTATATTAATCTTAAATACTAAAAAAAAGAAGTTGTTTTATCTTGGCCTAACTCTATGGTTTAACACCACCGGGATATAGTCATGGGTAAGTATGGCTAATCAAACGGTTAAACGAGGTCAACATTTTTGTCAATTTTTCCACAAGGACATGTCCTCGGAAAAATCTTTATTTTGTCGGGTTGTAACGTTGGCGGGATAAAGTAAATAAGTGGAGGGAGTGTAAATTAAAATAATTTCCTCGAGGACATGTTTCCGGAAAAATTAAGTGACACGTCACCCACCCCGTTTAATTAATGCTAAATCACGGTAATTACTGATAACCACGGTCAAAGTTGATAAACTTTTTCCCAAAGACATGTCCTTGAGAAAACTTTCAGTAAAATATCCAACATACGCATGTCTCGATCAATGATTTTTTTTTTCGTTTATCGACTTTCGCCGACAATATAGTGTCCACGAAAAAAGGTTCTTCGCCAGTTACATTATTTTTGGTAGTGCGTTAGGCCCATCTTTCAACCGAAAGAACACAAACACGTATCACATGCAAAGATGCATTTGCACATGGAATCGCTCTCATCTTCGCACAACACTCTATTTCGAATAAAACGACACTCTCCATCCGGCTTTGGTGCTGTGCGATGGCCCAGGGCAGCAAAATTTTAGGGGCATCAAATTTTAGATTAATGTTAGGTATTGTTAGAATTATGATATCATGACAATCATATAAAATAAACCAAACACATCAAGAGAGCATAGCGGAAGCGTTATACAAGATCATATAACATGCAATTAATTAATCAATAGTAAATAGTAAACATACCTTTGTGATTCTAGCCCGAACAAGAATCAATTGCAATCTTCAATTCAAGAACCCTAATTAGGGTTTATGTGGATTATAAGAATTACCCCTTACCTCTTTTGTAATTCAATCCAAGAATCAAACAATAGTGTGTTTGAATCGTGTTCTTGTACACACGTACTAATTCAAGTAAAAGTGTATGCAAGTAAATTAAACACAAAACTTTTAAGCTTATGAAAATCGAATCCCTTGTAGGGATTGTTTGATGAATCGATTTTGGGACAAGAAAAGGAGAAAGGAAACACCTATTATGTGTGTACAAGTTATGAGAAAACAATAACCCATGAGGTGTTTATATACTTGATGAAACTTGGAGCTCAAGGCACAAAGGAGGTGGAACTCCTTCTAGAACTTTCTTGACCTTCCAATTATTCACAAGTATTACTTTCCTAATCTTCATCTAACTGTCATTAGCCATTCTTCGTTAAATACTAACGGTCGTTACTAGTTTTGTGTTTATTAATAATTATATATAACATTTATAAATAATTATTCTTTTACTCTTCATACGTAAAGTGTGCAATCCCACGATTTCGAGTTCGATCCTAACATACGACTACTAAAATAATGTTCATAATCTAACAGCTCCCACTTGGACATATTTTAAGAGTGTAATCACATCGGTTAGCGTCTTGCAACACGCCGATGCCTCTAGTACGATCTCGAGTAAGGCTCCTGGAAAAACCTTTTAATGATTTCTCATTATTTTTATCCTTTTGTTTCTAATACCACGTTAATAAGGATATGGATTAAAGTCATTCCTTAATTAATCATTATGTTTCTCGTTGTTTGTGATTGAATAAGATTACCAAATCTTCTGAACATATTCAGGGGAGATCTTGGGTGCGGCCACACATACATCTTATCAACCTTACGAGGGGCCAAGCAGTATTAAACTCCAAAAATAAATTTGAAGGAACAAATTCTATCTTGACTACAAGCAAAACCCACAAACTTTGTAACACTTTCGAAAACAACCCTTATGACTACCAGTTATGTATAGCATTAAGTTGTTCCACAAAAATGTACTACATTCATGACACTTATCTTGCATCTCAAGTCTGAAGATAACTTCTCATGATTTACTTAATAACAAAATCCATAAAGTAACATCACGTTGTTGGGATAAGTCCTATATTCGGTAACATTGAATATCATCTGAAATGGCATGACTACGCATCAATATACTTTAAGTATATTATACCAACCTTCAAATTTGTCTTAATTTAATAATATTCCCATATTATTAACTGACAACGGACAATTTAGAATAACATTTATTCATGGATTAAACATACAAATATAGGATACAATATATTATAAATTAAACATACCATGTATTTAAATTTATAATAATTGTTTAACATCCCTGATCCAAATGCTAAATAGATCAATGCATGATAACTCTTGTTGCTGAATTATGTCTCAAGTAATGACATTCATACTTGTTGACAAGACATAAATCATCCAACTTTGATCTATCGGAATTTTGAGAATACTTATTTCAAGAATTCAACTATTGAAGTTCTTGTATATGCATACTCAACTATTTTGATAATGCCATATAATATTTCATAAATGTGTGACATCCTTAACCACCAATTTATGATAATCAAACTTCCAAACATTTTAAAGTTTAAAGTATTCTTATTCTCTTAATGTATAATGCAACTATGCTTTTAGTAAGCATAACTAGTAATAGCCAAAGATGAAATCCTTACCATAACTAGTATTGAGTGTCATCTCAATTTCAATAACATCATTATATGCAACAACAATATGTTATTAAAACTTCCCGTAAACAATAATATTTATAGTGTAATGTTTGATGCCCTTCAAACTTTCAAGTTTGTTGGCTATGACAATTTTCACAACAATTGAAAAATTGTTCATCTATAGAATTTGGAAGCTGTTCCAGATTTAGGATGTGATTCTATAATCAAACATATTCTTTTAGAATATTACACAAGTTATCTAATAACTTTTAATTAGATATTAATATTGCCAAATCATCTTGTAATCAAGCATGATACAACAAAACATGATGTTCATGAAAAATCATTGAGTCATACTTAGATTTTATTCATGTCAAACATATCTATTTAGACTTTCTAAATAATATATCATGTTATATTAGATTCAGTTACCACACATGTTTCAACAATAAAAATTCATTCCAAGGTTGTATGTCTTATTTCTTAAATCTTATAAGTAAAGTTTCATTCCAAACTAACACTTAACTTTTAACTTATATGGAATGTTACTTTTTATATGTTCCACAACATATATGATTTAAGAAATTAAACATAATACTCCCACTAGCTTTTAGTAATACTTAGAAATTATCTTATTTTAATTATAAATCAAGACATGGATTTAATAATTAAACATAAACTAATCTTCTAGATGCATTCATTTATCCATCCATAGATGTCACAACTCACCATTTCAGGTCATTTCCCGAACTTTGGAAAAACACTATTCATCAAACACTATTCATCAAAACACTATTCATCGTTTTACTATTCATTGTTTTCGAGGTCAATTTGATATTCTGAGAAACTTTTGGGAAATTTACTATTCACGGAACACTATTCATTGCGGGAAAAGATTTCATCATTCACGTGCATTACACGTTTCATCGTAAATTTAGTTTACGGGTATTCAAATTCGCGTAACCGTATTGGTTCAGGTGCGAATTCATGCATTATCAGTAATGACTTTTCATACGGACTGGAGATAGTCTGCATATCATCATAACAACATTTTCATGTTATACCACTCTCAGGATTTTCAAATTTCTATATTCAGTACATTTTTGAGCTAGAAGTAATATTAAGTACCAAGCTTTATAACTAATGTAGTATTAGTTATTACGAGTATATTTTCATCATTTCAAGGATTACAACCCGAGTATTTCAACGCTAACATGGAAACATACGATATATATATATAAGTATATATATATTACAACTAGCTTATTATATTTTCTAATAGCAATATTTTTCCAAATTCTTGGATTATATATTTTTGATAACACAAGTGTTTTTCCAAAGAGTAAAGTGGTATAGAAACATGTGCATGGACATTCAAAACATCATTTCATGATCTAAAGTAGATCGTTCATCATTCATATTAGGTTGCGGCTAGTGTGCGCGCCTTGTTTTTCAGCTCATTACATGTTCATGGTACCATCATATTGGGTTGCAGCAGCTAATTGTTCATTGGTGTTCATTTCATTTCATCACAGTTTCATCAGTTGAGGTGAGTTTTCATAGCCCCGTTTTCAATTCAACATTTTTGATTGTTTTCAAATCCCACGGGGGGAATACATTGCATCAATCATTTTAGTACGAGCCCAAGTATTCAAACATGTACATAGCTTAAGTTACCTTGCCATGTGACAAGTCCCCTGTAACATCATGAACCGTTAATTTACCGTTAAGCGAGAGTGAGTGGATAGATCTATCGAGGGTGACGCCTCCATCCGTGGTAGTGATTACCAACAGTAAGCGGATGCATGTCATGTCTTTTACATTTGAGTGTTTCGGCAGAACATTCGGGAGGGGCATAGAATTTCATCAGTCATAGCTTCGGTGTCATGAGCTTAAGGCTATTGTACAATTTTCATGAGATTTTTATCTTGCACTTTTACTTGTGGTGGCCGTACATCATTACATTTTACAAACCTATAGAATTCACCAACATTCGTGTTGACGTTTTAGCAATGTATTTCAGGTTATTAAGGTAGCTCATGTGACATGCATTTGGACCTTCATGGAGTCGCGGAGTCGACGCGTCTCATCATTATTTCATGCACTTATGTAAACGTTTGATCTAGTATGACTTGTTTTTCATAAACATGCAACACATTTTGGGGACCTCATTTTGTAAACTCTGGATTATTTCAATGATCAAATGCAGTATTTTCCAAACGACACTTTAGGTCGTTCAATGTAACTGTAACTGTGGTGCTATGACAGACACCCCCAAGTATTCCATTCCGCTGCAAGTCAGGTAAATTGGGGGTGTGACAGATTGGCATCAGAGCTAAGGTTATAGCGAACTAGGATGTATCTTGGACCCTAGACTATAACCACATCAGCATAGCATCTCATCATTTCATCATAAGTGCATAATCATGATACATGTTGTTTCATACATACCCTGTGCGAGTTATTTATACTCATATCCGTATATGTATATCATTTTATTGACCTGGTTCACAAGTGACATGTCTTCAGATACTCACCCTGACATCCTTTTATCGTATTCCGACATTGAAGATGCCTTGTCATTTTACACTACCATTATACCACCAGTTGCATTTACACCACCATTAGTACTATTGATTTGCCATAGGAACAGGGTTTTCCTATCATTCAGCCCGTACATAGAATGCCTTTTGGTAGTGTATTCAGAATTAATCTTAATGGACTTATTAGGATGCTTATTGCAAGGAAGATGATATGTTTCTTTCCATCACTAGTAGGGCACTTACTACTCAGGTACTATCACCGCCATCAGTTACTTATTACACTATTGGCCTTCCCACAGTGTGTACTTTAGTTTTACCTTTTGGATGTCGCGAGGTAGCGCGAAAGAGGGTAGTATTTCATTCACTGGTACCATCATTGTCATTTCCTTTTCCATTCCCACTTGCCATGAACTAGATGACATCTAGTAGATAATACCAATAACACGAACTCAACAGAAACATCCGCAGATTCTTCAGGAATGGTTCAGAACCTACATTATCTAAGATTTGATAGATGCGCAACTTCAGACACCACTTCAGGACTATCTCGACCTTATGATGCCACAAACCTGATTTCACACAGAGGGACACCAGGAAGTCCCTAGACCAGATTTATATCCTCACTAGCTTTTACTATTATCCTAGCCACAGAAGGAGTGGAACAACAATCTAGGTTGTAATGCTGCTCAACAATCACCCAAAGGACAAAAAGTGAATAGAGCCTTTGCTGCAGAACTGCATACAAAGAGAAGGTATATTGGAAAGTTACCTTACTACAACCTGTGTAATCAACATCACCGAGGTCATTGCAGTAAAACGTGTGGAGTGTGCAAGAAGCAGGGTCATCGGACTGAAAATTGTAGGAAACTCACAAATCAGAAAATCCCAGGGAATTGCTTCAAATGTGGAAACTTTGGGCATTTCAAGAATGACTGCCCGGAACTAAGGAACAAGGAAAAATCAGGAACTTGGAATCAAGACTGAATCGCTCGAGGAATAGCGTGAGTTGTTGAAAGAGAACCGTCAGGATATTAGCAACATCAAGGATAACAACAATGCTTCAGCAGGAGGAGCTTTGTTTCGATATATAAACCGTAGTTCGAGCCTTTAGGGTTGTATCTTTCCTTTTGTACTTACCGTTGGTACGATGACATGACCTAGGGGCATTAAGCACTTTCCTATCCAATGTAGTATCTATCCTTTGTTACCTAGGTGATAATCATAACCTTCGTTTACTCCATTTTCTATCCCAATTGCTCAGACTTCAATCGTTTCGCAACATTATAGCATTGTCTCATCAGGAATTAGGTTGATTTCGTTTTTGACGAATTAGTAGACTATTACCATTCGACAAGATTCACCCACGTATCCAATACACCATTCAAGCTATTTTACTATCATATGGGGAAACGACTTTACAGAAAAATTTCTGAAGTAAGCTATTTTATTAACATCCTATAAATTGATTTTCTGTCATTACACCAAGTATTTACTATTGTTACGCGAAGCAATTTTCATGTTACTTGAAAGAAAATATCAGGAAACCATTTTTATAACAATGCGTTGAACACCATCTAAAACTTTTGAGGAAAGTTATGATATTTTGACAAAAATCTAACATCGCATCATTAGTCCTCAATTGTACATAGCCTGATCACCTATGTAAAATTCAGGAAGGATTATGCCATGAAGGAAATAATTACCTTTTCAAAGGATTGTTAATAACAATCTTCATGTAAAAGTTTTGTAAACAAAGGAACCTTTCCATAAACATCCCTTTTGCCGAACTATCCCTGGATACTTACCCCACCTGTCACTCACTTAGCCATTAAGTTGGATTTTCCCATTGACTTCCCTAGAAGAGACTTTCCATATCAATTACATGCATGATTCCTCTATACAATAAAAGCAATGAAAGGATTACAGAACTACTAACCAGAACTAGAAGTATATAGAGAGAGAATTTATAACTCAACAACAATCCTCAGATACTGCGAGACCATCCTAATCACCATCTCTGACTTAGTTGTCCAATGTCATTATTCAAGGGTACTAGCTATACTGAGCTACAGGATTGAACTCAATAAATGTCCGCAGGACAACACAATAGAAATAAACCAAGCTTCTAATTGAGACTGTAGAGCATTTCATTTAAACATGGCCTCATCTATACATAAACTTTCCTGCAGTAAGTTTTCACAAAGGACAATTGTTTGAAACAAGAATATCGATGTAGATTCCTCTAAGGCATTATGTCTAGAAATTTCAGATAACCTCACCTTCATACCAAGCAAGGGATCAAACCAGAACATATCTCCTCATCAACATGGGAAAACAGAATAGACATTCATCGACACAACATCAAGTGATACCTTCGTCTTGCCAATTACAACGATAAAATATTTCAGGACTTAAGTTAGTCTAAATACCTATGCTTGTAGTTATGCCAGATAACCACCAATAGACATTATCCAACCTCAGGAACTAAGTGTTAGACATCTATGCATTTAAGCGAACATTTCCTATTCTACCATTTTATCATTGTTAGTGTTTTCACTTTTAAATAAAGTTGATGCGTTTACATAAATCACATACCTTGTGGAAAAATGATTTCTGAAATTCCTATTTTGAACAAGTACGATCCTTTTTGGTCAAACTTTAGCAACACTATTGTACAATGAGAAATATACATAAACATCAAACTTTGGTAAGCAGTCTTAATCACAACATGTTTGAAAACATTTTTCTACTTCATAACTACTGAAATTTTGAATCATCAGGAAAAATATTACTTAGTAAATCATTTGCTCCATTTTTCTAAGTTCGTTTATTCAGAAAAAGATTTCAACCAAAACTCACAATCGCGAGACAAATTTCCAGAACCAACTTCCCTACAACATCGCTTATGCATTTAGGATTTGTGACTTGACAATAAAGAATATTTGGAATATGTGATGAAGGAATTAGGAGGAACATCACAAATTGATCACGAACTTCAGTAGTGGAGACCAAACTCAATAGACAAAGAAAAACATATGTCTTATCATCCGTTGGAACAAAACACAAGAAATCAAATTGTTACCTATATTCTATCCCTTCAGATAACGCCAAGTTCGAAGGACCGAACGTTATGGAATTAGTCACAAAGGTTTATTGTATCCATTTCAGTTATTCCTGTTAAGGAAACCGAATTCACCGTGGACTTCAGGTAATCATTTCAGGATTTCCTTCAGAAACCCATTTAGATGTAAACATCACCTATCACCCTCAGACCGATGGTCAAAGCGAGAGAACAATTCAAACATAGGAAGGTATGCTCAGAGCATGAGTGATTAACCCTGGAAATGGTTGGACTAATCATTTAACATAAATCAAATTCATCTACAACAATAGTTATCACACCAACAGCGAGAAACTGGCAGAAGTTAGGTTGGTACATAACACACATCATTTGGATTGGGTATCCTAAACAACTAACCATCCAAATTCAGGTAGGAGAACAAACTAAGTTAAAAGCATTGCCTTGGATTGGCATGATACAAATTGGATAGCAAGAAAGGTTGAACCTTTAGTATATTGGACTATTTAAGATTCATTTTAGAATCGACCAACTAGCATACAAACTTGAGTTCTGGCATAATTCAGCAGTATATATTACCAGTACCACATTTAAAACATTAAGAAGCGCAGACCATCGATTGATGGGCAAAACTCAGAAAAAGCTCAACTCACTAGTTCAGTAGGCATTCATGAGATAACCAGAAATTTTCTACAAGTCAAGAATCAGTTACAAGTTCAATAAGTCGTAAACCATTAAAACTTCAAGTTCTGCAGAGTTATGCAGAAAGTTCTGCCTAGGAAAGGCATGTTATCGTTCAGAAAACTTGGAAAGATACACCAATATACACTGGACCATTTATATTTCAGACAGGGTAGGCCTAGTGGCCGTCAGATTTGAACATTGCCAGAGAATAACAGGATTACACGAACATATTTCACATTTTCAGATCCCCAGAAATGACTTTCAGATGAGTCACTCATGATTCCATTGGAAGGGATCCATCCCAAATGACAATCTCAGACCTTGTAAGAGAACCAACAGAAATCATGGACCGTGTGGTCAAACAGTTGAAACAGAGTCGAATTCCTATCGTTAGAGTTCGCTGGAATTCTCGAACATCATCACCTTTTCACATTTATGTTTTCAGAAACCAACATAAACTAAACTTCGGGACGAAGTTCCTTTTAGAGGGGAAGAATGTCACACTCACCATTTCAGGTCATTTCCCGAACTTTGGAAAAACACTATTCATCAAACACTATTCATCAAAACACTATTCATCGTTTTACTATTCATCGTTTTCGAGGTCAATTTGATATTCTAAGAAACTTTTGGGAAATTTACTATTCACGGAACACTATTCATTGCGGGAAAAGATTTCATCATTCACGTGCATTACACGTTTCATCGTAAATTTAGTTTACGGGTATTCAAATTCGCGTAACCGTATTGGTTCAGGTGCGAATTCATGCATTATCAGTAATGACTTTTCATACGGACTGGAGATAGTCTGCATATCATCATAACAACATTTTCATGTTATACCACTCTCAGGATTTTCAAATTTCTATATTCAGTACATTTTTAAGCTAGAAGTAATATTAAGTACCAAGCTTTATAACTAATGTAGTATTAGTTATTACGAGTATATTTTCATCATTTCAAGGATTACAACCCGAGTATTTCAACGCTAACATGGAAACATACGATATATATATATAAGTATATATATATTACAACTAGCTTATTATATTTTCTAATAGCAATATTTTTCCAAATTCTTGGATTATATATTTTTGATAACACAAGTGTTTTTCCAAAGAGTAGAGTGGTATAGAAACATGTGCATGGACATTCAAAACATCATTTCATGATCTAAAGTAGATCGTTCATCATTCATATTAGGTTGCGGCTAGTGTGCGCGCCTTGTTTTTCAGCTCATTACATGTTCATGGTACCATCATATTGGGTTGCAGCAGCTAATTGTTCATTGGTGTTCATTTCATTTCATCACAGTTTCATCAGTTGAGGTGAGTTTTCATAGCCCCGTTTTCAATTCAACATTTTTGATTGTTTTCAAATCCCACGGGGGGAATACATTGCATCAATCATTTTAGTACGAGCCCAAGTATTCAAACATGTACATAGCTTAAGTTACCTTGCCATGTGACAAGTCCCCTGTAACATCATGAACCGTTAATTTACCGTTAAGCGAGAGTGAGTGGATAGATCTATCGAGGGTGACGCCTCCATCCGTGGTAGTGATTACCAACAGTAAGCGGATGCATGTCATGTCTTTTACATTTGAGTGTTTCGGCAGAACATTCGGGAGGGGCATAGAATTTCATCAGTCATAGCTTCGGTGTCATGAGCTTAAGGCTATTGTACAATTTTCATGAGATTTTTATCTTGCACTTTTACTTGTGGTGGCCGTACATCATTACATTTTACAAACCTATGGAATTCACCAACATTCGTGTTGACGTTTTAGCAATGTATTTCAGGTTATTAAGGTAGCTCATGTGACATGCATTTGGACCTTCATGGAGTCGCGGAGTCGACGCGTCTCATCATTATTTCATGCACTTATGTAAACGTTTGATCTAGTATGACTTGTTTTTCATAAACATGCAACACATTTTGGGGACCTCATTTTGTAAACTCTGGATTATTTCAATGATCAAATGCAGTATTTTCCAAACGACACTTTAGGTCGTTCAATGTAACTGTAACTGTGGTGCTATGACAGACACCCCCAGGTATTCCATTCCGCTGCAAGTCAGGTAAATTGGGGGTGTGACAATAGATTATTGCACTTTGTACACTTCCAAAGATTTATTGAATTCATAAACTCCTTTTGATTACTTATCGTCCTCGCTCAAGTAATCACTCAAGAAAAAGTTTTGATATTCCATTGTCAATTTCATAAATATGACAATCATAATCTTTATATATTTAATGTATTTAGAAAAGAATATTCAATCACAGTTAATTGCTTAAGTATGATTAATAATCTTGTCATAAAACATGCATTAAATATGTGTACAATATTGTCCATATGATTTCTATACAAAGATTTAAACAACAAGTGTTACCTTATCTTTGAAGAAACTCATCTTCATTTTCTAGTCTAACTATTAAGATAAACCAAGTTTCTAAAATTGATTATCTTTATGGACATCATCAAAATCATTCATATCATGTATACTTTACCCAATTTCATATTTGGTAATGTATCATAATGATTATCAGGTTTACAATAATCCTGTAAATCATAGCCCTCAGCATATTAATCAAATATCTGAGATATATTACTATTCTATGAATGATAATTCCATCATCTTGAGATTTAACATTTAAATGTCAAACTTTATTATCATGTTGAGATTTAACATTCAAATGTCAAACTTCATCATGATATTTACTAGTGTATTTTAGAAGATTATGTATCTTGTAATTTTATCTTTTAAAGATCAAAACTCCCACTTGCTTTTAGTAATTTAAAGACTATCTTTATATACTTAACAAATAAAGAAATAATACAATGTTCTCTTTTGGGATATTACAAATACATATTGACAGTTCTTTACTTTACTTTGTTAATAACCTCTTCAAAAGCAGTTAAACAAATTTAGAACTTCAATTTAAGACTTAATGTGATTCATCACATTCCATCATATGATAATGTCTTATTAATCTTCTAGGTTGGAGTTTTATTAAATATGTCCAAGTCATACTCAATATTCTAACCTTGATAACTTTTGGAAGAAAAGAAATCATAGTTATCTTTGATCAAACAATATAACAAGAGTTTGATTTTCCTAATTGAACATACCATAAACATTTGGTATTTCATTAGTATTAATATTGTAAGACAATCTAACAATATTTAAGATAACTATATTCATTTTGACTTGTCTATTTACCAACTAATTCATTATAATAGTATAATAGTATTTTCAAGCCAATTACATGCTTTATAACACAAGTACTTTTTACAAAGTCACTTCATGTCCATGTCTTTACAAGAAAACATAAAATGTTATAATCCCACTATACGTTATAAGTCATTTAACAATTTAATGACTTCATGTATATGTCTTAATTAAAAAACATAACAAGATAATGTCTTACTTTATTATAAGTCTTGTAACAATTAAAAGACTTTATGTTTATATCTTTACTATGAAATATAAACATGTTTAACTAAAGTAATTATGAACGCCATCTTTTGATTTCAATAGTAATTTCAAGTTAATCTATTACTTCACAATAATGTAAATAACATTATTTATCCATTTATTTATGTCATTCCAAGAACACATAAATATTCAGATTGAAGCAACATTAGATTACTTTATTAATTTATGTCATTCCAAGAATTCATAAATATACAAGTATTCTTGATATCATATTGACACATGTTCTAATAGGTATCTAATTTAGAAACTGCAAATTCTCATAGTTCAATTACATTAGTTGATCTGCTAGTAATGAAAATATGAAATTCACCTTGTTGTTGCAATCTAGCTAAGATCTCACATAACATAAATTGTAACACCAAGTATTTCTTGAATTAGATTAGTATAATTCATATTAGAACATTATTCTCTTACTTTGTAGTCAAGAGAATCCATTAAATCATATCTTTATGAGTTGTTTCTTGCACACATTAAAGATAACATTTCTCCCACTTGTGCATGGAACAACCTCATATAGTTGATAAACAGCACGCCATGCATTTGTTTATGTGTTAAATATGATTGTGTCACAGATTTTAGCATAAGTAGAACAACAATGTCTAGTAAGGAAACATACAAGACTATCCTTAAAAGTATGAGTGTCTATATTTGGAAAGTAATTATCTTTAGCTACTAGATGTCAAAGCTTGTAACTCCCACTGAATTAAAGATCATTACAATAATTCCTTATTCAGTAATAAGTACACAATACTCCCACTGAATTTGACAACATTGTAAATGTTTCATATCCAGTGAAATAAAATAATGTGCTTTTCACTTTCCTACACCTTTGAATGTCCATACGTAATAATTACTTATGCACTAAATAGTGTATTCTACTTTGTAAACGATGGACTATCCACCAAATGCTATCAACTTGAAAATTTTGGCATGCAATTTCTTCTTTAACAGGTCTACCATCCCACAATGTATGTAGTACCTTTAAAATAGTCAAAACAACTAGTTTGTTTTTAAACATTTTGCGGTAATTAGTCTAGCTTCTAATTATAATAACTCATAAAATGTCATACATAATTTTCTGTTAACCAAATATCATATTTGTTATTAAAAATTTAATCACCGAATGAGGATGATGAAATCCCTATGGAAAATATTCGCAATTTTCTTAACTATTAAAAAAATTTGCTATGAGTTAAATTAGAATTTAGACATATCTAATATTCCTATTATCCTTTCTCATTGATGAAAAATAATAGGATTGTGTCTCACTCTTCTTTCATAGAAAGGAGACTTCTTTTGTCTTTTAAGTAAATTTTCTTAATCAAACATTTGTTTGAAAACAGAACGAGATCAATTTAACATAGCCCAAAGTGTGTTTACGGTTTGAACGTTGCATTAATACATTAAAACGAATTACAAAATTCAATTTCAGTATTTTCGATAATTAGATCTTTAAAAAAAATAAAATGCCCATTGGTAAATATATTCATATAAACCATAGTATTTTCTTAAAGCTGGGATCCAAATTGACATAGTACCATTACATCAGTTGATCTGCTAGTAATGATGGTATTCAACAAGGTAATTGTCGAACAATAATTGCCAATATCATATTGCAATTCCTAGATTATTATGGGATTTACTTTCACAAAACTTTTGCAAAGTAAGCATGTTTCATCCCCATCTAATGCCTTGAGTCCAAGATCTCACTTCCTACTCAATTTAAGTCGTCTAACTTAAAAACGGCAAACTCATAAATCCATTACATCAGTTGATCTGCTAGCAATGAAATTACGAAATTTACCTCTCCATTGCAATCTCGCCAAGTTCTCACATGACGTAAATTACAACTTCAAGTGTTCTTAATTAGATGGCATTCGACTTAATTTTATAAGGGTATTAATTTTGACGTGTGATCAAAATAATGTATGAAGAAGCATGCATACAACTTCATAACATTGGTTTTATAAAACAATTTTATTACCAATTCACTAAGAGTAAAATAGCAAAGTTTTGATTGAGGTATCAGGTTCACCAATTAAAGAATTACCAACAATTATCGTCCACTATATCGTACTTTTGCATAAGCCCTAAGGCTTAGTGTTTCGGATAATCATTATGGAATTGTGGTTAATTCACCCTTAAGATGACAGTGTACATGTAATGGTTGTTCGGTAAGTCTAATTTACACACAAACGAGCGTTAAGACAGAATATTGTCTATCTAAGGCCACAATTTAATGCGAAACCAACCTTATACCCATCTTGTAGTGTGTAAACTTCGGTCGGGCCTAGTTAACCATTACGTACAAAAACATCAATCAACCAATCCTTTGAAATTTAAACTCTTAAAACCAAAACAATTTCGCCATTTATTTAGTCCATATTATTTTTCTATTCAAAAGTACCCTTTTCGTTTATAAACATGTCTAACATAATAATAAACAAAACAAGTAATATATAATAAAAAATAAAACAACCAAATAAACATATACATAACATAACAATTAAATATGTATAAAACTTGTAGCCACATGCAAATCTTATTCAATAGTCCTATTAATAATCAAGTCTAGGTGTATTATGCATTTATTCAATTAAGGTTTTCTTCTTCAAAGGAAAAAGAGCCACATACATCGATAATCGATTGCATAAGCCAAAACTAAACAAACACCATATAGCACATAATTGATTACTTAATATTGGAGTCTTCCCCAATTCGACATCTATTAATAAATTTACGTGTTTCGATATAACTTAACATTTAATTAATATTCAATTTAAACCATTTAAATAATAACACAATAAAATCCATGCAAATATGCACTTTTCATGGATTATGCTTAACAATTAACATATTGCATCAAGATCGTTTACTAAAACGCATAACCAATTACATGACATCCTAGGGTTGCTAATCATATTAAAATCAAAACCAAAACCCTAAAAATCTAATAAGGTCAATCGACCTAAAAAAATAGGGTTATGAATATGAAAACCCTAAAAATATGTAATTAAACGAATCAAGATTCAATTTTTATGCGTTTCAATAATTAATTACACATTATAACGGCTCTGATACCACTGTTAGAATTATGATATCATGACAATCATATAAAATAAACCAAACACATCAAGAAAGCATAGCGGAAGCGTTATACAAGATCATATAACATGCAATTAATTAATCAATAGTAAATAGTAAACATACCTTTGTGATTCTAGCCCGAACAAGAATCAATTGCAATCTTCAATTCAAGAACTCTAATTAGGGTTTATGTGGATTATAAGAATTACCCCTTACCTCTTTTGTAATTCAATCCAAGAATCAAACAATAGTGTGTTTGAATCGTATTCTTGTACACACGTACTAATTCAAGTAAAAGTTTATGCAAGTAAATTAAACACAAAACTTTTAAGCTTATGAAAATCGAATCCCTTGTAGGGATTGTTTGATGAATCGATTTTGGGACAAGAAAAGGAGAAAGAAAACACCTATTATGTGTGTACAAGTTATGAGAAAACAATAACCCATGAGGTGTTTATATACTTGATGAAACTTGGAGCTCAAGGCACAAAGGAGGTGGAACTCCTTCTAGAACTTTCTTGACCTTTCAATTATTCACAAGTATTACTTTCCTAATCTTCGTCTAACGGTCGTTAGCCATTCTCCGTTAAATACTAACGGTCGTTACTAGTTTTGTGTTTATTAATAATTATATATAACATTTATAAATAATTATTCTTTTACTCTTCATACGTAAAGTGTGCAATCCCACGATCTCGAGTTCGATCCTAACATACGACTACTAAAATAATGTCTATAATCTAACCGGTATAGATAGAAAAATATGAAGAAGCAGAGAGATTAAAAAAATGGCATATGAAGCTTTTGGGAAGAAGATGAATGGTGGAGAGAAAATGAAAATAAAGAAATTGATAGTATATTAAAATGATAGGGTGACGCACGTGAGTATTGAAAGATTAAATATATATAAATTATTAAATTTGTTTTTCTTATAATCCGTATGCTTTGAGGCTTGAAACTTTTAGGCTGTTGACTAATATGTTTTGAAAAATTGTTTTACTCTTTTCATACCTGTAGTTTAATTTCTAGTTCTTTTATTTGTTTAGTTTATTAAATAAGCATTTGTATAATGTTTAGTGTGATTGTTCTCTTTTTATTATGTCTCCATTATGAAGCAGAAAGTTAATTGTATGTTTTTTACAAGTTTTCTTGTGGTAATGTAACATTTTGTTTACTAAACAAATTAAGTTTGAGAATGAGCCGCATAGAGCATTTTCAATGAAGTAAACAATTTTTTTTTCTTCAAAAAAGCTTATTCAATATCCTATACTCTTGACTTTGGTAGTAAATGTAATTGAGCAACGACGATTCTTCACTAACATTAAACTTTATATACTCAAAACTATACTCTTAAATCTTTTTATTTATTTATTTATTATTAGTTTTTGTCTGTGAGTTTGAACTTTTGTGATACATTGTATTATAAAAAAGCATTAAAACATTTATTGTCTCGAGGATGCCCTTAGCTTAACTAGATTTCAAACCTCTTAAATATACGTTGTTGTTTATTTATGAAAGGGCATCATTTAGCTTGCTCGCCCAGGGCAGTATAAAACTCAGGACTGGCCTTGCTCCATCTCCTTCCTATTTTTAACCAAAATATCTCACTTAAGCTGTTTACCCATATGAACTACTAGTACTTTAAAAACATTCATATGCATAAAACAATTTACAACAACTGAACAACATACTTAACTAATAAGCTACACGCACTGAAGTACCGTTGTGGAAGTCTTGAAGGATTCCAAGACATGTTCAGTTTCCATTGTCTGAAAAAAAACACAGTCCTCTCCTCTGTAAATATACAGCTGAATGTGATCTCATGTAAAACTCATTAATTAGTAGGAGGAATAATAGATTGATTGACAGATTTATATTTAATGAGCCAATTTTAAATATTTAGATTCATGACATCATCTAATAATAATATTTAATTCAATTGATAAATAAAAAAAATTATAGATAGAAGATTAACATAAATCTTCTTTTAATATTATAGATAGAAGATTTGCCTTCCAAAAGAAGACATATTTATAGATTTCTGGCCACATGAAACCCGCTTAAAATTGTTTTTTTCGCTTTATATATTAAACGAGGGTGTAAAACCCGCGCTTCGTTGCGGGATGTTTTCATACAAAAGTTTTATAGACTGCATCTTAAATAAACTCAAATAGAAGCATATTGTTTTGTGTCCTTACAACAATCACTCACTTTTTACAAACAAATAAAATTACGAAATAAGCTTTTAACATGTAAGTTGTTCCCCTATTCCATAAGCCACGTGGATCTTGTGTGTCAATTGCATTAATTCTCCTTGATTGTGTACAACACTTGTAAGTTGTAACCATGGGACGGGTATTCTTCATGTGCATTCCTGTAAAGCCTGATATCAGCAGCTTATTGTTGAGTGGATGGACATATGAAAATTTATCAATATTTTGCTTTTTATACACATACCAGATATTTCTGAAATGTCCTACACATAGTCAGCAACGGGACATCGTATTCTTATTTTTATTGCAGAAGATACACATAAAGTCACATAGAATAGTTTCCATTTCTTTATGGTCCAGCTACTTTCATCTTGGTAAAACTTAGATAATGAGTGTTGATTATGTCTTTCAGTAGTGAGTTATGAAAGTCCTCCAAATATTTTTTCCCGTTTATCAAGTTGACAAAAATACGTATCTGACTCACAAATTCATAATCAACTAATCGGTCCTTTAAGTACGCTACTGGCTACCATAGTACCATTAACATGAAGACATAAATGTAAATACTTCGTATGAAATTGGGATAGTAGCATATATATTATTATTGGCTCCCATGCTCTTTCCCAAACTCCTATGTTTTTCCTATTATCTTCAATCCTAAGATACCACCAAAAGCATAGTTCATAGAATAGTCTAATAATAGATCTTGAAATTCGTAGGCCCTTAGGTGAAGAGTTGCCAATGTTACCCAACTTGTGGATTCCTTAAAGATGCAGCACCTCTTTTATCATTTATGACAGCGACATATTTTTAGTGCATGTTTAAACATTAAAAAAAAGGTTAATGGGTAACCTGAACCTATATAAACCCATTACTCAATCCACCTTGAAGCAGATAAGCAGTCCTGAACACCCCTTCATATAAAGTTGGGTTGCAACAAAGCCAAGTCACCATACTCCTTAATATAAGCAGTCCCAATCTTACATTTTGTTCTTGGCAATGGGGGTATAAATATGAAAACAGAGTAGAGGTACTTACAAATACATTAATGCGGATGTATCCAACAATTTATCGACTTTAGTAAGTTCAAAGACCCTCACAGACCTGAAACCATATGGCAATAGTATTAACAATTATATGCAATCCTAAACATGAAAGAAACTTAATAGTCCAATTTATCGAGTACCAGATAGCAGTACCAATCAAGCTAACTCTAAAATTAGATAGCCTAGTAACAACAATAATGGATAATGGATCAGCCTAATTTCTCACTTACTTATACGAAATCATATCATTATCAGTATTAAACATATTTTATTAGTTCAACATTAGCAGGAAAAAACTTGCACCAAATCAAAATTTAGAGATTGTTTGGGATTGCTTATTTAGAGTCCTTATTTTCTAAAAATAGTAAAAGCCTACCTATTTTTAAGTTGTTATTTGAAAATAAAAGCATCAAACTAACATTTTTTTTTTCAATAACAGCGGAAAAGTTATGATCACTTACACCATGAGACTTAGCCCCTTTGTAAAGCTCATTTGCAACAGCTACAATTGGTGTTGATTGAGATACACATTCAGCTAAGCTCAAAGCAAGTCTCATATCCTTCAACGATAAAAATATATAGGCATAAGTTTAGTTTTTGAAAGCTATACCTTCTTCCGATGCTTCAAGGGAAGAGAAATAGGGTGTTGGGATTGCACCATTACAGGGGCTTTCAGTAGAACATTGGTGCACTAATGGCACCCTGCGAGATTACCTGAAAAAAAAAAAACCCCAAATGAATAATTGAAACATTGTTACATCTTATATTGGAGCAAGCACATTAGCATAAGAAAAAATAAGTAACCACCTTCATTGTTCCCTCCCAAGCCCATTTGTTTATAGCCCATTCACCATCCCTATAATGAAGACAAAAAGCTTACTGGTAAGTCCCATATCCTCCACATGTAGAAATAATAGTTATAAAGCGTGTACGGTACTGATATTAGGAATCAGCTGAAGAGAAGTTGAAAGTTACATGATCACGTTTCCTAGTTTAAAAATTAAAGTTTTAAGGCATAACCACTTATGTTATTAGCGCTTGAAGTATCAAAAGGAACAGATGTAAGTATGTAACATAAAAATAAATAATCGTAGACTCACCTGTGCACAACTCACGCAGAAACAACCTACCATGAGCATATACTGTTAAAGTCTCATGGACCATAAATGGAACAGCTTCAAGAATACCCCTAGTTGGTCTTTACGTTCCATCATTGCTTTATAGTGGCCACAAACACCTTTATATGATTCCCTTCAGTGGCTTTTTTGACAGATCATTTTTTTGGTGTGTATCTAAACTTATCTATCATTCTTTAGTCCCATATTTTAAACCCAGGATTATAAACAGTAAGCCCCTTGCCTAAAGATTGCCTTTTGGTCTGCCGGCGGCCACATCCAAATAACACTCCCAACGAACAATAATCTCCACTCGTTTGATTTTCCCCCCGCTTCCTTTGTGATTCCCTAAGAAGATTAGAAGCCATGCCTGCATTTAGTGGTTGTTTAGGGGACAGATAAGAGAACTACTAAAGAAGCGTTACCAACCTTCATACAGGTTACAAACGACAAAAGATCACAACAATGACTACTCGGATTTACAACCCCTGGGTCTGCTTATTTGCATATATGATCCTAAGCTGGTTGAGATTATGTAACTCAAAACAATGCTGTTTAAAACACAATAAAGATAACATACATACACTAAATATAAGCACTTCTATTGAACCACACGTGTTTAAATTCACAGAAGCAACGAACCAATTCAAAAAGTTCCAGCCTGATTTGGTAATGAAATTTGTAGCCGGTGGTACCTATTTGTGACAGTATGCACAACCCGAACCGACCAACTTCTTAGTGCCTTATTGGTTGAGATCTTTATGAGGCCCATCAGTTTGGCATCGGCACGTGTACCTTCAATCAATTTTCTGAATTCATGCTCAGTCCAACCTTAGCATCAGGTACGCCCTGCAAAAAAGGAACAAACTATATTACTTACACAGAAGAATGAGCATAAACAAAATGTTACACAACACAAATGCAAAACTATCTAACTGTGCGGCTAACTTAAACCACATGATTATTTAGTTAACATATTATCTGATTGTAGTAGTTTAAGTTGGAAAAAAGTCATTTTGAAAACGCACATCCACACACTTCATTGCTTATCTGGTTTAGGAATAAGCATGTAAGCACTTAATAAGCAATCCTTAACACATTTAACCCCTCTTAGTTGTACAAATTTCCAGTTTTGACCAGTCCCATTTGACATAACAGATTGGAATTTCATCTGATAACATAAGATACATTTTCATCTGATAACACATAAAATGACTAACATACCTCACATCCGCAAAGAACACAACACCGAAAATCATTTGTCAGCTTCATCAACAATCCGCTGGAAAGGAGTCGGTTTCCATATCTGCCAATTCTGAGCATTTCTTGCCCCTACATACACAGCTGCACAAAACATTGATATAAAAGTTTCAGTAAGCTTATATGACTCATGGTGTCGTAATAAGATTCTACTGACCTATTCTCACAGGCCTACATTATTATTACCCAAAGAAATACTTATCTAAATTTCCCATCCACTTGTATTCCAAACACACAACTGCATAGAGAGTAAAATGTATTACCAACCATGACACCGCTTCATTAAACATAGGTATATGTAGTTTACTAAATCAGGGATACAATACAACAAAAACCATCTGTTGAGAAAATATGAACAAAATAAACACAAAAGATCATCTAATTTGTATTACCTGAGAATCAGCACCAGAAGATACCAGCACATTAAGCACACGCGTAAAAGCAAGACCAGTTATCCATTTGTTAGGGCCTTTAATCTTCTTTTTTACCTGCTTACATAAATAATAAACATCAATTTCATTCATTAACCGACATGATTCAGAGATTTATTTCAAAATAAGAGTGAAAGATTAACTTGCAAAGGCACCAATGCCATCCGTTACTCTTGTATTTTGAAATCTTTTTGTACAGGAAAGGTTATCTTGAAAGGTTGTTTGGCCGTTGAATCTTGTATGCAGAAAAGTGGTTTTAAAATGAGGTACGGTTGCTTAAATTTTTGTAGAAAAGTGGTTTTAAAAAGGTGTTCAGTTGCTGAATTTTCTGTGGGAAAAATGTTGTTTTTAAAAGAGTTTTTTTGCTGCTGAAATTTGACTCTAGATGGTTGTTTTGATGCACAATTTTTTGCGGGAAAAAAATGGTTTTAAAACGTTGTTCAGTCGCTGCAATATTTGTGCAGCAAAGACTTTTTAGAATTAGTAACTCCGGTCCCCTTATTAGAAAAACATTTTATCTCATTAGAAGTGCTTATTGCTGTTCAATTAGCTTGACCTGACCCATTGCTGCTAGATTACAGCCATTCAAGTTGTTCACAAATCTGTCTTCATCCGTTACTGCCGCATTACATAATTACTATACTTACAAATCTACAAAAGACATTTTCACAACGAAATTTAAAAATCACATACCAGATCCTGCAAAGAACACTTTTAATGGGTTGAGAACACTTTTAATGGGTTCAATTGTGCTGATCTGCAACTTGTGCCTTCTCGAGCTGCTTGCACCTGTACATGATGCAACGTTTTAAAGTACTCAACCAAAGCCTAGAGAATTAAGATAAGCTATGCACATACATTCTTGGTTTAAAATTGCGCGCATCGTTGCGCTCGCATTGCGCATCAGAGTGATGCGTTTGAAAAAACGCATCGGGAAACCTGATGCGAGGTTGTTCCAGGATGCGGCCTAATGCGAATGCATCAAATCGCAACAGTGTATTGCTCGCATCGTACGCAATGGACGCATCACTTTGCAACAGTTTTAATTTTGACTTTTATGGTTTAAGTTGACTTTTTGTTTCTGGTCAAACCATTAAGTTGACATATTTGGTGTTATAACATTAAGCAATATCATTATGCATGTCACTTATTCCATATTTAATCATTTACTTATAGAGTAATTTAAGTAGGAATATTATATATTTTTTATTTATCACCTATCGCCGCGCGTCCGTGATGCGCTCGCAACCGCATCGCGCATCACGCATCGGTCTTTTGGACCTCGAGCGCAACGGATCGCCACACGCAATTTAAAACCAAGCATACATTCAACCTGTAAATGATACCAACTATCCCATTGATAGCAACAACGAAATAACAGGAAGCATAGTACGCACATGTCCTGATTTGAATTTCTCTTTAAGCCTAGAAGAAAGTTGTTTAAGCACGTGAACCTCATCTCTCAACGGATAAAATGAATGATCAAACATCAAATATATGCTGAAACTCACTGCCACAAAACAACCAAAACAATAAGAATCACATAACACTAATCCAAAGACATTCGAACCAAAAATCCTACATACCTCAGATCAGCCTAAAACAGTGTTTTATCCAATCTAGGAACTATAAGAGTCGCATTGAAATATCTCGCAATCACAACCAAATCACATATCTGCATAACAAAATACATTTTCTTTAATCGTAACACAAACATCATCCATAATCTCGAATTATAACCGATCGATAAAACCCCCTAAAGTCGCTCAACATATTAAAAAAAACAATAAAAACGCAGCTGATAATTTTGTAACTCACCAATACGATTAGTGTGGCCATGAAGTCTCACCACATCCTCAAACGGAATGGCCACATCTCTCGGCAAACCAAACGATGTCTTGTCAGCTCCCATATGCATATAAAATTGTCCTAACAACCTTCTTTCAAATAACCCAATCCAAATACCCCTTTAGAAAACAGTTAAAATAATAAGTACTATAAAATACCATAAGCTAAAAAAAGCTAGCCCATAAGCAGGCATAAGCTCAACAAAGAAACCTCGTAAGCCCAAAATAAGCGGGGAAAACCGGAAAATAAACATTAAATACCTGAAACAATCACCTTATTAGCTTTCCATGAAGCGCATAAGCTCTAAAATAATAACCCAATCCGAACACCCAATTGTAAAATATCTAACAATCTTTAAGCTTTAACAGAATCACATACAAAATTACATACAAAAACATAAAACTCAATAAAATTTAATTTTAACAGAATCCCAAAAAAAACCCCAAATCGATATACAAAATTAAGAAAATAAAAAAAAGAAATTAGAAATAAAAAAACTTACCAAAGCTACTGTGATGGATCTTGTTGATTAATTTCCTTTGTCGATCAGTGAATTTTGTGCCGAATTAATTCGTTTCATGGATCGTTTTTTGGGGCATTTTGTGTATGTCTGGTTTGTGATTTGGAAGATGATAGGAATAAAGGTGAAGTGAAAGCTTCACGAATTATGGATTTTTTATGTGTCTACTGTTCTTTCCCTCACAGAGTCACTATAGCAGCATTATTTTAATAATATTTTTATAAAAGATGAATAGTAACACCACGGTAAATGTAATATTGAGTAATAGGGTTAGCCAATGTTTTCAAACCCGGTCGACCCGGCTGGGTCAATCGGTCGGACCGGAACCCGGTCAAAAATGGGTCAAAAAACCCGGGTTTCTAAAACCGGGTCAACCGGTTAGACCCGTCAGGTTTTGAGTGACCCGGGTCAACCCGGGTTTTGAAACCCGGCCGGGTTTTGAAACCCGGCCGGGTTTGGATTTTTTATTTTATTTTTAATTTTGACTCTTTTTTATTTATTTGCCATTATTAAGGTGCTATTTTTGTTTGATATGACTTTCTTATGGTGTTTATTCACTCATATTTGTGATTAGTTTTCACTTATTAGATTGAATTTGTGTTCTGATATCCAAAGCGCTTATTTTTGTCTTTAGTTTGAACTTTGAACTACATTTATGAAGATTTATATGAAGATTTTTTTTTTTTTTTTTTTTTTTTTTTTTTTTTTCACAGCAGAGTACTATTTGAAATTTAGACATTAAACTTTGAACAATAGAAAATGAATTTTTCAAAATGTGCATAAAACCGGGTCTAACCGGTTGACCCGGTGACTCGGCCGGGTCGATCTTAAACCCGGGTTTCAAAACATTGGGGTTAGCACGTTATTTTTGTATTAATTAATTTCCTGACTCAAATTATAAAAAGTGTATATAATTACAAGCAACCAGACTTGATTAGTGTATGAACCTATGACAAAATGGAATTAAAGAAGATAAAAATATACTTCCGGTCGGGGAATTCGTAGCTAAAGTTGTCGCTCGCCACCCTTGACTTTTCTAGTAACTTTTACTCCGTGTATCTTTACTTTTTGTATGACATAATCCAATACGTAAGTTACACAATTACTTCGCAATGGTACGTGTTTCACAGTAGTGCAGACTACACACGATTATTGGAAGGTTTTTGGACGTTTCCTTTCCCAAAATCTTGAAAATGAATGGCTCGTTTGTCATTTACAAAATTTGAGGTTACATTAGGAGCAAAAAATGTGTCACAATAAGAGTAGTGCAATAATATAATTGATATTTGCACAATTATTTGAATATTTAGATAAACATTTTTGTGTATATTATAATGGTTCGGTTCGGTTAACTGTGGATATCAAAATATGAAAACCGAAACCGATCCGTGATAAGCGGGTTTTTTCGGTTTTGGGATTTATTGGTTTTGGTTTCTTCAATTTCGGATTTTTTTGGTTTCAGATTAAGCGGTTTGGCTCGGTTTGTCAGATTCTCGATTTTTTTTAACACCCCTATTATTTGATGTGTCTTTACAGGGAGACATCGTTAGATCTCGATGAAAGCACCAATTTGATACGGGACTACTTGAGGCGGTTAATCTCCAACAAATAGAGAAAAGGAACAAGAGATGAAATAGAGAAAAGGAACAAGAGACTTTTAAGCCAATTTTTGATATCCATCATATGCCAAAACGTTACAATTTATAGTTGAAAACATGCATGACTACTTCCTAAACTTTAAGAACAAACTTGACTACAATTGATAAAAATGGGAAACGTGAATGCTAAAAAACAAGAGTGGTGGATCACTTATTATTCCTAATATTATGCATGCAAATACACTTTCATGTCCGTAGAGATCATGGAGTAACGTATCAACTACTTGAGACTTGGTCTTCACCTTCATGCACGTATCAATTGGTCATGCAATTATATTCGTGATATTTTCTTTGATATTGCATGTAAACTTTGCAGAACTATGGTTCTTCAATTGATACTAGCTATATCTTTTTATGATAACTCGGATAAAGCTTTTATTTCTTTTATAAAAGCAGTTAAATCCGAGTACGATGATCCACCTTCTTCGACCGCGGTTTTTGCCTTGTCTTTCAATACTTGTGCTCTTCTTCTCATTTCTTGACCTTCTTCCGTGCCCATCAACCTCGCCACGGCGTTTGCTATTGTTTCTCTTTTAACGCCTTCACATCTAGAAGTTGCACTCCATTCCACATCCCCAATCGAAATCCCAATTCCTAAAACATCTGTCACTAGTTTTGCGTTAAAGAATTGCTCACCCATGACTGGCCAAGCCACCATCCCCACACCACCAGAAACACCTTCCAACACTGAGTTCCACCCACAATGAGTCACAAATCCACCTACAGATTCATGGTCAAGAATCAACACTTGTGGTGCCCATCCCTTTATTATCAATCCTTTTCCTTTCGCTATCATTCTCGCCTCAAACCCTTCAGGAAATGACTTCTCTTCATCTTTCTTGATAACCCAAATGAAATTTGTATCGCATGCTTCGAGCCCCATAGCGATCTCGTAAAGTTGAGAACTTGTAACCGTAACCATAGTTCCAAAGCTGACGTAAACAACTGAATCACGGCCCTTCGAGTCCAACCATTTCAAACACTCGTGTTCATCTATCCCTGATTCTCTCCCTCTTTCTAGTTTATCTTCAATGTTCTTACTAAATAACAAAACCGGTCCTATATGCCATGCTTTTCTCTTTATAACTTCGCGATAATGGAGAGCATATTCAGGCTCAAGCTCGTAAAAACTATTAAAAACAACTCCATAGCTCGTTACTTCTGCTTCACTAGCTTCAATCAACACCTTCACAAAACCTTTGATATTTACTTCCTCAATACGAGCCAATTGCTTTTTGGTTAACATGATCTTATGTGGAAGATGAGGGACAATAAACGGTTCCGAATCAGAAGAAACATCTCGAGCGGGATCATAAACTCTCATCGCCTCGAGAACACACAATGGAAAGAACCCGGTTCCATTGAAAACTATACGTGGAATGTTATATTTCACAGCGATTTTAGTAGTCCATGGATAGAACATATCAGAACTATGCAATTCGGTCGGGCTTGTTGTATGAATTGTTCAAAAGGCTCTTGAAGCATAGAAATGTCATCAAATACACTTGTTATGGGTTGACTAGGGACGGGTTTATCAGAGTTCTCAAGCCCTGGAGGCAAACATGCTTCTGCGGCTTTGAACTCGATTTTATGAAGAGTGATTAGGTGGTCGTAGTTAATGGCTTTTCCGATTAATTCAGTGAAGCGATGAGCAGTTTCTTGGGTAGTGATGATTGTGGTTTGTACGCCACGTGAGGCGAAGAGCACTGCCATGTGAGCCATTGGGATCATGTGTCCGTAAGCTGTAAAAGGAAACAACGCAACATGGCATGAGTCTTTCATATTGTTGATTGTTTGTTTGGGGGTACGAAGAGGAAAATGGTTTGGTTTACTTAAAGGGACATTTTTTTGTGTTGTGTTTCCTTGATTAATTTGTATGTGGTAAACAAATACAAGTTGCTAACAACTTATGCTACTTGTGAAATATAAATACAGGAAATTTGGATGAACCTTTTCTTACAAGATAGAGTTTGATAGATTTACATAGCCCGATAATAGCAAACTACAACTTGATTTTGATATAAAAATCAAGCTCTTTTTATTATTTCTTTTAATTCAGTTACATAAGGAAGCTAGAAATTTCATATTCACCGGCGGTCAACTTAAGTCAAAGGTGCTTAGGTGCATATTCTTTTCTTTAAGAAAATATAAAGGTGTTCATAAAAAATTAAACATAGTTTTCATCTTTTAAATGTCTAAGTAAACAAGGAATAGAAACATAACCTTATTAGTCATAGTGCAATACGAAAAACTCACTTCTTTTACCAAAATTAACATTACGAGATATATTTCGTTAGTGTTCTAGGATTCTTTGGTTCTGCAATGTGGACTGTGATGAAGTCTACGAATCGTTTAACCTCAAAATTAAAATGCTGGTAAACAACTATAGTAGAAAGTGTTTATAAGTTACTAAATGGTTTATCTGGTAAACAACTATAGTAGAAAGTAAGGGTGAGCATTACCGACCGACCCCCGATTACCGGCCTGATTCCGACCACCCGACGCCCGATTCCGATCCCGACTAGCAAACGGGTCGGGAGTCGGTTTGCTATTCCGGCGAACTCGGGAGTCGGGTCGGGACGGGATGATTCCGATCAATAACAAGCTAATCCGGCCCGATACCGACTAACCGATACCGACCGATTCCGATACCGACTAACCGAACACAATCGGGATCGGGAGTCGGTTTGAGATTCCGGCCACAATCGGGATCGGGCTTGTCGGGACGGGTCGGGACGGGATCGGTTCCGGCCCAATGCTCAGGCCTAGTAGAAAGTGGTTGGACTGTTTCTTGAACTACCATCTCTCATATGACTTATGTAACACGTACGAGTCTTCGGGATTTTGAATATAATATTATATCTTACACTCGATTTATGTTGTATTTTCGTTTGGTTTTGTTGTTTTGTGAACTACCGTATATGTGAACTACTATGGGGCGCATGCACGTATCATTTAATTTACTAAGCAACAATTATGTAAATTAACACCAAAAAATAAAAAGTACTGTAGACATTTGCATGTTTCCAAAAACGAATCTACGTAATATTACATATGTCGATATACATGCCTCATTAATTGTGGAGGGTCATGTGGTTTGTTACATTATCAAACACCCTCATTAATTGTGGAGGGTCATCTGGTTTGTACATTCTCAAACGGGAAAATGATATAAGTGACTAATTTGTATGCTAATAATGAGATTAATTCATACAAAATATGACACGTAAAGTATACATTTTCTCTCTTTTTATGATAACTTTTGATTATGTCATGTATTTTCATTTCTTTGTTAGGCATGAAATTTGACATGCTCTTTAGGCATGCCAATCACTTCTCTTATCAAAGACCCTCATTAATTATATAATTTATTAATTTTAGATAACTTTAAAAACATAATTTTTTATTGATAAAAACTAGTAAAATCTGTTGACAAAAAAGAAAAAAAAAATTGACAAATTTATTGTCACATAAATAAAATTTATTGGTAAAACAAAAAGTAAAACTTTTATTTCTTTCTCTTTTACACACACCGTCTTTGATTTTCTCCTTACTTTTCTATCTATCTTTTCCAAACTAGTGTGACATTTAAATTACTGGTTAATTTTAATATTTTAATATCTTTTAAAACCGCATAAGCTTACATGCACTTTAGCTGCACATTATTAGTGTTACGCCCCGTGCCCATTTGACCAAAAGTTAAAACTTTACGCGAAAACGACTCAACTATAATGAACCTTTTGTTACCCTTTAACCAACTGATAAAAAAACTATAACAAACCAACCCTTAAAAGTATTTTTTTAATGAAACTAAACTCAATTACCTTTAAAATGACGGGTGGCACGACTTCTAACGACTTACGATTAAATTTCTACAAAATAAACAAAACTGACAAAATCTGGGAAAGCACTATACGGCTGTATGGAAAAATTCCATACGGCTGTATGGCCAAACCAACAACATACACCCTTTCTGTGTTTTAGAGCATACGGTTGTATGGAAAAATACCATACAGATGTATGGTCTTTAACCTGCAATTTAGCTAATTTTATACATTTGTATAATTTTCATAAAACAACTTCTATAACTCGAAACACAACATATCATGATAAATCTTTTTTATGGCCATTCGACCCGCTGAACACCAAAATGGATAGATTTATACAGTAATCCAAACACCCTTTTTAAACCGAAACGCAAACACTTTAACTATTGATTGAGGCAAAAACAGTCAACTAAAGTCAAACTCCTTAGGCTCAATGCTCCGTGGATAGTATAGGGGTTTTCCCAGGTCGTTATGTCCCGACGAGGTGTGATGGTAATCAAAACGGGTTTGTGATCGGGTGAATTTGGACAGGAAAGGGTATATAAGGGGTTTGAATGATTACACTAAGGAAATACGAATGAGAACGATTTACACAAACTATATTAACAATAACGTGAAACCCAATTAACCTAAAACGTAATCTAAATTTAAAATTAGAGTTTGCTTATAAATAAGCAGAAAAATAAGCCAAAAGGGCTTAAATAGAAGCTATCACTTTTTTTTAGTTTTGGTTTTTCTTTATTTTACAAACTAATTTTACTAACGTAACATAAATTTAAAAACGTAAAAGTTATTTAAATAAAACCCGAGTACGCAAAATAAAACGTGAATTTTATGCTACGCTAACCCTACGGACATGAAAATTATATTTTTACGATCATAATGATACAAGAAAATTTTGAGAAAAAGAAAATTATTTTTTTGACTTTTTAATTATTTATTATTAATTAAAAACTAATTAAAAACTATTAAACTAATTTAAATTATAAAAATTACCAAATGGACAGTAAAAATTTTAAAACTTTTTATAAAAATACCAATTAATATAATTTGGCTAGGAAAAATATGAAAATGGAGAAAAGCTAGTAAATAAGCAGAAAAATAAGCTGACAAACTTATATAGGCTTAAATGGAAAATAACTACTATAAAAATAAGGGGAGAAAGAAATAACACTAAGGTTCACTTGGCCTAGTTGGTGCGTGGCTTTGGTCTGATTTTGACCAGGATTGACCAAGAGGACCAAGGTTTGAACCTGGTAAGCTACACTTTTTCTTTTTATTTTTCTTTTTGAATTTTGACTTTACAAACACACTTAAGCACTAGAGATAACAAACTTTTAAAAAGGCAACTTTTATAAAATTGACAAATAAGCTATGACAGAGCTTATTAGCTCAACAGTGCACACAAGAAGCTAAAAAAGGATTAAGAACTTGAAATAGCTAGACACTAAAGCTACTCAGGTGATCCAAAGGATAAATCAAGTTGGAAACAAATTAGATTAGTTTAAAGTAAGCTTAAACAAAGATAAAAGCTCAATGGAATAAGCTATAAGCACTAATAAGCAATCTCACAAGACTGTGAACCACACAGGTCCAAGGGACTGTTGCAAGCCACTTAAAGCTCATCAAAATAAGCTCAAGAGCCAAAAATAAGCATGGAACTAGCAACCTTGGTTGATTAGCTTTTCAAAAAGCTGAAACTCATAGGATGGGTCCCACATACAAGCTTTTAAGGAGCTTGTGAAAGTGCTTCATTTACACTGATGAGTCAGTGTATATCATGAAGTGGGACAAAGTGCAGGGTCAATTATAGCTTATCAAATAAGCTGAGAAGCCAAAGATGAACCCTGATCCAACAAATTAGGCATGTGGGCTTTTCAAAAATCCAATAAGCTAATAAAGGGATCCACAGAAGAGCTTATAATGAGCTTATGAAAAGTAGTTGATGAGACAGTGACCTTGGGCACAGGGCAACTTTTTGCCAAGCAGGCCACTTCAAGCCATGAATTAAGCACTTAAACTAGATTAATAAAAATAACTAAAAATATAATAATGAAGATAAGCAGAAAGATAACATTATCCTAAAAGCACAAACCATGAAACTCAATAATAAGACCTAGAGAAAATCTACAAGTTAATTCAAAAACTACAACTACCAATTTTGACTTTTTCTATTTTACCAAAAGTTTGACCAAAATGGATTTGATTCCTATTTTTATGACTGATTAAGCTAAATCAAACTTGTTTGTAACTATTTTAAGCTAAGTTGACAGATTTTATAACTAAAATGAAGATTAATTCTTCCTAAATCCTAACAGTTAACAATAGAGTTGAGATTAAAGATAAATCTGACTTTTGTTCAAAGAACCACTGAATTTCATTGCTTCCCTGTTATATTAGGACCTCAGATAACATGTGAGAACCAAGACCTATCACTGAGACACATCATATCCCAGAGATATCAGCAATGCCAAACACCCCTTTAGGTGTGGCTGATGGGACTTTTGAAAGAGAAAGGCAAGATTTTTGAAGTAGGACTTAGTATACTAAGTTGAGACAGGTTTATAAATACCTAAGAAGCAGAATCCCAATACCAAAAAGCAGTTTCAAAGCTAATATCAATAAGCAGATTGAGCTAATTAAACAGTTAAATACTATTTTATGTGAAACCTCACACCACTAAAAGATTTACACTAAAACCTACCTATTAAGCTAGCAGGGGCATAATTAAGTAAAGACAAGCACTGAATAAGTACTAACATACAACAAATAAGTTGATGCTATAGTAACTATGTAAATGAGAAATGAGGAATAAGCTTACAAATGTTCCTGTAAGCTCCACACCAAGTACTATGGATCAATACCTATTCTAACACCTCCCTTGAGGTTCTAAACCAAAGGAAATCCAATATGAACCCTGCTCCAAACTTCTTCTTCCATTTTTCTTGATTTTTTATTTTTTATCTATTTATTTGCTATTTTTGAGAATTTTTATAATTACTGGATTTATTGCTTTCAAACCTTATAAAAGCTTTCTAACATGCTTAAATGAGTTTGTTAGAACTGTATAACACTGATTTTAACAACTTTACACTAACATGAGATTTCTAATGGAAAATGCAAGATTTGAAATTAACTGATGAAAACTGAAATTGAAATTAAACAAAGTTGAGATTATACTAAGAACATTGATTACAACCTTTTTAAACTGATTTTAACAACTAGAAAATGAAAATACATTAATTCGACATAAATTTAAACTAAAAAAATACTACACTCTTTTTCCAGCTTCATTGCTCAATTTATATCCTTGAATTAGGGTTTTGAGGACCCATTTGTCCTTTCCCATCAATAACAATGACCCTTGGATGGCTCAGATTCAATCTTGGCCGCTATTTGATTTTGGCACCAAAATTACTTTGGCGTTTTATCTGTGAAGACTAGTGCCAGTAGGGATAATTTGGAGTGGAGTGTTTTGAGGGAGTAGGCATTGATGATGGAGGAGTGTTGCAGGGGTGAAGAGCTAAGGGTGATGATGGGAGCTTTGGAGGGTTGTAGATGGTGGAAGGGTGATGTGGAAGGGGTGGGTCAAAGCCAGGGTTGACTGGTTTTTAATATTAAAAAGGAGATGTGGGCTGAGGTGGATGTTGGGCCAAGTTTGTGGCAGGCTGGTGTTGAGTGGGTTTGTTTATTTTTTTGGATTTGGATAACTTTGGTCCGTTTGGTTTGTTAGAATTATTATAGGAACCAAAATTGTAATTTCTGAAATTTAAGGGGCCTGACATGTATCTTTCCCAAAGTTACTCCAAGGGTTGAATGTTGCCAAAGATGAATAGCACAAGGGTTGTAAAAGTTATTTTCAAATTTTGAAAACCTAGGGACTATTTCTGTCATTTTAGAAACTTCAGGGGCCAAATGTGTAATTTTCTCAAACTTTTCACCCAACGACTAAATTTGATAATTTTTTACTTTTAAAAACCTTGGGTTGACTTTTCTTTCATTTTAAACCTTTAGGGACTAGTTCTGTCAATTTATGAAACTTGAGGGACTGAAACTGCTAATTATGCAAACTTTGTTCGTTTTTCATTTGTTTTTAAACATTTTGCATCTAAAACATATAAAACACAATCCTGGGATATTTTCACTATTTTGATGCATTATTGGGTGTTTTTGGATGTTTTGGTAGTTCATATAAGACAAAAATGATGAGTATTTAAACACTCATCAATCCCCCACACTAAACTATTGCTAGTCCCTAGCAATCTTTTGAGAAAACTTAATGGATTTTAATCTCTTTACCAAAAGCCATTACTTCTGGAGTAGCCAAATGTTTTGATTCAAGTAAGAACTATGGTCCATCTGATAACCATGTGATTTTGAGCAAACCACCAGCTGTCAACGGATTAGCTTTTCAAAAAGCTGAAACTCATAGGATGGGTCCCACATACAAGCTTTTGAGGAGCTTGTGAAAGTGCTTCATTTACACTGATGAGTCAGTGTATATCATGAAGTGGGAAAAAGTGCAGGGTCGATTATAGCTTATCAAATAAGCCGAGAAGCCAAAGATGAACCCTGGTCCAACAGATTAGGCATGTGGGCTTTTCAGAATTCCAATAAGCAAATAAAGGGATCCATAGAAGAGCTTACAATGAGCTTTTGAAAAGTAGCTGATGAGACAGTGACCTTGGGCACAGGGCAACTTTTTGCCAATCAGGCCACTTCAAGCCATGAATTAAGCACTTAAACTAGATTAATAAAAATAACTAAAAATATAATAATGAAGATAAGCAACAAGATAACATTATCCTAAAAGCACAAACCATGAAACTCAATAATAAGACCTAGAGAAAATCTACAAGTTAATTCAAAAACTACAACTACCAATTTTGACTTTTTCTATTTTACCAAAAGTTTGACCAAAATGGATTTGATTCCTATTTTTATGACTGATTAAGTTAAATCAAACTTGTTTGTAACTATTTTAAGCTAAGTTGACAGATTTTATAACTAAAATGAAGATTAATTCTTCCTAAGTCCTAACAGTTAACAATAGAGTTGAGATTAAAGATAAATCTGACTTTTGTTCAAAGGACCACTGAATTTCATTGCTTCCCTGTTACATTAGGACCTCAGATAACATGTAAGAACCAAGACCTATCACTGAGACACATCATATCCCAGAGATATCAGCAATGCCAAACACCCCTTTAGGTGTGGCTGATGGGACTTTTGAAAGAGAAAGGCAAGATTTTTGAAGTAGGACTTAGTATACTAAGTTGAGACAACTTTATAAATACCTAAGAAGCAGAATCCCAATACCAAAAAGCAGTTTCAAATAAGCTAATATCAATAAGCAGTTTGAGCTAATTAATCAGTTAAATACTATTTTATGTGAAACTTCACACCACTAAAAGATTTACACTAAAACCTACCTATTAAGCTAGCAGGGGCATAATTAAGCAAAGACAAGCACTGAATAAGTACTAAGATACAACAAATAAGCTGATGCTACAGTAACTATGTAAATGAGAAATGAGGAATAAGCTTACAAATGTTCCTGTAAGCTCCACACCAAGTACTATGGATCTATACCTATTCTAACACCTCCCTTGAGGTTCCAAACCAAAGGAAATCCAATATGAACCCTGCTCCAAACTTCTTCTTCCATTTTTCTTGATTTTTTATTTTTTATCTATTTATTTGCTATTTTTGAGAATTTTTATAATTACTGGATTTATTGCTTTCAAACCTTATAAAAGCTTTCTAACATGCTTAAATGAGTTTGTTAGAACTGTATAACACTGATTTTAACAACTTTACACTAACATGAGATTTCTAATGGAAAATGCAAGATTTGAAATTAACTGATGAAAACTGAAATTGAAATTAAACAAAGTTGAGATTATACTAAGAACATTGATTACAACCTTTTTAAACTGATTTTAACAACTAGAAAATGAAAATACATTAATTCGACATAAATTTAAACTAAAAAATACTACACTCTTTTTCCAGCTTCATTGCTCCATTTATATCCTTGAATTAGGGTTTTGAGGACCCATTTGTCCTTTCCCAGCAATAACAATGACCTTTGGATGGCTTAGATTCAATCTTGGCCGCTATTTGATTTTGGCGCCAAAATTACTTTGGCGTTTTATCTGTGAAGACTAGTGCCAGTAAGGATAATTTGGAGTGGAGTGTTTGGAGGGAGTAGACATTGATGATGGAGGAGTGTTGCAGGGGTGAAGAGCTAAGGGTGATGATGGGAGCTTTGGAGGGTAGTAGATGGTGGAAGGGTGATGTGGAATGGGTGGGTCAAAGCCAGGGTTGACTGGTTTTTAATATTAAAAAGGAGATGTGGGCTGAGGTGGATGTTGGGCCAAGTTTGTGGTGGGCTGCTGTTGAGTGGGTTTGTTTATTTTTTTGGATTTGGATAACTTTGGTCCGTTTGGTTTGTTAGAATTATTATAGGGACCAAAATTGTAATTTCTGAAATTTAAGGGGCCTGACATGTATCTTTCCCAAAGTTATTCCAAGGGTTGAATGTTGCCAAAGATGAATAGCACAAGGATTGTAAAAGTTATTTTCATATTTTGAAAACCTAGGGACTATTTTTGTCATTTTAGAAACTTCAGGGGCCAAATGTGTAATTTTCTCAAACTTTTCACCCAATGACTAAATTTGATAATTTTTTACTTTTAAAAACCTTGGGTTGACTTTTCTTTCATTTTAAACCTTCAGGGACTAGTTTTGTTAATTTATGAAACTTGAGGGACTGAAACTGCCAATTATGCAAACTTTGTTCGTTTTTCATTTGTTTTTAAACATTTTGCATCTAAAACATATAAAACACAATCCTGGGATATTTTCACTATTTTGATGCATTATTGGGTGTTTTTGGATGTTTTGGCAGTTCATATAAGACAAAAATGATGAGTATTTACACACTCATCAACTATAGCTATAACAAATCATTTGACACTTGAAAACTCGTTTATAAACCATTTAAAGACTTGCGGGGATGCAACTTTGCTTCAAGCTCGGTGTCTACCTAAGCTTCTAATACATTAACCAACGCTTCTAGTCCTTGCTTCCAAACCTTAAACTCCTTACCAATAGCTTTACCGTTCTTCACATGAACCTACAAACCATTGTAAACATCTATAACGTAAGCGAAACGTTTAGTACGCAACTAAATTAATGTCACACCCCCAAAATCGGGTCCAGCGGAAGCATACATGTAGCTGGGGTGTAACTCAATTGGTATTACAACACATGTTCAAAAATGGTTTGCACTTGAATCATTTTGAATAAAATAGTTAAATCAAAATGTTGAATTTACATTGTTAAAAGTAATGCGGAAGTAGGCCCTTAAAATAATTTAAAACGGTCCCCAAATGATTAAATCAGAGTCTTCTATGACCATGCCCTGCCCTGCCAAAACCTCCAGTAGTGTGCCATAGCTAAATACCTGAAAATACATGCTAAAGTGTCAACACGAGGTTGGTGAGTTCATAGAGTCTTGTGAAAAAAAATGTAATGCATATGTATGAAGGTTTCCCAGCAAAGGCATCGTAAATCCACTCAGTTACAAGTCCCGCCATAAGAGCTTTGTAACCTGTGTGTCTACGACCCACTGCCAAATGTAATATGTTTACGTGAACAAAGGTAATACTTGCATCTAGATTCAAAGATAAATGTAGCAATACTGCTATATAAAGGTAAGAGTGATAATGTAGCCATGGCGATGTTGCCATAAAAATGAATCTGACCATAAGCAAAACGCATAAAATGAATATTGATTGCACTAAGTTCAAGGCACCGAAAAGGTTTTCTAGCTATCTGTAGGAGGTTACGCTCCCAAGTAATTGTAGGTAAATCCATACCCAATGCAGGTAAATCCATACCCGTTGAAATTGTAGGTAATCAAACATACCCAATGCAGGTAAATCTATACCCGTTGAAATTGTAGGTAATCAAACATACCCAATGCAGGTAAATCTATACCCGTTGAAATTGTAGGTAATCAAACATACCCAATGCAGGTAAATCTATACCCGTTGAAATTGTAGGTAATCAAACATACCCAATGCAGGTAAATCTATACCCGTTGAAATTGTAGGTAATCAAACATACCCAATGCAGGTAAATCTATACCCGTTGAAATTGTAGGTAATCAAACATACCCAATGCAGGTAAATCTATACCCGTTGAAATTGTAGCTACCGGTCCTTAACTTAGGCAATCTTAGGAAATCGGTAAATAGTTTAACTTTATGCACTCATGTCCATGAGTAAATAGCAAGTGAATTGTTTTGTACTCGGATAATCAAACAAGTATTTAGATAAAGCTGAAATTGTTTGAGTAATCAACCATGTAAAGCAAGTAATGCGTTTAAGTAAAACGAGCATGTATTCTCCCCCAAAGAGTTTGCAAAACAATTTAAAAGAGTAGGGGCTATGACTCACCTTAACTGATGAAACTGTGATGAAATGAAATGAACACCAATGAACAATTAGCTGCCGCAACCCAATATGATGGTACCATGAACATGTAATGAGCTGAAAAACAAGGCGCGCACACTAGCCGCAACCTAATATGAATGATGAACGATCTACTTTAGATCATGAAATGATGTTATGAATGTCCATGCACATGTTTCTATACCACTCTACCCTTTGGAAAAACACTTGTGTTATCAAAATATATAATCCAAGAATTTGGAAAAATATTGCTATTAGAAAATAAAATAAGCTAGTTGCAATATATATACTTATATATATATCGTATGCTTCCATGTTAGTGTTGAAATACTCGGGTTGTAATCCTTGAAATATCGCTTTGAAATGATGAAAATATACTTGTAATAACTAATACTTCATTAGTTATAAAGCTTGGTACTTAATATTATTTCTAGCTTATAAAAGTACTTCGTAGTTTTAGTGTCCATTTTTATTAAAAGCTGTCAAATAAAAATGGTTTTAGCCGATATTCAAACGTGAATATCTTTGTCGTTACTTGTCCGTTTTACATGTTCTTTATATCCACGGTTACGCCTTAGTATGTAGTAATATATTTTGGAAAGCTCGGCTCCTCCGGGTTACGTCTAAAGTCTCTTTTTGTCCAATGAAAAACGTCCAACAGCAACCAAATTTCCAGAAAATACATTTCGTCAACAATCTTGCAAAAATCATAACTTCTTCGTTATAAGCTCTTTTTAATCCGTTCTTTCGCCTACGGATTCGTTTTTGAAAGTATTTTCTAAAAATTTTGCCAAAGTTTCCTTGGTGTTTACTGATTTTCCAGATTTTTACAAAACGGGACAGCATGTCTAAAATAGGTTCCAAATCAAGTTTTCAAGGTTTAAAACTAATTTCTAACATCACCAAACCTCTTGTAATCACCACAAAGCTATACTAATCCTACCATACACCTTATTAGGGTGCCATGGACTCCTAACCAAGTTTTTATAGCAAGGGAATTCATAAATAAGAAGTTAGGGTTTGTATGTTCCATTTTTGACAAAATAAATGGTGGTATAGCTAGTTGTACATGGTTTTTAGCATGGAACTCATGAAATGCAAGTAAATATAAGATGATTAATGTAAAAATAAAGTTGATAACTTACTTGATAAAATGAGATGATTAGATGATGAGGAAAACTTGTGTTTCTTGTGTTTTTGTTGCAAGATTCTTAACTAGAATCATGAAATGAACAACTTTGATGCTTTAACTTTTGAAAAACCTTCACTTGATCATGAAATGGATGTTGGGTCGTGGTTTGAGTGAAAGGGATGAGAGAATGAGCAATTTTGATCCAAAATATTGTTAAGTGTTTATTATTTGGTGTTTTTAGATATTATCTAGGATTTTGATGGCATACTTGTAATTAAAAGATCAATTTCATGTAACATGTGGATGAGGGGCTGCACATGGTAATGAAATGTGTGTAGGAAGCTTGGTAATCTAGTTCACGGAGTCGGTTTTGGTTCCGTTAATCGCAAACCGTAAACTGTTAAGTCGCGAAACGTAAATTCGGGCATCGTAAAAATATGAAATATGAAATAATGACTAAACTTGTCAAAATAAAGTTATAAAAATGTTAAAATTATGTTGGGTACATTTACTGAGTGATCGGGTGATTATTGTTTAGTTTTCACGAAAACCGTCGTTATATTCATACGCGTACGTTATAAATAAAATAAATTTCCAAAATACTGGGTAACTGAATGTTATAACTTTTATGATGTTAAAATGGATATAAAAATATGTCGGGACCATTGTGGGAATATTTAGATATATTCGTCGTGTATAAACCGGGTGTTAACGTTTACTATAAATACTTATACGTAAAAACGTTAAATGTACTGAATGTAATAATTTGAAAATCCTGAGAGTGGTATAACATGAAAATGCTGTTATGATGATATGCAGACTATCTCCAGTCCGTATGCAGTGTACTTAACACTAATGAAATGAATTCGCACCTAAACCAATCCGGTTACGCGAATTTGAATACCCGTAAATAAAATTTACGATGAAATGAGTAATGCAAGTGAATAGTGAAAACTTTTCCGGAAATGAATAGTGTTCGGTGAATAGTAAATTTCCCAAAAGTTTCTCAGAATATCAAACTGACCTCGAAAATGATGAATAGTGTTTTGATGAATAGTGATTTATGAATAGTAAAAAGTCGAAGTTTCGGAAAATGACCTGAAATGGTAAATGACGCGAAATGGTGAGTTGTGACATTCTTCCCCTCTAAAAGGAACTTCGTCCCGAAGTTCAGTTTATGTTGGTCTCTGAAGTGGTATTGGTGAAAAGTGATGATATATTCGAGAATTCCAGCGAACTCTCACGATAGGAATTCGACTTTGCTTCAACTGTTCGACCTTACATTCCATGATTTCTATTGGTTCTCCTACAAGGTTTATATTTGACTTTGGGTTGGATTCCTTTCCAAATGGGATTATGGGTGACAATTCTGAAAAGCTGATAATACGTGGTTGTGTAATCCTGTTGCTGTTGTTCTCTAACAAGGCTCAAGTCTGACGACCACTAGGCCTACTCTGTTTGAAATATTACATGGTCCAGTGTATATCTCGGGTTTAACTTTCCAAGTTTTCTGAATGGTATCATGCCTTTCCTAGGCAGAACTTTCTGTATAACTCTGCTTACCAACTTGTAGTTTTAATGGTTTACCAAAGATCGATGTTTAAAATTTCCTAACAATTCAATAGTTTTGTAAAGGATTAACCAAAAGGAATTTGTTTATCAAAATAAGTGCCTCAGAAAAGTATTTCTTACAAGATATATGTTTTGTATAACTGTAGTTTGGAGAAAAAATCCATTTAAAAGTGAAAGTATTAAGAGGATAAAATAGTCAGGTATGTATATCTGCACAAAGGCATAGGTGTCTAACAGGTTTGGATAAAGTCTATTGGTGAGGACATGTTCAATCTATAGTCTCGGTTAAGAGGTTGAATTTATCTCTATGGTGTTGTTTTGTGAGTAATCGTATCTAAAATAATCCTGTAATTCAGTCAAGCCAATACTTTCTAAATGATGGAATTTTTGGTGACCAGGCCAATGATAGTGTTTCGAATGGTTTTGTGATATCCTGAGATTTCTGTTGAGTTTTGAATGGTCTTAATGTACCGAGAGATTCTCCTTATAGATGGTATGGAAAGTCTTTCCTAGGGAGGTCATTGATAATATCCACTTATCAATATAGGGAGTAGTGTGCGATGAGTGGCATAGGAATCCATAAAGTGTCAGCTAATTCTATATATATATGGGGATGGGGAAAGGTAATGATAGTGATGGTGAGAAGGGAAGAGACTGTGACAACTGCGACAAAATGAGATTGTGATAAAAGAAAATACCGTGATGTAAGTGTATCATGCATAGACGTGAATGTTCATGAAATGAAATGATCAATTGACATACTTCCAAGTGGCGGTTCATGAGGTGATGAAAAGTATGAATGTTCTGACAATGAGGGTATACTCACACATGCATGAATGAAACATTTGGAAAATGAGTTGAGAATTTATTACAGACAGAATTTTATTATAACCATTCTCAGTGTTGCAAAATTCATTTCTGAGTCAGACATAGGTGGTCAGCCTAAATCTCACTATCCCGGGTTGAATATAGATGACCAGTCTATATTCCACCGAGGTTCCATGAATTTTGAAATACTCAGCTCAGTCATACTAAGACTATGTCCTTCACAAATACTCAAAATGTTCTGAAAGAGTAATGCAGGTGACCAAACTCGAGGTCAAATGATGAAACTATGCAAGGAAAAACATAATGCGGTGACATATATGATACGTGAACATGCTTATATGAAAGATAATTATAGTAATCAACTAGAATAAGTGAATATAATATATCAGATAATGAGACACAAATCTCATCACCTATGTCAGCAACTAACCACAAATGAGGCTTCAGCTTGGCAGGCAGGCATGTGACGGTCATAGGGTTAAGTTTTCTTGAAAGTAGCTATAGTCTAGGTTTTAAAAACACTTAGTTCGCTATAGCCATAGCTCTGATGCCAATCTGTCACACCCCCAAAATCGGGTCCAGCGGAAGCATACATGTAGCTGGGGTGTAACTCAATTGGTATTACAACACATGTTCAAAAATGGTTTGCACTTGAATCATTTTGAATAAAATAGTTAAATCAAAATGTTGAATTTACATTGTTAAAAGTAATGCGGAAGTAGGCCCTTAAAATAATTTAAAACGGTCCCCAAATGATTAAATCAGAGTCTTCTATGACCATGCCCTGCCCTGCCAAAACCTCCAGTAGTGTGCCATAGCTAAATACCTGAAAATACATGCTAAAGTGTCAACACGAGGTTGGTGAGTTCATAGAGTCTTGTGAAAAAAAATGTAATGCATATGTATGAAGGTTTCCCAGCAAAGGCATCGTAAATCCACTCAGTTACAAGTCCCGCCATAAGAGCTTTGTAACCTGTGTGTCTACGACCCACTGCCAAATGTAATATGTTTACGTGAACAAAGGTAATACTTGCATCTAGATTCAAAGATAAATGTAGCAATACTGCTATATAAAGGTAAGAGTGATAATGTAGCCATGGCGATGTTGCCATAAAAATGAATCTGACCATAAGCAAAACGCATAAAATGAATATTGATTGCACTAAGTTCAAGGCACCGAAAAGGTTTTCTAGCTATCTGTAGGAGGTTACGCTCCCAAGTAATTGTAGGTAAATCCATACCCAATGCAGGTAAATCCATACCCGTTGAAATTGTAGGTAATCAAACATACCCAATGCAGGTAAATCTATACCCGTTGAAATTGTAGGTAATCAAACATACCCAATGCAGGTAAATCTATACCCGTTGAAATTGTAGGTAATCAAACATACCCAATGCAGGTAAATCTATACCCGTTGAAATTGTAGGTAATCAAACATACCCAATGCAGGTAAATCTATACCCGTTGAAATTGTAGGTAATCAAACATACCCAATGCAGGTAAATCTATACCCGTTGAAATTGTAGGTAATCAAACATACCCAATGCAGGTAAATCTATACCCGTTGAAATTGTAGCTACCGGTCCTTAACTTAGGCAATCTTAGGAAATCGGTAAATAGTTTAACTTTATGCACTCATGTCCATGAGTAAATAGCAAGTGAATTGTTTTGTACTCGGATAATCAAACAAGTATTTAGATAAAGCTGAAATTGTTTGAGTAATCAACCATGTAAAGCAAGTAATGCGTTTAAGTAAAACGAGCATGTATTCTCCCCCAAAGAGTTTGCAAAACAATTTAAAAGAGTAGGGGCTATGACTCACCTTAACTGATGAAACTGTGATGAAATGAAATGAACACCAATGAACAATTAGCTGCCGCAACCCAATATGATGGTACCATGAACATGTAATGAGCTGAAAAACAAGGCGCGCACACTAGCCGCAACCTAATATGAATGATGAACGATCTACTTTAGATCATGAAATGATGTTATGAATGTCCATGCACATGTTTCTATACCACTCTACCCTTTGGAAAAACACTTGTGTTATCAAAATATATAATCCAAGAATTTGGAAAAATATTGCTATTAGAAAATAAAATAAGCTAGTTGCAATATATATACTTATATATATATCGTATGCTTCCATGTTAGTGTTGAAATACTCGGGTTGTAATCCTTGAAATATCGCCTTGAAATGATGAAAATATACTTGTAATAACTAATACTTCATTAGTTATAAAGCTTGGTACTTAATATTATTTCTAGCTTATAAAAGTACTTCGTAGTTTTAGTGTCCATTTTTATTAAAAGCTGTCAAATAAAAATGGTTTTAGCCGATATTCAAACGTGAATATCTTTGTCGTTACTTGTCCGTTTTACATGTTCTTTATATCCACGGTTACGCCTTAGTATGTAGTAATATATTTTGGAAAGCTCGGCTCCTCCGGGTTACGTCTAAAGTCTCTTTTTGTCCAATGAAAAACGTCCAACAGCAACCAAATTTCCAGAAAATACATTTCGTCAACAATCTTGCAAAAATCATAACTTCTTCGTTATAAGCTCTTTTTAATCCGTTCTTTCGCCTACGGATTCGTTTTTGAAAGTATTTTCTAAAAATTTTGCCAAAGTTTCCTTGGTGTTTACTGATTTTCCAGATTTTTACAAAACGGGACAGCATGTCTAAAATAGGTTCCAAATCAAGTTTTCAAGGTTTAAAACTAATTTCTAACATCACCAAACCTCTTGTAATCACCACAAAGCTATACTAATCCTACCATACACCTTCTTAGGGTGCCATGGACTCCTAACCAAGTTTTTATAGCAAGGGAATTCATAAATAAGAAGTTAGGGTTTGTATGTTCCATTTTTGACAAAATAAATGGTGGTATAGCTAGTTGTACATGGTTTTTAGCATGGAACTCATGAAATGCAAGTAAATATAAGATGATTAATGTAAAAATAAAGTTGATAACTTACTTGATAAAATGAGATGATTAGATGATGAGGAAAACTTGTGTTTCTTGTGTTTTTGTTGCAAGATTCTTAACTAGAATCATGAAATGAACAACTTTGATGCTTTAACTTTTGAAAAACCTTCACTTGATCATGAAATGGATGTTGGGTCGTGGTTTGAGTGAAAGGGATGAGAGAATGAGCAATTTTGATCCAAAATATTGTTAAGTGTTTATTATTTGGTGTTTTTAGATATTATCTAGGATTTTGATGGCATACTTGTAATTAAAAGATCAATTTCATGTAACATGTGGATGAGGGGCTGCACATGGTAATGAAATGTGTGTAGGAAGCTTGGTAATCTAGTTCACGGAGTCGGTTTTGGTTCCGTTAATCGCAAACCGTAAACTGTTAAGTCGCGAAACGTAAATTCGGGCATCGTAAAAATATGAAATATGAAATAATGACTAAACTTGTCAAAATAAAGTTATAAAAATGTTAAAATTATGTTGGGTACATTTACTGAGTGATCGGGTGATTATTGTTTAGTTTTCACGAAAACCGTTGTTATATTCATACGCGTACGTTATAAATAAAATAAATTTCCAAAATACTGGGTAACTGAATGTTATAACTTTTATGATGTTAAAATGGATATAAAAATATGTCGGGACCATTGTGGGAATATTTAGATATATTCGTCGTGTATAAACCGGGTGTTAACGTTTACTATAAATACTTATACGTAAAAACGTTAAATGTACTGAATGTAATAATTTGAAAATCCTGAGAGTGGTATAACATGAAAATGCTGTTATGATGATATGCAGACTATCTCCAGTCCGTATGCAGTGTACTTAACACTAATGAAATGAATTCGCACCTAAACCAATCCGGTTACGCGAATTTGAATACCCGTAAATAAAATTTACGATGAAATGAGTAATGCAAGTGAATAGTGAAAACTTTTCCGGAAATGAATAGTGTTCGGTGAATAGTAAATTTCCCAAAAGTTTCTCAGAATATCAAACTGACCTCGAAAATGATGAATAGTGTTTTGATGAATAGTGATTTATGAATAGTAAAAAGTCGAAGTTTCGGAAAATGACCTGAAATGGTAAATGACGCGAAATGGTGAGTTGTGACATTCTTCCCCTCTAAAAGGAACTTCGTCCCGAAGTTCAGTTTATGTTGGTCTCTGAAGTGGTATTGGTGAAAAGTGATGATATATTCGAGAATTCCAGCGAACTCTCACGATAGGAATTCGACTTTGCTTCAACTGTTCGACCTTACATTCCATGATTTCTATTGGTTCTCCTACAAGGTTTATATTTGACTTTGGGTTGGATTCCTTTCCAAATGGGATTATGGGTGACAATTCTGAAAAGCTGATAATACGTGGTTGTGTAATCCTGTTGCTGTTGTTCTCTAACAAGGCTCAAGTCTGACGACCACTAGGCCTACTCTGTTTGAAATATTACATGGTCCAGTGTATATCTCGGGTTTAACTTTCCAAGTTTTCTGAATGGTATCATGCCTTTCATAGGCAGAACTTTCTGTATAACTCTGCTTACCAACTTGTAGTTTTAATGGTTTACCAAAGATCGATGTTTAAAATTTCCTAACAATTCAATAGTTTTGTAAAGGATTAACCAAAAGGAATTTGTTTATCAAAATAAGTGCCTCAGAAAAGTATTTCTTACAAGATATATGTTTTGTATAACTGTAGTTTGGAGAAAAAATCCATTTAAAAGTGAAAGTATTAAGAGGATAAAATAGTCAGGTATGTATATCTGCACAAAGGCATAGGTGTCTAACAGGTTTGGATAAAGTCTATTGGTGAGGACATGTTCAATCTATAGTCTCGGTTAAGAGGTTGAATTTATCTCTATGGTGTTGTTTTGTGAGTAATCGTATCTAAAATAATCCTGTAATTCAGTCAAGCCAATACTTTCTAAATGATGGAATTTTTGGTGACCAGGCCAATGATAGTGTTTCGAATGGTTTTGTGATATCCTGAGATTTCTGTTGAGTTTTGAATGGTCTTAATGTACCGAGAGATTCTCCTTATAGATGGTATGGAAAGTCTTTCCTAGGGAGGTCATTGATAATATCCACTTATCAATATAGGGAGTAGTGTGCGATGAGTGGCATAGGAATCCATAAAGTGTCAGCTAATTCTATATATATATGGGGATGGGGAAAGGTAATGATAGTGATGGTGAGAAGGGAAGAGACTGTGACAACTGCGACAAAATGAGATTGTGATAAAAGAAAATACCGTGATGTAAGTGTATCATGCATAGACGTGAATGTTCATGAAATGAAATGATCAATTGACATACTTCCAAGTGGCGGTTCATGAGGTGATGAAAAGTATGAATGTTCTGACAATGAGGGTATACTCACACATGCATGAATGAAACATTTGGAAAATGAGTTGAGAATTTATTACAGACAGAATTTTATTATAACCATTCTCAGTGTTGCAAAATTCATTTCTGAGTCAGACATAGGTGGTCAGCCTAAATCTCACTATCCCGGGTTGAATATAGATGACCAGTCTATATTCCACCGAGGTTCCATGAATTTTGAAATACTCAGCTCAGTCATACTAAGACTATGTCCTTCACAAATACTCAAAATGTTCTGAAAGAGTAATGCAGGTGACCAAACTCGAGGTCAAATGATGAAACTATGCAAGGAAAAACATAATGCGGTGACATATATGATACGTGAACATGCTTATATGAAAGATAATTATAGTAATCAACTAGAATAAGTGAATATAATATATCAGATAATGAGACACAAATCTCATCACCTATGTCAGCAACTAACCACAAATGAGGCTTCAGCTTGGCAGGCAGGCATGTGACGGTCATAGGGTTAAGTTTTCTTGAAAGTAGCTATAGTCTAGGTTTTAAAAACACTTAGTTCGCTATAGCCATAGCTCTGATGCCAATCTGTCACACCCCCAAAATCGGGTCCAGCGGAAGCATACATGTAGCTGGGGTGTAACTCAATTGGTATTACAACACATGTTCAAAAATGGTTTGCACTTGAATCATTTTGAATAAAATAGTTAAATCAAAATGTTGAATTTACATTGTTAAAAGTAATGCGGAAGTAGGCCCTTAAAATAATTTAAAACGGTCCCCAAATGATTAAATCAGAGTCTTCTATGACCATGCCCTGCCCTGCCAAAACCTCCAGTAGTGTGCCATAGCTAAATACCTGAAAATACATGCTAAAGTGTCAACACGAGGTTGGTGAGTTCATAGAGTCTTGTGAAAAAAAATGTAATGCATATGTATGAAGGTTTCCCAGCAAAGGCATCGTAAATCCACTCAGTTACAAGTCCCGCCATAAGAGCTTTGTAACCTGTGTGTCTACGACCCACTGCCAAATGTAATATGTTTACGTGAACAAAGGTAATACTTGCATCTAGATTCAAAGATAAATGTAGCAATACTGCTATATAAAGGTAAGAGTGATAATGTAGCCATGGCGATGTTGCCATAAAAATGAATCTGACCATAAGCAAAACGCATAAAATGAATATTGATTGCACTAAGTTCAAGGCACCGAAAAGGTTTTCTAGCTATCTGTAGGAGGTTACGCTCCCAAGTAATTGTAGGTAAATCCATACCCAATGCAGGTAAATCCATACCCGTTGAAATTGTAGGTAATCAAACATACCCAATGCAGGTAAATCTATACCCGTTGAAATTGTAGGTAATCAAACATACCCAATGCAGGTAAATCTATACCCGTTGAAATTGTAGGTAATCAAACATACCCAATGCAGGTAAATCTATACCCGTTGAAATTGTAGGTAATCAAACATACCCAATGCAGGTAAATCTATACCCGTTGAAATTGTAGGTAATCAAACATACCCAATGCAGGTAAATCTATACCCGTTGAAATTGTAGGTAATCAAACATACCCAATGCAGGTAAATCTATACCCGTTGAAATTGTAGCTACCGGTCCTTAACTTAGGCAATCTTAGGAAATCGGTAAATAGTTTAACTTTATGCACTCATGTCCATGAGTAAATAGCAAGTGAATTGTTTTGTACTCGGATAATCAAACAAGTATTTAGATAAAGCTGAAATTGTTTGAGTAATCAACCATGTAAAGCAAGTAATGCGTTTAAGTAAAACGAGCATGTATTCTCCCCCAAAGAGTTTGCAAAACAATTTAAAAGAGTAGGGGCTATGACTCACCTTAACTGATGAAACTGTGATGAAATGAAATGAACACCAATGAACAATTAGCTGCCGCAACCCAATATGATGGTACCATGAACATGTAATGAGCTGAAAAACAAGGCGCGCACACTAGCCGCAACCTAATATGAATGATGAACGATCTACTTTAGATCATGAAATGATGTTATGAATGTCCATGCACATGTTTCTATACCACTCTACCCTTTGGAAAAACACTTGTGTTATCAAAATATATAATCCAAGAATTTGGAAAAATATTGCTATTAGAAAATAAAATAAGCTAGTTGCAATATATATACTTATATATATATCGTATGCTTCCATGTTAGTGTTGAAATACTCGGGTTGTAATCCTTGAAATATCGCCTTGAAATGATGAAAATATACTTGTAATAACTAATACTTCATTAGTTATAAAGCTTGGTACTTAATATTATTTCTAGCTTATAAAAGTACTTCGTAGTTTTAGTGTCCATTTTTATTAAAAGCTGTCAAATAAAAATGGTTTTAGCCGATATTCAAACGTGAATATCTTTGTCGTTACTTGTCCGTTTTACATGTTCTTTATATCCACGGTTACGCCTTAGTATGTAGTAATATATTTTGGAAAGCTCGGCTCCTCCGGGTTACGTCTAAAGTCTCTTTTTGTCCAATGAAAAACGTCCAACAGCAACCAAATTTCCAGAAAATACATTTCGTCAACAATCTTGCAAAAATCATAACTTCTTCGTTATAAGCTCTTTTTAATCCGTTCTTTCGCCTACGGATTCGTTTTTGAAAGTATTTTCTAAAAATTTTGCCAAAGTTTCCTTGGTGTTTACTGATTTTCCAGATTTTTACAAAACGGGACAGCATGTCTAAAATAGGTTCCAAATCAAGTTTTCAAGGTTTAAAACTAATTTCTAACATCACCAAACCTCTTGTAATCACCACAAAGCTATACTAATCCTACCATACACCTTCTTAGGGTGCCATGGACTCCTAACCAAGTTTTTATAGCAAGGGAATTCATAAATAAGAAGTTAGGGTTTGTATGTTCCATTTTTGACAAAATAAATGGTGGTATAGCTAGTTGTACATGGTTTTTAGCATGGAACTCATGAAATGCAAGTAAATATAAGATGATTAATGTAAAAATAAAGTTGATAACTTACTTGATAAAATGAGATGATTAGATGATGAGGAAAACTTGTGTTTCTTGTGTTTTTGTTGCAAGATTCTTAACTAGAATCATGAAATGAACAACTTTGATGCTTTAACTTTTGAAAAACCTTCACTTGATCATGAAATGGATGTTGGGTCGTGGTTTGAGTGAAAGGGATGAGAGAATGAGCAATTTTGATCCAAAATATTGTTAAGTGTTTATTATTTGGTGTTTTTAGATATTATCTAGGATTTTGATGGCATACTTGTAATTAAAAGATCAATTTCATGTAACATGTGGATGAGGGGCTGCACATGGTAATGAAATGTGTGTAGGAAGCTTGGTAATCTAGTTCACGGAGTCGGTTTTGGTTCCGTTAATCGCAAACCGTAAACTGTTAAGTCGCGAAACGTAAATTCGGGCATCGTAAAAATATGAAATATGAAATAATGACTAAACTTGTCAAAATAAAGTTATAAAAATATTAAAATTATGTTGGGTACATTTACTGAGTGATCGGGTGATTATTGTTTAGTTTTCACGAAAACCGTCGTTATATTCATACGCGTACGTTATAAATAAAATAAATTTCCAAAATACTGGGTAACTGAATGTTATAACTTTTATGATGTTAAAATGGATATAAAAATATGTCGGGACCATTGTGGGAATATTTAGATATATTCGTCGTGTATAAACCGGGTGTTAACGTTTACTATAAATACTTATACGTAAAAACGTTAAATGTACTGAATGTAATAATTTGAAAATCCTGAGAGTGGTATAACATGAAAATGCTGTTATGATGATATGCAGACTATCTCCAGTCCGTATGCAGTGTACTTAACACTAATGAAATGAATTCGCACCTAAACCAATCCGGTTACGCGAATTTGAATACCCGTAAATAAAATTTACGATGAAATGAGTAATGCAAGTGAATAGTGAAAACTTTTCCGGAAATGAATAGTGTTCGGTGAATAGTAAATTTCCCAAAAGTTTCTCAGAATATCAAACTGACCTCGAAAATGATGAATAGTGTTTTGATGAATAGTGATTTATGAATAGTAAAAAGTCGAAGTTTCGGAAAATGACCTGAAATGGTAAATGACGCGAAATGGTGAGTTGTGACATTCTTCCCCTCTAAAAGGAACTTCGTCCCGAAGTTCAGTTTATGTTGGTCTCTGAAGTGGTATTGGTGAAAAGTGATGATATATTCGAGAATTCCAGCGAACTCTCACGATAGGAATTCGACTTTGCTTCAACTGTTCGACCTTACATTCCATGATTTCTATTGGTTCTCCTACAAGGTTTATATTTGACTTTGGGTTGGATTCCTTTCCAAATGGGATTATGGGTGACAATTCTGAAAAGCTGATAATACGTGGTTGTGTAATCCTGTTGCTGTTGTTCTCTAACAAGGCTCAAGTCTGACGACCACTAGGCCTACTCTGTTTGAAATATTACATGGTCCAGTGTATATCTCGGGTTTAACTTTCCAAGTTTTCTGAATGGTATCATGCCTTTCCTAGGCAGAACTTTCTGTATAACTCTGCTTACCAACTTGTAGTTTTAATGGTTTACCAAAGATCGATGTTTAAAATTTCCTAACAATTCAATAGTTTTGTAAAGGATTAACCAAAAGGAATTTGTTTATCAAAATAAGTGCCTCAGAAAAGTATTTCTTACAAGATATATGTTTTGTATAACTGTAGTTTGGAGAAAAAATCCATTTAAAAGTGAAAGTATTAAGAGGATAAAATAGTCAGGTATGTATATCTGCACAAAGGCATAGGTGTCTAACAGGTTTGGATAAAGTCTATTGGTGAGGACATGTTCAATCTATAGTCTCGGTTAAGAGGTTGAATTTATCTCTATGGTGTTGTTTTGTGAGTAATCGTATCTAAAATAATCCTGTAATTCAGTCAAGCCAATACTTTCTAAATGATGGAATTTTTGGTGACCAGGCCAATGATAGTGTTTCGAATGGTTTTGTGATATCCTGAGATTTCTGTTGAGTTTTGAATGGTCTTAATGTACCGAGAGATTCTCCTTATAGATGGTATGGAAAGTCTTTCCTAGGGAGGTCATTGATAATATCCACTTATCAATATAGGGAGTAGTGTGCGATGAGTGGCATAGGAATCCATAAAGTGTCAGCTAATTCTATATATATATGGGGATGGGGAAAGGTAATGATAGTGATGGTGAGAAGGGAAGAGACTGTGACAACTGCGACAAAATGAGATTGTGATAAAAGAAAATACCGTGATGTAAGTGTATCATGCATAGACGTGAATGTTCATGAAATGAAATGATCAATTGACATACTTCCAAGTGGCGGTTCATGAGGTGATGAAAAGTATGAATGTTCTGACAATGAGGGTATACTCACACATGCATGAATGAAACATTTGGAAAATGAGTTGAGAATTTATTACAGACAGAATTTTATTATAACCATTCTCAGTGTTGCAAAATTCATTTCTGAGTCAGACATAGGTGGTCAGCCTAAATCTCACTATCCCGGGTTGAATATAGATGACCAGTCTATATTCCACCGAGGTTCCATGAATTTTGAAATACTCAGCTCAGTCATACTAAGACTATGTCCTTCACAAATACTCAAAATGTTCTGAAAGAGTAATGCAGGTGACCAAACTCGAGGTCAAATGATGAAACTATGCAAGGAAAAACATAATGCGGTGACATATATGATACGTGAACATGCTTATATGAAAGATAATTATAGTAATCAACTAGAATAAGTGAATATAATATATCAGATAATGAGACACAAATCTCATCACCTATGTCAGCAACTAACCACAAATGAGGCTTCAGCTTGGCAGGCAGGCATGTGACGGTCATAGGGTTAAGTTTTCTTGAAAGTAGCTATAGTCTAGGTTTTAAAAACACTTAGTTCGCTATAGCCATAGCTCTGATGCCAATCTGTCACACCCCCAAAATCGGGTCCAGCGGAAGCATACATGTAGCTGGGGTGTAACTCAATTGGTATTACAACACATGTTCAAAAATGGTTTGCACTTGAATCATTTTGAATAAAATAGTTAAATCAAAATGTTGAATTTACATTGTTAAAAGTAATGCGGAAGTAGGCCCTTAAAATAATTTAAAACGGTCCCCAAATGATTAAATCAGAGTCTTCTATGACCATGCCCTGCCCTGCCAAAACCTCCAGTAGTGTGCCATAGCTAAATACCTGAAAATACATGCTAAAGTGTCAACACGAGGTTGGTGAGTTCATAGAGTCTTGTGAAAAAAAATGTAATGCATATGTATGAAGGTTTCCCAGCAAAGGCATCGTAAATCCACTCAGTTACAAGTCCCGCCATAAGAGCTTTGTAACCTGTGTGTCTACGACCCACTGCCAAATGTAATATGTTTACGTGAACAAAGGTAATACTTGCATCTAGATTCAAAGATAAATGTAGCAATACTGCTATATAAAGGTAAGAGTGATAATGTAGCCATGGCGATGTTGCCATAAAAATGAATCTGACCATAAGCAAAACGCATAAAATGAATATTGATTGCACTAAGTTCAAGGCACCGAAAAGGTTTTCTAGCTATCTGTAGGAGGTTACGCTCCCAAGTAATTGTAGGTAAATCCATACCCAATGCAGGTAAATCCATACCCGTTGAAATTGTAGGTAATCAAACATACCCAATGCAGGTAAATCTATACCCGTTGAAATTGTAGGTAATCAAACATACCCAATGCAGGTAAATCTATACCCGTTGAAATTGTAGGTAATCAAACATACCCAATGCAGGTAAATCTATACCCGTTGAAATTGTAGGTAATCAAACATACCCAATGCAGGTAAATCTATACCCGTTGAAATTGTAGGTAATCAAACATACCCAATGCAGGTAAATCTATACCCGTTGAAATTGTAGGTAATCAAACATACCCAATGCAGGTAAATCTATACCCGTTGAAATTGTAGCTACCGGTCCTTAACTTAGGCAATCTTAGGAAATCGGTAAATAGTTTAACTTTATGCACTCATGTCCATGAGTAAATAGCAAGTGAATTGTTTTGTACTCGGATAATCAAACAAGTATTTAGATAAAGCTGAAATTGTTTGAGTAATCAACCATGTAAAGCAAGTAATGCGTTTAAGTAAAACGAGCATGTATTCTCCCCCAAAGAGTTTGCAAAACAATTTAAAAGAGTAGGGGCTATGACTCACCTTAACTGATGAAACTGTGATGAAATGAAATGAACACCAATGAACAATTAGCTGCCGCAACCCAATATGATGGTACCATGAACATGTAATGAGCTGAAAAACAAGGCGCGCACACTAGCCGCAACCTAATATGAATGATGAACGATCTACTTTAGATCATGAAATGATGTTATGAATGTCCATGCACATGTTTCTATACCACTCTACCCTTTGGAAAAACACTTGTGTTATCAAAATATATAATCCAAGAATTTGGAAAAATATTGCTATTAGAAAATAAAATAAGCTAGTTGCAATATATATACTTATATATATATCGTATGCTTCCATGTTAGTGTTGAAATACTCGGGTTGTAATCCTTGAAATATCGCCTTGAAATGATGAAAATATACTTGTAATAACTAATACTTCATTAGTTATAAAGCTTGGTACTTAATATTATTTCTAGCTTATAAAAGTACTTCGTAGTTTTAGTGTCCATTTTTATTAAAAGCTGTCAAATAAAAATGGTTTTAGCCGATATTCAAACGTGAATATCTTTGTCGTTACTTGTCCGTTTTACATGTTCTTTATATCCACGGTTACGCCTTAGTATGTAGTAATATATTTTGGAAAGCTCGGCTCCTCCGGGTTACGTCTAAAGTCTCTTTTTGTCCAATGAAAAACGTCCAACAGCAACCAAATTTCCAGAAAATACATTTCGTCAACAATCTTGCAAAAATCATAACTTCTTCGTTATAAGCTCTTTTTAATCCGTTCTTTCGCCTACGGATTCGTTTTTGAAAGTATTTTCTAAAAATTTTGCCAAAGTTTCCTTGGTGTTTACTGATTTTCCAGATTTTTACAAAACGGGACAGCATGTCTAAAATAGGTTCCAAATCAAGTTTTCAAGGTTTAAAACTAATTTCTAACATCACCAAACCTCTTGTAATCACCACAAAGCTATACTAATCCTACCATACACCTTCTTAGGGTGCCATGGACTCCTAACCAAGTTTTTATAGCAAGGGAATTCATAAATAAGAAGTTAGGGTTTGTATGTTCCATTTTTGACAAAATAAATGGTGGTATAGCTAGTTGTACATGGTTTTTAGCATGGAACTCATGAAATGCAAGTAAATATAAGATGATTAATGTAAAAATAAAGTTGATAACTTACTTGATAAAATGAGATGATTAGATGATGAGGAAAACTTGTGTTTCTTGTGTTTTTGTTGCAAGATTCTTAACTAGAATCATGAAATGAACAACTTTGATGCTTTAACTTTTGAAAAACCTTCACTTGATCATGAAATGGATGTTGGGTCGTGGTTTGAGTGAAAGGGATGAGAGAATGAGCAATTTTGATCCAAAATATTGTTAAGTGTTTATTATTTGGTGTTTTTAGATATTATCTAGGATTTTGATGGCATACTTGTAATTAAAAGATCAATTTCATGTAACATGTGGATGAGGGGCTGCACATGGTAATGAAATGTGTGTAGGAAGCTTGGTAATCTAGTTCACGGAGTCGGTTTTGGTTCCGTTAATCGCAAACCGTAAACTGTTAAGTCGCGAAACGTAAATTCGGGCATCGTAAAAATATGAAATATGAAATAATGACTAAACTTGTCAAAATAAAGTTATAAAAATGTTAAAATTATGTTGGGTACATTTACTGAGTGATCGGGTGATTATTGTTTAGTTTTCACGAAAACCGTCGTTATATTCATACGCGTACGTTATAAATAAAATAAATTTCCAAAATACTGGGTAACTGAATGTTATAACTTTTATGATGTTAAAATGGATATAAAAATATGTCGGGACCATTGTGGGAATATTTAGATATATTCGTCGTGTATAAACCGGGTGTTAACGTTTACTATAAATACTTATACGTAAAAACGTTAAATGTACTGAATGTAATAATTTGAAAATCCTGAGAGTGGTATAACATGAAAATGCTGTTATGATGATATGCAGACTATCTCCAGTCCGTATGCAGTGTACTTAACACTAATGAAATGAATTCGCACCTAAACCAATCCGGTTACGCGAATTTGAATACCCGTAAATAAAATTTACGATGAAATGAGTAATGCAAGTGAATAGTGAAAACTTTTCCGGAAATGAATAGTGTTCGGTGAATAGTAAATTTCCCAAAAGTTTCTCAGAATATCAAACTGACCTCGAAAATGATGAATAGTGTTTTGATGAATAGTGATTTATGAATAGTAAAAAGTCGAAGTTTCGGAAAATGACCTGAAATGGTAAATGACGCGAAATGGTGAGTTGTGACATTCTTCCCCTCTAAAAGGAACTTCGTCCCGAAGTTCAGTTTATGTTGGTCTCTGAAGTGGTATTGGTGAAAAGTGATGATATATTCGAGAATTCCAGCGAACTCTCACGATAGGAATTCGACTTTGCTTCAACTGTTCGACCTTACATTCCATGATTTCTATTGGTTCTCCTACAAGGTTTATATTTGACTTTGGGTTGGATTCCTTTCCAAATGGGATTATGGGTGACAATTCTGAAAAGCTGATAATACGTGGTTGTGTAATCCTGTTGCTGTTGTTCTCTAACAAGGCTCAAGTCTGACGACCACTAGGCCTACTCTGTTTGAAATATTACATGGTCCAGTGTATATCTCGGGTTTAACTTTCCAAGTTTTCTGAATGGTATCATGCCTTTCCTAGGCAGAACTTTCTGTATAACTCTGCTTACCAACTTGTAGTTTTAATGGTTTACCAAAGATCGATGTTTAAAATTTCCTAACAATTCAATAGTTTTGTAAAGGATTAACCAAAAGGAATTTGTTTATCAAAATAAGTGCCTCAGAAAAGTATTTCTTACAAGATATATGTTTTGTATAACTGTAGTTTGGAGAAAAAATCCATTTAAAAGTGAAAGTATTAAGAGGATAAAATAGTCAGGTATGTATATCTGCACAAAGGCATAGGTGTCTAACAGGTTTGGATAAAGTCTATTGGTGAGGACATGTTCAATCTATAGTCTCGGTTAAGAGGTTGAATTTATCTCTATGGTGTTGTTTTGTGAGTAATCGTATCTAAAATAATCCTGTAATTCAGTCAAGCCAATACTTTCTAAATGATGGAATTTTTGGTGACCAGGCCAATGATAGTGTTTCGAATGGTTTTGTGATATCCTGAGATTTCTGTTGAGTTTTGAATGGTCTTAATGTACCGAGAGATTCTCCTTATAGATGGTATGGAAAGTCTTTCCTAGGGAGGTCATTGATAATATCCACTTATCAATATAGGGAGTAGTGTGCGATGAGTGGCATAGGAATCCATAAAGTGTCAGCTAATTCTATATATATATGGGGATGGGGAAAGGTAATGATAGTGATGGTGAGAAGGGAAGAGACTGTGACAACTGCGACAAAATGAGATTGTGATAAAAGAAAATACCGTGATGTAAGTGTATCATGCATAGACGTGAATGTTCATGAAATGAAATGATCAATTGACATACTTCCAAGTGGCGGTTCATGAGGTGATGAAAAGTATGAATGTTCTGACAATGAGGGTATACTCACACATGCATGAATGAAACATTTGGAAAATGAGTTGAGAATTTATTACAGACAGAATTTTATTATAACCATTCTCAGTGTTGCAAAATTCATTTCTGAGTCAGACATAGGTGGTCAGCCTAAATCTCACTATCCCGGGTTGAATATAGATGACCAGTCTATATTCCACCGAGGTTCCATGAATTTTGAAATACTCAGCTCAGTCATACTAAGACTATGTCCTTCACAAATACTCAAAATGTTCTGAAAGAGTAATGCAGGTGACCAAACTCGAGGTCAAATGATGAAACTATGCAAGGAAAAACATAATGCGGTGACATATATGATACGTGAACATGCTTATATGAAAGATAATTATAGTAATCAACTAGAATAAGTGAATATAATATATCAGATAATGAGACACAAATCTCATCACCTATGTCAGCAACTAACCACAAATGAGGCTTCAGCTTGGCAGGCAGGCATGTGACGGTCATAGGGTTAAGTTTTCTTGAAAGTAGCTATAGTCTAGGTTTTAAAAACACTTAGTTCGCTATAGCCATAGCTCTGATGCCAATCTGTCACACCCCCAAAATCGGGTCCAGCGGAAGCATACATGTAGCTGGGGTGTAACTCAATTGGTATTACAACACATGTTCAAAAATGGTTTGCACTTGAATCATTTTGAATAAAATAGTTAAATCAAAATGTTGAATTTACATTGTTAAAAGTAATGCGGAAGTAGGCCCTTAAAATAATTTAAAACGGTCCCCAAATGATTAAATCAGAGTCTTCTATGACCATGCCCTGCCCTGCCAAAACCTCCAGTAGTGTGCCATAGCTAAATACCTGAAAATACATGCTAAAGTGTCAACACGAGGTTGGTGAGTTCATAGAGTCTTGTGAAAAAAAATGTAATGCATATGTATGAAGGTTTCCCAGCAAAGGCATCGTAAATCCACTCAGTTACAAGTCCCGCCATAAGAGCTTTGTAACCTGTGTGTCTACGACCCACTGCCAAATGTAATATGTTTACGTGAACAAAGGTAATACTTGCATCTAGATTCAAAGATAAATGTAGCAATACTGCTATATAAAGGTAAGAGTGATAATGTAGCCATGGCGATGTTGCCATAAAAATGAATCTGACCATAAGCAAAACGCATAAAATGAATATTGATTGCACTAAGTTCAAGGCACCGAAAAGGTTTTCTAGCTATCTGTAGGAGGTTACGCTCCCAAGTAATTGTAGGTAAATCCATACCCAATGCAGGTAAATCCATACCCGTTGAAATTGTAGGTAATCAAACATACCCAATGCAGGTAAATCTATACCCGTTGAAATTGTAGGTAATCAAACATACCCAATGCAGGTAAATCTATACCCGTTGAAATTGTAGGTAATCAAACATACCCAATGCAGGTAAATCTATACCCGTTGAAATTGTAGGTAATCAAACATACCCAATGCAGGTAAATCTATACCCGTTGAAATTGTAGGTAATCAAACATACCCAATGCAGGTAAATCTATACCCGTTGAAATTGTAGCTACCGGTCCTTAACTTAGGCAATCTTAGGAAATCGGTAAATAGTTTAACTTTATGCACTCATGTCCATGAGTAAATAGCAAGTGAATTGTTTTGTACTCGGATAATCAAACAAGTATTTAGATAAAGCTGAAATTGTTTGAGTAATCAACCATGTAAAGCAAGTAATGCGTTTAAGTAAAACGAGCATGTATTCTCCCCCAAAGAGTTTGCAAAACAATTTAAAAGAGTAGGGGCTATGACTCACCTTAACTGATGAAACTGTGATGAAATGAAATGAACACCAATGAACAATTAGCTGCCGCAACCCAATATGATGGTACCATGAACATGTAATGAGCTGAAAAACAAGGCGCGCACACTAGCCGCAACCTAATATGAATGATGAACGATCTACTTTAGATCATGAAATGATGTTATGAATGTCCATGCACATGTTTCTATACCACTCTACCCTTTGGAAAAACACTTGTGTTATCAAAATATATAATCCAAGAATTTGGAAAAATATTGCTATTAGAAAATAAAATAAGCTAGTTGCAATATATATACTTATATATATATCGTATGCTTCCATGTTAGTGTTGAAATACTCGGGTTGTAATCCTTGAAATATCGCCTTGAAATGATGAAAATATACTTGTAATAACTAATACTTCATTAGTTATAAAGCTTGGTACTTAATATTATTTCTAGCTTATAAAAGTACTTCGTAGTTTTAGTGTCCATTTTTATTAAAAGCTGTCAAATAAAAATGGTTTTAGCCGATATTCAAACGTGAATATCTTTGTCGTTACTTGTCCGTTTTACATGTTCTTTATATCCACGGTTACGCCTTAGTATGTAGTAATATATTTTGGAAAGCTCGGCTCCTCCGGGTTACGTCTAAAGTCTCTTTTTGTCCAATGAAAAACGTCCAACAGCAACCAAATTTCCAGAAAATACATTTCGTCAACAATCTTGCAAAAATCATAACTTCTTCGTTATAAGCTCTTTTTAATCCGTTCTTTCGCCTACGGATTCGTTTTTGAAAGTATTTTCTAAAAATTTTGCCAAAGTTTCCTTGGTGTTTACTGATTTTCCAGATTTTTACAAAACGGGACAGCATGTCTAAAATAGGTTCCAAATCAAGTTTTCAAGGTTTAAAACTAATTTCTAACATCACCAAACCTCTTGTAATCACCACAAAGCTATACTAATCCTACCATACACCTTCTTAGGGTGCCATGGACTCCTAACCAAGTTTTTATAGCAAGGGAATTCATAAATAAGAAGTTAGGGTTTGTATGTTCCATTTTTGACAAAATAAATGGTGGTATAGCTAGTTGTACATGGTTTTTAGCATGGAACTCATGAAATGCAAGTAAATATAAGATGATTAATGTAAAAATAAAGTTGATAACTTACTTGATAAAATGAGATGATTAGATGATGAGGAAAACTTGTGTTTCTTGTGTTTTTGTTGCAAGATTCTTAACTAGAATCATGAAATGAACAACTTTGATGCTTTAACTTTTGAAAAACCTTCACTTGATCATGAAATGGATGTTGGGTCGTGGTTTGAGTGAAAGGGATGAGAGAATGAGCAATTTTGATCCAAAATATTGTTAAGTGTTTATTATTTGGTGTTTTTAGATATTATCTAGGATTTTGATGGCATACTTGTAATTAAAAGATCAATTTCATGTAACATGTGGATGAGGGGCTGCACATGGTAATGAAATGTGTGTAGGAAGCTTGGTAATCTAGTTCACGGAGTCGGTTTTGGTTCCGTTAATCGCAAACCGTAAACTGTTAAGTTGCGAAACGTAAATTCGGGCATCGTAAAAATATGAAATATGAAATAATGACTAAACTTGTCAAAATAAAGTTATAAAAATGTTAAAATTATGTTGGGTACATTTACTGAGTGATCGGGTGATTATTGTTTAGTTTTCACGAAAACCGTCGTTATATTCATACGCGTACGTTATAAATAAAATAAATTTCCAAAATACTGGGTAACTGAATGTTATAACTTTTATGATGTTAAAATGGATATAAAAATATGTCGGGACCATTGTGGGAATATTTAGATATATTCGTCGTGTATAAACCGGGTGTTAACGTTTACTATAAATACTTATACGTAAAAACGTTAAATGTACTGAATGTAATAATTTGAAAATCCTGAGAGTGGTATAACATGAAAATGCTGTTATGATGATATGCAGACTATCTCCAGTCCGTATGCAGTGTACTTAACACTAATGAAATGAATTCGCACCTAAACCAATCCGGTTACGCGAATTTGAATACCCGTAAATAAAATTTACGATGAAATGAGTAATGCAAGTGAATAGTGAAAACTTTTCCGGAAATGAATAGTGTTCGGTGAATAGTAAATTTCCCAAAAGTTTCTCAGAATATCAAACTGACCTCGAAAATGATGAATAGTGTTTTGATGAATAGTGATTTATGAATAGTAAAAAGTCGAAGTTTCGGAAAATGACCTGAAATGGTAAATGACGCGAAATGGTGAGTTGTGACAATTAACACATGATTAATACTTCAATTCACATAATATGCATAATGAACACTTATAATCACATAACTCAATAAGCCATCATTCTAATATACATTTACCATATGAAACCATAACTATAACACATATTGATCACAAAACGTACCTTAATCCTTACATAGAACTATCACTTGTATCATTTCATTAACCGAACTTTCTAATTATCCAACTTACTAATCCAATAACACAATTCCTATAACACATTCATGAACACATAACATGAGAATATCCATAATAAACACATAAAAATCATAGTTTCTTACCTTAGCAATCCAAGCTAAGATTACCCACCATAATCATCATAATAACATCATCATCAATCTCCTCTTTACATCCTAGGTTAAAATCATCATAACATAAACATTTAATATTCATAATCAAATAACTATAACAATGGTTTATATAACTATATCCCATCTCAAAACACTTCTAATTTTTAGATAATCATATCTTGATAATATGATGATTAACCCCATAAACCACTAACTTCTTACATTTCTAATAACTCAATATAAGATTACTTACTAGATTTGGAATCATTGATAGAGCTTATTCTTGTCATAAACATGTATAATTCACTAAGAATTAACACAATACTTGATCATCATCTTTTCTCTCATTTTCCTCTTGTTAGACCGACATATACACAGACCTGAAAACTCTAGAACCATTTGGAGAAATCCAGGAAATGTCTAATACTTATCTAATTAGTTTCAAGTTAGGCCAAATGACATATTTTGCCCCTGAAGTCTCTTTGCTTATAATTTGGCCACATTAAACTTTCCAACTTATTTAACATTTACAACTTTAGTCCTTTAAGTCTATTTCTCTTATATTTGTGACACATCATATTTTCTATAACCACATTAGGCAATACTTTGACTATCGGTTTTGACTACAATTTAGCTCTCGTTGACTAACCAATCATATCGAGTCTCTTGACTCATAAAAGTCTTAGTCAAACTATTCATAGCATATTCATTATTCAATAATTAAAACATGGTTTTGGGTGTAACAATTTTATCCCCCTTATTTAGATTTCATCCCCGAAATCTCTTGTCTATTACTAACCAAAACTCGGTCATATAAAACTCCACATTCCGTCTTAGCATCTTCATGTATTTAATCAAGTAGTTGCAGTGATCTAGATGATCTTGCAACTATAGGTATGCTATAATGCAATCAATACACTTAATCCATCTTACTTTTCGCTTATTTCTATAACCATGCAGATTTTACTAAGTCTTTATATCATCCGAGACATATTTAGTATAACCAATATATCATTTAGTTAACAGATTTACAATAACGCCATACTTTTACTCCATTTATTCTGAATTTTTAATCAATGACTAATTGTCACTTGAGAAATTTGCACTAATTTGACTTCACATAAGTCAAATTTGACTAACACCTTCATATTCTACCATAGCCACTTAACCATTCTCTTAATGTTCTCACTATAACTCCTCGTTTTCTCTACTTCTTTCTATAAATCACTCGTCAAAGGCTATAAGCCCCGTAAGAAAATTCATTAGTTTGACTTCATAAATTCAAATCTTACCTTATAACATCACATAACACATAAGGGTGCTAATAGCAATTAGCATCTATTACCACCATTACTCACATTTTGTACTACGCCACGAGGAATATTATAGAATAATCACAATTCTTTCAACTTATGCTTCAGACACCTAAATAGTAGGTTTCTCATAACGTCTCAATTTTAAATCTTAATATAACTCTTATTCAACCTATCTCAGTTTCTAAGATGTCTAGTCTAATTTTGATTCCCATTTTATACTCCTTTAATTCTACTCATGCCACATCGGGAATACATAAGCCCATTTATTTATACTTCTTTATTTACATAGAGAGGCGTCCCAAACAATGTAAATAAGGAAATATAAACTTATGGTTAAACGACTCACAATTTCTTTATTTAAATGAAAAGGCGTCCCAATCCATTCAAATAAGAAAATCATAAATCATCATACTTATACATTTTCAACATCACACTCGTACTACTATTACACACTTTTAGCTTTTACTCTTCTTATCGTTCATTCATTCAAAAGTCATACACTTCACTTTTAGCTTTTCTTATTCTTACAATCTTTACTTTTAGCCTTGGATCCATCCTTACTATAACTTTTTGTTAAGCGGATTATTACATATGCCAAGAAGTAGGCAACCCCAGCCGATGAAGGTAATTTATTTTTTTCTTGAAGGATTTCTGTAACTTTTACTCGGGACTATAACATATCTTCAACTCACATAGTGTAGAGTCAATATTTATTTCCACCTCTAAAGAGTGGACCTGTAGCGTATCCCTCCAGAGGATTTCTATAACAACCACTGTAACACTTTCCAAGTTTTCTGTAACACAATGGATCCAAGCTACTAACATCTAAACAGGCACGCTATCATGGTCATTTTAATTCAATTAAGAGCAAGCTCATAAGGCATATGCAACCTGCTCATTTAATATTTACACATTCTCTATGTGTTTACACTTCTCACTTTCTCATTTACCCGTCAACCCTTGTTGACCATTCACTATCTTTACTATTACAATTTTAGTCTATTCGAATTTATTCGCATATAAACCTTACATAGGCCATCAACTATAACACACTCATTAGCACCTTTTTATTCTTCCACACATTCTATAACATTAGCATGATCACGTCATGTTTTACAATAAAACTCATTATTGCCTTTTTGCTCACATACTTAACTCATCTCTTTTAATCTTAGCATTTAAGCTATATTATTTTATCGCATCTTCACATGATATCATATGTTAATTCAATTTTACAACCTTCACATGATTTGATACATAACATGTCATGTGTCACTTCAATTTCACCTTTACACGTTATACTATAACATAAACTCATCGTCCTTACAATACATGGTTAACATCAATTACTTTAACTTACTATTAACCCGTCTCTAATACCATAGTCTCGATCAAACATTAGTCATGAATTATCAATAAGACCATATGTTGGTCTTCAATGTCACACAAATTATACACATCCATTTCTATTCACATTTTCTATAACTTCTATATGGCTTATCGCATCTAATTACTTCTTACTATCACTACTATAGCACACTTTCACATAATAATCACTGACACTATCCAAGGTGCAAGGTGATCTTATCATAAAATACATCAAATCCACCATGGACTTATACCACATACACATCATTACTATAAAACATATTCAATGCTTATCATCCTTAGCTCATATAACACATTACATGTGGATTCTATAACTTAAATGATTATCCTTCCACATTACTTACGTTTACGGGCTACGCATCTATGAGTGGTTGAAGTTTAGGCAACCTAAATGGAAACCTAATTCACTTAAACCGAAGCTCTGATACCAAGTTGTTACATCCCGTGCCCATTTGACCAAAAATTAAAACTTTACGCGGAAATGACTTAACTATAACGAACCTTTAGTTACTCTCTTACCAACTGATAAAAAACTATAACAAACCAACCTTTAAAAGTATTTTTAAAGGATACTAAACTCAATTACCTTTAAAATGAGGGTGGCACGACTTCTAACGACTTACAGTTCAATTTCTACAAAATAAACAAAACCGACAAAATCTGGGAAAGCACCATACAGCTGTATGGAAAAATAACATACTTCTGTATGGCCAAACCAACAGATTACACCCTTTCTGTGTTTCAGGCCATACGGCTGTATGAAAAAATACCATACGGCTGTATGGTCTCTGACCTGCACTTTAGCTAATTTTATACATTTGTATAAGTTTCGAAAAACAACTTCTATAACTCGAAACAACACCAAAACTTACAGAACTCATTAACATATCATGATAAATCATTTTCATTGTCATTTGACCCGTTGAACCCCAAAATAGGTAGATTTATACAGTAATCTAAACACTCTTTTTAAACCAAAACATAAACACTTTACCTATAACTATAACAAACCATTTGACACATAAACACTATAAAATACATAACATAAACTTGACAACTCATTTATAAACCATTTAAGGACTCTCGGGGATTCAACTTTGCTTCAAGCTCGATGTCTACCTAAGCTCCTAATACATTATCCAAAGCTTTTAGCCCTTTCTTCTAAACCTTAAACTCCTTACCAATAGCTTTACCCTTCTTCACATGAACCTACAAACCATTGTAAGCATCTATAACGTAAGCGAAATGCTTAGTAAGCAAACTAGATTAATAAGTGATTAAATACTTCAATTCACATAATATGCATAATAAACACTTATAATCACATAACTCAATAAGCCATCAATATCATATACATTTACCATAGAAAACCATAACTATAACACATATTAATCACAAAAGATACCTTAATCCTTACATAGAACTATCACTTGTATCATTTCATTAACCGAACTTTCTAATTCTCCAACTTACTAATCCAATAACACAATTCCTATAACACATTCATGAATCACATAACATGAGAATATCCATACTAAACACATAATAATCATAGTTACTTACCTTAGCAATCCAAGCTAAGATTACCCACCATAATCATCATCATAACATCATCATCAATCTCCTCTTTACATCCCAGGTTAAAATCATCATAATATAAACATTTAATATTCATAATCAAATAACTATAACAATGGTTTATGTAACCATATCCTATCTCAAAACACTTCTAATCTTCATATAATCATATCTTGATTATATGATGGTTAACCCCATAAACCACTAACTTCTTACACTTCTAATAACTCAATATAAGATTACTTACTGATGAGACGAAAAGTGTATCGCTTTTGGGGGGTCATTTAAGGCCAAAGTTGAGATTATTTGATCAAATATTGCCATAAATTGTTCCTTTTGTCATTTTAGGTACTTTTAAGAGGAAATTTACAAAAGGAAGTATTTTGGACGTTTTTGGAGCGAAAAAGTGAAGAAAACGACAAAGTCTCAAAATCATGTAGAAAATTGTACATGACGACGACAAGGATCACTAGTGACGGCGTGAAGACTTGACAAAGAGATGGATAAATCAAATTACACGTGACGTGCCAGAGAGGTTTTTGAAGAGTTGTACATGACGGCGTCACCAAGGCCATCAAGAGGAAATTGCACATGACGGCCAAGACCAAGTTTATACATGACAACGTCAGAAGTGGATCTAGACAATACGAGTATTATTTTGGCGGTGAGTTGACGGCGTCAGACCCTACTCTTGACGCCGTCAGATTCTAAAATCTATATATACTTTTCTAGTTTTCATTCATTGTGTGCAACTTTGAAGGGAGAAAACCCTAGACGAATTTTACTGCTATTTTGAGGGTTTCAAACCCTTGTTTCATCGATGCTTAATTGAAGATAAGTCTTTCAACAAATCTTTCAATATGTCTATTTGTTGTTTGATTATATCTTACGCTTGTCTTCTCTTTAACATGCTAGACTAGGTTTTCTTTGTGTTTGCTTAGATGTAATGAAACTTAGATATTGATTATTGGTTGGTTGTTTGTTTATAATTGTTGTGGGTGAATGAATTCGATGTTAGGCTTAAGAAAACTGGTAGACTTCCAATTGGTAACTTGCTTGAACGTCTTAAGAAACATGATCGGAGGTGTACTATGATATATTGGTTATATTTAATGCATAGGTAACTACTAATGAGGCCATGTTAGGAGCTAGTAGTCGGCTCGACATAGGAAGAGGTAGAAGCTTATAGAGTTAGGGAAGATCGTACACAGCCCTACGAATGGTATTAAGGAATATAACCCGTCATCCATGCAATTGTAACAAACTAATCAACCCGTAAAAGATAGCTAGGGAGTAGTGAAATCTAAGTAAACACATTTTCTATCATTATTGTTTTCGCCACAATTAGTCTAAGTTTATTTTATTTTATTTTGATTGCATATTTAGTTATTTGGGTTTGTTGATTAGCAACTAATTCTTCCCACTCCTTCAAAACCCGAGATTTTTACTTGCTTTTCATAAAATATAAAAATATAAAAAGAATCATCTCTCATCTCTAGACCTAGTTTAAGTGAGTTTTAACCATAGCGAACACTATTCTTTGAGTTGAATGATCAATCCCCCGGTACTTGTCTCTATACTATACTACAACGGTCAGGTACACTGCCTGGTGGGGATTGCAAGCTTCTCAAGATCCCTTGAGAGGTAAAACCTTTTGCGAGGGCGCAATTCCACACATCAAGTTTTTGGCGCCGCAGCCCGGGGAAATAGTTGTTGTCTAGGTTGAAATTTCTTTTTATTAGGTCTACTTGCTAGTTTCTAGTAAGATTTTTATTTTTATTTTTTTTATAGGTTTCTTTAGTCTATCTTTTTCTTCGTTCTTTTGTTCGTAACCTTTGCCATCCGCCATCATGGAAGGTGGTAATCTCTTCGACCCCATCAACCCACCACAACCAAACCAACCTCCTAGACCCCGAACTTTAGGAGAGTACTCCTGTCCTAGCCACCATGGCTATCGAAACACCATTGAGCTCACTCAAGGAGCCAATGTGTCTCCCTTGCGATCCGACACCATCCGGTTGGTGCAAAGCGGATGTGTATTCCATGGACTTCATTCCGAAGATCCTAATCAACATCTCAAGGATTTCCTTAAAATCATAGATTCCATAGACCTTGATGTTGGAACTCGAGAGACGACCCGATTGCGTCTATTCTAATTCTCTCTATGTGACCAAGCTAGTCAATGGCTTGAGCGTTTACCTGCGGGATCCATCACCTCTTGGGATGATCTCACCACTCGTTTCCTTGCTCAATGTTTCCCACCGGGGAGAACTACTAAGCTTAGAAATGACATCTTGATGTTCCAACAACGTCAAGGTGAAACTCTCTACGAAGCATGGACTCGTTTCAAGGACTTACTCCAATAAGTCCCTCATCATGGCATAGATCTTTGGCTCCAAGCCCAAATTTTCTATGACCGTATCGATCTCTCCACAAGCCGAACCATTGACCAATCGGCCGGTAGCAAGCTTCGTGATCTAAGTGCGGAAGAATCTTGGGAACTCATAGAAGATCTTGCTCTCTATAACAACGAAAGTTGGAATGATCCCTGATACGTGGGAATTGCGCCCTCGCAACAGGTTTTACCTCTCAAGGGATCTTGAGAAGCTTACAACCCCCACCAGGCAGTGTACCTGATCATTGTAGTATAGTATAGTGACAAGAACCGGGGGATTGATCGTTCAACTCAGGAATAGTGTCGCTAGGATTAGAATGCCTACTAAACTAGGTCTAGAGGTGAGGGATGATTCTTTTTGTATTTTTATATTTTTATGAAAGCAAGTAAAATCTCGGGTTTTGGAGGAGTGGGCGGAATTAGCTACTAGCCAACTAACCCAATTAATCTAAAGATGCAATCAAAATAAAATGATAGAAATGAAAACAAAACTAATTATATTAATGTGGTGTAAACAATGATGAGGAAAGTTGTGTTTACTTAGGTTTCATTACTCCCTAGATATCTTTTACAGGTTGATAGCTTGTTACAATTGCATGGATGACGGGTTATATTCCTTAATACTAGTCGTAGGGCCGTGTACAATATTCCCTAACTCTATAGGATCCTACTTCACTCCTATGTCGAGCCGTTAGAAGCTCCTAACATGGGATCATTAGAATTCTCCTACGCATTTAATACAACCAAAAATCGTAGTACACCTCCGATCATGTTTCTTAAGACGTTCAAGCAAGTTACCAATGGAAGTCTGCCAGTTTTCTTAAGCCTAACATTGAATACAATCATCCGTAACAATTATAAACAAACAATCAACCCATAATCACAATCTAGGTTTCACTACATCTAAGCAAACACAAAAGAAATCTAGCCTAGCATGTTAAATAGAAGACAAGCGTAAGATATAATCAAACAACACATAGACATATTGAATGATTTGGAAGAATATTTATCTTTAATTGAACATGAAAGATTCAAGGGGTTGGAACCCTTGAAAAAGTTGTAAAATTCAGCCTAGGGTTTTTCCCTCAAAGTTGCACACAATGAATGAAATTTGGAAAACTATATATAGATTTTACAGGGTGACGGCGTCATGTGTTAAGTTGTGACAGTGAAACCTAGATGTTGATTATGGGTTGATTGTTTGTTTATAATTGTTATGGATGATTGTATTCGATGTTAGGCTTAAGAAGACACAAAAGAAATCTAGCCTAGCATGTTAAATAGAAGACAAGCGTAAGATATAATCAAACAACACATAGAAATATTGAATGATTTGGAAGAATACTTATCTTTAATTGAACATGAAAGATTCAAGGGGTTGGAACCCTTGAAAAAGCTGTAAAATTCGGCCTAGGGTTTTTCCCTCAAAGTTGCATACAATGAATGAAATTTGGAAAACTATATAAGATTTTACAGGGTGACGGTGTCATGTGTTAAGTTGTGACGCCGTCAACTCGCCGCCATAATGAAATCGTATTGCCTAGATCTACTTGTAACGCCGTCATGTAGGATTTTCTTCTGGGCCGTCACTAATACTTGGACCATGACGGCCTTGGGTGACGCCGTCATCTCCTATGCACAAAAACTCTCTGGATCGTCACGTATACTTTCCACATCCACCTCTTTTGTAACTCTTGACGCCGTCATGTGGAGAGCCTTGACGCCGTCAGGTAATGTTCCAGCAAGGAAAATTGAGACTTTGCCGTTTTCTTCACTTTTATGCTCCAAAAACGTCCAAAATGCTTCTTTTTCCAGATTTCTCTCCAAAAGTACCTAAAATGACAAAAGGAACGATTTAGGGTAATATTTGATCAAATAATCACGAATTCGGGCTTAAATGACCCCTTAAAAGCGGCACACTTTTTGCCTCAACAAATACCCTTACACTTGAGATTTGCTTGTCTCAAGCAAATGCGCTTTTATTCTAATCGAAATACAAGTTTGGGGTCATTTAACACTAATATAAAAGTAATTACAACAAATAATCGTTCCACTAAAAACCAAAGACAAGCTCGGAGGTCATACACTAGCACCTCACAAATAGTATTTAGATACTCACATCTCTCGGGTGTAATAAAGTATATATCACAATACGGAAATGGAAAACATCTCTCACTACCTGTCATATCAAATAGATTACCATAGGCTTGGGAAAGGATCAAACCTCCACCACTTGGCGTAAGCACCTAGGATAAACTATCAAAGAGGTCTTTTAAAGGGTTATAACGTTAGGTGTCGGGATATAGAATACACGGTTTTGTTGGATAACGGCAATATTTACTGGTGGCGAGTTAATCATCTTGGTTAATTACATGTACAATATGGCGTTGCTAAGCCAAGACTAGACTCGACTTAAGCTAATGAATCAAAAAAATAACAAAAACATAAAATAAAGATAGAATGAAATGGGATGGTAGTCCGTATGTTTTTTCTCTTTTCTTTTTCTATTTTTTTTATTTTTTTTATTATTTTTTTTTTTGCATACACTCTTACCCTACCATCCAGAATAATACATCATAGGGAATGTACATTCCCCTTACACTTGACTTTTTACATATTTTACAATAAACTATTCTATTGACTCGAATCAAGATAATCAAAACACTTGGAGTACATTTTAAGATTAACGCACATATGGGGGTAATAATTTGATGTTCTTCCCCATTACTCCATCACATAAGCACTTTACCCATGAGTCCCAATCGTCCCAAAACAATATGTAGAAGATATGACTCGACTTAGCAACCATGTAATGAATTAGATAATTAACTAAGGGTTTAAACATATAACAATAATGCACTAAAGATGAGTGCATACAAGGAAGGCTAAGGCGATTTGGTTGCACATTTGGGGTGGATTGTAACAAATTCTTCCTTTAAGTAAAATGCTTAAAGTTAGAAACGAAAAGATAGGCTCGGAGGGGTGTACTAGGGGTTTCGTGTACTAAAAATGAGTACAACGCTAAGGTGTGGGAAAAATTAATTGACTTTACTAGCCAAGTAATATAACTTAAATGGTCAAGTAATTATGATACGGGTTTAACACAAGGGTGATCCTAATGCCTCTTATCATGTAGTAAATCCTACTACACGAATGTAGTCTCACTAGCGGTCTCGGGATGCATCACTAACGCAAGTTCTAGAATCTAAATGCTACCGGTACACTGATGAGTGCTCAAACACTCATCATTTTTGGTCAAATACGAACTGCAAAACATACGAAAACACTCAGTAATGCATCAAAATACTAAAAATATTTCAAAATTGTGTTTTAGATGTCTTAGATGCAAAATGAGCAAAAACAAATGAAAAACGCACAAAGTTTGCAAAATTGGCAGTTTCAGTCCCTCAACTTTCATAAAATTACAAATCTAGTCCCTGGATATTCAAAATATGGAAAATTATCACCAAAGGTCCTTTTTAAATCATAAGTGGTCATATTTAGTCCTTTGGTGAAAAATTGGAAAAGTTTTGGAAATTTACACTTTTGGTCCCTGGAGTTTCAAACTTTGGCAGATTTGGTCCCCGGTGGGATATTTTTGGATGAAAACTCATTTTTAGTCCTTGGAAATTCAAAATGTTCAATATTGGTCCTTGGATAAAAGATTTTCATAAAATGGCAATTTTAGTCCTCGGACTTTGAAAATTATCATTTTTAGTCCCCGGGAATTTTGAAAAATACAAAAATTTCAAAAATGGATTTTGGTTATTAAAATTATGCAAGTATGGTCCTTATTGTTGCTTTATGAAAATTACAATTCCAACCCACAACTTTTCATAAATTACAAAAATGGTCCTTGTGAATTGTAGTTATAAATCTAATGGACCCTTATAGTTATATAACCCAACAACTAAACCCAAAACCATATCTGATCCAGTAACACACCTCAGCCCACCACACCAAAACCCGGCCCACACCTAAAATAATAATACCCCTGGCTCGTTGACTCCGGTCAAACCCCAACCCCCCGACTTACTGTTCATCTTCTCCCTAACCCACCATTACCTCCCCTAATCCAAGCAACCTTGTCTCCCCCCTCCTCACCAACTATCATAAATGCTCACCTACACCCTCACCTTCCCCCCTCCTCATTTAATGATCCCACCAACACCACAACTGCCCATACCACATTTCCCGCCAAAAAGGTTTTAAATGGTTGAGATCAATGGAGGCCAATCCAATGGCTGTGAAGAGGTGGGAAAGATTCAGTGGACCTCAGGGTGTATAAAAAGAAAAGAAAAGAGTGAAGAAAAAGTAGTAGTTAGTGTAGCTAAAAAAATAGTGTAACTTAGTTTAGGTTTTAGCTTAAATTTCAATTTCTGTTGTAACCTTTTGTTTAAAAAGCATTGTATGAAGTATTCTTAGTGTGTACCAAACTCAAGTTAAGCATTAATTTCAGAAATTCAGTTCTAGTTTCCAAGTTTACAATTTCAATTTCTTAGTGAAGTGTTGAACTTTGTTGCTCAGTATTGTTGTAAGCTCACATTAGCTTGTTTATAAGTCTTTTTAAGTATTTTCAGTCTTAAAAACCAAGTGTCAACTAGTTTTATGAAATATCTTTCATTTACCTAGAAGTTCTATTATTTCTTTGAAAAAATTAAAAAGAAGAAAAAGAAGAAGGAAGGGAGCAGTGAAATATGGAAGTGGTTTAGAGTCTCAGGGAGACAATAGGGCAAGTGTGAATGGTTCAGTCTTTGTTTTGAGCACAAGGCTCATTGTAAGTCTCTTTTCATATTTTCATTATTATTTCTCTTATTTTGTTCTCAGTAGTATAAGCTTTTGATAGGTATTGAAATATGCTTATTTAGGGTCAACTTAAGTGAGTATAAGTTCTTTATTCAGTTTCATGGTGTGAAATTGCTAGTTGCTTCACAAATCTGTCATTTCAGTTTGTATAGGGGTGTTTGGGTTAAGCTTTGTCACAACAATCTAGGTGTTTGTTGAGTGTTGTTTTGGCACCTCTGAATCAACTTAGGATAGTTTAGGTCTAAATAAGTCTCAAATTCAAGTTTCAAATAGCAAAAAGTCAATATCACAAATTCCCACCACCACAGTTAACTGTGGTGGTCATTAGGTTCCATAAATCTTCACATCATTGTATAATTGGCAAACTTAGAGTAATTTAACCTTGTTATAGCTTGTTACATCCATTTAAATCAGTTATACCAAATCAAAGTTGGAAAAAATCAAGTTCTTAAGTTTTTTGGAAAAAAGTCAATTGCATAGTTTCAGGTTTTTCCAAAAGTTCTAGGAATTTTTGTGAATTTAGGGTGAGGAATCATGCCTTGAAACTTTTAGGTTTAGAAGCCCCCCACCTCTTATTTAAGATCCCATTGTCCCTAGATTTTTGTGATTTTTTCTGTGGGCCCCACAACCCTCAAAAGAGGACTGCAGGGCAAGGACTGCTCTGTGCAGCAGTACACCACCACCACCACTTGGTGGTGGTTTTCTGACCAACCCAGTGGGCCCCAGGCCACCACCTTGGTTCCTTACAACCCCCCTCCTACCTGGCTTGAGGTTTTGACCTCTTGGTTGACCTAGAAACCCCTGGGTCCCACCTAATTTAGTACTCCTAATCTGTCCCAGTTTCTGAGTGTGTGCAAGTTCTAAGTGCTTAATTTGTTGCTTATTTGCTTATTGTGTGGTCCACTTCTACTTTTTCTGGTTTAACCTTGTCTTATACACTCAACTGAACCAGATTTCACCCTTGTGGGTCCCATTTGAGCTAGTTTTAGCTTCTTTTGCATATTGGTCAACAATAGTCAACTGTCTCCCATCTTAGCTTATATTTTGCTTATTTTTAAGTTTTAAAAAGTTTGTTTTTTCAAAAGTTTACTGTTTTTAGATGTAAAATAAGTTTCCAAAAGAAAATCCAAGAAAATCCAATTTAATTTCTAAGTGATAGTTTCTATTTAATTTAATTTAAATTTTATTTTTCATTTTTAGATTTTTGTTAAGTACTTGTCATTTTTATATTTTTATTAATTACCTCTTATATTAAAGTATTTATATTAATTTTCTCAGATATTTATTTTCTCATTTAGTATTAATTAGAATTAATTTTAGTTTTATTAATTATTAATTAATAATTAGTTTAAAATAGCATAATTAGTTTTTATTAAGTAAAACCTAGTTTTTATATTTTTTATAGCTTTTATATGTTATAAAATAATTTTAGAAAATTTATTAGAATTTTTACTGTTCATTTGCCATTTTTCTTAATTTAAAATAGTTAATTAGATAATTAGTAATTAATAAGTAATTAATTAATATAAAAAGCACAAAAAGACAAAAACACTTATTTTTATTTTTAAAAATTATTTTTAGTTATTTTATAGTTTTAGAAATTTTATTTTCACCTTTTTAGTATTTAAATAATATTATATTGTATTTTAGTTATTTAAGTATTAATAATAAGTAATAATTAGTATTTAATTAATATTAAATAATTAATTAGTGTTAAAATTTATTTTCTTTTTCTATAAATTTTCTTTTACTTTTAAGTTTGTAAAAAAGTCATTTTCACCCCCTGGGTGTTTTCAGATTTTCGTTTTCACTATTTATTTTGTACGTTTACGTTTTATTTAAACGTAACGTACGCGTTTTTAGGTTTTAAACGTTTCCGGTTTTTCCCACTTTCTTGTCTTATTCAAATAGCTTGTTTAAGCTATTTTCTAGTATATTCCTTATTTCTAATCACTCAAAACCTTTTCCTGTCCAATTTCACCCGATCAAATAACCGTTTGATTACAATTCACTCCTCGTCGGGACATTACGACCCGGGGAAACCTTATACTTCCGCGGAGCATTGATCTAGGCTGTCTGACCTTGTTGACCATCACCTGGTCAATTTAGGTTGACGGTTTCGCATCAATCATACACTCATAAGCACTAATAATGAATGCTTTTCCTATCAAATCTAAAGGTTAACCTCACATATTTGGGTGGAAAATTTTTCTGAATGGTACGGTTTTGTGCTAGTCATACAACTCCTATCCATGAGACGCTTGCTAAGGCTAAAGTTTCACTCCTAAATGTTGTAAAAAATTTTAAATTTGGCGCTAAAATTACACTAACAAGTATTTCTCTTAGTTTTATTACACACCTACCATCAAACAAACAAACTCAAGTGCAATTGTATCCTATAAGGTATTATCATTTACCCTCCCCTTACACTTAGGATGAACATTGTCCCCAATGTTCTATTAAAGGATGTAAAAGTAAAACAGGTAAAAGAATGAAAATAAATACTCCCCTAATTCATTCGGCGTGGATAGTGTGTCAACAAGGTTAGATCTTCCTCCAAGAAAATGAACATTCAAAGCTTCCCTTCTAGAAAATAAATCATCTTCTTGTCATATATAACCTGTTAAACCTGAGAAAACAATCAAGGCAACCTTGCATAAAATCGGCGGCAATCTATATATACTAACAAATCCTAGAAAACAATTTAAAATATAATGCTTGTGGAATGAATGTTTGCAGATTTCCTAGAGTTTATAAAACTTAAGAATTAACAAAAACTTTAAGACTCCGTTAGAAAAACAAAACTCGTAAAATTTCCAGAATTTTACACATGACGCCGTCAGGCGTTAATTCCTGACGCCATCAGAAGTGACCTGCAGAAATCTTTACGTTAAGTTTCAGGAAAAATTTTGGAAAAACTTATGTCCTACTTCCTGGAAAATCCTGCGAAACATCATTATGACTCGATACAAGCATTTGACTTTAACAAATACTAATACACATGTTCATTTAATATTGTGGCGAATCAAGATCAATTTCGTTCTTAGAAACAAATTTGGGGTTTCCCCTTACACTTAGCTTTTGCAAAATACCTTTATATGAAGTTAAGACGAAGTTAAACGACAAAATAAAGCATTTTCACAATTTAGTTTGAAACATGATCTACCAACAATAAAAATAAAGCATGCATATGGAAGCAAATAACAATCAAACAATTAAAAATCACAAAAAACATGGGTTGCCTCCCAAGAAGCGCTTTTCTTTATTTACGAGTCTTGTAGCTAGACTCAAGGTCATGGGAAATTATGTGACCTCATCTCTCGAGATGACGTATCCCATATAATTATGATCCTCACTATTATGGTGGTGATGTTTCAATCGATCGACACTCGCAGTCACCTCCCCTCCTCCTTTACTGCTCAAGGTAGCTATCCTATCTTGGCGTATACTTTCAATTGTAAATGGTCCATACCACCAGGGACCTGGCTTATTGGGAGGTACTGTTATCTCTGAGTGTCTTAAGAGTACCATGTCTCCTTTTGCAAATGGTACATGATTCTCCGTCGGTTGACTACATTCAAACTTGACATGAACTTTATTGTTTCTTTTGCCTTTCTTAGGCTTAGTTTCTTTGTAGCTTTTGATTCTTGTTTCCCATGCGAGGATTTTTTCTTGAACATGATTAGGCAATGTGTCAATGTTGTTTTTGAGCTTTATTTTCATCAGGCTTTCTTGCACACATCGTGGGGTCATAGGAAGGCTAATCTTTCTTTTTCCTGACTTAAGTTCGATTTCCCTTTTTTCATACCTAATGACAGCTCTAGCGGTGGTGAGGAATGGTGCTCCATGGATTATTGGCATGCACCCACCTCCTTTATCATCGATGATCATGAAATCGACGGGATACATGAACCCTGCAACATTGACCAGTACATCCTCTGCAATTCCCAAAGGGTATACATAAGAGTGACCAGCGAAGGATAGCCTAACATGGGTGGTGGCCGGCATTTCTGTGGTTAGTTGGGAATAAATAGTTAGGGGCATAAGATTTACTTCCGATCCTTGATCGACGAAAGCATCAAGATATTGCAAATTCCCAATGCTGGCTGGTATCTCAAAGTTCCCACAAGCTATCTGTTTAGTAGCCACTTTTTATATAAGTAGCTTCTCGAATACCGGTCCCCCAGGCAATGTATCATACTCATCTTTCCCCTCTTTCTCCTTATTTGAAACCTGTTTGGAGGATTGGTTATGCCCGTCAACCTTTATCCAATTTGTTATGGTGTTTTCGTTTATATCATGTATTAGGTAGTAACCTAGTGATTGGGATTTTGGCGGTTCCTCAATGGTTTGTTCACCAGGGGTTTCCTTTTCCTCATTATCCTCGTGGACAATTGTGATAGAATTAACAAATCGGGTAGTGGGGGTAGTGCTTTCTTTCCTTAGTAACATCATATCTGGGGTCTTTTGGTTTGCATATTCCTCCACTAAGCTCATCACCTCCTTCATTTTCTCTTGCATCTCCTCCTTTTGTTTATAAATAGCTTCCTCGAATTTAGCAAGCCGCTCAGAATGGGTTGCCATGTACTCTCTCATTCGAGCTTCGAATTCCGGGCTAAGGCTTTGAGGAGGTGAATAAGGTGGAGTATAATTTTGAAAGGTTTCGACATTCTCTCTAGAGGGTGACTCAGACAATGGTGTCAGAATCTTATTTGAGACCGAATTGACTGTTGCCCGGCTAGGACTTAAAGGTCTCTTTTGTTTTTCCATGAGATAGTCAACCTTTGTCTCAAGTTTGCAAAGGAGTTCTTCGGAGATTTGATTGGTTTCCCCAGGCGTCGAGATTGCGTTGATAGCCGAGTTTATAACATGGGTAACTTCCCATAACTCTTGATTGTCGAAGGCAAGCTCATCAATAATCTCCCAAGATTCCTCGGCGTTTCTATCACGCAACCTGCCTCCGGCGGCTCGATCAATGGTACGTTTGGTGTGAAAGTCGACATGGTCATAGAAGATTTGAACTAATAGCCATGATGAGGGACTTTTTGGAGTAAGTCCTTGAAACGAGTCCATGCTTCATAGAAGGTTTCACCTTGACGTTGTTGGAACATAAAGATATCATTTCTAAGCATTGCAATTTTCCCCGGTGGGAAAAATTGAGTAAGGAAACGGGATGTGAGATCATCCCAAGAGGTGATGGATCCCGCGGGAAAACTTTCAAGCCATTGACTGGCTTGATCACGTAGAGAGAATTGGAATAGGCGTAATCGGGTCAACTCTCTAGTTACAACATCAAGGTCTATGGAATCTACGATTTTAAGGAAATCCTTAAGATGTTGGTTAGGATCTTCGGAACGAAGTCCATAGAATGCACATCCGCTTTGCACCAAATGGATGGTGTCGGATCGCAAGGGGGACACATTGGCTCCTTGAGTGAGCTCAATATGTTTCGATAGCCTTGGTGGCTAGGACGGGAATACTCTCCTAAAGTTCGGGGCCTAGGAGGTTGGTTTGGTAGTGGTGGGTTTTGTGGGTGGTTTTGTTGTGGTGGGTTGATGGGTTCAAAGATGTTACCACCTTCCATGATGTCGGATGGTAAAGGTTACGAAAAAAGACACGAAGAAATAAGATAGAATAAAGAAAACCTAGAAAATAAAAATAAAATCTTACTAGAAAGGAATCTAGCAAGTAGACCTAATAAAAAGAAATCTTAACCTAGACAATAACTATTCCCCGGCAATGGCGCCAAAAACTTGATACGTGGGAATTGCACCCTCGCAACAGGTTTTACCTCTCAAGGGATCTTGAGAAGCTTACAACCCCGACCAAGCAGTGTACCTGATCATTGTAGTACAGTATAGTGAAAAGTACCGGGGGATAGATCGTTTAACTCAGGGATAGTGTCGCTAGGATTAGAATGCCTTCTAAACTAGGTCTAGAGGTGAGGGATGATTCTTTTTGTATTTTTATATTTTTATGAAAGCATGTAAAATCTAGGGTTTTGGAGGAGTGGGCGGAATTAGTTGCTAGCCAACTAACCCAATTAATCTAAAGATTCAATCAAAATAAAATGACAGAAATGAAAGCAAAACAAATTATACTAATGTGGTGTAAACAATGATGAGGAAAGTTGTGTTTACTTAGGTTTCATTACTCCCTAGATATATTTTACAGGTTGATAGCTTGTTACAATTGCATGGATGACAGGTCATATTCCTTAATACTAGTCGTAGGGCCGTGTACAATATTCCCTAACTCTATAGGATCCTACTTCACTCCTATGTCGAGCCGTTAGAAGCTCCAAACATGGGATCATTAGAATTCTCCTACGCATTAAATACAACCAAAAATCGTAGTACACCTGCGATCATGTTTCTTAAGACGTTGAAGCAAGTTACCAATGGAAGTCTGCCAGTTTTCTTAAGCCTAACATCGAATACAATCATCCGTAACAATTATAAACAAACAATCAACCCATAATTAACATCTAGGTTTCACTACATCTAAGCAAACACAAAAGAAATCTAGCCTAGCATGTTAAATAGAAGACAAGCGTAAACACATAGACATATTGAATGATTTGGAAGAATACTTATCTTGAATTGAACATGAAAGATTCAAGGGGTTGGAACCCTTGAAAAAGCTGTAAAATTTGGCCTAGGGTTTTTCCCTCAAAGTTGCACACAATGAATGAAATTTGGAAAACTATATATAGATTTTACAGGGTGACGACGTCATGTGTTAAGTTGTGACACCGTCAACTTGCCGCCATAATGAAATCGTATTGCCTAGATCTACTTGTGGCGCCGTCATGTAGGATTTCCTTCTGGGCCGTCACTAATACTTGGACCATGACGGCCTTGGGTGACGCCCTCATCTCCTATGCACAAAAATTCTCTGGATCGTCATGTGTACTTTCCATATCCACCTCTTTTGTAACTCTTGACGCCGTCATGTGGAAAGCCTTGACGCCATCAGGTACTGTTCCAGCAAGGAAAATTGAGACTTTGCCGTTTTCATCACTTTTATGCTCCAAAAATGTCCAAAATGCTTATTTTTCCAGATTTCTCTCCAAAAGTACCTAAAATGACAAAAGGAACGAGTTAGGGTAATATTTGATCAAATAATCAAGAATTCGGGCTTAAATGACACCTTAAAAGCGGTACACTTTTCGCCTCATCAATCCCCGTGATTTGAACAAAATGGTCAAGGCAATATCTTTGCCTTCGAACAACTCAAGCACTCCCGACCGTAGGATCATGGAACTTGAAGACCTAGTCAAGTTTCTTATGAAATCCTATGAAGCTCCTAAATTTTCAAGCTAAGTGAACAAAATCACTTCTTCATGCGAATTATGTAGTGGTCCCCACAACACTCGTGATTGCATGGAACTCCCCAAAAAAGCTTTTGCGGATTACGCATCCTCGCAAACCGACGGAGCGGGAGGCAAGTGGTACACTTTCAAACCCGAGAAAAACCCTTATGGTGATTCATACAACCCCTCTTGGAAAAATCACCCGATCCTTACGTGGAAACAAAACCAAAACATGCCCCAAAATAATTCTTCCACTCCACCTAATCATTATCAACCAAACGGTCCACCCTCTAACCGTAGTTTCAACAACAATCCTTCCAAAAACTATCGTAGTACCAATAATCTTGAAGGATTGATGTCTAAATTTATGGCATCTCAAAAAGCCCGCATAGCTAAGTTTGAAGGATTGATGTCTAAATTTATCGGGGTACCAATAATCCAAGTTTATGGCATCTCAAAAATCGACAACTTGTTGAAAGCCCTCAACAACCAAGTGCTAACTACACCAAAGAAGGACACTAGGGACACTAGTAGTGGAACCCAAATTAAGGACCCCTCATCATCTAAACACGTCCACTTTGTCAATGTAGTTACTATTAAACCAGTCGATAATAACTGGGAAGAAAGTGATGTGGATTAGATTACGGAAGTTGTGGATAAAAAGGAAGAGAAAGTTGAGGAAGTAGAAGATGTAGAGGAATACTTTGATAGGTTACCTACCAAGGAAGAACGGGAATACCATAAGGATCTATTCGATGACTCCGAGACACCATACGTCCTTGGTTCACCAATCATGAAAGCGGGTGATCCCTCTAACATCAACATACCATGCAACATTGGGCATGTGCATGTGTGGAAAGCCTACATCGATCTTAGATCTCCCATAAACATTATGACTAGGACCCATTACAATTGGGTAATGAAGAAGCAACTTGGATATGGGATGATTCCCAACACGAGTTGGATAAGTAACTTTGTGGGAAGAGTGAAAGGATTGCACGTCTTTGTAGGAAACTTCATTTATGTTACCGATTTTGTGAGTGTAGAAGATATTCGTCCGGTTATAGATGGTTGCCTAAGTCAAGTAGTGTTCGAAAAGCCGTTTTTTAAGACTTCTAAAATGAATTATGACCCGTCTCTAGGGATAGTTAGGTTTAAGGATGAGAATGATGAGATAGCTTACCAAATGCCTTATAAGATTGAACAATTTTGTCTTTTATCAAACATCGAAAAGGAACACAAGTAAGCAGTCTACTATAGGAATGATGAGGATAGACACAGAGAAGTAGACTATGTTATAAATAGAATATTTGGTTTCTACAAGGAATGCTTGCAACTAGGTCTGGAATACAAAACTAAAATCGAGGATGACCTAGGAACCGTGACCAATAACGAGGTCACGTAATAGCCCGTTACCTTGAGTCTAGATACAAGACTCGTAAATAAAGAAAAGCGCTTCTTGGGAGGCAACCCAAGTTTTATTTGTTTTGTTTGTTTGATTGTTTGTTTATTTGATTTTATTTGCTTCCGTATGCATGCTTTATTTTTATTGTTTGTGGATCATGATTCATAATAAATTGTGAAAATGCTTTACCTTGTTGTTTGTCTTAACTTCATAAAAAGGTATTTCGCAAAGATAAGTGTAAGGGAAATCTAAATTTGTTTTTAAGAACGGAATTGGACATGAGCCACAACAATATTAAATGAACATGTATATTAGTATTTGTTTGAGTCAAATGATTGTATCGAGTCATAATGATGTTTTGTAGGAATTCCAGGAATTAAGGCGTGAGTTTTTCCAGAAATGTTCCGGAAACTTAACATGAGATTTCTGTCAGAGCACTCTGACGGCGTCAGGATCATAACCTGACGGTGTCAGGTGTAAAAATTCAGAAAAATTTTGCGAGTTTTGTTTTTCTAACAGAGTCTTAAAGTTTCAGGAAATCTGCAAACATTCATTCCACAAGCATTATATCCTTAGATATACAGATTGCCGCCGATTTTACGCGAGGTTTGCCATGATTGTTTTATCAGGTTTAACAGGTTATATTGGACAAGAAGATGATTTATATTTCTGGAGGGAAGCTTTCAACGTTCATTTTCTTAGAGGAGGATTTAACCATGTTATCCATTTATTCACACCGAACGAATCAGGGGAGTATTTGTTTAATTCTTTTACCTTCATTACTTTTACATCCTTTTTATTGAACATTGGGGACAATGTTCAGCCTAAGTGTAAGGGGAGGGTAAATGATGATACCTTAGAGAATGCAATTGCACTTGAGTTTGTTTGTTCAATAGTAGGTGTGTAATAAAACTAAGAGAAATATTTGTTAGGGCAATTTTAGCACCAAATTTAAATTTTTTTACAATATTTAGGAGTGAAGCTTTAGCCATAATGAGCGTCTCATGGATAGGAGTTGTGTGACTAGCACAAAAACCGTACCACTCAAAAAAAAAATTCCACCCAAATATGTGAGGTTCGCCTTTACATTTGTTAGGAAAAGCATTCATTATTAGTGCTTATGAGTGTACCGGTAGTACTTAGATTCTAGAACTTGCGTTAGTGATGCATCCCGAGACCGCTAGTGAGACTACGTTCATGTAGTTAGGATTTACTACATGATAAGAGGCATTAGGATCACCCTTGTGTTAAACCCGTATCATAATTACTTGACCAATGAAGTCATAATTACTTGACTAGTAAAGTCAATTAATTTTCCCACACCTTTGCGATGTACTCATTTTTAGTACACGATATCCCTAGTACACCCCTACGAGCCTATCTTTTTCGTTTCTAACTTTAAGCATTCTACTTAAAGGAAGAATTTGTTTACAATCCACCCCAAATGTACACCCAACTCACCTTAGCCTTCCGTGTATGCACTCATCTTTAGTGCATTATTGTTACATGTTTAAACCCTTAGTTAATTGTCTAATTGATTACATGGTTGCTAAGTCGAGTCATATCTTGTACATATTGTTTTTGGATGATTGGGACTCATGGGTAAAGTACTTTTTTTATGGAGTAATGGGGAAGAACATCATATATTACCCCCATATGTGCATTAATCTTAAAAAGGACTTCAAGAGTTTTGATTATCTTGATTCGAGTCATTAGAATAGCTGATTGTAAATTATGTAAAAGTTCAAGTGTAAGGGGAATGCAAATACCCAATAATGTATTATTTTGGATGGTAGGGTAAGAGTGTATGCCAAAAAAAAAAAAAAAAAAAAAAAAAATCGAAAAATCAAGAAAAAGAAAAAAGATAGAAAAACAAAAAAGGGTAAAAACATACGGACTACCATCCCGTTTCCTTTTATGTTTGTTTTATGTTTTTGTTAGGTTTTTTATTAGCTTAAGTCGAGTCGAGTCTTGGCTTTTGATGAGTGCTCAAACATTCATCATTTTTTGTCAATCTGAACTGCAAAAACATACAAAAACACTCAGAAATGCATCAAAATACTGAAAATATTCCAAAATTGTGTTTTATGTGTTTCAGATGCAAAATGAGTAAAAACAGATGAAAAACGTACAAAGTTTGCATAATTAGCAATTTCTGTCCCCAAACTTTCAAAACTTGTCGAAATTAGTCCTTGAGCATTTATTTTGAATAAAAAATCAACCCAAGTCCTTTAAATGTCAAAATTTATCAAAATGGTCCTTGGATAAAAAGTTTTGAGAATTTACAGTTTTAGTCCATGGACTTTCAAAATTGGCAATTTTGGTCCCTTGGAAATTAAAATTTGAAAATTACAGGTCCTTGGGAATTTGAAATATGGAAATTTCAACCCTTGGCATAAGTTTGAAAGATTGGCAGAATTAACCCTTAACTTGGCAGATTTTACATGAATGGTCCTTGGGCTTAAAAGTTTACAAAACCAACAATACCTTTTATTACCCACCTTATTATTACCCAAAATAAAAATCTAGTCCACCACCCAATCCAATTCCTGGCCCAATCAACACCCTGGCCATAAACAAACCAACCCGTCCCTTTTTGATATTAAAAATCCGGTCAAACAACCCCTTTGACCCTCCTTCCTCCCACCACTTGCACCTGCTACTACCCTGCCAACACTCAACTCCCCCTTCCTCCACATTAGCCTTCCCATACCTTGTTCCCCTTTCCAAACCACAACACTCCAAAACCCAATTAATACCCACAAATCTCATAAGCAAACCACCAACTGCCAAAAACCCATTTCCCGCCAAAAAGCCAAATCAATGGCTAGGATGATAAGGACCAATCCAAGGGCTCAGATTGGTGGAAAAAGTCTCAGAGGACTGAGAGGAGACCATATAAAACAAGAAAGAAGGAAGAAAGAGCAGTATGTAGTGTAGAGTAGATTACTTAGCAATAATTGTTGTCGTTTTTTTTAGTTTTATCAATTCAGTGTAATTTTTAGTTTAGAAAGATTGTATCCAACTTTTTTAGTATAATTGAAGTCTGTTGTAATCACAAATTTCAAGTTTAAGTTTATTGCAATTTGCATTTTCAATCAAGATTTCAAATTTCTTAATGTTTTACTAAATTGCTTCTTATATAATCTCAGTAGCATTTATAAGCTTGTTAAAGTCATTTAAAGTAAAAAGAAAGCATCAACTTAGGAAAAGAAAAGAAAAGAAAAAATAATACAAAATAAGAATTAAATAATCAAAAATTCAAAAATCAGTCTGGAAGAAGATTGTAGCAAGTGACTTGGTGGAATCTGACTTTCTATGGTTTTAGAAGCCTCAAGGGAGGTATAGGTAGTGTTCATGGTTCTTGGTTTCTCAGTCCTCAGTTGGAATCAATTTGTAAGCCATTTTCTCATTATTGGCCAATTACTGTTTAATCTGCTTATTCAAGTATTAACCTGTGTCTTCATACTTCTTAAGTGTATTTGAGTTATGTTATTGCATAAAATTAGGTGCTTGTTCATTAATTTTCATGTATGCTCATTTGTAGGATTTAACTGTCAATTATGCTTATTGGTGATTCAAGGTTATATGTTGTTAGAGTTTGAATTTTTATGCTTAAATCAATCCATTATATCATTCCATGGTCTCTGGAATCAATATCATGGTCTATATCAGTCATTGGCTTTGAAAATCACATTTGCATCTTTTTAAAAGGGGTGTTTGGATTTGAGTGTTTGAATGAGTTCCAGTTAGAGATGGTTGTTAATATTGGTCATACTAGGTTGCATAATGTCAAATTAGTGTAGTTTAGTCTTAATTCAGTAAGGTTATAGCTAGAAAAGTCAAAATCTCATTTAATCCAAGCTTGTGAGCTCACTGTTAGGTTTTAGTATCCTAAACCTCATTTAATCTTTGCATAAATTGTTTAAACAGTTAAAAATAGTTACATAATAGCTAAATATAACTCAAACAATCAGTAGATTAGGATCAAAGCTCAATAAAGTCAACATTGCAAGTTTAACTTAAAAAGTCAACTTTAGCATTTGATAGAAATGCCAAAAATGGCAGGAATTTTATTGATTTTTCTGTTTGGATTCAGGGGTTGAAACTTGTTTCTACTTGTAGCCCCCCCAGCTCATCTTTGAATTCCCAAGGTCACCTTATTTTTGCAATTTTTTTGTGCATCTCACTGCCCTCCAAACACAGGTGCAGGGGAAGCACCTCCCCTGTGCACAAACATGGCAGTCTACCACCACCACTTTGGTGGTTCGTCCTGGCCACCACAGTGGGTCCCACTTCCATATTTTTGGCCCTTTCAATCCCCCTCCTAGCCACCTTCATGGTTTGAGCAAGCTTGTGAGCTTCAGCTCTCTGGGACCCACCTAAATTCATTCCTAATTTCTGTCCGAGTTTCAGTGTTCAAGTAAGATAATCCATTGCTTATTGTGGTTCATGGGCTTATCCTGTGAGCCTATTTGTCATATTCTTGCTTAATCATGACCAAACAACTTATTTGAATCAGAATCCACCCTTGTGGACCCCACATAAGCTCATCCAAGCTTATTTCTTGGTTTGGTCAAAGAAAGTCAACTACACAAGCTTTTAAGCTTCATCTGGCTTATTTTTAGGTTCCAAAAAAGTTTTTTTTGTAAAATTTTCCTAATTTTAGTTGTAAAATAGTTTTCAAAAAGAAAAATCCAGAAAAAACCAATTTAATTTTAAGTGATAGTTTCTATTTATTGTAATTTATCTTTTTAATTTTCCTTTTTAGATTTTTAGTAAGTAACTTGCAATTTTATATTTTTATTAATTTCCTTTTACCTTTAAGTACTTCCAGTAATTTTTTCAAATTTTAATATTGTCATTTAGTATATATTAGATTTAATATTAGATTTATTAATTATTAATTAATATTAATGTATTAAATAGCATAATTAGTTTTTTATAAAGTAGCACTTAGTTTTTATATTTTTCCAAGCCTTTATATAATATAATATAAATTTAGGAATTTTTTTAGAATTTTTACTGTTCATATTCTAATTTTTAGAATTTAATTAGTTTAAATAGTAATAAATTAATATTTAATATAATAATTAGTAAAATAGTGTAAAAACATATAAAACAAACTTTGTATAATTTTTTAGGATTCCTGTGATGTTTAATTAGATTTACGAATTTTTCTATAATTTTCTTAGTCATTTAAGTATTATTAGCAATTAAAAATTAGTTATTTAGTTTAATTAAATATAATTAGTAATTAATTAATATAAAAATCACAAAAAGACAAAATGACCTATTTTTAGATTTAAAATTAGTTTTTAGTTATTTTATAATTTTAGAAATTTAATTTTCATTTTTCTAGTGTTAAAACAATATTATATTATATTTAAGTTATTTAATTATTAATAATTAGTATTAAATGGTATTTAATTAATATTAAATAATTAATTAGTGTAAAAATTCACTTTCTTTTTCTAAAAATTTTCTTTCATCCTTAGGTTTGTAAAAAAGTCATTTTCACCCCCTGTGGGTTTTCAGATTTCAGTTTTCACTTTTTATTTTGTACGTTCGGGTAAATTTAAACTGAACGTACACGTTTTTAGGTTTAAAACGTTTCTGGTTTTTCTACTTTTACAACCTTGTTAATATAGCTTATTTAAGCTATTTCATTGTATATCTCAGTAGTGTAATCAATCTCAAACCCCTTTCTGTCCAAATTCACCCGATCACAAACCCGTTTGATAACAATTCACACCTCGTCGGGACATAACGACCCGGGGAAACCCTGTATTACCCGAAAGTATTGGTCTAGGTAGTTTGACTATATTGACCACACCTGTGGTTGATTTTAGTTGACTGCTTTGAGCCAATCAAATTTTGGCGCCGCTGCTGGGGAGGTTGTGTGCGTATCCAAACGTATTTGAAGATTGGGGAATCGGGATATACACCCATTGTGTATTTATCCACCATTGTTCATATTATCTTCTTATTTATACAAAACAGTTCCTGAAAACTTTTTAAAATTAGTTTTTAACGAAAAAAAAACCCCAAAAAGATTTTCCTTCTTATTTGTATATAAAATGTCTTTCCAAAAATCCAAAAATATTCATCTTTACCCTCCTACCCTTTTGATTCTTCATTCCTTACCTTCCCAAACTTTTTGATTCTTTCTATGTCTCATCCACACTTTCTGATTTGTCAAGGGTGTGGTAATCCTCATAATGGTGGTAATTGCCCCAGTTGTGGCATGGTAGAGTCAGGAAACGGGTCTGTCTATAACCAGGATCCCTATTCCTACCATGACGCGACTGACATATTCCATCAGCTACCACACCATGAGACTAAACAGTTCTACTGTTGTGAGTACTGTGGTGGTTCACACTACAGTTCTGATTGTCAATCGGGAAACACGCTTGTCTATGAGCAGTTTCCTGATAACAATTATGACTCTAGCACATACAACCCACAGCCACATCAGTTTTACTGTTGTGAGTACTGTGGAGGTCCACACTCTAGCTCGGATTGTCAAACAAGGAATTCATTTCCTTGTAACAATTACAACTATTCGTTTTCAGACCCGCCTCCACAGTACCAAATGATCCAAGCAACTCCTCATAATACTGAGCAAGACCTTTTACTAAAGGCTCTTGAGATATTGAAAGAACTTAAGGAGGAGTTGGTTACTACATCGTTTCTAGACTCTTGTGAGAAATCTATGGCAGAATTATTTGCTGAAGAACGAGAGGCTAGAAACAAAAAGAGTATGGAGGAATTACTTGTCGAAGAACAAGCAGCTATAACACGTGCCAAATTTCGTAAGGCTGCTCTTCTCGATTATGATGATGATAGTGATAATGAAGATACCCTTGATATCCTTCAATTTTATAAGGGTTCGTCAGATTCATCATTTGTGATTCCTTCCATTGAAAATCAGGGAGAAAAAAATGAGACGGGGAAATTACTAGTAGAAGATCAAATGGAACACGTATAATCCATGAATGCTAGTCCTTCTCAACTCCCTCAGTCTGTTATCACACCCAAAGTTCACACTCACTCTCTAAACATGGGGGACGAGCATCTTGACACTGTTCCTGAAAAGGAATCGGACGAATTCATAAAGTCTAGTGTTGAGAGCCTTGTCCCAATCCCAAGAGAGTCACAGGGAACTTTTGACCATATGTGTGATTTACCTTCCCCTCTTGAGTGTGCTAAAGATCAATTTGAGACTTTCTCCGATTGTAGCAAAGATTGTGCATCTTATGGAGACACCAAGTATGTTGAAGCATCAATTCCACATTCTGATGCCGATTATCTTCTTGAGGAGTTCGCCGATGAACTCACTTACATCAATCCACTTCCAACGGGAGGTAACGATGATCTCATTGACTTTGAAGCCAATCTTGGAGAAATTGAAAGTCTCCTATATCATGATCCATCACTCACTTCTTATCCTAACTGTCCAATAGAGAATATTGATCACCTTGTTCCCGAAACATTTAATACGACTTTCACCAACCCTCTATTTGAATTCGAATCTGAATTCACTGTGATTTCTAACAATCCAATCTTTGATGAGGAGAGTGATGAGTCTGTAATGGAACAAGAGTTCACAGATTCATATAATGTGAATGATTCTCTTCATGAGGAGTTCTCCGGTGAACTCACTCATATCATGACTCCTCCGGAGTATGATAACCCGAGGGGAGATGCACTCGATCATGAGGATTTGCAAATTCCCACCCTCCCTCCCGGGATGTTTTCAAACCCAATGAGCTTAACCCTTGAAATCCAAATTCAGGCTAATGAGCCTGCTCTCGAGGAAGAAGATCTTATCAAGATTTTCATTATGGTTTTCTTCTTTTTCTTCACCTACAGGGTGACTTCTCCTGTTCTTCACTCCTTCGGGAATGAAGACATTATCTTTGATCCCGGCATTTTCATTTATCATTATCTTGAGCCGGGATTATATCTCATCGGTGTGGAACTTTCACGTGCTTCAAATGTTTGTCCAAACATCTTGAATGAAAGTCCGATGGAGATTGTTTCTTCCACATCATGCTTCCCCAAGAACAAATGAATTCGGGGTCGAGTCAAGCTAGCGACTCGGTAAACAAAAACAGTAGCATGATTATAGGGTTTTCACCCTAAGTGTGGGGGAGTTACCCCTGCTGTGGTTACAAATAAAGTGAAAAACAAAATGGTGTTTCCACATTTAGCTTGTAATGTTGCCCTTTTACGTTCAAAGAGTCGGCATAATAGCCGGGACTTTAAATATTGAGGACAATATTCAATTCTAAGTGGGGGGGGGGGGGGGGTATTCTAGCGAATTTTGTCACATTTTACCATCTAGTACCCCCGTTTTTAGCAAAAAATTAAAAAAAAAATCACTTGAGCTTCAAAATTTTTGTGGTTATCAGTCCGCCATGTCTAACCGACAAAAGGATTGGCTAATCCAGGAGCAAACGGCTCTTGATAAAGATATATCAAATCCATTTATGGCTTGCAATTTGCGGCGAAATTGTATGGTACTCAACTTACCATATCCTAAAAAGTAAAGAGTTGGCTAGCCCGCAAGATTATGGCTTGTGGTCAAGGCAGTAGAAAAATCATAATTGGTAATCAGATCACCAAGATGTTGACTATGTCCATCAAGGGTTGGCTAGTCCAGAAGCAAACGGCTTCTGGTAAAGACAAATCAAATCCGTTTACAGCTGGTGGTTTGCTCAAATCACATGGTTATCAGTGTACCATAGTTCTTACTTGAACTGAAACATTTGGCTACACCAGAAGAAATGGCTTTTGGTAAAGAGATTAAAATTCATTAAATTTTCAAAACAGTTTATTGCTAGGGACTAGCAATAGTTTAGTATGGGGGATTGATGAGTGCTCAAACACTCATCATTTTTGGTCAATCTGAACTGCAAAAACATACAAAAACACTCAGAAATGCATCAAAATACTGAAAATATTCCAAAATTGTGCTTTATGTGTTTCAGATGCAAAATGAGTAAAAACAGATGAAAAACGTACAAAGTTTGCATAATTGGCAGTTTCAGTCCCCCAAGTTTCAAAACTTGTCAAAATTAGTCCCTGAGCATTTATTTTGAATAAAAAAATCAACCCAATTCCTTTAAAAGTCAAAATTTATCAAAAATGTTCCTTGGGTAAAAAGTTTTGAGAATTTACAGTTTTAGTCCCTAAACTTTCAAAATTGGCAATTTTGGTCCCTTGGAAATTAAAATTTGAAAATTACAGGTCCTTGGGAATTTCAAATATGGCAATTTCAACCCTTGGCATAAGTTTGAAAGATTGGCAGAATTAACCCTTAACTTGGCTGATTTTACATGAATGGTCCTCGAGCTTAAAAGTTTACAAAACCAACAATACCTTTTATTACCCACCTTATTATTAGCCAAAATAAAAATCTAGTCCACGACCCAATCCAATTCCTAGCCCAATCAACACCCTGACCCAAAACAAACCACCCCGTCCCTTTTTGATATTAAAAATCCGGTCAAACAACCCCTTTGACTCTCCTTCCTTCCACCACTTGCACCTGCTACTACCCTGCCAACACTCAACTCCCCCCTCCTCCACATCAGCCTTCCCATACCTTGTTCCGCCTTCCAAACCACAACACTCCAAAACCTAATTAATACCCACAAATCTCACAAGCAAACCACCAACTGCCAAAAACCCATTTCCCGCCAAAAAGCCAAATCATTGGCTAGGATGATAAGGACCAATCCAAGGGCTCAGATTGGTGGAAAAAGTCTCAGAGGAATGAGAGGAGACCATATAAAACAAGAAAGAAGGAAGAAAGAGCAGTATGTAGTGTAGAGTAGATTACTTAGCAATAATTGTTGTCGTTTTTTTTAGTTTTATCAATTCAGTGTAATTTTTAGTTTAGAAAGATTGTATCCTACTTTTTTAGTGTAATTGAAGTCTGTTGTAATCACAAATTTCAAGTTTCATTTAAGTTTATTGCAATTTGCATTTTCAATCAAGATTTCAAATTTCTTAATGTTTTACTAAATTGCTTCTTATATAATCTCAGTAGCTTTTATAAGCTTGTTACAGTCATTTAAAGTAAAAAGAAAGCATCAACTTAGGAAAAGAAAAGAAAAGAAAAAATAATACAAAATTAGAATTAAATAATCAAAAATTAAAAAATCAGTGTGGAAGAAGATTGCAGCAAGTGACATGGTGGAATCTGACTTTCTATGGTTTTAGAAGCCTCAAGGGAGGTATAGGTAGTGTTCATGGTTCTTGGTTTCTCAGTCCTCAGTTGGAATCAATTTGTAAGCCATTTTCTCATTATTGGCCTATTACTGTTTAATCTGCTTATTCAAGTATTAGCCTGTGTTTTCATTCTTCTTAAGTGTACATGAGTTATGTTATTGCATAAAATTAGGTGCTTGTTCATTAATTTTCATGTATGCTCATTTGTAGGATTTAACTGTCAATTATGCTTATTGGTGATTCAAGGTTATATGTTGTTAGAGTTTGAATTTTTATGCTTAAATCAATCCATTATATCATACCATGGTCTCTGGAATCAATATCATGGTCTATATCAGTCATTGGCTTTGAATATCACATTTGCATCTTTTTAAAAGGGGTGTTTGGATTTGAGTGTTTGAATGAGTTCCAGTTGGAGATGGTTGTTAATATTGGTCATACTAGGTTGCATAATGTCAAATTAGTGTAGTTTAGTCTTAAATCAGTAAGGTTATAGCTAGAAAAGTCAAAACCTCATTTAATCCAAGCTTGTGAGCTCATTGTTAGGTTTTAGTATCCTAAATCTCATTTAATCTTTGCATAAATAGTATAAACAGTTAAAAATAGTTACATAATAGCTTAATATAACTCAAACAATCAGTAGATTAGGATCAAAGCTCAATAAAGTCAACATTGCAAGTTTAACGTTAAAGTCAACTTTACCATTTGACAGAAATGCCAAAAATGGCAGGAATTTTATTGATTTTTCTATTTGGATTCAGGGGTTGAAACTTGTTTCTACTTGTAGCCCCCAGCTAATCTTTGAATTCCCATGGTCACAATATTTTTGCAATTTTTTCTATGCATCTCACTGCCCTCCAAACACAGGTGCAGCCGTGCAGGGGAAGCACCTCCCCTGTGCACAGACATGGCAGTCTACCACCACCACTTTGGTGGTTCATCCTGGCCACCTCAGTGGGTCCCACTTCCATATTTTTGGCCCTTTCAATCCCCCTCCTAGCCACCTTCAAGGTTTGAGCAAGCTTGTGAGCTTAAGCTCCCTGGGACCCACCTGAATTCATTCCTAATTTATGTCCGTGTTTCAGTGTTCAAGTAAGATAATCCATTGCTTATTGTGGTTCATGGGCTTATCCTGTGAGCTTATTTGTCATATTCTTGCTTAATCATGACCAAAAAACTTATTTGAATCAGAATCCACCCTTGAGGACCCCACATAAGCTCATTCAAGCTTATTTCTTGGTTTGGTCAAAGAAAGTCAACTGCATAAGCTTTTAAGCTTCATCTGGCTTATTTTTAGGTTCTAAAAAAGTTGTTTTTGTAAAAGTTTCCTAATTTTAGTTGTAAAATAGTTTTCAAAAAGAAAAATCCAGAAAAAACCAACTTAATTTCAAGTGATAGTTTCTATTTAATGTATTTTATATTTTTAATTTTCCTTTTTAGATTTTTGGTAAGTAACTTGCAATTTTATATTTTTCTTAATTTCCTTTTACCTTTAAGTACTTTCAGTAATTTTTCCAAATTTTAATATTGTCATTTAGTATATATTAGATTTAATATTAGATTTATTAATTATTAATTAATATTAATGTATTAAATAGCATAATTAGTTTTTTATAAAGTAGCACCTAGTTTTTATATTTTTCCTAGCCTTTATATAATATAATATAAATTTAGGATTTTTTCTAGTATTTTTACTGTTCATCTTCTAATTTTTAGAATTTAATTAGTTTAAATAGTAATTAATAAATATTTAATTTAATAATTAGTAAAATAGTGTAAAAACATACAAAACAAACTTTTTATAATTTTTTAGGATTCCTGTGATGGTTAATTAGATTTATAAATTTTTCTATAATTTTCTTAGTCATTTAAGTATTATTAGCAATTAAAATTAGTTATTTAGTTTAATTAAATATAATTAGTAATTAATTAATATAAAAATCACAAAAAGATAAAAAGACATATTTTTAGTTTTAAAATTAATTTTTAGTTATTTTATAATTTTAGAAATTTAATTTTCATTTTTCTAGTGTTAAAATAATATTATATTATATTTAAGTTATTTAATTGTTAATAATTAGTATTAAATAGTATTTAATTTAATTTTCTTTTTCTTTCATCCTTATGTTTGTAAAAAAGTCATTTTCACCCCCTGTGGGTTTTTAAATTTTATTTTTCACTTTTTATTTTGTACGTTCACGTAAATTTAAACTGAACGTACATGTTTTTAGGTTTAAAACGTTTCTGGTTTTTCTACTTTTACAACCTTGTTAATATAGCTTATTTAAGCTATTTCATTGTATATCTCAGTAGTGTAATCAATCTCAAACCCCTTTCTGTCCAAATTCACCCGATCACAAACCCGTTTGATAACAATTCACACCTCGTCGGGACATAACGACCCGGGGAAACCCTGTATTACCCGGAAGCATTGGTCTAGGTAGTTTGACTATATTGACCACACCTGTGGTTGACTTTAGTTGACTGCTTTTGAGCCAATCAGCTTTGCAACGCTACATTATACATGTAATTAACCAAGATGATTAACACGCTACCAGTAAATATTGCCTTTATCCAACAAAACCGTGTTTATCATATCCCTACACCTCACGTTATAACCCTTTTAAAAGACCTCTTTGATAGTTTATCCTAGATGCTTACGCCAAGTGGTGGAGGTTTGATCCTTTCCCAAGCCTATGGTAATCTATTTGCTATGACAGGTAGTGAGAGATGTTTTCCGTTTCCATATTGTGATATATAATATATTACACCCGAGAGATGTGAGTATCTAAACACTATTTGTGAGGTGCTAGTGTATAATTTCCATGCTAGTTTTTGGCTGAAGTGGAACGATTATTTGTTGCAATTACTTTTATATTAGTGTTAAATGACCCTAACTTGTATTTTGATTAGAATAAAAGCGCATTTGCTTGAGGACAAGCAAATCTCAAGTGTAAGGGTATTTGATAAGATGAAAAGTGTACCGCTTTTGGGTGGTCATTTAAGGCCAAAGTCGAGATTATTTGATCAAATATTGCCCTAAATCGTTCCTTTTATCATTTTAGGTACTTTTGAGAGGAAATTTACAAAAGGAAGCATTTTGGACGTTTTTGGAGCGAAAAAGTGAAGAAAACGACAAAGTCTCAAAATCATGCTGAAAATTGTACATGACGACGTCAAGGATCACTAGTGACTGCGTCAAGACTTGACAAAGAGGCAGATAAATCAAATTACACGTGACGCACCAGAGAGGTTTTTGAAGATTTGTACATGACGGCGTCACCAAGGCCATCAAGAGGAAATTGCACATGACGGCCAAGACCAAGTTTATACGTGACGACGTCAGAAGTGGATATAGGCAATACGAGTATTATTTTGGTGGCGAGTTGACGGCGTCAGACCCTACTCTTGATGCCGTCAGATTGTAAAATCTATATATACTTTTCTAGTTTTCATTCATTGTGTGCAACTTTGAAGGGAGAAAACCCTAGACGAATTTTACTGCGATTTTGAGGGTTTTAAACCCTTGTTTCATCCATGCTTAATTAAAGATAAGTCTTTCAACAAATCATTCAATATATCTATGTGTTTTTTGATTATATCTTACGCTTGTCTTCTCTTTAACATGCTAGGCTAGGTTTTCTTTGTGTTTGCTTAGATGTAGTGAAACTTAGATACTGATTACTGGTTGGTTGTTGTTTATAATTGTTGTGGGTGAATGAATTCGATGTTAGGATTAAGAAAACTAGCATACTTCCGATTGGTAACTTGCTTGAACGTCTTAAGAAACATGATCGGAGGTGTACTACGATATATTGGTTATATTTAATGCATAGGTAACTACTAGTGACGCCATGTTAGGAGCTAGTAGTCTGCTCGACATAGGAAGAGGTAGAAGCTTATAGAGTTAGGGAAGATCGTACACGGCCCTACGAATGGTATTAAGGAATATAACCCGTCATCTATGCAATTGTAACAAACTAATCAACCGGTAAAAGATAGCTAGGGAGTAGTGAAATCTAAGTAAACACATTTTCTCTCATTATTGTTTTCGCCACAATTAGTTTAAGTTTATTTTATTCTATTTTGATTGCATCTTTACTTATTTTGGTTAGTTGATTAGAAAATAATTCCGCCCACTCCTTCAAAACCCGAGATTTTTACTTGCTTTCCATAAAATATAAAAATACAAAAAGAATCAACTCCCATCTCTAGACCTATTTTAAGTGAGTTTTAACCCTAGCGAACACTATTCTTTGAGTTGAATGACCTATCCCCCGGTACTTGTCAATATATGATGAGGCGAAAAGTGTACCGCTTTTAAGGGGTCATTTATGCCCGAATTCGTGATTATTTAATCAATTATTGCCCTAAATCGTTCCTTTTGTCATTTTAGGTACTTTTGAGGAGAAATCTGGAAAAGGAAGCGTTTTGGACGTTTTTGGAGCATAAAAGTGAAGAAAACAGCAAAGTCTCAAATTCCTTGCTGGGAACAGTACCTGACGACGTCAAGCCATAACACATGACAGCGTTAAGAGCGACAAAAGAGGTGGAAGTGGAACTTATAACGTGACGGTCCAGAACATTTTCAATGTAACTGGCCTAACGGCGTCACCAAGGCCGTCAGGGTCCAAATACATGTGACGGCCCAGAGAAGATTTGTACATGAAGACGTCAAGACTGGATCTAGGCAATACGAATTTCAACTTGGCGGCGAGTTGACGGCGTCAGAGTCTAATACATGACACCGTTAGGATGCTTAGTCTATATATATTTTTCTAATTTTTCATTGTAAAGTGTGGAACAAATTGTGGAATACCTAAACACAAACCCTAGGTCGAATTTCTACATATTGAAGGGGATTCAAACCCTTCTTTCTTCCATGTTTTAATAAAGATAAGTTCTCCAATAATCATTCAATATGTCTATGTATTGTTTGATTCTATCTTATGCTTTTCTTTCTTTTAACATGTTAGGCTAGGCTTTTATTGTGTTTGCTTAGATGTAGAGAAAACCTAGATGTTGATTATTGGTTGATTGTTTGTTTATAATTGTTATGGATGATTGTATTCGATGTTAGGCTTAAGAAAACTGGCAGACTTCCATTGGTAACTTGCTTGAACGTCTTAAGAAACATGATCGGAGGTGTACTACGATTTTTGGTTGTATTTAATGCATAAGTGAATTCTAATGATCCCATGTTAGGAGCTTTTAGTCGGCTCGGAGTGAAGTAGGATCTTATAGAGTTAGGGAATATTGTACACGGCCCTACGACTAGTATTAAGGAATATAACCCGTCATCCATGCAATTGTAACAAGCTAATCAACCGGTAAAAGATATCTAGGGAGTAATGAAATCTAAGTAAACACAACTTTTCTCATTATTTTTTCCACCACATTAGTACATTAGTTTAATTTTCATTTCTTTTATTTTATTTTGATTGCATTTGTAGTTAATTGAGTTAGTTGACTAGCAACTAATTCCGCCCAGTCCTAATTCCGCCCAGTCCTTCAAACCCGAGATTTTACTTGCTTTTATAAAAAATACAAAAAGAATCATCCCTCACCTCTAGACCTAGTTTAGTAGGCTTTCTAATCCTAGCGATACTATTCCTGAGTTGAACGATCAATCCCCAGGTACTTGTCACTATACTATACTACAACGATCAGGTACACTGCCTGGTGGGGGTTGCAAGCTTCTCAAGATCCCTTGAGAGGTAAAACCTGTTGCGAGGGCGCAATCCCACGTATCAAGTTTTTGGCGCCGCAGCCAGGGGAAATAGTTATTGTCTAGGTTAGAATTTCTTTTTATTAGGTCTACTTGCTAGATTCCTTTCTAGTAAGATTTTTATTTTTATTTTTAGGTTTTCTTTAGTCTATCTTATTTCTTCGTTTCTTTGTTCGTAACCATTACCATCCGACATCATGGAAGGTGGTAATATCTTTGATCTCATCAACCCACCACAACAAAACAACCCACAAAACCCACCACTAGCAAACCAACCTCCTAGACCTCGAACTTTTAGGAGAGTATTCCCGTCCTAGCCACCAAGGCTATCGAAACACCATTGAGCTCACTCAAGGAGCCAATGTGTCCCCCTTGCGATCCGACACCATCCGGTTGGTGCAAAGCGGATGTGCATTCCATGGACTTCGTTCCAAATATCCTAATCAACATCTCAAGGATTTCCTAAAAATCGTAGATTCCGCAGACTTTGATGTTGCAACTAGAGAGTCGACCCGATTACGTCTATTCCAATTCTCTCTACGTGACCAAGCTAGTCAATGGCTTGAACGTTTGCCCGCGGGATCCATCACCTCATGGGATGATCTCACTTCTCGTTTCCTTGCTCAATTTTTCCCGCCGGGGAGAACTACTAAGCTTAGAAATGACATCTTGATGTTCCAACAACATCAAGGTGAAACTCTCTATGAAGCATCGACTCATTCCAAGGACTTACTCCAAAAGTCCCTCATCATGGCATAGATATTTGGCTCCAAGTCCAAATCTTCTATGACCATATCGATCTCTCCACAAGGCGAACCATTGACCAATCGGCCGGTGGCAAGCTACGTGATCTAAGTGCGGAAGAATCATGGGAACTCATAGAAGATCTTGCTCTCTATGACAACGAAAGTTGGAATGATCCCCGTGATTTGAACAATTCTAGCACTCCCGACCGCAGGATCAAGGAACTTGAGGACCAAGTCAAGTTTCTCATGAAATCCTACGAAGCTCCTAAGCCTTCAAGCCAAGTGAACAAAATCACTTCTTCATGCGAATTATGTAGTGGTCCCCATGACACTCGTGATTGCGTGGAACTCCCCGGACAAGCTTTTGCGGATTACGCATCCTCGCGTACCGACGAAGCGGGAGACAAGTGCTACACTTTCAAACCCGAGCCAAACCCTTACGGTGATTCCTACAACCCTTCTTGGAAAAATCACCGGAACCTTAGGTGGAAACAAAACCAAAACATGCCCCAACACAATTCTTCCAATCCACCTAATCGTTACCAACCAAACGGTCCACTCCTAACCGTACTTTCAACAACAATCCTTCCAATAACTATGGTAGTACCAATAATCTTGAAGGATTGATGTCCAAGTTTATGGCATCTCAAGAAGCTCGCATAGCTAAATTTGAAACCGAATTCAATCAACAACAAACGGAGATAACCAATAAAATTGACAACTTGTTGAAAGCCCTCAACAACCAAGTGCTAACTACCTAGGAAGGACAATAGGGACACTGGTAGTGGAATCCAAATTAAGGACCCCTCATCATCCAAACACGTCCACTTTGTCAATGTTGTCACCATTAAGCCAATAGATAAGAATATAGAAGAAAGTGGCAAGGATGAAGTTAGAATAGAAACTGGACCTAAGGATGAGATTAAGGAAGTTGAGGATATTAAGGAAGAAAAGTTAGAGGAAGTAGAAAATGTAGAGGAATACTTTGATAAGTTACCCACCAAGGAAGAACGGGAATATCGTAAGGATCTATTCGATGACCCCGAGACACCATACGTCCTTGGTTCACAACTTATCAAAGCGGGTGATCCCTCTAACATCAACATACCATGCAACATTGGGCATATGCATGTATGAAAAGCTTACATCGATCTTAGGTCTCCTATAAACATTATGACTAGGACCTATTATAATTGGGTAATGAAGAAGCAACTTGAATATAGGATGATGCCTAACACGAATTGGATGAGCAACTTTGTAGGAAGAGTAAAAGGATTACATGTCTTTGTAGGAAACTTCACTTATGTTACTGACTTTGTGATTGTAGAGGATATTCGTCCGGTAATAGATGGTTGCCTAAGTCAAGTAGTGTTTGGAAAATCGTTTGCTGAAGCCTCTAAGATGAATTATGACCCGTCCCTAGGGATAGTTAGATTCAAGGATGAGAACGATGAAATTGCTTACCAAATGCCCTATAAGATTGAACAATTCCGTCTTCTATCAAACCTTGAAAAGGAACACAAGCAAGCGGTTTACTATAGGAATGATGAGGATAGACGTAGAGGAGTAGATTATGTCATGAGTAGAATACTCGGTTTTTACAAGGAATGTTTGCAACTAGGTCCGAAATACAAAACTAAGATTGAAGATGACCTAGAGAATGTGACCAATGATGAGGTCACGTAATAGCCCATGACCTTGAGTCTAGCTACAAGACTCGTAAATAAAGAAAAGCACTTCTTGGGAGGCAACCCATGCTTTTTGTGTTTTTATTTGTTTGATTTTTATTTATTTGATTTTATTTGTTTCCGTATGCATGCTTTATTTTTATTGTTGGTAGATCATGTTTCAAACTAAATTGTGAAAATACTTTATTTTGTTTTTAACTTCGTCTTAATTACATATAAAGGTATTTTGCAAAAGCTAAGTGTAAGGGATATCCAAACTTGTTTATAAGAACGAAAATGATCATGATTCGCCACAATATTAAATGAGAATGTATATTAGTAATTGTTTGAGTCAAATGCTTGTATTGAGTCATAATGATGTTTTGCAGGATTTTCTAGGAAATAAGGCACGAGTTTTTCCAGAAATTTTTCGGAAACTTAACATAAGATTTTTCCAGGAACATTCTGACGACGTCAGGGGTTACAACCTGATGGCGTCAAGTACCAAAATTCTGAAAAATTTTGCGAGTTTTGTTTATACCGGAGTCTTAAAGTTTTTGTTAATTCTTTAGTTTTGTAAACTCCAGGAAATCTGCAAACATTCATTCCACAAGCATTATATCTTAAATTGCTTTCTAGGATTTGTTAGTATATATAGATTGCCACCGATTTTACGCGAGGTTTGCCTTGATTGTTTTCTCAGGTTTAACAGGTTATATACGACAAGAAGATGATTTGTATTTATGGAGGGAAACTTTCAACGTTCATTTTTCTTGGAGAAAGATCTAACCTTGTTGACACACTATCCACACCGAACGAATCAGGGGAGTATTTTTTTTCATTCTTTTACCTGTTTTTACTTTTACATCCTTTAATTGAACATTGGGGACAATGTTCATCCTAAGTGTAAGGGGAGGGTAAATGATGATACCTTATAGGATACTATTGCGCTTGAGTTTGTTTGTTTGATAGTAGGTATGTAGTAAAACTAAGAGAAATACTTGTTAGTGTAATTTTAGCGCCAAATTTAAAATTTTTTACAACATTTAGGAGTGAAACTTTAGCCTTAACAAGCATCTCATGGATAGGAGTCGTATGACTAGCACAAAACCGTACCACTTAAAAAAAGTTTCCACCCAAATATGTGAGGTTCGCCTTTAGATTTGATAGAAAAATCATTTATTATTAGTGCTTATGAGTGTACCGGTAGCATTTAGATTCTAGAACTTGAGTTAGTGATGCATCCCAAGACCGCTAGTGAGGCTACATTCGTGTAGTAGGATTTACTACATGATAAGAGGCATTAGGATCACCCTTGTGTTTAAACCCGTATCATAATTACTTGACCATTTAAGTCATATTACTTGACTAGTAAAGTCAATTAATTTTTCCCACACCTTAGCGTTGTACTAATTTTTAGTACACGATACCTCTAGTACACCCCTCCGAGCCTATCTTTTCGTTTCTAACTTTAAGCATCCTACTTAAAGGAAGAATTTGTTACAACCCACCCAAATGTGCAACCAAATCGCCTTAGCCTTCTGTATATGCACTCATCTTTAGTGCATTATTGTTATATGTTTAAACCCTCAGTTAATTGTCTAATTGATTACATGGTTGCTAAGTCGAGTCATATCTTGTACATATTGTTTTGGGATGATTGGGACTCATGCGTAAAGTACTAGTGTTTTGGAGTAATGGGGAAGAACATCATATATTACCCCCATATGTGCGTTAATCTTAAAAAGTACTCCAAGTGTTTTGATTATCTTAGTTCGAGTCATTAGAATAGTTGATTGTAAAGTATGTAAAAATTCAAGTGTAAGGGGGATGTAACTCTCCTATGATGTATTATTTTGGATGGTAGGGTAAAAGTGTATGCAAAAAAAAATAAATAAATAAAAAATAATAAAAAAATAGAAAAAAAGGAAGAAAAGGAAAAAGAATAAAAAGTATAGAAAAAGAAAGAGAAAAACATACGGACTACCATCCCGTTTCATTCTATGTTTGTTTTATGTTTTTGTTATTTTTGATTTATTAGCTTAAGTCGAGTCGAGTCTTGGCTTAGCAACGCCATTTTGTACATGTAATTAACCAAGATGATTAACTCGCCTGTAACACCCCCAAAATACCGCAGCGGAAGACTGTGTCATTGGGATGCTACTTCAGGGCACAAAGTACAAGATATAGAAAACGAACTCTAAATGAGACGTTTTTGAAAAGTTACCATTCGAATAGATAAAAGTAATAGTTTACAAAACAAAGATCCCAAAGTAGAATAATACATAAGTTTTTAAAGTGTATCGAATGGTAAACGATAAAAGTGAAAGTCTCCAAAAGCATGCCCTAAGACTCTCAGCTCCATACACCTGCTATCGCCTTTCTAACCTGAGATAAACATGCTTAAAAGTGTCAACACAAAGGTTGGTGAGTTCATAGAGTTTGTCTTAATACAGTTGAAAAGCCTATAAGGAATGTTCACCCAGCAAAGGCATCGTAAATCCACTCAGTTGCAAGTCCCGTCATAAGAGACTTGTAACCTGTGTGTTCACAACCCACTGCTACAATATAATATGATTAAGATATGTATAAGTTCATAACAACGGTTAAGCAATTAGTAGTGAGTCTACACTTCATCTCCGAAGACCTCACTTAAGTATGTATATCTCCATGGTTGTGCCCAGAAACTTAATCTGGGGCCATTGGAAGTATATGTGTCTCCATGGTAGTGCCCAGAACTAAATCTGGGGCCATTGGAAGTATGTATGTTTCCATCACAGTTTAGTATAACACAGTTAAGTATAACACAATCACGTATGTATGACATCAAGTGTAATGTAATCAAGTATAATGTTTCCCAAGTATAAATGTTATGTGAATCTGTAGAAGTAAGCAAGTAGTAGCATGTATCTCCCCCAAAGAGTTGATAAAACAATTAAAAGAGTAGGGGCTATGACTCACCTCGAAGTAATAGCACAATGCAACGGAATGTTAAGGACAACAATGCACGGTTATCTGCCGCAACCTAAAATGAATGATGAATGATCTCATTTAAATCACCAAATGATGTTATGAATGTCCATGCTCATGTTTCTATACCACTCTAGTCTTTGGAAAAACACTTGTGTTATCAAAAATATATAATCCAAGAATTTGGAAAAATATTGCTATTAGAAAATATAATAAGCTAGTTGTAATATATATATACTTATATATATATATCGTATGTTTCCATGTGAGTGTTGGAATTCTCGGGTTGTTATCCTTGAAATATCGCCTTGAAATGATGAAAATATACTCGTAATAACTAATACTACATTAGTTATAAAGCTTGGTACTTAATATTATGTCTAGCTTATAAATGTACTTCGTAGTTTTTGTGTAACTTTTTATTAAAAGCTGTCAAATATAAAATGGTTTTAGCCGATATTCAAACGTGAATATCTTTGTCGTTACTTGTCCGTTTTACTTGTTCTTTATATCCACGGTTACGTCTTAGTATGTAGTAATATATTTTGGAAAGCTCGGCTCCTCCGGGTTACGTCTAAAGTCTCTTTTTGTACAATGAAAAACGTCCAACAGCAACTAAATTTCCAGAAAATACTTTTCGTCAACAATCTTGCAAAAATCATAACTTCTTCGTTATAAACTCTTTTTAATCCGTTCTTTCGCCTACGGATTCGTTTTTGAAAGTATTTTCTAAAAATTTTGCCAAAGTTTCCTTGGTGTTTACTGATTTTCCAGATTTTTACAAAACGGGACAGCATGTCTAAAATAGGTTCCAAATCAAGTTTTCAAGGTTTATAACTAATTTCTACCATCACCAAACCTCTTGTAATCACCACATAGCTAATCTAATCCTACCATACACCTTCTTAGGGTGCCATGGACTCCTAACCAAGTTATTAAAGCAAGGGGATTCATAACTAAAAAGTTAGGGTTTGTATGTTTCATTTTAGACAAAATAAAGGGTGGTATAGCTAGTTGCACATGATTTTTAGCATGATACTCATGAAATACATGTAAAAATAAGATGATCCATGAAAAAATAAAGTTGAAAACTTACTTGATAAAATGAGATGATTATATGATGATTATGCTTGATGTTCTTGTGTTTTTGTTGCTTGATTCTTAATTAGGCATGTAAAAGGAACAAGTTTAGTGTTTTAACTTATGAAAAATGATCACTTGATCTTGGTGTTAATTATGGGTCGTGAGGATGAAGAGAGAATGGAAGAGATGAGCAAGTTTTTGATCTTAGCTAAAAAATGATTTATGATTCTAGGTTTTTGGTAAAGTATATGTTTTAGGGGTTTATTAGTTTAATAATAAGAAATAAATGCATAAGGTTAAGGAGGGGGGTTCATGACCGGTTTTTCAAAGGGTTCAAAGTAGTCAAATAGGTTTTGAGTTACTAATTAGTCCTAGTGTAGCGTTAAGTGTTATTACGTGTTATTCGTTAAAATCGGGTAACGGTTTTAATAGAAATAAATGTTCACGAATTTAACCGGGATGAAATAAAGTCATAATAATGTTAAAAACATATTAAAAATATGTTGGGTACATTTACTGAGTGATCGGTGATTATTGTTTAGTTTTCACGAAAACCGTCGTTATATTCGTACGCGTACGTTATAAATAAAATAAATTTCCAAAATACTGGGTAACTGAATGTTATAAGTTTTATGATGTTAAAATAGATATAAAAATATGTTGGGACAATTGTGGGAATATTTAGATATATTCGTCGTGTATAAACCGGGTGTTAACGTTTACTATAAATACTTATACGTAAAAACGTTAAATGTATCAAATATATAAATAAGAAAATCCTGAGAGTGGTATAACATGAAAATGCTGTTATGATGATATGCAGACTATCTCCAGTCCGTATGCAGTGTACTTAACACTAATGAAATGAATTCGCACCTAAACCAATCCGGTTACGCGAATTTGAATACCCGTAAACTAAATTTACGATAAAATGAGTAATGCAAGTGAATGATGAAAACTTTTCCGGAAATGAATAGTGTTTAATGAATAGTAAATTTCCCAAATGTTTCTCAGAATTTCAAAATGACCTCGAAAATGATGAATAGTAAAACGATGAATAGTGTTTTGATGAATAGTGATTTATGAATAGTGTTTTTCCAAAGTTCGGGAAATGACCTAAAATGACCTGAAATGGTGAGTTGTGACAGTCTTCCCCTCTAAAAGGAACTTCGTCCCGAAGTTCAGTTAATGTTAATCAGTTACGTGTGTTTAAGAAAATGTGTCAAAGCGTATGTATGTGGGTTTCCTATCCAACTAGGTATGTTCTCGTGGTCAAACTTGATGAGGCAAACCTTCCCAATCCCGAGCATAATCCTCAAAAGACCTCCTTTAGGTTAATCATTTAGGTAACCGATTTTCACTTAAGCCCACAACCCAATCAAACAAGAACAGTCATGAGATTAAGCTAAATCGGTTTGAGTGATGACTTTAACTTTTAGCTTGATTTTCGCAACCCAATCAAACAAGAACAGTCACTAGAACCAAGCTAAAAATCAAGGTCTGGATTCAACATCCTTGAAAAAGATCTTTTGAAAGATTGGCTCGACTTTGGAATTGCTTACACTAATCAAATTACTAATGTTAGGGTGACTAAGGTTAATGCTGCTAGGTCTCAGATTAGTCAATGTTGTGTATAGGTCCTATATTAAGACTTAAGTGCTACTAAAATACGATAGTTGTTCAAGAGAATGTACCCGTTGTGCTACCGCGGACATGTTGGGTGATAGGATTTCCTAAGAAGTAAGCTCTGCCAATTGCGGGTGGAATCTCATTGGCCTCATCTCGTGGCCCTTCAATTGCTGCTGCTAAGTTTGGACGATTGCCTCCTTGGTTAAAATTCCTTTTCAACTTAGGACAGTTGTTCCGAAAGTGATCCGGGCTGTTACACTCATAGCATGTCTTTTGGTTCACTGGTTCTCTACACTGGTTTGCATAATGACCAGACTGTCTGCAATTAGCACATATACGGCAGGGCACAGTCTTTTGGTGATGAAAGTTACATTTCGTACATTTAGGATGCTGGCCTAAATACTCTCTCTGACCCGAATTAGTCGCCGCAAAGGTCCTTGCCCTTTTGTTGTCAGTCTGCTTGTTCGACTCGCTTGTTCCCTTCCTTTTATCACTGTCCCTCAAGCTTCCATTTCTAACCATCTCATCTGTCAGAGTCCCTGCTCTCAATATTGCACTCTGAATTGTAGAAGGCTCAGTTGTTTTCACAATCCCACGAATTTCTGGGACAAGGCCATATATGTACCTCTCGATCCTCTTGGACTCAGGGGTAACTAGGTGTGGAACTAGTCTGGCTAATTCATGGAATCGATCTGTATAGGCTGCATGACCAGCCCCTATCATAGAGAGATGATAGAGTTCATCCTCCAGCTTTTGCATCTCGTTGTCCGGGCAGTATTCCTCCTTCAGTAATGCCTTAAAATCATCCCATGTCATACCTACAGCTGCCGCTCTACCCCTAGCTTGAATCTGCGTATTTCACCATGTCAATGCCTTTCCTGATAGTAAGCACATGGAATACTTCACCATTTGATGTGCTGCACAGTTACTAATGTCGATCACCGACTCCATCTTTTCAACCCATCGAGTATACACCAACGCGCCTCCTACACCATCGAAATCAATTGGCTTACATGACGTAAATTCCTTATACGTACCTCCAGTCCTAATGTTGTTGTTGCCATTACCATTCTGGCCTATACCATTGGTGTTGTTAATTCCGCTTTCGTGGTTTGCCAAGTTATTCATATGATCGCCAACTTGAGTGACAATAGTGGGGAGAAAGTTTTCAAGTTGTCGAGCGATGATGGCTTCAAAATCAGTATTTCCACCGTCGTTGTTATCATTGTTTTCAACGCCGTGACCACCTCCTCTACCTCCACGTCCACCAGTTCTTCCACCATCGTTACTTGGGTTACTAGTGTCATGAGCAGCTCCTCTACCTCCTCATATATAATACCGTGCTACCAGTTGTTTCCTAAGTTGTGCCAACACCGATCTACATCTGCATAGTCATATGTCCACGTGTGTCGTGAAGCACTTATAATTATGTTGGCCACCACAATTATAAATGTTTCCTTTCACAAGTATACATATCACCAGGCACACATATCTCAGTGGTAGACGTTGCTTAAATGGGCATTTAGGGAATGTCACGCTTAGTACAAAGGAACAAAGGATTCTCCCTTAAGTGTTAAAGTCACCGGGAAGTCTAGTTTCTAACGGTTTCTACAAAGTATCTAATAGCATAGGTCTAAAAATAAATTACCAGCAAGCGTGTGTGTATGTAAAGTGCAAGGCGATAGGGAGGAGAGTCTACATGTATGTAGTTATAGTCTAGACTCTAAAACAACCTAGTTCTCTATAACCAAGGCTCTGGTACCAATCTGTAACACCCCCAAAATACCGCAGCGGAAGACTGTGTCATTGGGATGCTACTTCAGGGCACAAAGTACAAGATATAGAAAACGAACTCTAAATGAGACGTTTTTGAAAAGTTACCATTCGAATAGATAAAAGTAATAGTTTACAAAACAAAGATCCCAAAGTAGAATAATACATAAGTTTTTAAAGTGTATCGAATGGTAAACGATAAAAGTGAAAGTCTCCAAAAGCATGCCCTAAGACTCTCAGCTCCATACACCTGCTATCGCCTTTCTAACCTGAGATAAACATGCTTAAAAGTGTCAACACAAAGGTTGGTGAGTTCATAGAGTTTGTCTTAATACAGTTGAAAAGCCTATAAGGAATGTTCACCCAGCAAAGGCATCGTAAATCCACTCAGTTGCAAGTCCCGTCATAAGAGACTTGTAACCTGTGTGTTCACAACCCACTGCTACAATATAATATGATTAAGATATGTATAAGTTCATAACAACGGTTAAGCAATTAGTAGTGAGTCTACACTTCATCTCCGAAGACCTCACTTAAGTATGTATATCTCCATGGTTGTGCCCAGAAACTTAATCTGGGGCCATTGGAAGTATATGTGTCTCCATGGTAGTGCCCAGAACTAAATCTGGGGCCATTGGAAGTATGTATGTTTCCATCACAGTTTAGTATAACACAGTTAAGTATAACACAATCACGTATGTATGACATCAAGTGTAATGTAATCAAGTATAATGTTTCCCAAGTATAAATGTTATGTGAATCTGTAGAAGTAAGCAAGTAGTAGCATGTATCTCCCCCAAAGAGTTGATAAAACAATTAAAAGAGTAGGGGCTATGACTCACCTCGAAGTAATAGCACAATGCAACGGAATGTTAAGGACAACAATGCACGGTTATCTGCCGCAACCTAAAATGAATGATGAATGATCTCATTTAAATCACCAAATGATGTTATGAATGTCCATGCTCATGTTTCTATACCACTCTAGTCTTTGGAAAAACACTTGTGTTATCAAAAATATATAATCCAAGAATTTGGAAAAATATTGCTATTAGAAAATATAATAAGCTAGTTGTAATATATATATACTTATATATATATATCGTATGTTTCCATGTGAGTGTTGGAATTCTCGGGTTGTTATCCTTGAAATATCGCCTTGAAATGATGAAAATATACTCGTAATAACTAATACTACATTAGTTATAAAGCTTGGTACTTAATATTATGTCTAGCTTATAAATGTACTTCGTAGTTTTTGTGTAACTTTTTATTAAAAGCTGTCAAATATAAAATGGTTTTAGCCGATATTCAAACGTGAATATCTTTGTCGTTACTTGTCCGTTTTACTTGTTCTTTATATCCACGGTTACGTCTTAGTATGTAGTAATATATTTTGGAAAGCTCGGCTCCTCCGGGTTACGTCTAAAGTCTCTTTTTGTACAATGAAAAACGTCCAACAGCAACTAAATTTCCAGAAAATACTTTTCGTCAACAATCTTGCAAAAATCATAACTTCTTCGTTATAAACTCTTTTTAATCCGTTCTTTCGCCTACGGATTCGTTTTTGAAAGTATTTTCTAAAAATTTTGCCAAAGTTTCCTTGGTGTTTACTGATTTTCCAGATTTTTACAAAACGGGACAGCATGTCTAAAATAGGTTCCAAATCAAGTTTTCAAGGTTTATAACTAATTTCTACCATCACCAAACCTCTTGTAATCACCACATAGCTAATCTAATCCTACCATACACCTTCTTAGGGTGCCATGGACTCCTAACCAAGTTATTAAAGCAAGGGGATTCATAACTAAAAAGTTAGGGTTTGTATGTTTCATTTTAGACAAAATAAAGGGTGGTATAGCTAGTTGCACATGATTTTTAGCATGATACTCATGAAATACATGTAAAAATAAGATGATCCATGAAAAAATAAAGTTGAAAACTTACTTGATAAAATGAGATGATTATATGATGATTATGCTTGATGTTCTTGTGTTTTTGTTGCTTGATTCTTAATTAGGCATGTAAAAGGAACAAGTTTAGTGTTTTAACTTATGAAAAATGATCACTTGATCTTGGTGTTAATTATGGGTCGTGAGGATGAAGAGAGAATGGAAGAGATGAGCAAGTTTTTGATCTTAGCTAAAAAGTGATTTATGATTCTAGGTTTTTGGTAAAGTATATGTTTTAGGGGTTTATTAGTTTAATAATAAGAAATAAATGCATAAGGTTAAGGAGGGGGGTTCATGACCGGTTTTTCAAAGGGTTCAAAGTAGTCAAATAGGTTTTGAGTTACTAATTAGTCCTAGTGTAGCGTTAAGTGTTATTACGTGTTATTCGTTAAAATCGGGTAACGGTTTTAATAGAAATAAATGTTCACGAATTTAACCGGGATGAAATAAAGTCATAATAATGTTAAAAACATATTAAAAATATGTTGGGTACATTTACTGAGTGATCGGTGATTATTGTTTAGTTTTCACGAAAACCGTCGTTATATTCGTACGCGTACGTTATAAATAAAATAAATTTCCAAAATACTGGGTAACTGAATGTTATAAGTTTTATGATGTTAAAATAGATATAAAAATATGTTGGGACAATTGTGGGAATATTTAGATATATTCGTCGTGTATAAACCGGGTGTTAACGTTTACTATAAATACTTATACGTAAAAACGTTAAATGTATCAAATATATAAATAAGAAAATCCTGAGAGTGGTATAACATGAAAATGCTGTTATGATGATATGCAGACTATCTCCAGTCCGTATGCAGTGTACTTAACACTAATGAAATGAATTCGCACCTAAACCAATCCGGTTACGCGAATTTGAATACCCGTAAACTAAATTTACGATAAAATGAGTAATGCAAGTGAATGATGAAAACTTTTCCGGAAATGAATAGTGTTTAATGAATAGTAAATTTCCCAAATGTTTCTCAGAATTTCAAAATGACCTCGAAAATGATGAATAGTAAAACGATGAATAGTGTTTTGATGAATAGTGATTTATGAATAGTGTTTTTCCAAAGTTCGGGAAATGACCTAAAATGACCTGAAATGGTGAGTTGTGACAGTCTTCCCCTCTAAAAGGAACTTCGTCCCGAAGTTCAGTTAATGTTAATCAGTTACGTGTGTTTAAGAAAATGTGTCAAAGCGTATGTATGTGGGTTTCCTATCCAACTAGGTATGTTCTCGTGGTCAAACTTGATGAGGCAAACCTTCCCAATCCCGAGCATAATCCTCAAAAGACCTCCTTTAGGTTAATCATTTAGGTAACCGATTTTCACTTAAGCCCACAACCCAATCAAACAAGAACAGTCATGAGATTAAGCTAAATCGGTTTGAGTGATGACTTTAACTTTTAGCTTGATTTTCGCAACCCAATCAAACAAGAACAGTCACTAGAACCAAGCTAAAAATCAAGGTCTGGATTCAACATCCTTGAAAAAGATCTTTTGAAAGATTGGCTCGACTTTGGAATTGCTTACACTAATCAAATTACTAATGTTAGGGTGACTAAGGTTAATGCTGCTAGGTCTCAGATTAGTCAATGTTGTGTATAGGTCCTATATTAAGACTTAAGTGCTACTAAAATACGATAGTTGTTCAAGAGAATGTACCCGTTGTGCTACCGCGGACATGTTGGGTGATAGGATTTCCTAAGAAGTAAGCTCTGCCAATTGCGGGTGGAATCTCATTGGCCTCATCTCGTGGCCCTTCAATTGCTGCTGCTAAGTTTGGACGATTGCCTCCTTGGTTAAAATTCCTTTTCAACTTAGGACAGTTGTTCCGAAAGTGATCCGGGCTGTTACACTCATAGCATGTCTTTTGGTTCACTGGTTCTCTACACTGGTTTGCATAATGACCAGACTGTCTGCAATTAGCACATATACGGCAGGGCACAGTCTTTTGGTGATGAAAGTTACATTTCGTACATTTAGGATGCTGGCCTAAATACTCTCTCTGACCCGAATTAGTCGCCGCAAAGGTCCTTGCCCTTTTGTTGTCAGTCTGCTTGTTCGACTCGCTTGTTCCCTTCCTTTTATCACTGTCCCTCAAGCTTCCATTTCTAACCATCTCATCTGTCAGAGTCCCTGCTCTCAATATTGCACTCTGAATTGTAGAAGGCTCAGTTGTTTTCACAATCCCACGAATTTCTGGGACAAGGCCATATATGTACCTCTCGATCCTCTTGGACTCAGGGGTAACTAGGTGTGGAACTAGTCTGGCTAATTCATGGAATCGATCTGTATAGGCTGCATGACCAGCCCCTATCATAGAGAGATGATAGAGTTCATCCTCCAGCTTTTGCATCTCGTTGTCCGGGCAGTATTCCTCCTTCAGTAATGCCTTAAAATCATCCCATGTCATACCTACAGCTGCCGCTCTACCCCTAGCTTGAATCTGCGTATTTCACCATGTCAATGCCTTTCCTGATAGTAAGCACATGGAATACTTCACCATTTGATGTGCTGCACAGTTACTAATGTCGATCACCGACTCCATCTTTTCAACCCATCGAGTATACACCAACGCGCCTCCTACACCATCGAAATCAATTGGCTTACATGACGTAAATTCCTTATACGTACCTCCAGTCCTAATGTTGTTGTTGCCATTACCATTCTGGCCTATACCATTGGTGTTGTTAATTCCGCTTTCGTGGTTTGCCAAGTTATTCATATGATCGCCAACTTGAGTGACAATAGTGGGGAGAAAGTTTTCAAGTTGTCGAGCGATGATGGCTTCAAAATCAGTATTTCCACCGTCGTTGTTATCATTGTTTTCAACGCCGTGACCACCTCCTCTACCTCCACGTCCACCAGTTCTTCCACCATCGTTACTTGGGTTACTAGTGTCATGAGCAGCTCCTCTACCTCCTCATATATAATACCGTGCTACCAGTTGTTTCCTAAGTTGTGCCAACACCGATCTACATCTGCATAGTCATATGTCCACGTGTGTCGTGAAGCACTTATAATTATGTTGGCCACCACAATTATAAATGTTTCCTTTCACAAGTATACATATCACCAGGCACACATATCTCAGTGGTAGACGTTGCTTAAATGGGCATTTAGGGAATGTCACGCTTAGTACAAAGGAACAAAGGATTCTCCCTTAAGTGTTAAAGTCACCGGGAAGTCTAGTTTCTAACGGTTTCTACAAAGTATCTAATAGCATAGGTCTAAAAATAAATTACCAGCAAGCGTGTGTGTATGTAAAGTGCAAGGCGATAGGGAGGAGAGTCTACATGTATGTAGTTATAGTCTAGACTCTAAAACAACCTAGTTCTCTATAACCAAGGCTCTGGTACCAATCTGTAACACCCCCAAAATACCGCAGCGGAAGACTGTGTCATTGGGATGCTACTTCAGGGCACAAAGTACAAGATATAGAAAACGAACTCTAAATGAGACGTTTTTGAAAAGTTACCATTCGAATAGATAAAAGTAATAGTTTACAAAACAAAGATCCCAAAGTAGAATAATACATAAGTTTTTAAAGTGTATCGAATGGTAAACGATAAAAGTGAAAGTCTCCAAAAGCATGCCCTAAGACTCTCAGCTCCATACACCTGCTATCGCCTTTCTAACCTGAGATAAACATGCTTAAAAGTGTCAACACAAAGGTTGGTGAGTTCATAGAGTTTGTCTTAATACAGTTGAAAAGCCTATAAGGAATGTTCACCCAGCAAAGGCATCGTAAATCCACTCAGTTGCAAGTCCCGTCATAAGAGACTTGTAACCTGTGTGTTCACAACCCACTGCTACAATATAATATGATTAAGATATGTATAAGTTCATAACAACGGTTAAGCAATTAGTAGTGAGTCTACACTTCATCTCCGAAGACCTCACTTAAGTATGTATATCTCCATGGTTGTGCCCAGAAACTTAATCTGGGGCCATTGGAAGTATATGTGTCTCCATGGTAGTGCCCAGAACTAAATCTGGGGCCATTGGAAGTATGTATGTTTCCATCACAGTTTAGTATAACACAGTTAAGTATAACACAATCACGTATGTATGACATCAAGTGTAATGTAATCAAGTATAATGTTTCCCAAGTATAAATGTTATGTGAATCTGTAGAAGTAAGCAAGTAGTAGCATGTATCTCCCCCAAAGAGTTGATAAAACAATTAAAAGAGTAGGGGCTATGACTCACCTCGAAGTAATAGCACAATGCAACGGAATGTTAAGGACAACAATGCACGGTTATCTGCCGCAACCTAAAATGAATGATGAATGATCTCATTTAAATCACCAAATGATGTTATGAATGTCCATGCTCATGTTTCTATACCACTCTAGTCTTTGGAAAAACACTTGTGTTATCAAAAATATATAATCCAAGAATTTGGAAAAATATTGCTATTAGAAAATATAATAAGCTAGTTGTAATATATATATACTTATATATATATATCGTATGTTTCCATGTGAGTGTTGGAATTCTCGGGTTGTTATCCTTGAAATATCGCCTTGAAATGATGAAAATATACTCGTAATAACTAATACTACATTAGTTATAAAGCTTGGTACTTAATATTATGTCTAGCTTATAAATGTACTTCGTAGTTTTTGTGTCACTTTTTATTAAAAGCTGTCAAATATAAAATGGTTTTAGCCGATATTCAAACGTGAATATCTTTGTCGTTACTTGTCCGTTTTACTTGTTCTTTATATCCACGGTTACGTCTTAGTATGTAGTAATATATTTTGGAAAGCTCGGCTCCTCCGGGTTACGTCTAAAGTCTCTTTTTGTACAATGAAAAACGTCCAACAGCAACTAAATTTCCAGAAAATACTTTTCGTCAACAATCTTGCAAAAATCATAACTTCTTCGTTATAAACTCTTTTTAATCCGTTCTTTCGCCTACGGATTCGTTTTTGAAAGTATTTTCTAAAAATTTTGCCAAAGTTTCCTTGGTGTTTACTGATTTTCCAGATTTTTACAAAACGGGACAGCATGTCTAAAATAGGTTCCAAATCAAGTTTTCAAGGTTTATAACTAATTTCTACCATCACCAAACCTCTTGTAATCACCACATAGCTAATCTAATCCTACCATACACCTTCTTAGGGTGCCATGGACTCCTAACCAAGTTATTAAAGCAAGGGGATTCATAACTAAAAAGTTAGGGTTTGTATATTTCATTTTAGACAAAATAAAGGGTGGTATAGCTAGTTGCACATGATTTTTAGCATGATACTCATGAAATACATGTAAAAATAAGATGATCCATGAAAAAATAAAGTTGAAAACTTACTTGATAAAATGAGATGATTATATGATGATTATGCTTGATGTTCTTGTGTTTTTGTTGCTTGATTCTTGATTAGGCATGTAAAAGGAACAAGTTTAGTGTTTTAACTTATGAAAAATGATCACTTGATCTTGGTGTTAATTATGGGTCGTGAGGATGAAGAGAGAATGGAAGAGATGAGCAAGTTTTTGATCTTAGCTAAAAAGTGATTTATGATTCTAGGTTTTTGGTAAAGTATATGTTTTAGGGGTTTATTAGTTTAATAATAAGAAATAAATGCATAAGGTTAAGGAGGGGGGTTCATGACCGGTTTTTCAAAGGGTTCAAAGTAGTCAAATAGGTTTTGAGTTACTAATTAGTCCTAGTGTAGCGTTAAGTGTTATTACGTGTTATTCGTTAAAATCGGGTAACGGTTTTAATAGAAATAAATGTTCACGAATTTAACCGGGATGAAATAAAGTCATAATAATGTTAAAAACATATTAAAAATATGTTGGGTACATTTACGGAGTGATCGGTGATTATTGTTTAGTTTTCACGAAAACCGTCGTTATATTCGTACGCGTACGTTATAAATAAAATAAATTTCCAAAATACTGGGTAACTGAATGTTATAAGTTTTATGATGTTAAAATGGATATAAAAATATGTTGGGACCATTGTGGGAATATTTAGATATATTCATCGTGTATAAACCGGGTGTTAACGTTTACTATAAATACTTATACGTAAAAACGTTAAATGTATCAAATATATAAATAAGAAAATCCTGAGAGTGGTATAACATGAAAATGCTGTTATGATGATATGCAGACTATCTCCAGTCCGTATGCAGTGTACTTAACACTAATGAAATGAATTCGCACCTAAACCAATCCGGTTACGCGAATTTGAATACCCGTAAACTAAATTTACGATAAAATGAGTAATGCAAGTGAATGATGAAAACTTTTCCGGAAATGAATAGTGTTTAATGAATAGTAAATTTCCCAAATGTTTCTCAGAATTTCAAAATGACCTCGAAAATGATGAATAGTAAAACGATGAATAGTGTTTTGATGAATAGTGTTTTTCCAAAGTTCGGGAAATGACCTAAAATGACCTGAAATGGTGAGTTGTGACATCGCCACCAGTAAATATTGCCTTTATCCAACAAAACCGTGTTTTCCATATCCCTACACCTAACGTTATAACCCTTTAAAAGACCTCTTTGATAGTTTATCCTAGGTGCATATGCTAAGTGGTGGAGGTTTGATCCTTTCCCAAGCATATGGTAATCTATTTGCTATGATAGGTAGTGAGAGATGTTTTCCATTTCCATATCGTGATATATACTTTATTACACCCAAGAGATGTGAGTATCTAAACACTATTTGTGAGGTGCTAGTGTATGACCTCCGTGCTTGTTTTTGGTTTTTAGTGGAATGATTATTTGTTGTAATTACTTTTATATTAGTGTTAAATGACCCCTAACTTGTATTTTGATTAGAATAAAAGTGCATTTGCTTGAGGACAAGCAAATCTCAAGTGTAAGGGTATTTGATGAGGCGAAAAGTGTACCGCTTTTAAGGAGTCATTTAAGCCCGAATTCGTAATTATTTGATCAATTATTGCCCTAAATTGTTCCTTTTGTCATTTTAGGTGCTTTTGAGGAGAAATATGGAAAAGGAAGCGTTTTGGATGTTTTTGGAGCATAAAAGTGAAGAAAACGGTAAAGTCTCAAATTCCTTGCTGGGAACAGTACCTGACGACGTCAAGCCATAACACATGACGGCGTCAAGAGTGACAAAAGAGGTGGAAGTGGAACTCATAACGTGACGGCCCAGAACATTTTAAATGTAACTGGCCTGACGGCGTCACCAAGGCCGTCAGGGTCCAAATACATGTGACGGCCCAGCGAAGATTTGCACATGAAGGCATCAAGACTGGATCTAGGCAATACAAATTTCAACTTGGCGGCGAGTTGACGGCGTCAGAGTCTAATACATGACACCGTCAGGATGCTTAGTCTATATATATTTTTCCAATTTTTCATTGCAAAGTGTGGAACAAATTGTGGAATACCTAAACACAAACCCTAGGTCGAATTTCTTGCATATTAAAGGGGTTTCAAACCCTTCTTTCTTCATGTTTTAATAAAGATAAGTTCTCCAATAATCATTCAATATCTCTATGTATTGTTTGATTCTATCTTATGATTTTCTTTCTTTTAACATGTTAGGCTAGGCTTTTATTGTGTTTGCTTAGATGTAGAGAAACCTAGATGTTGATTATTGGTTGATTGTTTGTTTATAATTGTTACGGATGATTGTATTCGATGTTAGGCTTAAGAAAACTGGCAGACTTCCATTGGTAACTTGCTTGAACTTCTTAAGAAACATGATCGGAGGTGTACTATGATTTTTGGTTGTATTTAATGCATAAGTGAATTCTAATGATCCTATGTTAGGAGCTTTTAGTCGGCTCGACATAGGAGTGAAATAGGATCTTATAGAGTTAGGGAATATTGTACACGGCCCTACGACTAGTATTAAGGAATATAACCCGTCATCCATGCAATTGTAACAAGCTAATCAACCGGTAAAAGATATCTAGGGAGTAATGAAATCTAAGTAAACACAACTTTTCTCATTATTGTTTCCACCACATTAGTACATTAGTTTAATTTTCATTTCTTTTATTTTATTTTGATTCCATTTGTAGTTAATTGGGTTAGTTGACTAGCAAATAATTCCGCTCACTCCTTCAAACCCGAGATTTTACTTGCTTTTATAAAAAATATAAAAAATACAAAAAGAATAATCCCTCACCTCTAGACCTAGTTTAGTAGGCTTTCTAATCCTAGCGACACTATTCCTGAGTTGAACGATCAATCCCCCAGTACTTGTCACTATAATATACTACAACGATCAGGTACACTGCCTGGTGGGGGTTGCAAGCTTCTCAAGATCCCTTGAGAGGTAAAACCTGTTGCGAGGGCGCAATCCCACGTATTAATATACTATACTACAATGGTCAGGTACACTGCCTGGTGGGGATTGCAAGCTTCTCAAGATCCCTTGAGAGGTAAAACCTTTTGCGAGGGCGCAATTCCACGCATCACTTACTAGATGTTGAATCATTGATAGAGCTTATTCTTGTCATAAACATGTATAATTCACTAAGAATTAACACCATACTTGATCATCATCTTTTCTCTTATTTTCCTCTTGTTAGTCCGACATATACACACACCTGGAAACTCTAGAACCATTTGGAGAAATCCTGGAAATAACTAATACTTATCTAATTAGTTTCAAGTTTGGCCAAATGATATATTTGGCCCCTCAAGTCCCTTTGCTTATAATTTGGCCACATTAAACTTTACAACTTATTTAACATTTACAACTTTAGTCCTTTAAGTCTATTTCTCTTATATTTGTGATTCATCATATTTTCTATAACCACATTAGGCAGTACTTTGACTATCGGGTTCGACTACAATTTAACTCTCGTTGACTAACCAATCATATTGAGTCTCTCGACTCATAAAAGTCGTAGTCAAACTATTCAAATAGCATATTAATTATTCAATACTTAAACATGGTTTGGGTGTAACAATAAAAAAGAAAAATAATTGTTATGCCTACTAAGCATATCCACAAATGTATCTAATGATTTGATTGGTTGGTTTAAAAAATGATTGGCTTGAATTTGAAGAGATAATGTACATAATTCAATTGTACGTAATTTCTATGCATTAGATATGTATTTAGGCATATGTTGTATGTCTAAATAACATTACTTTATTAAGAAATGTCGAACATATAAAAACTTTTTTGCTAAACAAAATCAAACTTAAGGAAGCTTGTGTAAAATATTTGTTAAAGAGGGACTAGTATAATATGTAAGAGATATGTTTGGACATATTTTGAGATATGGCGTGCATTCTCATACATGCTGATCATAGATGTCATGTACAAGAGGAGATATATAATATGCCTTTAGTTCAAATTGTTGGTATAATTTTAACCAGCAAGACATTTTGCACAGCTTTTGCTTTTATAAGTGAAGAAAAGATGGACAACTATAAATGGGTCTTGAAATAGCTAAAGTGGACGCTAAATGAGTTCATGCACCACATGTTATAGTCACAGATAGCGAGATGGTTCTTATGAATGCGTATGAAATAGTTTTTTTGCACTCCAATCATTTACTATGTAAATGACAACTGGTCAAAATATTTTGAAGTATTGCAAGCCAACTATTAGGTCACAATGTGATTGGGACCATTTTAAATCTAGATGGGAATACCCATATCTTAGCCGGCAAGATGAGATTCGTGAATATCATTATCGTGTTCCTCAAGCTTATAATCTTATGTAGTACTGTTATGTAATAGTTTTGTAATTCCGATTATATTTGTATCAATGAAAAATATATTATTTTTTAACTTTTTATTTGTGTATTTATTTGTATATTTATTATGATTAGTTGATTATTATGTGATAATTAATTGTTAAAAAAATATAGTAATAATAGAAATGATTGTTTAATGATTATGTTAATATATAAATAAGATAAAACATTATAATTGGATATAACGAGGTGTTTGGACCGTGCGACGCACACAGTTTGTATAAAATTATTCTTTACATAATGCTCAATGTAAACCATTGAAGTATAAATCTAATGTTGCATCTGACTGAAACGTGCATTGCGATTCTTAGCCAAATAATTTTAGAATAAGTTGAGTTAACATCGAATCTAACATAATCGTTAAGTATTAAGCCCTAGATTGACTTTATGAATTCACGTAGCATGATATTCAAATTTACAAAAAGTTTTGCAATTAACTTTAAAGATAAAATATAAGAGACTCAAATTTAAATGTTGTCTTAAATATAAACTTAATCTGAGTTTTATTGTCAAAATAGGCTCTACTAAATCACAATTAGGCAGATGGGTCGAAATAGGTTCTACTAAATAATGTACCATTCTCTAGACCATGCCAAAAATGATCTAACTAGTTCAACCAAGCACACCATCATTATCAAAAGATGCAAATGATAACCCTCAAATACACAAATCTTCAACCTACATGCTCACATTCATTATTTTATCAAATATCATCTTAAAATTATTAAACATACATATGACATTACAAACCTTCCCACTGGGTTTTTTCTTGGGAAGGTTTTTTAAGGAGGCAGTCTCACCTAGGACAATCTCATACAAAGTGGCTAATAGATAATTGTGGAGATTTTTGCTCCTGCTATTTGTTTTTTCCTATTGGTGTTTTAGTTATTGTATGGTATAGCATTTGTAACGCTTAGTGGCATGTCACAAGCAATTTAGTGGGTACTTCAAGCGTTTATTGAGGTTAATGTAGTACTTCAGCCACATTTCTTTGTACTTAATTGCTGTTGTTTATATATATTTTAGTAGGGTGAAATCCTTTTACCCAAAAAAACCACAATTTACAAAAAACTTCACACTTCTTATATGTAATCTCAACTTAGAGAATTACAATTAAGAGCATATAGACCTTGTTGAAAAAGTACCCTCTCACCATGAAACCTATCGACCCTGTAAAAGAAAAGGACGAACACAATTTAAACAAAAGTAGTTTAAATATTCGAAAGTTGAAAAATATGTATGTGACAATAATATAACGAAACAAACCCATTAAAAAACATTTTGCTTTATTTAGTGTCTTCCTATCAAAGGCCACGTTCTTTTGATATCAACAATGGTTAATATGCTTCTTTAAACAGAATATAATTATCAAACACAATATATTTATTGGGTTTTCTAACTTGTGCCCTCAGGGCACAAGTTAAGCACACAAAAATGTGTAGTTTTTTTTTTTTTTTTTTTTTTTTTTTTTTTTTTTTTTTTTTTTTTCCTTGTTACTTTTTAAATATAAAGCTATTTTTTTGTGTACATTTTGTGAGTCTATCAGTACTTTTTGTTTGCTTAACTTGTATTCGAAGGCACAAGTTAAAAAAACCCATATTTATTACACTCTTGACATGAACTTTTAAGACTCAACAATTAATGATTGGGACTCGATCTTCAAAACTGGATAGTTATAAGGGAGTATTGGTGTTGGGCCAAGTCCACCACTTTTTACATAAATGTGACGCACATTGGGCTCAACACTGGACTTGGTATTGTTGAATTTACTTTGTTGAGGGGTTTTGACTGGGAAAGAGATTTATTATTATTTTGACAGTTCCCATGGACTCAAAAGTAATACCATCAGGCCTAGGTCTCATATCATGCGTCCCATGCACAAACTTACTATACAAAGACTCCCATAAGAGCATGAGCCACGCCTATAGTTGCGACAATGGTCAATACCCGAGTTGGCCATTGATTAGTGCTCAAACACTCATCATTTTTGGTCAGTCTGAACTGCAAAAACATACAAAAACACTCAGAAATGCATCAAAATACTGAAAATATTTCAAAATTGTGTTTTATATGTTTTAGATGCAAAATGAGTAAAAACAAATGAAAAACGTATAAAGTTTGCAAAATTGGCAGTTTCAGTCCCCCAACTTTTATAAAATGTCAGATCTAGTCCCTGGTCATTCAAAATATGGAAAATTATCACCAAAGGTCCTTTTGAAATCATAAGTTGTCATATTTAGTCCTTTGGTGAAAAATCTCAAAAGTTTTGAAAATTACAAGTTTAGTCCCTGTACTTTCAGATTTTGGCAGTTTTGGCCCCTGGGAGTTCAATTTTTGAGAAAAAAAGTCAAATATGGTCCTTGGGAATTCACATGTGTCACTTTTAATCCCTGGATGAAAATTTTGAGGAAATTACATGTTTGGTCCCTGGACTTTTCAAAAATGACTATTTTTGTCCCTGTGAATTTCAAAATGGAAAAATATCACTTTTGGTCCATGTATTAATCAAACTTGGCAGGAATGAACCTTATGAATACTTTGGAAGATGGACAAACACAACCCTTGCATTTTTCAGAAATTACAACACTAGTCCTTGTGGTTTTTACGAAATAAACAAACAAACCAACAAACAAATCCAATCCATTAAATACCCTTTACCCAAAACCACCCAAAGCCCACCAAACAAGCCCAATCCCATTCTAATACTACCCCAGGTCAAACAGTCAACAAAGCCAGGGTCAAACAAACAGTCAAACACCACCCCCATCTCCTTCCCTCGTTTTTCCTGCAACCTGTCTCCCCCCTCCTCCCTCAACTTTTCACCAATTTCCTCACCAGCCCCACTAATACCCCCTCCTCCATTAAATATACAAACCCTCCAATTAATTCCCACACCAAACTCCCTAACTGCCCAATCCCATTTTTCCCGCCAAAACAGTTTGAAGGGCCAGGATTGAGTCAAGCCATCCAATGGCTAAGAAAGAAGGTGGGAAAGCAAGTGAAGGACTCCAGGACCTCTATAAGTCAAAGAAAGAGAAGGAAGGAATATAGTTTTTATTTTGTAATATTAGTTTTAAGTTTTAGTTTAATTTAGGTACGAATTAGTTTAAATTAATGTAATCCTTCACAACTAAGCATTGTAATCTTTTGTTTTAATGATATAATCATTTTTAAATTGTTGCAATTCAGTTTCATAACCTGTCATCCTCAACAGTTAAAATTTTGTTTACAATTTTAAAATTTGTGTATGTTGAACTAGATACTATAAGCTCCCACAAGCTTGAGTTCTGTTAATATAGCTTCATTTAGCTTTTCATAGCTATTGATAAGTTATATAGTTCATTGGCCTTGTTTAAATTTCAAAGGCTCCAAAAATTCTAATAAGTCAATGAAAGTCAAACTGTCCATTGAATTGGTGCATGAGCTTATTTGTTTGTATTGAAGACTCCTAGGCTTTTTAGTTTGGTTTCTGAGTTTATTCTGGTGTCTTATGAACCACTGTTTTGAGCACAAAGGTATTGTAAGTTTATTTCAATTTTTTTATTAAGTGCTCTTACTTTGTTTTCAGTAGCATAATTGTTATTAGTTGTTTGATTATGTTTATTTATGCTCATTTTAGGGTAGAGTAGGTTTAACATTCAGTTTGGTGATTTAGATTGTAAGTCTGTTTCTCAAAATTCCATTTACAGTTAGTATAGGGGTGTTTGGGTCAACCTGTTTCCTCAAGATCATTGTTGTTATGGGTGTTAATTGTTGTTGCAGCATGATAGTCTAGATGCAAGTAGGTTATAGTAACTATATATTCTGGCCTTAAGTGACCAAATAGTCAAAATCTCACCTTAGGCTTAATTGTTGTTCACTGTGTAGATTTTCAAGTAGCTTAGTCATACATATAGATTCATTAGTGGTTACTTTAGCTTAAATTACTTCCCTCTTAGCTTATAATCACATTTGTAGTGAGTTTTGAGGAATCAAAGCTCATTAAAGTCAAGAATTCAAGTTTCATAAAAAAGTCAAATTGGTAGTTGTCAGTTTTTTCTAAAAATAGCAAGAATTAATTAGATTTTTGTACTTAGATTTAGCTCTTGAAATTCTTAGGATTGGTAGTCCCCCACCTTGTCTCTAATATCCCAGTATCATTTCATTTTTATGATTTTTCTTGTGGTGCCCATACCTGATCAAACACACTTGCAGGGGAAGTGAACCCCCTGCTGCAGCAGGCACCACTCCCACCACCACCACTTGGGTGGTGATTTCTAGCCACCACAGTGGGCCCCAAAGGCCCCCTTGGTTCCTTAAGCTCACCAGCTGGCCCCCTATCAAGTTCTAGCAAGCTTGTGCCCTAAGACCCTGTGGACCCCACTTGGAATTGCCCATCTTCTCTGTCCCATTTCTGACTCAGACTCCAAATAAGCAAGTGCTTATTTTGGTCTCTTGGCTTATTCTGTGGACACCTTTTGTTTTTCCTAGCTTAAACATGTTCACTTAACTCATTTGTACCAGAATTTACCCTTGTGGGTCCCACTTAAGCTCATTTGAGCTTATTTCCTCATTTGGTCAAAGATAGTCAACTGTCTAGGCTTTTTAGCTTATTCTGGCTTATTTTTGATATCCAAAAAATTTGTTTTTACAAACGTTTCTTGTTTTTAGGTGTAAAATAGATTTCTAAAAGAAAAATCAAGAAAAACCAATTTAATAATAAGTGATAGTTTCTATTTAATGTAATTTAAATTTTAATTTTCATTTTTAGATTTTTATTAAGTACTAGGCATTTTTATATTTTTATTAATTACCTTTTATATTAAAGTAATTTTAGTAAATTTCTCAGATTTTTATTTTGTCATTTAGTATTTATTAGATTTAATATTATTTTTATTAATAATTGATGCGTGGGAATCGCACCTTGCTTTACCTCTCGAGGGATCTCGCGAGGCTTACAACCCCCACCAGGCAGTGTACCTGATCGTTGTAGTATAGTATAGTGACAAGTACCGGGGGATTGATCGTTCAGCTTAGGAATAGTGTCGCTAGGATTAGAAAACCTAATTAATAGTTCTAGAGATGAAAGATGATTATTTTTGTGTTTTTATATTTTATGAAAGCAAGTAAAATCTCGGGTTTTGAAGGAGTGGGCGGAATTAGTTGCTAATCAACTAACCCAAAAACTACTTTGTAACTAATTAAACTAATGAAAATAAAATTAAACTAATATTAAACTAAGGTTGTGAGCAGTATATGGAGAAATTGTGTTTACTTAGACTTCATTACTCCCTAGATATCTTTTACATGTCAATTACTTGTTACACTTGTATGAATGACGGGTTGTATTCCTTAATACCATTCGTGGAGTGGCATACATAACTCCCCAACTCTATGAGCTCTTATCTCCTCCTACACCATGACCCAGCACAACTATAGGGATTGTAAACAGTGGCTCATGCATTAAATACAACCAATAAAGACCTAGTACGCCTCGGTTCATGTTTCTTAAGACGTTCAAGCATGTTACCATTTGGAGATCTGCCAGTTTTCTTAAGCCTAACATATAAAATCATTCATTCAAAACAAGAATAGACAAGTAATCAACACATAATCAACATCTAGGTTTCATTAGATCTAAGCAAACACAAGAGAGATCTAGCCTAGCATAGTAGAATTAAGATAAGAACAAAAGATAAACAACCAACACATAGACATATTGATTGAATTAAGAGTATACTTATCTCAATTACAATGCAAGGTCTCAAGGGTTTGGAACCCTTGAAAAACCTGTAAAAGAGGCACCAAAATCGTCTTTAGGGTTTCACCAAAACTTCTTTTTTTTTTTAATGAAAAAACTAGAAAACTATATATAGGAAAATCGTCCTGACGGCATCAAGAGTTAAATCTGACGCCGTCAACTCGCCGCCATACACTTCCTCGGATGCCCTAGATCCAATCGTGACGGCCTATGTGACGCCGTCACCACCCACGGTAAATTAATCTTGGCCACTTTGACGCCGTCATAACTCCATCTGACGCCGTCACCAGCTACGGTAAATTATTCTTCATGTCTGACGCCGTCAAGAGCAAACCCTTGACGCCGTCACCTTGTATTTCCAGCTTGGATTTTTGGTACTTTGTCGTTTTCTTCACTTTATGCTCCAAAAACGTCCAAAATAGCCTCTTTTCCATAATTCACTCTCCAAACACCTAAAATCACAAAAGGAACGATTTAGGGCAATATTTGATCAAATAAATTCGGATTCGGGCTTAAATGACCCCCTAAAAACGGATCATTTTTCGCCTCATCATATACCCTTACACTTGAGATTTGCTTGTCCTCAAGCAAATGAGCTTTTATTCTACTCAAAAGACAAGTTAGGGGTCATTTAACACTAATATAAGAGTAATTACAACAAATAATCGTTCCACTAAAGACCAATAGACAAGCACGGAGGTCATACACAAGCACCTCACAAATAGTGTTTAGATACTCACATCTCTCGGGTGTAATAAAGTAATATAACATTGTGGAAATGGAAGATATCTCTCACTACCTGTCATAGCAAAATAGATTACCATAGGCTTGGGAAAGGATCAAACCTCCACCACATGGCGTAAGCACCTAGGATAAACTATCAAAAAGGTCTTTTAAAGGGTTATAACGTTAGGTGTAAGGATATGAATTACACGGTTTTGTTGGATAAAGGGAATTTTACTGGTGGCGAGTTAACAATCTTAGTAAATTACATGTACAAGATGGCGTTGCTAAGCCAAGACTAGACTCGACTTAAGCTAATAAATGAAAAATAACAAAAACATAAAATGAACATAAAATAAAAACGGGATGGTAGTCCGTATGTTTTTTTCTCTTCTTCTTTTCTATTTTTTTTTTTTTTTTTTTTTTTTTGTTTTTTTTTTCTTTTTTGCATACACTCTTACCCTACCATCCAAAATAATACATCATAGGGGATGAGAATTCCCCTTACACTTGAATCTTTACATACTTTACATTTAACTATTCTAATGACTCGAATTAAGAGAATCAAAACACTTGGAGCACTTTTAAGATTAACGTACATATGGGGGTAATAATATGATGTTCTTCCCCATTACTCCACAAAATAAATACTTACCCATGAGTCCCAATCGTCCCAAAACAATATGTACAAGGATATGACTCGACTTAGCAACCATGTAATCAATTAGAAAGTTAACTTAGGGTTTAACATATAACAATAATGCACTAAAAATGAGCGCATACACGGAAGGCTAAGGCGATTTGGGTGTACATTTAAGTGGGGTGTAACAAATTCTTCCTTTAAGTAAAGTGCTTAAAGTTAGAAACGAAAAGATAGGCTCGGAGGGGTGTACTAGGGGTATCGTGTACTAAAAATGAGTACAACGCAAAGGGTGTGGGAAAAATTAGTTGACTTAACTAGCCAAGTAATATGACTTAAATGGTCAAGTAATTATAATACGGGTTTAACACAAGGGTGATCCTAATGCCTCTTATCATGTAGTAAATCCTACCACACGAATGTAGTCTCACTAGCGGTCTCGGGATGCATCACTAACGCAAGTTCTAGAATCTAAATGCTACCGGTACACTCATAAGCACTAATAATGAATGCTTTTCCTATCAAATCTAAAGGCGAACCTCACATTTTTTGGTGGAAAATTTTTCTGAATATACGGTTATGTGCTAGTCATACAATCTCCTATCCATGAGACGCTTGCTATGGCTAAAGTTTCACTCCTAAATGTTGTAAAAAATTTTAAATTTGGCGCTAAAATTACACTAACAAGTATTTCTCATAGTTTTATTACTCATCTACTATCAAACAAAACAAACTCAAGCGAAAGTGCATATGTAAGGTATCATCTTTTTACCCTCCCCTTACACTTAAGATGAACATTGTCCCCAATGTTCAAGTAAAGAATGTAAAAGTTAAAAAGTAAAGAGAATGAAATCAAATACTCCCCTGATTCGCTCGGTATGGATTTTAGTTGGCCAGGTTAAATCTTCTTCCAAGAAAACGAACAATCAAAGCTTCCCTTCCAGAATATAAATCATCTTCTTGTCACAAATAACCTGTAAATCCTGACAAAAGTAGACAAGGCAACCTCGCGTAAAATCGGCGGCATCCTATATAAGTTACTAAATCCTAGAAAACAAAATAAGATATAATGCTTGTGGAATGAAGTTTGCAGATTTCCTGGAGATTATAAAACTTAATAATTCACAAAAACTATAAGACTCCGTTAGAAAAACAAAACCGGTAAAATTTCCAGATTTTTAATTCCTGACGCCGTCAGAATGGACCTGCAGAAATCTTTATGTTAAGTTTCCGGAAAATTTCTGGAAAAACTTTGTCCTACTTCCTGGAAAATCCTGCAAAACTTCATTATGACTCAATACAAGCATTTGACTCTAACAAATACGAATATACATGTTCATTAAATATTGTGGATAATCATGATCGGTTTGTTTCTTAAAAACATATTTGGGGTTTCCCCTTACACTTATCTTTTGCAAAAATACCTCTAGGTTGAAGTTAAGACTAGGCTAAACAACATAATAAAGTATTTCACATTTTAATTGAGAAACATGATCAACCAACAATAAAAATAAAACATGCATACGAAAGCAAATAACAATCAAACAATTAAAAATCACACAAAACATGGGTTGCCTCCCAAGAAGCGCTTTTCTTTATTTACGAGTCTTGTAGCTAGACTCAAAGTCGTGGGTTACTACGTGATTTCATCATTGGTTCCACTCTCTAGGTCGTCTTCTAAACCAGTTTTGTATTCCGGACCTAGTTGCAAGCATTCTTTGTAGAAACCAAGCATCCTATTTCTAACATACTCTACTCCTCTACGTCTATCCTCATCATTCCTATAATAAGCCGCTTGCTTACGTTCCTTTTCGAAATTAGAGAGAAGGCGGTATTGCTCAATCTTGTAGGGCATTTGATAAGTAACCTCATCATTCTCTTCCTTGAATCTAACTATCCCTAACGTCGGATCATAACTCATCCTAGTGGCCTCAACAAATGGTTTCCCAAATATTATTTGACTTAGGCAAGAATCTATCACCGGACGCGTGTCTTCCACTATCATGAAATCAATCTCATAGGTGAGATTCCCTATAATCACATGTACTCCCTTAACTCTTCCTGCAAAATTACTTATCCAACTTTTACCGGGCATTATCCTAAAATTGAGTTGCTTCTTCATCACCCAATTGTAATAAGTCCTAGACATGATGTTCACGGGGGATCTAGGGTCTATGTAAGCTTTCCATACATGCATGTGCCCGATATTGCATGGGATGTTAATGTTAGAGGGGTCTCCCATTTTGATCAGGGGATCGCCAAAGATATATGTTGTCTCGGGACTATCGAATAAATACTTATGGTATTCCCGTTCTTCCTTGGTTGGCAACTTATCAAAATATTCCTCTATAGGTTCTACCTCCTCTAATTCCTCATCCTTATTAACCTCAACTTCCCTACTCTCATCCTCACTATTGGCTTCTACTCTAACTTCATCTTTGTCACTCTCCTCTATCTCCCTATCTATCGGCTTAATGGTGACAACATTGACAAAGTGGACATGTTTGGATGATGAGGGGTCCTTAGCTTGGATTCCACTATTGGTGTCCCTAGTGTCCTTCCTAGGTGTGGCTAATGTTTGGTTGTTGAGGGCTTTCAACAAGTTGTCGATCTTGTTGGTCATCTCCGTTTGTTGTTGGTTGAATTCGGTTTCAAACCTAGCTATGCGAGCTTCTTGAGATGCCATAAATTTCGACATCAATCCTTCAAGATTGTTGGTACTACCATAGTTGTTAGAAGGATTGTTGTTGAAGGTACGGTTGGATGGTGGACCGTTTGATTGGTAACGATTAGGTGGGTTGGATGAATTGGGTTGATTTTGTTTCCACCTAAGGTTTGGGTGATTTTTCCATGAGGGGTTATATGAATCACCGTATGTGTTCGGCTCGGGCTTGAAAGTGTACCACTTATCTCCCGCTTCGTCGGTACGCGTGGATGCGTAGTCCGCAAAAGCTGTTCCGGGGAGTTCCATACAATCACGAGTGTCATGGGGACCACTACATAATTCGCATGAAGAAGTGATTTTGTTCACTTGGCTTGAATGCTTCGGAGCTTCGTAAGATTTCATGAGAAACTTGACTTGGTCCTCAAGTTCCATGATCCTACGGTTGGGAGTGCTTGAATTATTCGAAGGCAAAGATATTGCCTTGACCGTTTTGTTCAAATCACGGGGATCATTCCAACTTTCGTTGTCATAGAGAGCAAGATCTTCTATGAGTTCCCATGATTGTTCCGCACTAAGATCACGTAGCTTACCACCGGCCGATTGGTCAATGGTTCGCCTCGTGGGGATATCGATATGGTCATAAAAAATTTGGACTTGGAGCCACAAATCTATGCCATGATGAGGGACTTTTTGGAGTAAGTCCTTGAAACGAGTCCATGCTTCATAAAGAGATTCATTTTGACGTTATTGGAACATCAAGATGTCATTCCTAAGCTTAGTAGTTCTCCCCGGTGGGAAAAATTGAGCAAGGAAACGAGTGGTGAGATCATCCCATGTGGTGATGGATCCCGCGGGTAAACGCTCAAGCCATTGACTAGCTTGATCCCGTAGAGAGAATTGGAATAGGCGTAAACGGGTAGTCTCTCTAGTTTCAACACCTAGGTCTATGGAATCTACGATTTTGAGGAAGTCCTTAAGGTGTTGGTTTGGATCTTCGGAACGAAGTCCATGGAATGCACATCCGCTTTGCACCAACCGGATGGTGTCGGATCGCAAGGGAGTCACATTGGCTCCGGTGAGCTCAATGGTGTTTCGGTAGCCTTGGTGGCTAGGTCGGGAATATTCTCCTAAGGTTCGGGGCCTAAGGGGTTCTAATGGTGGGTTTTGTTGTGGTGGGATGATGGGTTCAAAGATGTTACCACCTTCCATGATGTCGGATGGTAAAGAGTTACGAACAAAAGCACGAAGAAATAAGATAGACTAAAGAAGACCTAAAAATAAAAATAAAAAATCTTACTAGAAAGGAATCTAGCAAGTAGACCTAATAAAAAGAAATCCTAACCTAGACAATAACTATTCCCCAGGCTGCGGCGCCAAAAACTTGATGCGTGGGAATCGCACCTTGCTTTACCTCTCGAGGGATCTCGCGAGGCTTACAACCCCCACCAGGCAGTGTACCTGATCGTTGTAGTATAGTATAGTGACAAGTACCGGGGGATTGATCGTTCAGCTTAGGAATAGTGTCGCTAGGATTAGAAAACCTAATTAATAGTTCTAGAGATGAAAGATGATTATTTTTGTGTTTTTATATTTTATGAAAGCAAGTAAAATCTCGGGTTTTGAAGGAGTGGGCGGAATTAGTTGCTAATCAACTAACCCAAAAACTACTTTGTAACTAATTAAACTAATGAAAATAAAATTAAACTAATATTAAACTAAGGTTGTGAGCAGTATATGGAGAAATCGTGTTTACTTAGACTTCATTACTCCCTAGATATCTTTTACATGTCAATTACTTGTTACACTTGTATGAATGACGGGTTGTATTCCTTAATACCATTCGTGGAGTGGCATACATAACTCCCCAACTCTATGAGCTCTTATCTCCTCCTACACCATGACCCAGCACAACTATAGGGATTGTAAACAGTGGCTCATGCATTAAATACAACCAATAAAGACCTAGTACGCCTCGATTCATGTTTCTTAAGACGTTCAAGCATGTTACCATTTGGAGATCTGCCAGTTTTCTTAAGCCTAACATATAAAATCATTCATTCAAAACAAGAATAGACAAGTAATCAACACATAATCAACATCTAGGTTTCATTAGATCTAAGCAAACACAAGAGAGATCTAGCCTAGCATAGTAGAATTAAGATAAGAACAAAAGATAAACAACCAACACATAGACATATTGATTGAATTAAGAGTATACTTATCTCAATTACAATGCAAGGTCTCAAGGGTTTGGAACCCTTGAAAAACCTGTAAAAGAGGCACCAAAATCGTCTTTAGGGTTTCACCAAAACTTATTTTTTTTTTTAATGAAAAAACTAGAAAACTATATATAGGAAAATCGTCCTGACGGCGTCAAGAGTTAAATCTGACGCCGTCAACTCGCCGCCATACACTTCCTCGGACGCCCTAGATCCAATCGTGACGGCCTATGTGACGCCGTCACCACCCACGGTAAATTAATCTTGGCCACTTTGACGCCGTCATAACTCCATCTGACGCCGTCACCAGCTACGGTAAATTATTCTTCATGTCTGACGCCGTCAAGAGCAAACCCTTGACGCCGTCACCTTGTATTTCCAGCTTGGATTTTTGGTACTTTGTCGTTTTCTTCACTTTATGCTCCAAAAACGTCCAAAATAGCCTCTTTTCCAGAATTCACTCTCCAAACACCTAAAATCACAAAAGGAACGATTTAGGGCAATATTTGATCAAATAAATTCGGATTCGGGCTTAAATGACCCCCTAAAAACGGATCATTTTTCGCCTCATCAATAATTAATTAATAATTAAGTTTAAATAGCAAAATTAGTTTTTATAAAGTAAACCCCAGTTTTTATATTTTTCCTAGCTTTTAAATGTTATAAAACATTTTTAGAAATTTTTTTAGAATTATTACTATTCATATTATAGTTTTTATAATTTAAATATTTTAACTAGTAAATAATTAATATTAAATATAATAATTAGTAAAATAGGGTAAAAACATATAAAGCAAACTTTTTATAATTTTTTAGGATTCCTGTGATAGTTAATTAGATTTATAAAATTTTTCTTAATTTTCTAAACATTTTTAGTAATTTTAATAATTCTAATTAGTTTAATTAGGTAATTAATATTTAATTAGTAATTAATTAATATAAAAATCACAAAAAGACAAGAATACATATTTTTAGTTTTAAAACTTATTTTTAGTTATTTTATAATTTTAGGAATTTAATTTTCATTTTTCTGGTGTTTAAATAATATTATATTGTATTTAAGTTATTTAAATATTAATAATTAATATTAAATAGTATTTAATTAATAATAAATAATTAAATAGTATAAAATTTATTTTCTTTTTCCAAAAATTTTATTTTATCCTTAAGTTTGTAAAAAAGTCATTTTCATCCCCTGGGGGTTTTCAGATTTCACTTTTCACGTTTTATTTTGTACGTTCGCGTAAATTTAAACTAAACGTACGCGTTTTTAGATTTCAATCATTTCTAAGTATCTAGTCTTCACGTAATCACTCACACAGCTTATTTAAGTTATTTCTTTGTACAAATCAGTAGTGTAATCAATCTCAAACCCCTTTCCATCCAGATTCACCCGATCACAGACCCGTTTGATAACAATCCACACCTCGTCGGGACATAACAACCCGGGGAAACCCTATATTACCCAGAAGCATTGGTCTAGGTAGTTTGACATTGTTGACCATATCTTTGGTCAATTTAGGTTGACTGTTTAGCATCAATCAAAATTTGGCGCCGCTGCTGGGGAGGTGTGCGCGCTATTTTAAACGGTTTTGCGTATTAGTGAATCGGGATATACATCCATTGTATATTTACCACCCTTGTTCATATTATCTTCTTATTTTCATATAAAAACAAAACTGTTCCCGAAAACATTTTTAACTCAGTTTTCAACGAACACAAAAACACGAAAAGATTTTCTTTCCTATTTGTACAAAATGTTTATCCAAAAATCCAAAAATATTCACCTTAACCCTCTCACATCTTTGATTCTTCATCCCTACCCCTCCCTAACCTTTTGATTCTTTCTATGTCTCATCCACACCTTCTTATTTGCCATTGGTGTGGTAATCCTTGTAATGGTGGCAATTGCCCTAGCTGTGGCACGGTAGAGTCAGGAAACGGGTCTGTCTATGACCAGAATCCCTATTCCTACCATGACACGACTGATTCATTCCATCAGTTACCACACCATGAGACTCAGCAGTTTTACTGTTATGAGTACTGTGGTGGTTCACATTACAGTTCTGATTGTCGATCGGGAAACACTCGTCTATGAGCAGTCTCCTGATAACAATTATGACTCTAGCACATACCACCCACAGCCACATCAGTTTTACTGTTGTGATTACTGTGGAGGTCCACACTCTAGCTCGGATTGTCAAACAAGGAATCCATTTCCTTGTAACAATTACGACTATTCGTTTTCAGACCCACCTCCAAAGTACCAAATGATTCACACAACTCCTCATGATACTGAGCAAGACCTTTTACTAAAGGCTCTTGATATATTGAAAGAACTTAAGGAGGAGTTGGTTACTACATCGTTTCAAGACACTCGTGAGAAATCTATGGCAGAATTACTTGCTGAAGAACGAGATGCTAGAAACGAATTGAGCATGGAAGAGTTGCTAGTCTTAGAACAAGCAGCTATAACACGTGCCAAATTTCGTAAAGCTGCTCTTCTAAACTGTGATGATGATAGTGATAATGAAGACACCCTTGATATCCTTCAATTTTATAAGGGTTCATCAGATTCATCATTTGTGATTCCTCCCATTGAAAATAAGGGAGAAAATAATGTGACGGAGAAATTACTAGCAGAAGATCAAATGGAACTTGTACAATCTATGAATGCTAGCTCCTCTCCACTCCCACAGTCTGTTGTTATCACACCCGAAGTTCACACTCACTCTCTAAACATGGGGGATGAGCATCTTAGCACCGTTCCTAATAAGGAATCAGACGAATTAATAAAGCCTAGTGTTGAGATCCTTGACCAAATCACGAGAGAGTCACAGGGGACTTTTGATCAAGTGTGTGATATTCCTTCTCACCCTAATAATCCAAATGATCAAGTTGAGAATGTCTCTGATTCCAGTGATGATTGTTTATCTTATGGAGACATTGAGTATGTTGATGCATCCCTTCCCCACTCTAACGTTGACTTTCTTCTCGAGGAGTTCGCCGATGAACTCACTCACACCAATCCACTTCCATCGGGATGTGATGATAATCTCTTTTATTTCAAAGATGATATGGAAGAAGTCGAAGCATTCCTTGCCCTAGATAGTTCAACTTCATATGAAGTTAATGATAACTATCTTGATTCTGAGGGGGATATTCTTTTCCTTGAAAGTTTATTGAATGATGATCCATCACTCAATTCATATCTCAACACCGGGCTTAGTGATTCAAACACTGATGAAAATTCTTTATCTTATGGAGACATCAGTGATGTTGATGAAATATCTTCTGAGCCCATCATTGATCACCTTATCATGACTCCTCCCGAGTATAATGGCAAGAAACATCATGATCGGGGGGAAAGATTCTCAATCATGAGAATTTGCATTTCTATGACAAATTATCCCACCCTCCCTCCCGGGATGTTTTCTAACCCTAAGAGCTTAACCGACAAAATCCAAATTCAGGAAACTAAACCTGATCTTAAGGATGAGCATCCTTTCATGATTATTCTCATGACCTTCTCGGTGCCTTCCTCTCTTCTTCACTCCTTCGGGAATGAAGATACCATCTTTGATCCCGGCATTTTCATTTACCATTATCTTGAGCCGGGATTATATCTCAACGGTGTGGAACTTTCACGTGCTTCAAATGTTTGTCCAAACATCTTGAATGAAAGTCCGATGGAGATTGTCTCTTCCACATCATGCTTCCCCAAGGACAAATGAATTTGGGGTCGAGTCAAGCTAGCGACTCGGTAAACAAAAACAATAGCATGCTTATAGGGTTTTCACCCTAAGTGTGGGGGAGTTACCCCACTGTGGTTACAAATAAAGTGAAAATACAAAATGGTGTTTCCACATTTAGATTGTAATATTGCCCTTTTACGTTCAAAATGTCGGCATAATAGCCGGGACTTTGAATATTGAGGACAATATTCATTCTAAGTGTGGGGGGTATTCTAGCGAATTTTATCACATTTTACTATCTAGTACCCCCGTTTTGGCCAAAATTTCAAAAATTTTAAAAATCTTTCACTAAAGTTTCAAAATTTTTGTGGTTATCTGTCCACCATGTCTAAACGACAAAAGGATTGGCTAATCCAGGAGCAAACGGCTCTTGGTAAAGATATATCAAATCCGTTTATGGCTTGCAATTTGCCCAAAATTGTATGGTACCTCAACTCGCCATATCCTAAAAAGCGAATGAGTTGGCTAGCCCACAAGATTATGGCTTGTGGTAAAGGCAGTGGAAAAACCATAATTGGTAATCAGCTCACCAAGATGTTGACTTTGTCCATCAAGAGTTAGCTAGTCCAGAAGCAAACGACTTTTGGTAAAGACTAATCAAATCCGTTGACAGCTGGTGGTTTGCTCAAAATCACATGGTTATCAGGTGGACCATAGTTCTTACTTGAATCAATACATCTGGCTACTCCAGAAGTGATGGCTTTTGGTAAAGAGTTTAAAATACATTGAGTTTTCAAAACAGTTTATTGCTAGGGACTATTAATATTTTAGTGTGGGGGATTGATGAGTGCTCAAACACTCATCATTTTTGGTCAGTCTAAACTGCAAAAACATACAAAAACACTCAGAAATGCATCAAAATACTGAAAATATTTCAAAATTGTGTTTTATATATTTTAGATGCAAAATGAGTAAAAACAAATAAAAAACGTACAAAGTTTGCAAAATTGGCAGTTTTAGTCCCCCAACTTTCATAAAATGTCAGATCTAGTCCCTGGTCATTCAAAATATGGAAAATTATCACCAAAGGTCCTTTTGAAATCATAAGTTGTCATATTTAGTCCTTTGGTGAAAAATCTCAAAAGTTTTGGAAATTACAAGTTTAGTCCTTGTACTTTCAGATTTTGGCAGTTTTAGCCCTTGGGACTTCAATTTTGGAGAAAAAAGTCAAATATGATCCTTGGGAATTCACATGTGTCACTTTTAATCCCTGGATGAAAATTTTGAGGAAATTACATGTTTGGTTCCTGGACTTTTCAAAAATGACAATTTTGGTCCCTATGAATTTCAAAATGGAAAAATATCACTTTTGGTCCATGTACTAATCAAACTTGGGAGGAATGAACCTTATGAATACTTTGGAAGATGGGCAAAAACAGCCCTTGCATTTTTTAAAAATTACAACACTAGTCCTTGTGGTTTTTACAAAATAAACAAACAAACCAACAAACAAATCCAATCCATTAAATACCCTTTACCCAAAACCACCCAAAGCCCACCAAACAAGCCCAATTTCATTCTAATACTACCCCAGGTCAAACGGTCAACAAAGCCAGGGTCAAACAAACAGTCAAACACCACCCCCATCTCCTTCCCCCGTTTTTCCTGCAACCTGTCTCCCCCCTCCTCCCTCAACTTTTCACCAATTTCCTCACCAACCCCACTAATACCCCCCTCCTCCATTAAATATACCAACCCTCCAATTAATTCCCACACCAAACTCCCCAACTGCCCAATCCCATTTTTCCCGCCAAAACAGTTTGAAGGGCCAGGATTGAGTCAAGCCATCCAATGGCTAAGAAAGAATGTGGGAATGCAAGTGAAGGACTCCAGGACCTATATAAGTCAAAGAAAGAGAAGGAAGGAATATAGTTTTTAGTTTTTAATTTTAGTTTTAAGTTTTAGTTTAATTTAGGTACGAATTAGTTTAAATTAATGTAATCCTTCACAATTAAGCATTGTAATCTTTTGTTTTAATGATATAATCATTTTTAAATTGTTGCAATTCAGTTTCATAACCTGTCATCCTCAACCGTTAAAATTTCATTTACAATTTTAAAATTTGTGTATGTTGAACTAGATACTATAAGCTCCCACAAGCTTGAGTTTTGTTAATATAGCTTCTTTTAGCTTTTCATAGCTAGTGATAAGTTATATAGTTCATTGGCCTTGTTTAAATCTCAAAGGCTCCAAAAATTCTAATTAGTCAATGAAAGTCAAACTGTCCATTGAATTGGTGCATGAGCTTATCAGTTTGTATTGAAGACTCCTAGGCTTTTTAGTTTGGTTTCTGAGTTTATTCTGGTGTCTTATGAACCACTGTTTTGAGCATAAAGGTATTATAAGTTTATTTCAATTTTTTTATTAAGTGCTCTTACTTTGTTTTCTGTAGCATAATTGTTATTAGTTGTTTGATTATGTTTATTTATGCTCATTTTAGGGTAGAGTAGGTTTAACATTCAGTTTGGTGATTTAGATTGTAAGTCTGTTTCTCAAAATTCCATTTACAGTTAGTATAGGGGTGTTTGGGTCAACCTGTTTCCTCAGGATCATTGTTGTTATGGGTGTTAATTGTTGTTGCAGCATGATAGTCTAGATGCTATTAGGTTATAGTAACTATATATTCAGGCCTTAAGTGACCAAATAGTCAAAATCTCACCTTAGGCTTAATTGTTGTTCACTGTGTAGATTTTCAAGTAGCTTAGTCATACATATAGGTTTATTAGTGGTTACTTTAGCTTAAATTACTTCCATCTTAGCTTATAATCACATTTGTAGTGAGTTTTGAGGAATCATAGCTCATTAAAGTCAAGAATTCAAGTTTCATAAAAAAGTCAAATTGGTAGTTGTCAGTTTTTTCTAAAAATAGCAAGAATTAATTAGATTTTTGTACTTAGATTTAGCTCTTGAAATTCTCAGGATTAGTAGTCCCCCACCTTGTCTCTAATATCCCAGTATCATTTCATTTTTATGATTTTTCTTGTGGTGCCCATACCTGATCAAACACACTTGCAGGGGAAGTGAACCCCCTGCTGCAACAGGCACCACTCCTACCACCACCACTTGGGTGGTGATTTCTAGCCACCACAGTGGGCCCCAAAGGCCCCCCTTGGTTCTTTAAGCTCACCAGCTGGCCCCCTATCAAGTTATAGCAAGCTTGTGCCCTAAGACCCTGTGGACCCCACTTGGAATTGCCCATCTTCTCTGTCCCATTTCTGACTCAGACTCCAAATAAGCAAGTGCTTATTTTGGTCTCTTGGCTTATTCTATGGACACCTTTTGTTTTTCCTAGCTTAAACATGTTCACTTAACTCATTTGTACCAGAATTTACCCTTGTGGGTCCCACTTAAGCTCATTTGAGCTTATTTCCTCATTTGGTCAAAGATAGTCAACTGTCTAGGCTTTTTAGCTTATTCTGGCTTATTTTTGATTTCCAAAAAATTTGTTTTTATAAAAGTTTCTTGTTTTTAGGTGTAAAATAGATTTCTAAAAGAAAAATCAAGAAAAACCAATTTAATAATAAGTGATAGTTTCTATTTAATGTAATTTAAATTTTAATTTTCATTTTTAGATTTTTATTAGGTACTTGGCATTTTTATATTTTTATTAATTACCTTTTATATTAAAGTAATTTTAGTAAATTTCTCAGATTTTTATTTTGTCATTTAGTATTTATTAGATTTAATATTATTTTTATTAATAATTAATTAATAATTAAGTTTAAATAGCAAAATTAGTTTTTATAAAGTAAACTCTAGTTTTTATATTTTTCCTAGATTTTATATGTTATAAAACATTTTTAGAAATTTTTCTAGAACTATTACTGTTCATCTTATAGTTTTTATAATTTAAATATTTTAACTAGTAATTAATTAATATTAAATTTAATAATTAGTAAAATAGGGTAAAAACATATAAAACAACTTTTTATAATTTTTTAGGATTCCTGTTATGGTTAATTAGATTTGTAAAATTTTTCTTAATTTTCTAAACCTTTTTAGTATTTTTAATAATTCTAATTAGTTTAATTAGGTAATTAATATTCAATTAGTAATTAATTAATATAAAAATCACAAAAAGACAAAAATACATATTTTTAGTTTTAAAACTTATTTTTAGTTATTTTATAATTTTAGGAATTTAATTTTCATTTTTCTGGTCTTTAAATAATATTATATTATATTTAAGTTATTTAAATATTAATAATTAATATTAAATAGTATTTAATTAATAATAAATAATTAAATAGTGTAAAATTCATTTTCTTTTTCCAAAAATTTTATTTTATCCTTAAGTTTGTAAAAAAGTCATTTTCACCCCCTGGGGGTTTTCAGATTTCACTTTTCACGTTTTATTTTGTACGTTCGCGTAAATTTAATTTAAACTAAACGTACGCGTTTTTAGATTTCAATCATTTCTAAGTATCTAGTCTTCGCGTAATCACTCACATAGCTTATTTAAGTTATTTCTTTGTACAAATCAGTAGTGTAATCAATCTCAAACCCCTTTCCATCCAGATTCACCCGATCACAGACCCGTTTGATAACAATCCACACCTCGTCGGGACATAACAACCCGGGGAAACCCTATATTACCCGGAAGCATTGGTCTAGGTAGTTTGACATTGTTGACCATATCTTTGGTCAATTTAGGTTGACTGTTTAGCATCATTCAAAATTTGGTGCCGTTGCTGGGGAGGTGTGCGCGCTATTCTAAACGGTTTTGCGTATTAGTGAATCGGGATATACATCCATTGTATATTTACCACCCTTGTTCATATTATCTTCTTATTTTCATATAAAAACAAAAATATTCCCGAAAACATTTTTAACTCAGTTTTCAACGAACACAAAAACACGAAAAGATTTTCTTTCCTATTTGTACAAAATGTTTATCCAAAAATATTCACCTTAACCCTCTCACATCTTTGATTCTTCATCCCTACCCCTCCCTAACCTTTTGATTCTTTCTATGTCTCATCCACACCTTCTTATTTGCCATTGGTGTGGTAATCCTTATAATGGTGGCAATTGCCCTAGCTGTGGCACGGTAGAGTCAGGAAACGGGTCTGTCTATGACCAGAATCCCTATTCCTACCATGACACGACTGATTCATTCCATCAGTTACCACACCATGAGACTCAGCAGTTTTACTGTTGTGAGTACTGTGGTGGTTCACATTACAGTTCTGATTGTCGATCGGGAAACACTCGTCTATGAGCAGTCTCCTGATAACAATTATGACTCTAGCACATACCACCCACAACCACATCAGTTTTACTGTTGTGATTATTGTGGAGGTCCACACTCTAGCTCGGATTGTCAAACAAGGAATCCATTTCCTTGTAACAATTACGACTATTCGTTTTCGGACCCACCTCCACAGTACCAAATGATTCACACAACTCCTCATGATACTATGCAAGACCTTTTACTAAAGGCTCTTGATATATTGAAAGAACTTAAGGAGGAGTTGGTTACTACATCGTTTCAAGACTCTCGTGAGAAATCTATGGCAGAATTACTTGCTGAAGAACGAGATGCTAGAAACGAATTGAGCATGGAAGAGTTGCTAGTCTTAGAACAAGCAGCTATAACACGTGCCAAATTTCGTAAAGCTGCTCTTCTAGACTGTGATGATGATAGTGATAATGAAGACACCCTTGATCTCCTTCAATATTATAAGGGTTCATCAGATTCATCATTTGTGATTCCTCCCATTGAAAATAAGGGAGAAAATAATGTGACGGAGAAATTACTAGCAGAAGATCAAATGAAACTTGTACAATCTATGAATGCTAGCTCCTCTCCACTCCCTCAGTCTGTTGTTATCACACCCAAAGTTCACACTCACTCTCTAAACATGGGGGATGAACATCTTAGCACTGTTCCTAATAAGGAATCGGACGAATTAATAAAGTCTAGTGTTGAGATCCTTGACCTAATCCCGAGAGAGTCACAGGGGACTTTTGATCAAGTGTGTGATATTCCTTCTCACCCTAATAATCCAAATGATCAAATTGAGAATGTCTCTGATTTCAGTGATGATTGTTTATCTTATGGAGACATTGAGTATGTTGATGCATCCCTTCCCCACTCTAATGTTGACTTTCTTCTCGAGGAGTTCGCCGATGAACTCACTCACACCAATCCACTTCCATCGGGATGTGATGATAATCTCTTTGATTTCAAAGATGATATGGAAGAAGTCGAAGCATTCCTTGCCCTAGATAGTTCAACATCGTATGAAGTTGATGATAACTATCTTGATTCTGAGGGGGATATTCTTTTCCTTGAAAGTTTATTGAATTATGATCCATCACTCAATTCATATCTCAACACCGGGCTTAGTGATTCAAACAATGATGAAAATTCTTTATCTTATGGAGACATCAGTGATGTTGATGAAATATCTTCTGAGCCCATCATTGATCACCTTATCATGACTCCTCCCGAGTATAATGGCAAGAAACATCATGATCGGGGGGAAAGATTCTAAATCACGAGAATTTGCATTTCTATGACAAATTATCCCACCCTCCCTCCCGGGATGTTTTCTAACCCTAAGAGCTTAACCGACAAAATCCAAATTCAGGAAACTAAACCTGATCTTATGGATGGGCATCCTTTCATGATTATTCTCATGACCTTCTCGGTGCCTTCCTCTCTTCTTCACTCCTTCGGGAATGAAGATACCATCTTTGATCCTGACATTTTCATTTACCATTATCTTGAGCCGGGATTATATCTCATCGGTGTGGAACTTTCACGTGCTTCAAATGTTTGTCCAAACATCTTGAATGAAAGTCCGATGGAGATTGTCTCTTCCACATCATGCTTCCCCAAGGACAAATGAATTTGGGGTCGAGTCAAGCTAGCGACTCGGTAAACAAAAACAGTAGCATGCTTATAAGGTTTTCACCCTAAGTGTGGGGGAGTTACCCCACTGTGGTTACAAATAAAGTGAAAATACAAAATGGTGTTTCCACATTTAAATTGTAATATTGCCCTTTTACATTCAAAATTTCGGCATAATAGCCGGGACTTTGAATATTGAAGACAATATTCATTCTAAGTGTGGGGGGTATTCTAGCGAATTTTATCACATTTTACTATCTAGTACCCCCCGTTTTGGCCAAAATTTCAAAAATTTTAAAAATTTTTCACTAAAGTTTCAAAATTTTTGTGGTTATCAGTCCACCATGTCTAAACGACAAAATGATTGGCTAATCCAGGAGCAAACGGCTCTTGGTAAAGATATATCAAATCCGTTTATGGCTTGCAATTTGCCCAAAATTGTATGGTACCTCAACTCGCCATATCCTAAAAAGCGAATGAGTTGGCTAGCCCGCAAGATTATGGCTTGTGGTAAAGGCAGTGGAAAAACTATAATTGGTAATCAGCTCACCAAGATGTTGACTTTGTCCATCAAGAGTTAGCTAGTCCAGAAGCAAACGGCTTTTGGTAAAGACTAATCAAATCTGTTGACAGCTGGTGGTTTGCTCAAAATCACATGGTTATCAGGTGGACCATAGTTCTTACTTGAATCAATACATCTGGCTACTCCAGAAGTGATGGCTTTTGGTAAAGAGTTTAAAATCCATTGAGTTTTCAAAACAGTTTATTGCTAGGGACTAGTAATATTTTAGTGTGGGGGATTGATGAGTGCTCAAACACTCATCATTTTTGGTCAGTCTGAACTGCAAAAACATACAAAAACACTCATAAATGCATCAAAATACTGAAAATATTTCAAAATTGTGTTTTATATGTTTTAGATGCAAAATGAGTAAAAACAAATGAAAAACGTACAAAGTTTGCAAAATTGGCAGTTTCAGTCCCCCAACTTTCATAAAATGTCAGATCTAGTCCCTGGTCATTCAAAATATGGAAAATTATCACCAAAGGTCCTTTTGAAATCATAAGTTGTCATATTTAGTCCTTTGGTGAAAAATCTCAAAAGTTTTGGAAATTACAAGTTTAGTCCCTGTACTTTCAGATTTTGGCAGTTTTGGCCCCTGGGAGTTCAATTTTGAAGAAAAAAGTCAAATATGATCCTTGGGAATTCACATGTGTCACTTTTAATCCCCGGATGAAAATTTTGAGGAAATTACATGTTTGGTCCCTGGACTTTTCAAAAATGACAATTTTGGTCCCTATGAATTTATAAATGGAAGAATATCACTTTTGGTCCATGTACTAATCAGACTTGGCAGGAATGAACCTTATGACTACTTTGGAAGATGGGCAAAAATAGCCCTTGCATTTTTTAGAAATTACAACACTAGTCCTTGTGGTTTTTACAAAATAAACAAACAAACCAACAAACAAATCCAATCCATTAAATACCCTTTACCCAAAACCACCCAAAGCCCACCAAACAAGCCCAATCCCATTCTAATACTACCCCAGGTCAAACGGTCAACAAAGCCAGGGTCAAACAAACAGTCAAACACCACCCCCATCTCCTTCCCCCGTTTTTCCTGCAACCTGTCTCCCCCCTCCTCCCTCAACTTTTCACAAATTTCCTCACCAACCCCACTAATACCCCCCTCCTCCATTAAATATACCAACCCTCCAATTAATTCCCACACCAAACTCCCCAACTGCCCAATCCCATTTTTCCCGCCAAAACAGTTTGAAGGGCCAGGATTGAGTCAAGCCATCCAATGGCTAAGAAAGAAGGTAGGAAAGCAAGTGAAGGACTCCAGGACTTATATAAGTCAAAGAAAGAGAAGGAAGGAATATAGTTTTTAGTTTTTAATTTTAGTTTTAAGTTTTAGTTTAATTTAGGTACGAATTAGTTTAAATTAATGTAATCCTTCACAATTAAGCATTGTAATCTTTTGTTTTAATGATATAATCATTTTTAAATTGTTGCAATTCAGTTTCATAACCTGTCATCCACAACAGTTAAAATTTCATTTACAATTTTAAAATTTGTGTATGTTGAACTAGATACTATAAGCTCCCACAAGCTTGAGTTCTGTTAATATAGCTTCTTTTAGCTTTTCATAGCTAGTGATAAGTTATATAGTTCATTGGCCTTGTTTAAATCTCAAAGGCTCCAAAAATTCTAATTAGTCAATGAAAGTCAAACTGTCCATTGAATTGGTGCATGAGCTTATCAGTTTGTATTGAAGACTCCTAGGCTTTTTAGTTTGGTTTCTGAGTTTATTCTGGTGTCTTATGAACCACTGTTTTGAGCACAAAGGTATTGTAAATTTATTTCAATTTTTTTATTAAGTGCTCTTACTTTGTTTTCAGTAGCATAATTGTTATTAGTTGTTTGATTATGTTTATTTATGCTCATTTTAGGGTAGAGTAGGTTTAACATTCAGTTTGGTGATTTAGATTGTAAGTCTGTTTCTCAAAATTCCATTTACAGTTAGTATAGGGGTGTTTGGGTCAACCTGTTTCCTCAGGATCATTGTTGTTATGGGTGTTAATTGTTGTTGCAGCATGATAGTCTAGATACTAGTAGGTTATAGTAACTATATATTCAGGCCTTAAGTGACCAAATAGTCAAAATCTCACCTTAGGCTTAATTGTTGTTCACTGTGTAGATTTTCAAGTAGCTTAGTCATACATATAGGTTCATTAGTGGTTACTTTAGCTTAAATTACTTCCCTCTTAGCTTATAATCACATTTGTAGTGATTTTTGAGGAATAAAATCTCATTAAAGTCAAGAATTCAAGTTTCATAAAAAAGTCAAATTGGTAGTTGTCAGTTTTTTCTAAAAATAGCAAGAATTAATTAGATTTTTGTACTTAGATTTAGCTCTTGAAATTCTCAGGATTGGTAGTCCCCCACCTTGTCTCTAATATCCCAGTATCATTTCATTTTTATGATTTTTCTTGTGGTGCCCATACCTGATCAAACACACTTGCAGGGGAACTGAACCCCCTGCTGCAGCAGGCACCACTCCCACCACCACCACTTGGGTGGTGATTTCTAGCCACCACAGTGGGCCCCAAAGGCCCCCTTGGTTCCTTAAGCTCACCAGCTGGCCCCCTATCAAGTTCTAGCAAGCTTGTGCCCTAAGACCCTGTGGACCCCACTTGGAATTGCCCATCTTCTCTGTCCCATTTCTGACTCAGACTCCAAATAAGCAAGTGCTTATTTTGGTCTCTTGGCTTATTCTGTGGACACCTTTTGTTTTTCCTAGCTTAAACATGTTCACTTAACTCATTTGTACCAGAATTTACCCTTGTGGGTCCCACTTAAGCTCATTTGAGCTTATTTCCTCATTTGGTCAAAGATAGTCAACTGTCTAGGCTTTTTAGCTTATTCTGGCTTATTTTTGATTTCCAAAGCATTTGTTTTTACAAAAGTTTCTTGTTTTTAGGTGTAAAATAGATTTCTAAAAGAAAAATCAAGAAAAACCAATTTAATAATAAGTGATAGTTTCTATTTAATGTAATTTAAATTTTCATTTTCATTTTTAGATTTTTATTAAGTACTTGGCCTTTTTATATTTTTATTAATTACCTCTTATATTAAACTAATTTTAGAAAATTTATCAGATTTTTTTTTGTCATTTAGTATTTATTAGATTTAATATTAGTTTTATTAATAATTAATTAATAATTAAGTTTAAATAGCAAAATTAGTTTTTATAAAGTAAACCCTAGTTTTTATATTTTTCCTAGCTTTTATATGTTATAAAACATTTTTAGAAATTTTTATAGAATTATTACTGTTCATCTTATAGTTTTTATAATTTAAATTGTTTAACTAGTAATTAATTAATATTAAATATAATAATTAGTAAAATAGGGTAAAAACATATAAAACAAACTTTTTATAATTTTTTAGGATTCCTGTGATGGTTAATTAGATTTATAAAATTTTTCTTAATTTTCTAAACCATTTTAGTATTTTTAATAATTCTAATTAGTTTAATTAGGTAATTAATATTTAATTAGTAATTAATTAATATAAAAATCACAAAAAGACAAAAATACATATTTTTAGTTTTAAAACTTATTTTTAGTCATTTTATAATTTTAGGAATTTAATTTTCATTTTTCTAATGTTTAAATAATATTATATTGTATTGAAGTTATTTAAATATTAATAATTAATATTAAATAGTATTTAATTAATAATAAATAATTAAATAGTGTAAAAATTTATTTTCTTTTTCCAAAAATTTTCTTTTATCCTTAAGTTTGTAAAAAAGTCATTTTCACCCCGTGGGGGTTTTCAGATTTCACTTTTCACGTTTTATTTTGTACGTTCGCGTAAATTTAAACTGAACGTACGCGTTTTTAGATTTCAATCGTTTCTAAGTATCTAGTCTTCACGTAATCACTCACATAGCTTATTTAAGTTATTTCTTTGTACAAGTCAGTAGTGTAATCAATCTCAAACCCCTTTCCATCCAGATTCACCCGATCACAGACCCGTTTGATAACAATCCACACCTCGTCGGGACATAATGACCCGAGGAAACCCTATATTACCCGGAAGCATTGGTCTAGGTAGTTTGACCTTGTTGACCATATCTTTGGTCAATTTAGGTTGACTTTTTAGCATCAATCAGCCATAGTGACTTTATCATTCGTAGAACTAGTAGCAAGTAAAACATTGGGTGATGAGGATGAGGTGTGATAAGAAGATGTAGTATATGACTGTTGTAGCACATCATTCTCTTCAAGCAATACCCTGGAAAGCACATCATCAAACTTGGGAAGGGTTTCCCTATGACGGATCATACGTGCAAGTTCGGGAAATCAGGTATGTAAGCCATTAATAGCATATGTCACTAAACTCGAGTCACTTACCTTCGAGCCTAGATTGGCAAGTCGGACGGCTTTGCTCTTGCTAGCTTGAAAGTAACCGGTGATGGAGAGGCTTCCAATGCTCATATTACGGATCTCGTTATCAAGTTGAATGATACGACACTGGTACAAAAAGTTGTATTGGTCACGCCAGAAATGTGTGACGATATGCATATAGTCACATACATTTTTTTGTTGTGTGTCACCAAAGGTCCTGCCACCGTAGGTAACATATGGTTACATTGTTGAGTGCATAGCCTTTTTCATCGAAAAAGAGTGACCAAAACCCTGAATATGTGTGACAAATTAGGCACAAGTTTTGTTGGATTAGTCAGTATGAGTGACCGTAAACACTTTATAGTCACACGAATGTTTTTTTTAGAGTAACTATTGTTCGTCCTTTGGCCACATAAATATATAATATATATGACATTTGAGACGATTTATTCAAGTAAATGTGTATTATGTGTGACTATTTCCCGTCCTGTAGTCACATGAATATATAATAAATGTGACGTTTGTGAGGATTTAGTCACACAACAGGTATTGTTTTTTTTGAGTTAGTCACATACAATTTAAAAAAAAAAGTGGCCAAAAGTGTGAATAAGTGTGACCATATGCTGTTTAAAGTGAAGAAATGTGTATTTTGTGTGACTATTGTTCATCCAATGGCCACTTGAATTTTATGTTTGTGTGACCTTTTTTAATATTTAGTCACACAAAGCATCTTTGTTTTGGGTATTTAGTCACATATAATTAAGCATCAAGTGGCTAAAAATGTTAAAAAATGTGACCATAGTATATTTTGTGTGACTATTGATTATTCAATGGCCACATTAATTTTATGTTTGTGTGGCCTTTTGTAATATTTAATCACACAAAGCATCATTGTTTTGGGTATTTAGTCACATACAATTATGCATTAAGTGGCCAAAAGTGTTAATAAGTGTGACCATATGGTGTTTAAAATGAAGAAATGTGTATTTTGTGTGACTATTGATCATCCAATGGCCACATGAATTTTATGTTTGTGTGGCCTTTTGTAATATTTAGTCACACAACTAATTAAGCAAACAGTGACCAAAAGTGTTAATAACTGTTACTATATGCATCTTTTAGTTACATTTAAAAAAGCAATATATATCAAAACAATTCAAATATATATCAAAACAAATTCAAATACAATAAAATTAGAATGTATATAACTGAACAAAATATAAAATTGGACATCCTTTTATACACCAAGGAGTCCTAGTCGGCTTACAATACTTTCCTAAGTATCTATAATCTTTTCCATAAGCAACTAGCCACTTCGAGCGGTCTTAATATCTGAGTAGTACCAACTTTCACTAGCAGTAGTAACTTTTGTACTAGCAGTAGTAAATACTTGGGCATATTTTCTTTGAAGTTCATGAGCTGCACTAAATCCATCTAAGCAATATTAACACAAACATGATCAGCAGTAATTCAAACAATATCATGAAGTCTTTTAATCCAAAACAATGAACATAATAATAAAATTTGTAGTTAAACTTACAAGTTTTTCTCCAGTTGATCTAATTTCATCATCTGGATATAAAAGCCTTGAAAATGTAGGCTGCTGCATATCAACACATCAGGATGAGAGCAGAACTAGAACATGTCAAAGCTCACAACATAACAGAACTAGATGAGCCACTGGTTCAACTATCTGCACAAACATGATAGGAGAGTTACTACTAGTACCACGTTAGTACTGCTGGAGCAGAGTTACTACTGCTAGTATATATGTATAACAGAATGTATATAAATGAAGCAAATATATATACAATTGTATTTCAAATTCAATAAAAATTGAGTGTATATAAATGAAGCAAATATATATATAATTGTAATATCGTATATAATCAAATTCCCAACTATCATAAGTTAAAACCTGTTGACTCTTCGCCGCCTTAGCTTGCTTTTGCAAGGTTTCACTGGAGACCAAATGTTTTCGCTTCGTTGGTACTAATTTTAGTCCAGTATTTTGTTCACTAATATTTGGTATCGTAGTTGGTGGTGTAACCTGTAGAACCGATTTGTCATGGCTTAAGCGTTTTCGTATGTCTGATAGTTTTAACAGGTTCCTATATGTATATATAAAACACGGTACATTAGTCATGTATGTAAAACTAAAAAAATCAAAGGTGGATGTTTTATTACTTACCACTAATCCCATTATTGGTACATTTTCCAAAGTTTTAATGGCCATTGGAGTGGTCACTTGCAATATAAATTAAGAAATACAATGTGTTAACATTAGAAAATGAAATTGTTAACAACATAAAAAATGGCTTACATCTGAGTCTAATGGCAGTTTCTTTCAGCAAAAAAAATATGGGAAATTTAAGAAACCAAAGAACTAATAACGCTGCATAATATAAGATCTGCCGACCATGAAACAGTAAAAATATACATGGGTTGGCTTTGGTGACTGAGATGGAGCATACCCATGCCTCGAAAATGAAGTGTGCCAGAAAATCCAGCTGAGGGAATTTTTAGCCACGCATCCCATGTATCATCCTCACCCGTGAAAATAGCATGTAGCCCCTGCAAGAAACAAGGAACGTGATTAATACTAACATAAAAGACGACAACATTAGATGTCCCAAATATAAGTTTAGCATAAAAAAACAAACATACGGATTGCATATCAACTCGGGCAACAAATAATATACAAGTGGTTGAAATGTTCTGCAGTACCAAACCTGGAACGAATAAATGTCAAACACATTACCAAGCAAGAAAATCACTAACATTTGGTACAAATGAAACAGTTTCACAAAAAGTGACCATATTTGAGTTAATTTCCTATATAACAGATGTTATGTTAATCTTTTGATAGATAACTTACGCAACTGCGATAAGCAAACTCCAACTATTCAGCAACATCCTCCCGGAGTGGAAACCAAGTAAGACTCCCTTTACGAGCAAAACAGTGGCCTCTTAGAACACGTCGATTGTCTCCATTCCAATAAACAGGAAAACTATGTCGTCTTAATGAGTCTACATGCAACGATTTCCACCACATGAATTTATAATCAAAAACATGTTTTAGGCTAGTTTTAATCCCTGAAAATCAATATAAATCATTTTATATTCGTTTACACATTCAAGAAAATATAAATTAAATATGTGTTTGAGCATACCCTTGAACAGAGTAGGATAGGTGAGATGAGGGTGATGGTGGCTTGATAGTGATGGTGGTGGATGTGGTGTTTATCTCGAACCAAACAACCGAAGCAAACAAACTCACCCATTGCCTCCCTTATCTTGATGACGGTAATGGCGTGGAGGAGCGATGGTTGGTGGAACGACGGTGAGATAAGGCGGTGAAGTGTGGCGGTGGTATGAGTCGGTTCTAGAGAGAAGGAGAATAGATGAATAGATAGAAGGTAGATTTGACTAGTGTAAGTGTTAGTGTTTTGATTTTGGGGAAAAAGGGGTGGGATCTTGAGCGGGAGATTGAAATTTTTGTGGAAAAATTAGGGGCGGGATCTGACTATTATATGTGTTAGTGTTTTGATTTTGGGGAAAAATGATCTCGAAATGTTTAATGAGTTGAGCTCAATCTTATATAAGTTCGACTCGAGTTATTGTTGAGTTCTCGAGCTTGTAAGTAATATAAAATATGTTTTTTTTAGTGTACTAAGTGTAAATATTTATTTATGAATGTATCAAGCTTTTCGAGCTGAAGTCGAACCGAATTCAATTCTTAGGTTATATTATATTTCAATTTTAATTTGTGTCAGAAAACACATCTTTACAGATAAATCGAGCTTTTCGAGTCAAGCTCAAGCCGAGTTCAAACTTTCTCGATCCCGGATAACATGATCGAGAGGGTGATGGAGGCATGACTGTGATGGTGGTAGATGTGGTGGTTATCTCGAACCAAACAACCGAAGCAAACAAACTCACACCCTTTGCCTCCCTTGTCTTGATGACGGTGATGGCGTGGAGGAGCGATGGTTGGTGGAACGACGGCGAGATACGGCGGTGAAGTGTGGCGGTGGTGTGTGAGTCGGTTCTAGAGAGAAGGAGTAGAGATGAATAATAGAGAGAAGATATATCTGACTAGTGTTAATTAGTGTTTTGATTTTGGGTGAAAAAGGGGTGGGATCTTGGGCCAGAGATTGAAATTCTGGGGAAATAAAGGGCGGGATATATCTTGAGCCACAGATTGAAATTTTGGGGAAAAGGTGAGCTCCAAATGTTTAATGAGTTGAGCTCAACCTTATGTAAGTTGGATTCGAGTTATTGTTGAGTTCTCGAGCTTGTAAGTGATATAAAATATATATATATATATATTTTTTTTTTTTTTTTTTTTTAATATGTAAGTGTACTAAGTGTAAATAGTTATTTATAAATGCATCAAGCTTTTCGAGCTGAAGTCGAACCGAATTTAATTCTTAGGTTATATTTCAATTTTAATTTGTGTAAGAAAACACATCTTTACAGATAAATAGACCTTTTCGAGTCAAGCTTAAGCCGAGTTCAAACTTTCTCGATCCCGGATAACATGATCGAGAAGGTGATGGTGGCTTGCTTCTTAGTGTCTGTGACAAATGGTATACGCCTACCAAGCCGGTGCAACCCATGCATGACCATTGATAATGGCTAATTCACATGGGTCATGGGTCATGTGCATTAGGTTATCACTGGTCACATTCATTAATATGGGTATTTGACATCATATGGGTCATACGAATTGAGTTATAGTTGCTTAGAGTGTCATGTTACGACACATTCATGACTGTTGACAATTGGTAATTAACATGGATAATGGGTCATGTGCATTGGATTGTAGTAGCTTATAGTACGTGTCATGTTATCGACCAATACATTCCTAGTGATCGACAATGGGTAATTAACATGGGTAATGGGTCAAGTGCATTGGGTTATAGTGGCTTATAGTGTCATGTTATCGACCAATACATTACTGGTGATCGACAATGGGTAATTAACATGGGTCATGGGTCATGTGCATTGGGTTGTAGTCGCTTATAGTCTAATGGAAACCATGCATGACTGGTGATAATGGCTAATTCACATGGGCGACTTTTTTAATACAAAATACACTAAAGGGTGCGCTTGGTTCAAACTTGGAAAAGGGAAAGGGAAAGTGTAAGATAATGGTCGGGAAAGGGAAAGGTAAAGAAAATCAATCCCCCCAAAATATTGGGTAATGAACCATTCCCCATAATTGGGTAATGGGTCATTGCATTATGCTTTACCACGCATATTTTTTCGTTACCTTTCCCATTCTTCAATTCACCCTCTATAACCCCCTACCAAGCATTAGGGGTGTTTAAAAAACCCCGAGAAACTGACAAACCGCTCAATCCGAAACCGAAAAAAACCCGAAACCGAACCGAACTGCCCCGTGAACACCCCTACCAAGCATGCCCTAAAATACAAATGTAGCTTTAATACTTACTGTATTAGTTTTAAAACTTTTACTACTTTTTACTTTTAGTTTATACTTTTAATAATTTTTAAACTTATATTTTAAACTTATAATATATACACAGAGTATCAAACACACTTCACTTTTAAACTTATAATATACATTATACAAAGTTTATCATATACGCTTCACACACTTCCACATAATCCTCTCTTTCTCTCTCATAGTTATAAAACTCACTCGGTTACAATTGACCAAGTAAACGGATCTAGGGTTTTGATCATTTATTCTCAATTTTGTCTTACATTTGTTAGCAACTTGTTACTTTATGTATTAGATTTATGTTGCGTTGTTTTTGGGAATAATTTGAGCAAAAGAGATTTTAAGGTGTGTTTGGATTAGTTTATTTTGTGTGGTTATCGGCTTATTGAGTTTTGGGAAAGTTAATAAGCTCACTGTTTGTTGGCTTATTAGCTTATCCACTTAAAATAATATAGGCTTATTGGCATCCCCAAATCTCAAAAAGCTGATAAGATCATAAATTAATATAATCCAAATACCCCCTTAGAGCTATTTATTCTTAGGCTTAGGTTGACTATCTGTTATAAGAAGTATGTTGCATTTGTATTGATAGAATAAGGAAGAACATGTTGTGTTGTTTTTTCGAATAATTAGAGCAAAAGAGATATTAAGGTTTGCTTGGATTAGCTTATTTTATCTTAGGCTTAGGTTGACTATCTGGTATAAGAATTATGTTGCATTTGTTTTGCGAATATTTATGCTAAAACACCCAAGTATCAAAGATGGAAGAAGTATCAATGATGGGTGAATAGACACCACTTTCAAGTATGAACATAAACTTGTTTTGGTGTTGTTCATCCATTGTTGATTCATCTTTGCTCTTTGTCAAAATAGAGAAACAATTATCAAGTATAATTTGTAGGTTCGATGCTTGAATTTAGTGTCTTCGTATTCCAGCATATTGGTAGGTTATGTTGTTGTTGGCTAGGGTAGAAAGGATGGTAGTTCATTGCATTATTAATATAAATTTGATATGATTTCATTCATGCACGATTAGCTCTCTAATGTCGTAGAATCTACATAATTAATATGTATGTTCGTCACATCTAAGGGAGCAATATAAATGATATTAAGAATCTGTTTTCTAATAACTTAAAGCTCTATAATTAGGGCAAATCTATCTAGCGTTGTAGATGGTTCCGTTGCTTAATTTGGAAAACGTCTACTACCGTATGTGTGGTTGATCTTGATCACAAGCTTTGGCTCTTTCAATAATGTACCTTGATTAAAATTTTTGTCCCGACAATGAGGATACATTCTTGAAAGTGCCAAAGCTTGTGATCAAGATCAACCACACAAACGGTAGTAGACGGTGTCCAAAAAACAAAGCAATGGAACCATTCTGCAACGTTAGATAGATTTGGCCTGATCATTGAGACGTCTTCAATGCGATGATGATATAGTCTGTATTGTTCATGATAGGCCACACTCTTTCATTATCGCATTCAAGATGAGTGATGTTACTTAGACTCTATTCTTTACTCAACATTTCTAGATTCTTTGTATCACTCTATTTGCATTCCATTCTTTTTTATGATCTAATTGAGTTTGGAATTTCAACATACCTTTCCATTCTGAGTGCCCAAACATTTTCTTTTGGTTTTTCAACAATCTAGCAATGCGGCTGGTGCAGTCCTTTGCTCAAAGGGAGTTGAAATGACAAAAGGAGATGTAGTGGGTACTCAGAAGGGTTACGTATGTTGGTTTATTGCATTCCATTCTTTTTATGATCTAAAACCAGCCATCCACCAAGTAATGTTGCCATTGGAGTTCCAAGAACAAAGGTTGTTTCAAACACACCTTGAATTGCAACATTGACTGTTTTTGTCCACATCAGTTGACTGTTTTGGCCTTGATCTTTGCACTCCTGCATTTTTGGCCTTGGTACTGCAAATACTTTTTTTTCTCATGTTTGCACATATGAAAAAGTAATGTCATGACTGCACAATTTCACCATGGTTTTGAAAGTCCAATTTAGTAATAAATAAGTTTCGTGAGAGGATTTGGGGTCTGGTTCCTCCATATAATATATAGGGAGTTTGTTGCAAAAAAGGTCCCAAAACGTCCCTCAATACTAAAGGTGATAGCAGCATAAACTATCTACTAGCAGCATTAACTGTGTACGTTAACATACGCAAGCACCCATGTAATTAACAATTATACAGAAACATTATTGGTAACATAGTGGTTCATACTGAATGATTAAAACATTAAAATAACATAATAATGATTCATATCATCTTACATCAGGCTAAATTCAATGATGATAATTTAAAGTTTTTTGAATGCTTTTGTAAAGATCAACAATGTTTCCACGGATTTCTTCTATTTCTTGAGTCCGAAGATCAACTTTGTTCTTAATCGCCAGTATGGTCTCTTGGTCATTCTTGTTCTGTGCTTCCAACCGCTTGATTCGGTTGTTGTAAAGTTTAACCAACCGTTGTTCAGTACCAAATAGGCCTCCAGAATTGCATTTGTCCCAGCAATATTGGGTTAGCCGGTGGATTTTATATTTTTCTGGCATTGGAGGAGGAGGAGAAGTATCCCTTGATGGAGGAGGAGGATAAGTATCCCTTGAACGTTTTGTTTTCTTTGAAGTAGGATTTGAAGATGATGAAGCCATTGCAGTTCCAAACAAAAATTGAATACGTAGTGAAAAGATGAAATAAGTTGGTTGTAATTCCTTTGTATTTATAGGCACACAAGAGTCGCAATGTCACAACGTTTAAGTGTCACAACAGTTTACAAAGTGTCACAATGGTTTACAGTTACTTTTTTACAGTTACATTAGTTTGCAGTAATTTATGCCTAGCAGCATTAAGTTATGCCAAGCAGCATTAAGTTCTGAGTTACTATAACTCTTCATAGTTTCATTTAACTTGATGTTTTAACTTTATTTCGTTTGTAAATACAAGAATTTGTAATTAGATTATAACTTTTACACTATAGTTTTAAAAGATTGTTACAAACATTTAATTAGATTATAACTTTTACGCTATACTTTATTTGACTTTACGAAGTCAATTTTATAATGTGTTTGTTATACATCTATTTTATTTGACTTTATGTAATCCTTTTGCTTGTTTCCTTTTTGTACCATCATGCTTCTCACCTAATTCTTGATTTCTTTCTCAACAAAATCTAAATTCTTATTCCATCTATCAACTAAGTAACATCAAAAAAAGGTGTTGGATCTCTTTATTAATCAGGTCATAATAGTGTTGAAGTAAGTTTGCCAATTCAGGGAGTAAACACTGTCACAAACACAAATTTTACACAACTACTAACTAGATTAATACCATTATGTTTATTCTTACTATATTTTCTAACATTTGAAACCACTTACAATGCATTTGTTTGAGATCTTTGTTTGACATTTGGTATGATCTAGAGGAGGAATGTGATTGGTACAAGATGCGTTTGTTTGAGATCTTTGTTTGACTTTTAACAAAGCATCATAACATAGTCAACAAAGCAAAATAACATAATAAATCAACAAACAGATAACATAATTGATAATATAACATTAAAATTGATAAAAAAAAAAACATAACATGACATATGACATTAACATTCATTCAAATTGATAACAAAAACATAGTATATCATTAAAATTCATTAAAGTTTAAACATAACATTGATAAAAAGGAGGGAAACATTAAAGGAACATTCAAAACATAGATGACCATGAAAGAAACTCTAAAGTCCCTTGACAAATGTGTGCTTGTTGAAGAGCTTGAGCTTCGCTTCTGCCATCTTCTTCTTCAAATCTGAAAGATCGATAACATCGGACATTTGAAGCTTCTTCAAGAACTCCAAGCATTTGAACATCTGCATCGAGGGACGCGTAAGTTCCATTTCAGCCATCATCTTGTTCCTTTGAACGACAATATCAAGAAACTCTTGATATGCCACAAACAGATCTTTGGCATACTTGATATCACGCTCCGTCTCCCTAGCAAAGAACACCGTCATCTGGTATGGTAACTCGGTTAAGTTAGCAGTCGCAGCAAGTTCTTCAAGAAAGACAAATTGAGACATTCTTTTGCAAATTTGATTCAAAATTTTTTTACTGTGTTTGTTTACTGGATGAATGAGGAAGTTACTTGGGGTATAGGCTATAAATAGGCGTGGTAAGTACATGTGAAAATGTGTTTTAGGCGTGTTTTAGGTAATAAATGATAAACGTTTGGGTTACCAACATACACATCCCAAAATTTCCTAGCAACATTAATTTATGCCTAGCAGCATTAAGTTATGCCAAGCAGCATTAACATAATTAATGTAGATTACAACTTCATTTCATTTAACTTGATGTTTTAACTTTATTTCATTTGTAAATACAATAATTTTAATTAGATTATAAATTTTACATTATAGTTTTAAATGATTGTTACTGATGAGTGCTCAAACACTCATCATTTTTTGTCAAATCTGAACTGCAAAACATACAAAAACACTCAGAAATGCATCAAAATACTAAAAATATTTCAAAATTGTGCATTATATGTTTCAGATGCAAAATGAGTAAAAACTGTTGAAAAACGTACAAAGTTTGCAAAATTGGCAGTTTCAGTCCCCCGACTTTCAAAAATTAACAAAACCAGTCCTTGTGCATTTATTTTGCAAAAAAAGTCAACCCAAGTCCTTTTAAAATAAAAAGTTATCAAAAATAACACTTGGGTAAAAAGTTTTGAGAATTTACACTTTTGGTCCCTGGAGTTTCAGATTTTGGCAGATTTGGTCCCTGGTGGGATATTTTTGAAAGAAAAATCATTTTTGGACCTTGGGAAATCAAAAGTTATCAAAATTGGTCCTTGGTGTGAAGTTTGGAAAAATTACAATTTTGGTCCCTCAGTTTTGAAGTTTGGCATAAATAGTCCCCGGGTGATTTAAAATGGGAAAATTACATTTTTGGTTCTTTAGTTATTTAAACATGGCAAGTTTAGTCCCTTTGATATCTTTTGAAACATGCCAAAACAGGCCCTCCAATTTCAACTTATTACATGTATGGTCCTTGTATAATTTATAAGCCAAATGGACCCTTCATGTTATTAATCCAACAACCAAAACAAATCCAATCCCAAACTATAAACCTTATCCAAACATAACAACCCCAAGCCCAAAATACAAAACCGGCCCAACCCCCTACTTTTAATATTATCCAGCTTTGACCACAGTCAAACCCACACCCCCCGATTACTGTTCACCTTTCTTCCCCCCCAAATCCACCATTAACTCCCCTAATAACCAGGGTGTTTTGTCCACCCTCTTCCCCCATTTTCCTCACCAAACCTTACCTACACCACTCCAAACCCCCCTCCTCATTAACTACTCACCAACTCCACTCACACTGTCCAAACTCTTTTTCCCACCAAAATGGTAATAGATGGTCAGGATTGATGGAAGCCAAATCAACAGCTACAAATTGGTGGGAAAGTCAAGCCAACCCCCCAGGGTTTATAAAAGTGAAAAAGAACTGAAGAATTATTATTAGTTAGAGTAGTAGTAGTGTACAAAATTAGTTTTAATGTCGTTTTTATAAACTTTACTTCCCCAATGTAATTCCTAGCTCAGAAATGTTGTAATACTTGTTTTTAGAGTACTGTCAACTTAATTTAAGCATTAATTTAAGTATTTTCAGTTGAATGTAGTTTTTGCCAATTTTCACTCAAAATCCCAAATTCTTGTTAAAGTGTCGAAACTTGCTGTTTCCTGTTTGTTTGATCTCTTTTTAGCTTATTTACAAGTTTATTTAAGCGTTTGAAGCCTGGGAATCACCTAGCATTCAGTTCACAAAAATTATTAAAAAAGCAAAAAAAAAAAAAAAAAAATACATGTAAAATCAAAAATCAACAAAGAAGAATGGAAGAGGTAATGGAATCTGTGAAGTTTGGATGCTTATGGGTGTAGTGTCTCATGGGAGACCTTAGGTGGTGATTTGTTACCTTGTTTCTCAGATTTCAGCTGTGAACCATATGTAAGCCACAAACTCAAACTTTGCATATCCTTGTTCTGCTTGTTATCTATGTTAAATGAATGGTCATTTGGATCTTATTTAGTATACTTAACTTATTTACAGCATTAAATCAGTAGGTTAGCTTTAAAAATCTTAGGTTGTATAGTAATTAGGTTCATAAGGGAGTGTTTAGTACAGCCTGCTATACTGAGTTATGATGATTATCAGGGGTTACATTTAGTTTGGTCACACTCCTAGGGTAATATTAGAGTAGTAAGTAGTGTAATATTGGTGTCTCACTAGTGAAATAGTCAAAATCACCATTACAACCCTTCAACAGTTAACTGTTGAAGGATTGGTGATCCACACCCATCCAAATTAGTGCTTATGCTGCTAATGTATCTTAATTTGAACTTATTCCATCTTAATACAGCTTATTTAGTCAATTAGGCTCATTAGAAACTCATCAAAGTCAAAGTTCTAGGTTTAATCAAAAAGTCAATTGTGCACTTGCTCAGTTTTTTCCAAAATAACAATAATTTTCTAGAATTCTAGGAACGTATTCAGGCCTTGAACTTTTGATATGTTGTAACCCCCCAGCTCATCTTGGAAGTCCCACATCTGATTCATTTTTGCAAATTTTTCCCTGTGCCCCACACACCCCCAAAGTCAGCTGCAGGGGGCATCACTCCCCTGCTGCAGCAGCTTATCAGCCCACCACCACCACTTGGTGGTGGTTTTCTGGCCACCTCTGTGGTCCCACAAGCCTCAACTTTGTTCCTTCCAACCCCCCTCCTACCACACTTCAACGTTTGACTCTTTGTTTGACCTCAATCTTTGTGGACCCCACTTGATTTAAGCCCAACTCTCTGTCCCATTTTCAGTTGAGTTCCAATTTTCAAAGTGCTTATTCTAGCTTATTTGATTATTCTATGGTTTTCAATTGCTTTTTCTGGCTTATACATGTCCCTTAAACTCAAGTGAACCAGAATCAACAAGAGTGGGTCCCACTTAAGCTCATTTCAGCTTATTTCTCTCCTTGGTCAACAATAGTCAACTGTGTGGCTTATTGCTTCACACAGTGCTTATTTTTAAGTTCCCAAAAAGTTGTTTTCACAAAAAGTGTTTGTTTTTAGGTATAAAATAAGTTTGTAAAAGAAAAACCAAGAAAAACCAATTTAATTTTTAAGTGATAGTTTCTATTTAATGTAATTTAATTTTATTTTTCATTTTTAGATTTTTATTAAGTACTTAGCTTTTTTATATTTTTCTTAAATTCCTATTATATTAAAGTATTTTGTAGTAATTTTATCAGATTTTTATATAACTATTTGGTATTTGTTAGATTTAATATTAGTTTTATTAGTAATTAATTAATAAGTAAGTTTTAAATAGCATAATTAATTTTTATTAATTAAGACCTAGTTTTTATATTTTTCCTAGCTTTTATATAATTTAAAATAATTTTAGAAATTTTCTTATAATTTTTACTGTTCATTTTCTATTTTTCTTAATTTAAAATAGTTTAATTAGGTAATCAACATTTAATTAGTAATTAATTAATAGAAAAATCAGAAAAAGACAAAAATACGTATTTTTAATTTTAAAACTTGTTTTTAGTTATTTTATAATTTTAGAAATTTTATTTTCATTTTTCTAGTGTTAAATTAATATTATATTGTTTTTAAGTATTTTAAATATTAATAATTAGTATTAAATAGTATTTAATTAATATTAAATAATTAATTAGTGTTAAAATTTATTTTCTTTTTCTAAAAATTTTCTTTTACCCTTAAGTTTGTAACAAAGTCATTTTCACCCCCTGGGGGTTTTCAGATTTCAGTTTTCACGTTTTATTTTGTACGTTTACGTTTTATTTAAACGTGAACGTACGCGTTTTAAGTTTTAAACGTTTCTGGTTTTTCCTACTTCCCTGTCTTATTCATATAGCTTATTTAAGCTATTTCATTGTAGATTCCTTAGTTCAGATCAATCACAAACCCCTTTCCATCCAAATTCACCCGATTACAAACCCGTTTAATAACAATCACACCTCGTCGGGACATAACGACCCGGGGGAACCACTATACTTCCACGGAGCATTGACTCTAGGCTGTCTGACCTAGTTGACCATCACCTGGTCAATTTAGGTTGACCGTTCAGAGCCAATCAAATTTTGGCGCCGCTGCCGGGGAGGTGTGCGCGCTATTCAAAACAGTTTTTCTGATTAGTGAATCGGGATATACATCCATTGTATATTTACCACCGTTGTTCATATTATCTTCTTATTTTCTTATTATCAAAACAAAACTATTCCCGAAAACAATTTTAAACTCAGTTTTCAACGAACACAAAAACACAAAAACATTTTCTTTATCATTTGTACAAAATGTCTATCCAAAAATCCAAAAACATTCTCCTTTACCCTCTCACATCTTTGATTCTTCATCCCTACCCCTCCCTAACCTTTTGATTCTTTCTATGTCTCATCCACACCTTCTTACTTGCCATTGGTGTGGTAATCCTTATAATGGTGGCAATTGCCCCAGTTGTGGTATGGTAGAGTCAGGAAACGGGTCTGTGTATAACCAGAATCCCTATTCCTACCATGACACGACTGATTCATTCCATCAGTTACCACACCATGAGACTCAGCAGTTTTACTGTTGTGAGTACTGTGGTGGTTCACACTACAGTTATGAGTGTCAATCGGGAAACACGGTTGTCTATGAGCAGTCTCCTGATAGCAATTGTAATTCTAGCACATATAACCCACAGCCACATCAGTTTTACTGTTGTGATTATTGTGGAGGTCCACACTCTAGCTCGGATTGTCAAACAAGGAATCCAATTCCTTGTAACAATTACGACTATTCGTTTTCAGACCCACCTCCACAGTACCAAATGATTCACACAACTCCTCATGATACTGAGCAAGACCTTTTACTAAAGGCTCTTGATTTATTAAAAGAACTTAAGGAGGAGTTGGCTACTACATCATTTCAAGACTCTCGTGAGAAATCTATGGCAGAATTACTTGCTGAAGAACGAGAGGCTAGAAACGAATTGAGCATGGAAGATTTGCTAGTCTTAGAACAAGCAGCTATAACACGTGCCAAATTTAGTCAAGCTGCTCTTCTAGACTGTAATGATGATAGTGATAATGAAGACACCCTTGATATCCTTCAATTTTGTAAGGGTTCGTCAGATTCATCACTTGTGATTCCTCCCATTGAAAATCAGGGAGATAATAATAAGACGGAATAATTACTAGCAGAAGATCAAATGGAACTTGTACACTCCATGAATGCTAGCTCCTCTCATCTCCCTCAGTCTGTTGTTATCACACCCGAAGTTCACACTCACTCTCTAAACATGGGGGATGAGCATCTTAGCACTGTTCCTAATAAGGAATCGGACGAATTAATAAAGTCTAGTGTTGAGATCCTTGTCCCAATCCCGAGAGAGTCACAGGGGACTTTTGATCAAGTGTGTGATATTCCTTCCCACCATGATAATCCAAATGATCAAATTGAGAGTGTCTCTGATTCTAGTGATGATTGTTTATCTTATGGAGACATTGAGTATGTTGATGCATCCCTTCCCGACTCTAATGTTGACTTTCTTCTCGAGGAGTTCGCCGATGAACTCACTCACACCAATCCACTTCCATCGGGATGTGATGATGATCTCTTTGATTTCAAAGATGATATGGATGAAGTCGAAGCATTCCTTGCTCTAGATAGTTCAACTTCGTATGAAGTTGATGATAACTATCTTGATTCTGAGGGGGATATTCTGTTCCTTGAAAGCTTATTGAATGATGATCCATCACTCAATTCCTATCTCAATATCGGGCTTAGTGATTCACCCACTGATGAAAGTTCTTTATCTTATAGAGACATCAGTGATGTTGATGAAATACCATCTGAGCCCGTCATTGATCCCCTTATCATGACTCCTACGGAGTATGATAGCCCGGGGGGAGATACATTCAATCATGAGGATTTGCAAATTCCCACCCACCTTCCCGGGATGTTTTTGAGCTTAACCCTTGAAATCCAAACTCAGGCTAATGAGCCTGTTCTCGAGGTGCCTTCTTCTCTTCTTCACTCCTTCGGGAATGAAGACACTATCTTTGATCCCGGCATTTTCATGTATCATTATCTTGAGCCGGCTACTTATCTCATCGGTGTGGAACTTTCACGTGCTTCAAATGTTTGTCCAAACATCTTGAATGAAAGTCCGATTGAGATTGTTTCTTCCACATCATGCTTCCCCAAGGACAAATGAATTCGGGGTCGAGTCAAGCTAGCGACTCGGTAAACAAAAACAGTAGCATGCTTATAGGGTTTTCACCCTAAGTGTGGGGGAGTCCCCCATACTATGGTTACAAATGAAGTGAAAAACAAAATGGTGTTTTCCACGCTTAGCTTGTAATGTTGCCCTTTTACGTTCAAAATGTCGGCATAATAGCCGGTACTTTGAATATTGCGAACAATATTCAGTCTAAGTGTGGGGGGGTATTCTAGCGAATTTTATCACAATTTACTATCTAATACCCCCGTTTTGACAAATATTTCAAAATTAAAAAAAAAAAAAATTCACTCAAGTTTCAAAATTTTTGTGGTTATCAGTCCGCCTTGTCTAACCGACAAAAAGGATTGGCTAGTCCAGGAGCAAACGGCTCTTGGTAAAGACATCTCAAACCCGTTGATGGCTTGCAATTTGCCCAAAATTGTATGGTTCCTCAACTCCCCATATCCTCAAAAGTAAATGAGTTGGCTAGCCCACAAGATTATGGCTTGTGGTAAAGGCAGTGGAAAATCCATAATTGGTAATCAGTTCACCAAGATGTTGACTATTCCATAAAGAGTTGGCTAGTCCAGAAGCAAACAGCTTTTGGTAAAGACTAATCAAATCCGTTGACAGCTGGTGGTTTGCTCAAAATCACATGGTTATCAAGTGTGCCACAGTTCTTACACCTGGAAACTCCAGAAGTGATGGCTTTTGGTAAAGAGTTTAAAATCCATCAAGTTTTCAAAATAGTTATTGCTAGGGACTAGCAATAGTTTAGTGTGGGGGATTGATGAGTGCTCAAACAATCATCAATTTTGGTCAAATCTGAACTGCAAAACATACAAAAACACTCAGAAATGCATCAAAATACTAAAAATATTTCAAAATTGTGTTTTATATGTTTCAGCTGCAAAACGAGTAAAAACAGTTGAAAAACGTACAAAGTTTGCAAAATTGGCAGTTTCAGTCCCCCGACTTTCAAAAATTAATAAAACTAGTCCCTGTGCATTTATTTTGCAAGAAAAGTCAACCCAAGTCCTTTTAAAATAAAAAGTTATCAAAAATAACACTTGGGTAAAAAGTTTTGAGAATTTACACTTTTGGTCCCTGGAGTTTCAGATTTTGGCAGATTTGGTCCCCGGTGGGATATTTTTGAAAGAAAAATCATTTTTGGACCTTGGGAAATCAAAAGTTATCAAAATTGGTCCTTGGTGTGAAGTTTGGAAAAATTACAGTTTTGGTCCCTCAGTTTTGAAGTTTGGCATAAATAGTCCCCGGGTGATTTAAAATGGGAAAATTATATTTTTGGTTCTTTGGTTATTTAAACATGGCAAGTTTAGTCCCTTTGATGTCTTTTGAAACATGCCAAAATAGGCCCTCCAATATCAGCTTATTACATGTATGGTCCTTGTATAATTTATAAGCCAAATGGACCCTTCATGTTATTAATCCAACAACCAAAACAAATCCAATCCCAAACTATAAACCTGATCCAAACATAACAACCCCAAGACAAAAATACAAAACCGGCCCAACCCCCCACTTTTAATATTATCCAGCTTTGACCACAGTCAAACCCACACCCCCCGATTACTGATCACCTTTCTTCCCCCCCCCCCCCCTAATCCACCATTAACTCCCCTAATAACCAGGGTGTTTTGTCCACCCTCTTCCCCCATTTTCCTACCCAAACCTTACCTACACCACTCCAAACCCCCTCCTCATTAACTACTCACCAACTCCACTCAAACTATCCAAACTCTTTTTCCCGCCAAAATTGTAATAGATGGTCAGGATTGATGGAAGCCAAATCAACAGCTACAAATTGGTGGGAAAGTCAAGCCAACCCCCAGGGTTTATAAAAGTGAAAAAGAACTGAAGAATTATTATTAGTTAGAGTAGTAGTAGTGTAGAAAATTAGTTTTAATGTTGTTTTTAAAAACTTTACTTCCCCAATGTAATTCCTAGCTCAAAAATGTTGTAACACTTGTTTTTAGAGTACTGTAAACTTATTTTAAGCATTAATTTAAGTATTTTCAGTTGAATGTAGTTTTTGCCAATTTTCACTCAAAATCTCAAATTCTTGTTAAAGTGTTGAAACTTGCTGTTTCTTGTTTGTTTGATCTCTTTTTAGCTTATTTACAAGTTTATTTAAGTGTTTGAAGCCTGGGAATCACCTAGCATTCAGTTCAAAAAAATTATTAAAAAAGCAAAAAAAAAAAAAAAAAAAAAAAAAAAAAAAAAAAAAAAAAACATGTAAAATCAAAAATCAACAAAGAAGAATGGAAGAAGTAATGGAATCTGTGAAGTTTGGATGCTTATGGGTGTAGTGTCTCATGGGAGACCTTAGGTGGTGATTTGTTACCTTGTTTCTCAGATTTCAGCTGTGAACCAGATGTAAGCCACAAACTCAAACTTTGCATATCCTTGTTCTGCTTGTTATCTGTTTTAAATGAATGGTCATTTGGATCTTATTTAGTATACTTAACTTATTTACAACATTAAATCAGTAGGTTAGTGTCACAACTCGTAATTTCCGGTCATTTTTCTAAACTTCGACAATTTACTATTCACAAGTTACTATTCACCATTTACTATTCATCGATCACTATTCATCGTTTTTGAGGTCAATTTGACATTTAGAGAAACATTCAGAAATTTTACTATTCACTTGACACTATTCATTTCCGAGAGAAAACCACTATTCACGTGCATTACTCATGTCATCGTAAATTTAGTTTACGAGTATTCAAATTCGCGTAACCGTATTGGTTCAGGAGCGAATTCATGCATTATCATTGGGACACTTCGTACGGACTAGAACTAGTCTTCATATTATCATTATTGCACTTGCATACTATTCCACTCGTGGGGTAATTAAATTAATACTTTTGGTATAATTTACTTTTACGTATAATTATTTCTAAATAAACGTTACAAGCAATCAATAATGTGACTAACATGTCCGACACTCCCGACTATTATCCCAATATATTTTTATACTCATTATAATAATATAAAAATTATATTATTAATTTACCCGGTGTTTTGAAACCGATTACTATATTTCACGGTCGGAGCTTATTACTTCGTCGGTTTGCGTTATTTCAATTCAATAATTTTTCTAACACCCGATTCTCATCAGGAATAATATTTTATAACTTTTACAACTTCGTCGTATTTTATTTTACCTCGTCACGATTTATTTTTAGTTAACTCGGTACCCGATAACACCTAATGCATACATAAAACCAACTAATACTTACATCCACTAGACATATTCATTAAATAGCACACAAACCACACCTTTTCCCCCCCCCCCTAAATGGCACCCCATGTTCCCCTCTAGTCCATAAATACTTGATTACCTTAGACCAATTTTTGACTAGACTAAATATATATACATCTATACTTCATTTCATACTTTCATTTTATACCAAAGCTAGTAAACTCATCTCTTTCTCTCTTCTTCTCCATGGATCGACCAAGACATGAGCACCAAGAAGAAACCATAATTTTTCCAAGATCAAGTGATTTTACAACTCTAGTATACTTCTATTTTGGGTTTTGAAATAAAAACCAAGAAGTATTTAGGTACCTAGTTACTTTAAACACCTTCAAACTACTAGTAAGCTTTTCTTGATCTTTCTTAATGTTTCATACATTTATTTTATGTATTTTCAAATCATAGTAGTAGATCATGCATATATATATATATATATATATATATATATATATATATATATATATATATATATATATATATATATATATATATATATATATGTTATATATACCACTTTTACAATAATACTCTTTAATCTTAGATCTATAATTTTTATTAGTAACTTCAAGAGATCCACCAAGATTGGTGATGTTTAGGAACCCATGACACCTTAAGAAGATGTATGGTAAGATTAGACTAGATTTGTGGTGATTGAAAGTGGTTTGGTTGAAGTTGAAACAAGTTAGAAACTAGGAAAATCTATTTTTGACACTTTCAAAATGTTGCTGTCCCTTTTTGGCAAACGTGGAAAGATCAGGGGCAAGGGTGTAACTTTTGACCAAAGATTTAGAAAATACTCTCCGATACGAAACTATAGCCGAAAACGGGGATAAAAACGAGTTAATAACGAAGGAGATATGATTTTTGTAAATTTAACGACGAAAACTATTTTCTGAAAAACTGCATGCTGTTTGACAGTTTTCGACGGGCAAATATAGGCGTTAAACGTAACCTAGAGGAGCCGAGCTATCGAAAATATATTAGTATATACTAAAACGAATCCGTGGATATAAAGAACGAGGAAAATGAGCTTAAAACGACCAAGTTATACGCGTTTTAACATCGTCAAAACTATATATATATTTTGTCACTACTAGAAAAATAATATAACTACGTACTAAATGACATATTTTCTAGATTTCTTATTCAAGGAGTTTATTTTTAACTAACGAAATACGTACGACTCAAGGTTTATTATGCGACTACTAGTGACTATTATAAGGTTTTCAAGACGAGGAATATAACACTAACGTTTTTATACGATATACTACGACAAGTTATATACTTCTATATTTGGACTTATTTTCCTAAGTATGGAAACTATTATACTTTGACAATAACTAGTATTTCCAAGTTACGAGTGGTATAGGCATCATGTGCACGTGCATTCATTTCATCATGTCATGATCTAAGGAAGATCGTTATTACTCATATTAGGTTGCGGTTAGAGATCGTGCCTCATTTCAGTGTATCCATTCTTGTCATCGTAGCTATCGCACCAGGTGAGTCATAGCCCCTACTTTTTAATTATTTTGCAAACTCTTTGGGGGAGAATACATGCTCGTTTTACTTAAAAGCATTCCTTGCTTTACCTGGTTGATTTCCTACATTTCATTGGTATGCTTGATTTCCTGTATTTCATATGACTTGTCTCTTAAACATTAGTACTTATTAGTTCTCTGGCGACATTGTCAGTATTAGTTCTCTGGCGACATTGTCAGTATTAGTTCTCTGACGACATTGTCAGCATTGTTTATATAACCTCATTGACTGAATTATTTATATAGCCGTTTTGCTATATTTGTCTGGGAATTTGGATACTAGTATTACTTTTGTTCACGTAGGCTTTAACATATTTGGCAGTGGGTTGTAAACACATAGGTTACAAGTCTCTTATGGCGGGACTTGCAACTGAGTGGATTTACAATGTCTTTGCTGGGCGATCATTTCTCTATAGGCATTACTTGTTAAACAAACTCTATGAACTCACCAACCTCGTGTTGACACTTTAGCACGTATTTTCAGGTATTAAGCAACGGCACGCTACTAGAGGTTTTGGCAGGGCATGGCATGGTCATAGAAGACTCTGATATTCTTATGGGGACCGTTTTAAACTATTTTAAGGGCTTACTTCCGCACTAATTTTAAACAATGTAAATTCAATACTTTTAGTTAAACGATTTTATTCTAAATGATTGAAGTGAAAACCAATTTTGTACTTGTGCTGTAATACCAATTGAGTTACACCCCAGCTACATGTATGCTTCCGCTGGACCCGATTTTGGGGGTGTGACAGTTAGCTTTAAAAATCTTAGGTTGTATAGTAATTAGGTTCATAAGGGAGTGTTTGGTACAGCCTGCTATACTGAGTTATGATGATTATCAGGGGTTACATTTAGTTTGGTCACACTCCTAGGGTAATATTAGAGTAGTAATTAGTGTAATATTGGTGTCTCACTAGTGAAATAGTCAAAATCACCATTACAACCCTTCAATAGTTAACTGTTGAAGGATTGGTGATCCACACCCATCCAAATTAGTGCTTATGCTGCTAATGTATCTTAATTTGAACTTATTCCATCTTAATACAGCTTATTAAGTCAATTAGGCTCATTAGAAACTCATCAAAGTCAAAGTTTAAGGTTTAATCAAAAAGTCAATTGTGCACTTGCTCAGTTTTTTCCAAAATAACAATAATTTTCTAGAATTTTAGGAAGGGATTCAGGCCTTGAACTTTTGATATGTTGTAACCCCCCCCCCCCCCAGCTCATCTTGGAAGTCCCACATCTGTTTCATTTTTGCAAATTTTTCCCTGGGCCCCACAAACCCCCAAAGTCAGCTGCAGGGGGCATCACTCCCCTGCTGCAGCAGCTTATCAGCCCACCACCACCACTTGGTGGTGGTTTTCTGGCCACCTCTGTGGTCCCACAAGCCTCAACTTTGTTCCTTACAACCCCCCTCCTACCACACTTCAACGTTTGACTCTTTGTTTGACCTCAATCTTTGTGGACCCCACTTGATTTAAGCCCAACTCTCTGTCCCATTTTCAGTTGAGTTCCAATTTTCAAAGTGCTTATTCTAGCTTATTTGATTATTCTGTGGTTTTCAATTGCTTTTTCTGGCTTATACATGTCCCTTAAACTCAAGTGAACCAGAATCAACAAGAGTGGGTCCCACTTAAGCTCATTTCAGCTTATTTCTCTCCTTGGTCAACAATAGTCAACTGTGTGGCTTATTGCTTCACACAGTGCTTATTTTTAAGTTCCCAAAAAGTTGTTTTCACAAAAAGTGTTTGTTTTTAGGTATAAAATAAGTTTGTAAAAGAAAAACCAAGAGAAACCAATTTAATTTTTAAGTGATAATTTCTATTTAATGTAATTTAAATTTTATTTTTCATTTTTAGATTTTTATTAAGTACTTAGCTTTTTTATATTTTTTCTTAAATTCCTATTATATTAAAGTATTTATAGAAATTTTATCAGATTTTTATATAATCATTTGGTATTTGTTAGATTTAATATTAGTTTTATTAGTAATTAATTAATAAGTAAGTTTTAAATAGCATAATTAATTTTTATTAATTAAGACCTAGTTTTTATATTTTTCCTAGCTTTTATATAATGTAAAATAATTTTGGAAATTTTCTTATAATTTTTACTGTTCATTTTCTATTTTTCTTAATTTAAAATAGTTTAATTAGGTAATTAACATTTAATTAGTAATTAATTAATAGAAAAATCACAAAAAGACAAATACATATTTTTAATTTTAATACTTGTTTTTAGTTATTTTATAATTTTAGAAATTTTATTTTCATTTTTCTAGTGTTAAATTAATATTATATTGTTTTTAAGTATTTTAAATATTAATAATTAGTATTAAATAGTATTTAATTAATATTAAATAATTAATTAGTGTTAAAATTTATTTTCTTTTTCTAAAAATTTTCTTTTGCCCTTAAGTTTGTAAAAAAGTCATTTTCACCCCTAGGGGTTTTCAGATTTCAGTTTTCACATTTTATTTTGTACGTTTACGTTTTATTTAAACGTGAACGTATGCGTTTTAAGTTTTAAACGTTTCTGGTTTTTCCTACTTCCCTGTCTTATTCATATAGCTTATTTAAGCTATTTCATTGTAGATTCCTTAGTTCAGATCAATCACAAACCCCTTTCCATCCAAATTCACCCGATCACAAACCCGTTTAATAACAATCACACCTCGTCGGGACATAACGACCCGGGGGTACCACTATACTTCCACGGAGCATTGACTCTAGGCTGCCTGACCTAGTTGACCATCACCTGGTCAATTTAGGTTGACCGTTCGGAGCCAATCAGTTACAAACATTTAAAACAACAATATTAAAACAACAAATCTTTGTAAATTTTTAAAAAATAAGACAATCCTATCTAAATTCATTTTTCAACTAACTTAATCTATTTTTAGGTAATAATTAACATAATTAAAGTAGACTACAACAAATTCATTTATGTTACAAGGATAAATGTGTACATGGTTAACGGTCACATATAATACCCTTATAACGTGGCCATAATCATGATTTAGATACACAGATATGGTGTGACTACTGTAAAGCCTATAGTCACATGATCGTGCTACAAATATATGTGACTATACACATTAGGATTTGAAAAGCAAACATACACTAAACTTTAGACACACATATTAACTTACATGACCATATGTATCAAATTTTTGTTACGCTTAATCATGTTTGTATGGTTTAGTGTGACCATATATGACATTTGGTCACACTCTTCAAGTGTGTGACATATATTTGTCACTTTTAAATGCATATCGTGACTAACGTTTCAAACTGAATTTTTATTTGTCACACATTTCAAATTCATATGTGGCTAACTATTCAGCAAAGAATAGCAGTCACGTTTATATAATGTGTGACAAACTTGACTATATAATTTAGCCACATATGCAAGTACTTCATGTGACCATATATCTTTTTTGGTCACACTATTCAATTGTGTGACATATATTTATCACAAATGTATATCTATAGTGTGACTAATGTTTCGAGCTGATTTGTATCAGTCACACGTCCCGAATTAAAAGTGACTAAAATGTCAAAAAATATTTACCAGTTACCCTCTAGTCACATATATACACCAATGTGTGACATATATTTTACGAAATGGTCACACAAGTCGGATCAAGTGTGGCTGTTTATTTAAGGCTAGTACATTTAGTCACGTAAATATGTTGCTGTATGGCCATTCGAAATACGTTATTTGTGACGAAAGGCCATATTTGTACTAGTGCGAGAATCTTTGTTTTCGTGAAAGATGCCTTTTAAACGTTCCCATATTCCATGCGTGGTTTCACTAACATCAATCACCATGTCCATTATCTTTGGAGAGATAGTTGAATGCATCCATATGACAACCAAAGAATCATGTATGTCATGATGAGGGTCGACGGGGGTTGTGCTTCTGGATGAGGATGTAGATGACGCCTCAAGATGATGTTGTACATCGTAAGTCTTACAAAATCATTTAAACGAAGCGCTCCATGAATTGTAGTTGAGCTTTTCAAGATCAAGAGGTGTGGGTATATAAGCCTTGATGATCGCAATAGAAAAGGCATTATCGATAGGTAGTTTTGTTGTAGCAACGGGTCTTGTCATGATGCTATGACAAGCTAGGACTCGGCAATGCAATTAGCGATCAATGATACTAAAAAAGGAAAAAAAAATGGGACAGTGATAGTTTGACACATGCAGATGTCGAATTAAGGTCTATGAGAGGATCTTTTTTAGAGGTTGTGGTTATTCCCCAATCACGATTCATTAAGCAATGGAGTATAAATACATGAAACATTCGGATTGCTATTGGGCTAAAGGCCTCTAGCTACATATAAAACTATGTGCCTAATAATATACCATGCTAATAAAAACTTTCATGAACCTTCTAATTAGCCTTGTCATATTCATGACCAATATGCAGAACCTTGTCTAATTGAGCCCAATAAAACAGCTTCTGGTTCAACTTGTGAATTATTTTTTTGTTCAAAATAATAACTTCTAAACCACAACAATGACAAATCGAGAGTTTCGAAGAGGATATGTTTTATGGAGGTTTACAGTGTAAGATGATGAATTTAAATTTTAAATTTCGAGTTGTGGTAGTTTTGAAGGATTCCAGGCATATTGAGTTTCCAACGTTTAAGAAAAACACAGTCCTCTATAAATATGTAGCTGGAAATTAATGTGATCTCATGCACAACTCATTAATATTTAGGAATAATAGATTGATTAACAAATTTATATAGTACATTTAGTAAACCAATTTTAAATATTTTGGACATTATCTAATATAATGGGTTTTGCTAACCACAACCCATAGGGTGGTGGTTAAGCATCATGATTTGTGTGAAAATTGCATTTAATAAACTAATTATTTCCATATTTACACATATTTAATGATTATAATTGAAAATTGTTGTTATACATTTAATACTCACTATAAAACACTAGTTAAATTTTCCACATTTTAAAGGCCAATTCGCCACAGTTAAAAGTGTATCAAATTATAAATTCCACACTTGAGCAAGTGTGGTAATAATGGGTGTGACAAATATTGCTACACATATAAGTGTGGAGATACTCTTTGAATATCCACACTTAAAAGTGTGGCAAAATTGCAAAAAGATGCTTACTATAAAACCCTCAAATTCGTAAACTTAAAAAAATACGTATAATTTTGAATTTTTATTTAAACTTTATGATATTCTAAATTATCCTATACTCTATTTTATGTTATGAATAAAACAAAACTAGTAACCTAAGTCTTTAATAAATAAAATGGATTTGGTACAAATAATAAAGATTCCTAAAACCTAGCATTATGACACGTTTAATATGCATTATGAATTCCGCATTTCCCTTTAATTCTCCGATGAAACTTGGCCACACTTATTGAGATTATAACTGAATCCATGATTGTCATTTAACCCCAAATTAAAGGATAATTAATACCTTCCTAAATACTTCACACGCTCCTCTTAATTATATTATACGGTTTGGTGTTCTTCCTTCCCTCTACCATACGACTCATACAAACAAACACACAATCATAAGGCTGCTGCTATTATTCTATATCAAGAACCAAGGTTCGACGGTGTTAATAGGCGTATTCGTAATCATTAAGGTGTTGTTGTGGTTGCTGTATTCTTGGGGTGTTAGGGTCTGATTCGTGGGATAATTTTCTGTTCTTGTTCGATTAATCAAAGGTACCAATCATCCTTGTCTTTCTTTTCTATTCGACACAAGTAGTCATTATAATCTGAATATACATAAACATCTATGAAACACCTAAACCTTTTTGAATCTGTTATGATCCTACTATATGAATTACATGTTAAAAAGTGATCACATGAAATCATAAAATGTTGCATCCTTTGTGAACTGTTTGGTCGTGTAATTATGGGGCTGTTTTGGTGTCTTTGTGCTATCCCTAATTGACATTAAAAATCAGTACTTAGTCATTAATCAGACGTTAATTATGAGCTACTAAAATTGGGAAAACCCTAGAAATTAATTAGAGGTCGATTCAGGTTTATAAGGGGTTAAGGAGTTGTTTTCTGTCACAAGGGTAAGCTGTCCAGAACTTTGGGTCAATTGAACAGGGTCTATCTTTACTACATATAATGGAAAAATGGTGAACAATTGAAATGTTAAGTTTTCAAGAAATGTTGAGTTTTCAATAATGGTCAAATGAGAGAGAAAAGTGATATGTAATTAATACTCTTATTAAAACACCCCATTACTTAAAAGTACAATCATTTATTCACATTGTACAACAAATTAAAAACATATCTACCAAATTAAATACAACCAATTAAAACATAAACCGGGTTGACCCGGGACACTTTAAACCCAGCGGGTTGACCCGGTTTAATTTGACCCATTTCTGACCCAACCTAGCAAGTTGACCCGGTTTAAATCGACCCTTTTTTCGATCGGAACTGTTCAACCGGTTGAACCACCCTGGTTGAACCGGGTTTCAAAACATTATTCATTACTTAAAAGTACAATGATTTATTTACATTATACAACCAATTAAAAACAAATCTATCAAATTAAATACAAACAATAAAACACAAACCGGGTTGACCCGAGACGCTTCAAACTCGGCGGGTTGACCCAGTTTAATTTGACCCGTTTTCGACCGAACCTAGCAAGTTGACCCGGTTTAAATCGACCCATTTTTCACCCGGAACGGTTCAATCGGTTGAACCACCCGGGTCGAACCGGGTTTCAAAACATTATGTTTAATTCCCAAATCTTCAAACTTTTATTATTTTTCGTTTATAACCTATAAACTTTTTTTATCAATAAACTATTTACCGCTATAAAATCCCGGTGCTATGCACGGGTACTCGTCTAGTATTGATAAAACCAATGTGTTTTTATGTGACTCTTGATTCTAAAACTTATTTTGGGATGTTTACTCTATGGATATTACGTTTTATACCCATTGGAGGTCGGGAGGATGGTCTTTTGATTTTTGGGAGATTAAGTGTCAAAGAAGAGAAATCGAGTCTGAAAATTCAGTTGGTGTTTTTTATTTTTCATATTCAAAACGTAAAGATTTAGAATCTCTCCTTTTACAGAGGTTAAATATAGGATATATGTGACTTCCTGGAATTTTTGTGGATTTTTATGAAGTGTCGAAATTGGTTAACCAAATATAAACTTTCTGCATATATGTGTAGTTAATTTTCCGGGTAAGTTTGGGAAGAAGATTTTTGAAAGGATATTTACACCTGGTAATAAATTTTGGTAAAATTCAAGTAGACTCTCAAGACATTAAAGCTTCTGTGAGAATTTTTGTGAATTTTTATTTTGAATTCTGGTATTGTTTGAATATTCATTAAGTGAAGGTAAAAGTATACTAAAATCAGAAATTTGTTAAGAAACTTAGTTCTTTGTGAACTAATACTATTTGATGTGTTTTTATTAACCCTAGACCTAATCATTAATGATTGTAACCTAAATAGACATTAATAATATCGTTAAACCCTAAGTTGACCAATGTGGAAACTTACAAAATAGAATGAAACCCTAAAACGAGTAATCGGATTAACTAATAAGTATTGTATGAAACCGAACTCGTGTAGATTCGTTGAAGAAGACGTAAAGTTGTTCCTTGTGTTCATTCATTAGTTTCCTTTCTGTTCAATTTACATTAAGGTACGGATATTCAGTCTTACTTTTAGACATTATTTCATTTTCATTTCGTATTGGTACAGATATTCTGGATACCTATTTCTATTTACATCGTTATCGGTTGGTTCGTTTGTTTGATTACTTGTTACTCATGATTTGTATTCATTGACCTTGATTCGTTTACTGTGATTTGAACCTTTGTTTATGATCCATTTGTTATGACCCATTGATATGATCCTTTTGTTGTGATCCATCTGATATGATCCCTTTGTTTTGATCCATTTGATTTGATCCATTGCTCGAGGTACTATTCCTAGCCATGAAGATAACATGGCCATGCATTGAGGCACCAATGACATGACACTTTCTGTGGAGGTGTGATTGATCCACGGCGTTTCCCTTATCTGTATCTGTGGCCATTATTTGAGTATGTATGCTAGCCTTGAGCTAGTGTATGCGCTAATCTATTTTGCAGGGGAGCATATGGATGCATCCTAGGCATAATGTTCGGTTATGAAATGATTAGTGATTGGTTGTGCGTGCCATGCACCCCATTTCACTTCTAGGAGCTAGCTACTCCTTTTAGTACTTGAGAGGTCTCCCCTCCTAGTACAACTTATGAATTGACGGTATAATGATTTTTGAAATGAAAATGTTTGATTGATTGTTTTGGTACTTGAGAAAACTTCCGTTACTATCCCTTTTACTATTTCTGTATTATTCTTTGACTTTCATTCTCATATGACCCTTCATATTCTTTATGACATTGTATCTCAACAGGTTCTCATTGGATTGTTTGTTTATTCATTTATGTTCAATTATCTTTCATATGTTTATATCTGTTCACTGAGCGTTAGCTCAGCCGCATTTTCTTTTCCCTGCGGCAGGTATCAAGTTGGAGGATGGGATTGAGTGATGAGAGTAGGAGCTTTTAGTGGACCAACCCTACCTTAGTATTCATGGATTATATTTCAGATTTATGTTTGATTATTTCATTTCTTTTAGAAGCTGGTTTTGGTTGTATTTGTTTTATTAGTCCTTTTAGTCTCAAGATTTGTAATTTATTGAGCTAAGTCTTCCGCTTGGGCTTTATGTTCTAAAATGACACCATAATGTTACACTTTAGACCCTTATCCGGTTTGGGGTGTTACACTTACAATCAAAAGTGTGGCAACATTGTTAAATATTCACAAATAAAAGTGAGGACATATTTTCTGAAAGAAGAAAAAAAATAAAAATAAATTACATACAAATATGTATATTAGAAAACCTGATGCAAAATAGAAAATAGACCAAAACTGAAGTAAAGAACAATATATTTCAATGTTTTCCAGTAAAATGTACAAGTAAAAACCAATTAACATCAATCATTTAGCATGTGTGCATACACATTTTCGGTTTTCTATGCTTTTTCTACCCTTTGACATCAACAATCTTCGCGCTTTCTACCCTTGAGATGACGACTGTACAACCTGGTGATTCTGAACTCCAGAAACAGAAGGTATTTGCATGCTAGATTGCCACAAATTTTGCCACATTTTTCCCAAAGGCTCCTGAATATTGCGCCCTTGTTGTCTTTGGTGCTCATGTTGTTGTTGCTGCTCTTGAATGTTTGTTAATTCAAGTGACATCAGAAATATGAATATCACAAACAAATATGATCATTACTGAAGTCCAATAAACTCCTTGTCCTTGACTTTGAAGGGTGTTTTTAGAATAGTATCAGCATAGTCACGTCATGCTTTTGTTTTTCAGTTGCTCTAAAGTTACCTAGAGGTCGTGATATTCTTGCTAAGATAGTAGAATAACGAAGTTAATAGGGAAACAAGTTATATAGTTTACAAGACGGGCCAACTGAATTTACGATGATTGCATTTTCAGCCTACCCAAATACCCCTAGGTTTGCTTGACATCTAACTTCTTATTTATAATTGCTCTAAAGTGACATGCTAAAGCAAAGTACCCTCCTGTTCCGTATTGAAAACTCACGATAAGTTCTAAAGAAGCTTTTTTCAAAATTATGGTTCCCAGAAATAAGCATTCCACATCTACCCAACCTGGAAACAAGGAAAAAATACCCTTTACCCAAAAAAAAAAATAATAAATAAAAAAAAAAGATCGAGGAAAGATATGTTGCACCCAGTTCTTGTATAAAACTTGCACAACTAAAATTGTTACTAAGAGTACCATATAGTAGGATAAAATAAGGCTCAAAGTCTAAACTGTGTGTTTGGTACGTCTTCACATGTCACTTCTTCAAAGATCATAACTTTGTGAGCTCCAGCACCATATATCTCTTTGAGTGCAGTTGTTAAAAATTTCACCTCCCGTCTAAGGTCACCAAGATCTTTTGCCATAATCTTGATTTGTGACTATCGGTACTCAAACGAGTCTTTTATAACAAACTCTGCAAAACCAGGTGATGTGAGTTCCATATAGAGTGTACCAACATCAATAATAATAAGCCTAATTAAATGTTGCTATACCAGACAAGAATCACAAGATCCAAGCTTACCTGTCTAATTTTCTCAATTCTTGTGGCTGTAATAAAATCAGGGAGTTGAAATGGCTGCTTCTCAATACCACGCTTCCCCTGGCACACAGATTCAAAACCAAATGAGGTGCAAAGTCAACCAGCGTAAATAGAAAAAGAAAATCATCCACTTTAACTAGGACACACCTGTAAAAACTTTCGCTACAACTACTGCCTATTTGATGACACACCTGTAAAAACTTTCGCTTCTGACACCAATGCCTAGGTACTAGAACAATATTTGAGGTAGCATCCCACGCCTGAAACCTCAAATTATTAAATAAGGACATTATATTGATTTACCTAAACAAGTAATAACTGTTTATAACATACCATAAAGTTAATATAAACAATAATATATCAGATATGTAAACAATAATCCAAATATATACCAGTTGAGTCACAAATTCAAGGTCATAACTGGTAATGGAACATAGAATGCCTGCTACAAACTCGGTAACATCACTATTTATAATAAACTGTTAAAGTTCAAGGTCAAAAGATATAGCACACAGAAACAGACTAAGATCCTACAACACGCGTAGATTAAAACTACAACTGTGTCCTCACATTCTATTCATGATAGCAGGATATAATGGTGAAAGTTAATAAAGAAAATTTAGAGTTTGTATATGTCATAAGCTGAACAGAGAAGTTCCAAAATCTTACCTATGTATATAACAGTCTAGAAGTTACTCCAGGTTCGATGATTGCTGCAATTTACAAGCTCCCACAAACCTAAAAAGGAAAAGAAAAAAGGCATATTACTTGTGACATTTTGCAAAATTAGAGTGATATCAGTCAATAAAACTAATGTCAAGTTTTCCAAATTAGTACGCTACTTACGACTGCAAGTTGTTTGATATCCCCTCTCAAACCAACATTCTGAAGGAAACCCAAAGCAAGTTTAATTTCACCACCTACTATGGTATCAATGCTCACTAATAGCTCATCAGTCAAAACAAAACAAGGCGGGACCTGCTTCAAAGTATACATCATAACTCATTATGAATAGAAAAGATTTCTACTATTAATTTCAAAAAGGGAAAATAGTTAAAAATGTCATTTTACAATAGTATATCACTGATAAATCATTTTTTTTTAGTACTTAAACGAGCGACGTTTGGTCAAAAAGCATAGCTGTTAAGACTATATTAAAGATACTACAAATAATAAGTGGAAGTGTTACACACCGCTATCAATAAGTGGAAGTGACCACACTCTCCCTGTTGTGTATGAGAAGTGTAGGCTATTATTGTATAAACTTAAACTCCTTACACCTTTTATAAACCTAAAGTCCTTACAGCTTATATAAACCTATGTTAAGCTTAATAATGTGTCCACAATGAAACATGTTGTAATCTCTACAACTTAAGTGTTATCGTTCACGAACAAACCATATAATATAGCTAAAATGCATTTAAATTAATCCAAATTCAAAGCGAACTATAATCCTTCGATTACAACACATGTCGTACAGACAGCGATGATATATTCACCTATCAAACTATTAACAACTTCAAAAATCACTCTTGATCAATTTACATAATAATATCTAATTTACAGTGACTCATACCATTTGTTGTTTCTTAAAACAAGTGTTGAACTGTTGATCCAACACTTGATCACTCCCATCATAACCATTTGTTGTTTCTAAACAGTTTGCACCAAATCGAGAGCAAAAAATTAAAATCCTAAATCATATTCTAATAAATAAAGAAAACGCCACTCTTTAAGTTTGTTTAATTTCTCGGAAGCAGCATTTCATCAAACACCTTTACTACATCACAAAAATGCTCCCGCTCATCATCAATTTTCTTATTAATTACCTTATTATGTGTTTTGTGTGAAAACGTAGAGGGGGTGAATACGTTACTGTTTAAAAACTTTATACTTGTTGTATCAAATATCCATTTTATAGCTTGTTCTAATATGAAAGATGTTATGTGTAGTTAGTGACTAGCATAACTTAAAACATGTTATTATCCAAGTACAATCGACAAGTCACAACACAAGCAATCACATAATGCAAACATTAACGTAAAGCAATAAGTAAAAGAAAGAGCAAACCGAACACGAGGATTTATAGTGGTTCGGTCCCGGATCTCCTCTTTGCCCTACTACACTCCTCGAGTATCCAACTCGAGAGTTACTTCACTAGATCAACAAGCTCCCTTCTCAGCGGAGAAAACCTTACAATCGTTGCTTACACTTTATCCAGTACAAAGCTAAATACCAGGTTCTTTTACAAAGGTACAACCACTCCTATCGTCGCCTATAATATTTCCGACACTAAGCTAGATGTCGAGTTCTTTCCCAAGGGTACAACCACTCCCACTATGTTTTGTGGCCCAACATAGAAACCTTGTGTTTTATGGCACAAACACATAAACCATCTAGTCTATATTATGATGATACAATGTTGATGTAAGATATACATGTCTAATGGATATGGATGCGTAATCTAAATGAACTTCTTGAATTAGAAGTCTTCAATCATTGAGGATGTCAAGTGCCCTTGAATCTTCATATGTTGGTATGCTTGAATGAATGATGACTTCAAAATCTTCTAACCTTCTTTGTGGATCATGAAGTATGCTTAAAACATAATGATAGATAGTAACATTAAGATCATTATGTAAAGGGTGATTCATTGATGTTTCTACATGGTTTTCTACTAATCTATATGTGTGTGTTTTTTCATCATCTATCATCAAGTTATGAGAAACCATGGACTACTATTTATAGGAAAACAAGTAAAAAGGTTTTTACAAAACCATGTTCCAAAACTAGTAAAGATATATTCCAAATATCTTTCCATATCTATCTCTAGTCTTATCAAGGTTTTCTAGTCAACTACAAGATTGTAGTGTGTAAGTCTAAACAAAATCTATGAAATATCTTACAAGACTCTTTCCAAGTTTAGACATGTCAAATCAAGATTCTACAAATCAACACACAATAGTCTGAGTGAGAATCTTTCCATATGTGTAAGAATTCTTACACATATGTCATATATATATTTCTACTTTTAGATTAAGATATATATGAAAGTAAACTTGTAGAATGTATATATTTCCTAAGTAATATTGTTTTAGTAAGTTAGTGAGTTACTAAAAATGTTTGATTCCTAATGTTATCACATTTTTATCATTTGTAAAACTTACTAATATTACTTTATCACCTAAAGTGGCATTTATTCTATTTTGCACCTAAAGTGCAATTTGACACCTAAAATACTTAAAGACTCTAAAAGTATTTTAGTCATTCTAAATGGTTGGTCAATGGGTTTGATCATAATGCCACATAACAAGCATGTACGAACCTGTGTTGTAGCATACGAGGACTCGAGACGTTGAGAGGTGTTTCAATGTTTGTTTAGACAAAATAAGATTACAAGTAACTTGTACATTTTACGTTATGTATAAAGTTATATGTTTGTCATCAATTAAAACAACCGAGACTGTATAGATTAAATATCGTAATATTTTCACTAACAATCTCCCCCTTTTGATGATGACAAAATATGTAAACAAGATAGATAGTAAAATGTAAAAAGTTACTTGTGTTCGTATAACTTACTTGTATCCGCAACACCTTCTACATTTCCTTCTCCGATTACACTCTTCTCCCCCTTTTGTCAAAACAAAAAGGGTGTGTCCTTGGAGTTAACTTCATTTCTCCCCGAAATGGCGAGCTTGCATCATTGTGGAAAACTAAAAGGGGGGTTGAATAGTTTTACGTCTTTTTAATTAGTTGTAGAAAGAGTTTTAGTGTTTACTTAATTTTTTTTAAACTTAGATTCGATAATATGTGATCTCAAGTATTGCACAATACAAACAAATATCAATACGAAATATATAACAATGACAAGTAATGAAATAAGTAAGAGATGGAAAGATCGAACCGCGAGACAAGAGATTTATAGTGGTTCGGCTACAAGGACACCTTCCTTGCCCTACTCCACTCCCCGAGCACCTAACTCGAGAGTTTTCTTCACTATATCAACAAGCTCCCTTATGGCGGAGAAAACCTTACACACCAATTTACACACCAATATACACACCAATTTACACACCAATTTACACACCAATAATCACACCACAACACCTTCACACCTAAGTCACAACTTCTACACACCTTCTTCAAATCAATCTACTTCACAACTAACTACTTCAACTCTATCTTCTTCACACCAATAGATTTCCTAGCTTTTCTTCTTCACACCAAGCTATCAACTAATCACACAATCTATATCTAACACAACTATCTACAAACAAATATTCACAACAATCTTCACAAAGAATATGTAAATAATCTTGATGATACACCAACAACTTGGATGTGGAGATCACAACAAGTTGTAATACTTCTTGTCTAGGAAGATAGAAGTATTCTTCTCTTGCACTTGAGAGGATGGAAATTCGATCACTTTGAAACAAAGAATATATACACTTATGATCAAAGGATGAGAGAATAGAGAAATAGATCTAGATCAGAAAGTTTAGAAGTGCAAAAGGTGAGAAAAATCTGAGGGATGAATCAGTATTTAAAGGGGGGGAAAATACTGTTCTGGAGCGTGCCGGTCCCCTTAATTGTAGGCCGGTCCCCTTAATGATTAAGGGGGCCGCCTAGTAAAATTAAGGGGGCCGCCCTCCTGAACGTTTCAAAAGTTTTTCTGGATAAAATTTGCCCTTTTTGGTTGGAAATTTGAAATCATATTTTTGTGGTTTAATAAAGCTATACCAAAAATGATTTACAAATATATATAAAATGTTAAAATCATTTTATATAATGTTATGTATTAATATAAAATTTACTTTGATCATGAAATGTAGTAAACTCTTTGTTTATTCATACCTTAAGTGATATGGAAGCAAAGACAAGTATTAAGCACCAAAAACTTGTTTATGTCATAAGTTTTAGATTAATGAGTTTATGCTTTGTAATTATCAAAACATAGAGACATTGTTAATATGCTAACAATGTTTTAAGACATTATTTATGTCAACAATCTCCCCCTTTTTGATGATTATAAAACCTTAAACTCATGAGGTCTAAAACATAATTTTTAGACAAGAATTTAGAGTTTAACATTCTCTTCTCCCCCTTTTTGTAAAATCAAAAAGGTAAATGCTCCCCCTTGATGTAAACTCCCCCTCATTTGAGAGCATCAAAGGAATGAGCTATGGAAGTCTTGGCTACACAAAATATTAGAAAAGAACAAGGCACATATATATGCAAAGCAATAGTTATAAAAATAGATTCATTCAAGCATCATAGAAAACATTACAATATTTAATATGCTTAAGGCATATTAATCATAATAAAACAAAAGGAAGAACATAGTCCTATATAGCCTAAAGAAGCACTTGGACTTGCTTGCAACTCATAGTTGATTGTGTTATTTGCTTGAATGGAAACATAAGCATAAAACTTAGATGTTTGATTGAAAGGGATATGGGGTGGAGTATGGAGCGGAAGAGGTGGATCTCACGATGTTGTATCGTGTTAAGGGTGAGAAGATATTCAATCCAAGAAATATCTTCACTCAAGTAGAGGATTTGTTTTTGAAGGAATATGCAACAAGGGCAAAAGTGAGTGTGGTTGGTAACTTGATCCAAATTGAGAGAGTGGGGAAGGCTATTTGCATAGGGTGATGATGGAGGTTGCCCTTTGTTGCGTTGTGCAAGATGCATAGCAAGGAGATCACTAAGATCATGGATTTGGTTTATTTCATCACGGAACTTTTGCTTTTCCGTGGCAATGTGAAGAGGATCATATGAATGACCTTGTGGGTTTGAGGTAAAGTTTGGGAAGTAAGAAGTTGGAGGTGTTGAATGACTTCCAATCTCATTGGTTATGATGGATTTGTTTCGAGGGCTTTTTCTTCGCCAAACGGGTCTTTCCGTCATCCTTGCTAGCCTTGAGGCTTTTGATTTTGGTTTGTTTGGAGAGTTCATGATGGGATGAATGGATAGTTTTGAGGATTGGGGATATTTATAGTGTAAGATTTATATGTTTAAGGATGGATAAGGTTTGTATGGAAGATTGGGACAAAGTGTTTTGGTTAAAATTGGGAAATGTAGGTTGAAATGGGCTAAAAAGCAGAAAAGATTCTGTAAACCCGACCATCAGATGGTCGGTCCCCTTAATTAGGGGGCGGTCCCCTTAATAATTAAGGGGGCCGCCCATCTGGTGATTTCCAGGTCGCCAAAATTGGGTTTTTGGTAGAAAATTTTCAGAAAGGTTATGTGTTTGGATTAGAGTTCAAGCAAGTTCAATTTTCTTAGGCAATATAGAATCTAATCTAATTAAGATATGGCATGCACGCAAGAGGACACATAATCAACACATAATAAGTAATAGGAGGTAAGTAAAGGCAAGCACACTTAAGTTTCCTAAGGCACCTATCTTAGATAAAAGGCAAAGGCAATTAGTGAGTGAAAAGCTAGTGATGGATCAAGATGACATCATTATTAAGGAATTTGTCCTAGTGAGTGTCTATATGCAACAAATGTGGAGTTGTGATTGTTTCGACTCCTAGATGCACAACGAAATAACGATCCTAAGAAACAATCCAAATGATCTCCTTGATTCAATTTTTGCTCGATCATGAATGTCAAAGACATATATTAGATTATATACCTTGACAATTTATGTGTGAGTTTATGCATGATTTTGAAAGACAATATTTTTTACACTTTGTCAACAATGCAAGGAAAATGATCTTCATGTGATTCCTAGATTGTGAGAATAATTTTTAGAAAGAATTGATTGAGTTTTACAAAAAGGTTTATGCAAAGAAAATGAATCTTCTCAATCTTTAATTTTGTGCGAAATAGATTCCTAGACTCAGAAAAGGTGAAATGAAAAAAAAATAAATTTCATGCAAGTATAAATTTGAATTAATTCAATATAATTTAGTCAACTTGTTCCATCATTCCTAATCCTAAACGCAAGTGGTTAAATAATTCACGCTTAAGGGGTTTTGTGAATATATCCGCAATGTTGTCTTCCGATGCAACCTTTTCTATAGATATATTTCCATTTTGTACATTATCCCTAAGAAAATGGTGACGTATTTCTATGTGTTTAGTCCTAGAGTGTTGCACCGGATTTTTACTTAAATCTATTGCACCTTTGTTATCGCACATAATGGGGACATTTTCTAACCTAATGCCATAGTCTACGAGAGCTTGTTTCATCCATAGTGCTTGTTGACATGCCTTTCCGGCGCTTACATATTCGGCTTCGGTTGTAGAAATAGCAAGAGCGGTTTGCTTCTTCGAAAACCAAGACGTTAGACAACATCCCATAAACGTGCAAATACCGCTAGTGCTCTTTCTATCTACGTAGTCTCCCGCATGATCCGAATCCGCATAGACAATGGTTTCTATGCCGGATTCCTTAGGATACCATAATCCTAAGTGTATAGTGCCTTTAACGTATCGGAAGATACGCTTAACCGCTTCTAGGTGAGAGGTTTTGGGATCCTCTTGAAAACGGGCACAAAGGCAGACACTAAACATGATATCGGGTCTACTTGCCGTCAAGTATAGTAAACTACCTATCATTCCTCTATACTTGGTGTTATCTACGGACTCACCTTCATCGTCCTTTGTGAGCTTTACCTCCATAGACATGGGTGTTTTCATGGGTTTTGAGTCTTCTAGGCCAAATTTCTTAAGCATTTCCTTAATGTACTTAGATTGGTTAAAGAATATTCCATCTTCTAATTGTTTTATTTGTAATCCTAGGAAGAAGTTAAGTTCACCCATCATACTCATCTCAAACTCATCATGCATGATTTTGGCAAATTCATCACACATGTCTTGACAAGTCGATCCAAATATAATGTCATCAACATATATTTGAACAATGATGAGATTAGGGTCTTTCCTTTTAGTGAAAAGAGTGTTATCTACCATTCCCATGGAATAATCATGTTTAATAAGAAAAGCTTTTAATCGATCATACCAAGCTTTGGGAGCTTGTTTGAGTCCATACAAAGCTTTCTTTAACTTATAAACATAATCAGGTTTTGCGAAGTCAATGAATCCTGGAGGTTGTGCCACATATACCTCCTCATTGATAAAACCGTTAAGGAATGCACTTTTCACATCCATTTGGAATAACTTAAAATCTAGGGCGCAAGCATAGGCAAGTAATATCCTAATTGATTCTAGTCTAGCTACGGGGGCATAAGTTTCATCATAATCAATTCCTTCTTGTTGATTATAACCTTGGGCAACTAACCTAGCTTTATTCCTAGTAACTATTCCATTCTCGTCTAACTTGTTCCTATATACCCATTTGGTTCCTATGATAGTCATATCCTTTGGATTTGGGACTAGTTCCCAAACATCATTTGCCTTAAATTGATTTAATTCTTCTTGCATAGCTATAATCCAACTTTCATCCTTTAAAGCTTCGCTAATATTCTTAGGTTCTATTGCTGAGAGGAAACAAAAGAAGTTGTTTTTATTTTGGGCTTGTGACCTAAGGGTTCTTTGGTTAAGATATCCTATTATATTATCTAATGAATGTGATCTAGATTCTTTAATATTAACGGTTTCGTTATTTTCTAAGTGAATGTCTTCATTATCATTTCCTATGGGTTTTGTTTTACTAACCTCAATGGCTTCATCTTCGACTAAATCATCATCTTCTAAAGTTAGCGTTTTAGGAGGTGGTGGTGTTTCATCAAATGTTACATTTAGTGATTCCTCTACTTTCATGGAGTGTTTGTTAAGTATTATATATGCTTTACTATTTTGTGAGTATCCTAAAAATATTCCTTCATATGATTTTTGATCAAACTTAGTGAGGTAGTCCTTAGTGTTTAAGATATAGCATTTACTTCCAAATACCCTAAAGTAGCTTAGGTTTGGTTTTCTATTTCTTAATAACTCATAAGGAGTTTTTCCTAGAATTCTTCTAATTGATACCCTATTTAAAATATAAGTCGATGTATCTACGGCGTGACACCAAAAATTTTGTGGAATGGATTGTTCATTTAACATAGTTCTACTCATTTCTTGTAGTGACCTATTTTTTCTTTCTACTACTCCATTTGATTGAGGAGTACGAGGAGCGGAGAAATTGTGAGATATTCCATTTAACTCACAATATTTTCCGAATTGTACTTCGTTATCAAATTCCCTACCATGGTCCGTCCTAATGGCAACTATTGAGCATCCTAATTTATTTTGAATCATTTTACTAAATATTTCGAATTTTTCAAAGGCTTGGGTTTTGTCACTTAAAAACCTAGTCCACGTGTATCGTGAGTAGTCATCTACTATTACTAAGGTATATTTGTTTCCTCCATAGCTCCGCACAGCGGATGGACCAAAAAGATCCATATGTAATAATTCTAGGCACCTAGTAGTGGATACTATATTCTTAGCTTTGTGACTAGCATGAGCTTGTTTTCCAATTTTACATGCATCACAAAAATGTTTGTCATATTTTAGATTAGGCAAGTTTCTAACTAATTCCTTAGAGGCCAAAGATTGTATATGTTGCATGTTAGCATGTCCTAATCTCCTATGCCACAATGTGGAGTTTTCGTCTAGGGTCGTTAGGCATATCCTATCTTCAGGTTTGTTTCCTAGTTTCATAACATATACACCTCCTTTCCTAATACCTCTACCTATAATTTTTCCATTCTTAACTATTTCGCTATCTTCTTTGGAAAAGATAACTCTACATTTATTATCGCATATTTGGCCTACACTAAGTAAGTTATATGTTAAATTATTTACATGTTCAACATTTTCAATAGTAAGTGAGTCTTGAGAAATCGTACCTTTGCCAATGATTTTCCCACGCAAGTCACTACCAAAAATAACGTTACCTCCGTTGTATGCCTTATATGTAGAGAATAGCTTTCGGTTCCCTGTCATGTGCCTCGAGCATCCACTATCCTTGATCCATTCGTCAGGCTCCAAGTCAATTCCAAAGCATATTTCGTCGGTTGCTTTTGCCATGAAACACTTTTCTTCTCTTGGTTTTTCCACTTCTTCTTTGTCACTATCACTCCATGTTCTACTAACAAATGCACCTTGATTATCATAACTCGGCGGCTTTAGACATTCACCAACGAGATGATTTGGACTTCCACATCTAAAGCATTTTCTTTTCACGTAATTGTCACTTCTATTTCTTTGGAACGATTTTCTATCGTCATGTGATGATCTAGTGAATCTTCCTCGTCTCTTGAAGAATTTCTTGAATTCTCTTACGGCCATTGCATATTCTTCATCTTCACTCTCGTCACTTGAGTCACTATCATCACAAAGTTCCTTTTTGGCTTTTAGAGCAACGGATTTGACTTGTTCTTTCTTGACTTTAACCGTTTCCAAATCTTTTCTTATAATTTCTTCATGGACCTTCAAGTTGCCAATAAGCTCATCTAGTGACAATGTCATCAAATTCTTTGATTCTTCAATAGCCGTGACTTTAGCTCGACATTTCGGATGCAATGCCCTAAGAAATTTCCTAACACAATTTTTACTAGAAAATGTCTCATCAAGTGCTTTTAAACTTGTGATAATGGTGTTAAATTTAGCAAAAATATTATCAATTGATTCCTCTTCCGGAATCGTAAATTGTTCATATTGTTGTACAAGAAGATCTATTTTGTTATCTTTAACTTGACTATTACCTTGGTGAGTGATTAGTAAAGAATCCCAAATTTCTTTTGCGGTTTTACACATAAAAATTCTTTCATATTCTTTGCGTGGTAACGCATTATAAATAACCATTTTAGCCTCATTATTTTTTGCTAGTTTCTTTTTCAAATCATCATTTTGTTTTTCAAAAGCTACAATTTCATCCATTTTAGTTTCAACATTATATTGAATAGGGGGAAAATCACCAAAGGTAATAATATGCCAAAGATCAAGATCTTTTGATTTCACATAGGTTTCGAATCTATTTTTCCAATATAAAAATCTATCACTTTCAAATAGTGGTGGTCTTTGCATAGATTGCCCTTCTAAATATTTTTCAGATTCCATAGATCGTTACAAGTTTTAAAATACAATATATTTTAAAATTCTTGCTAGACGTGGCTCTGATACCAATTGTGGAAAACTAGAAGGGGGGTTGAATAATTTTACGTCTTTTTAATTAGTTGTAGAAAGAGTTTTAGTGTTTACTTAATTTTTTTTTAAAAACTTAGATTCGATAATATGTGATCTCAAGTATTGCACAATACAAACAAATATCAATACGAAATATATAACAATGATAAGTAAGAGATGGAAAGATCGAACCGCGAGACAAGAGATTTATAGTGGTTCGGCTAGAAGGACACCTTCCTTGCCCTACTCCACTCCCCGAGCACCTAACTCGAGAGTTTTCTTCACTATATCAACAAGCTCCCTTATGGCGGAGAAAACCTTACACACCAATTTACACACCAATATACACACCAATTTACACACCAATTTACACACCAATAATCACACCACAACACCTTCACACCTAAGTCACAACTTCTACACACCTTCTTCAAATCAATCTACTTCACAACTAACTACTTCAACTCTATCTTCTTCACACCAATAGATTTCCTAGCTTTTCTTCTTCACACCAAGCTATCAACTAATCACACAATCTATATCTAACACAACTATCTACAAGCAAATATTCACAACAATCTTCACAAAGAATATGTAAATAATCTTGATGATACACAAACAACTTGGATGTGGAGATCACAACAAGTTGTAATACTTCTTGTCTAGGAAGATAGAATTATTCTTCTCTTGCACTTGAGAGGATGGAAATTGGATCACTTTGAAACAAAGAATATATACACTTATGATCAAAGGATGAGAGAATAGAGAAATAGATCTAGATCAGAAAGTTTAGAAGTGCAAAAGGTGAGAAAAATCTGAGGGATGAATCAGTATTTAAAGGGGGGAAAATACTGTTCTGGAGCGTGCCGGTCCCCTTAATTGTAGGCCGATCCCCTTAATGAGTAAGGGGGCCGCCTAGTAAAATTAAGGAGGCCGCCCTCCTGAACGTTTCAAAAGTTTTTCTAGATAAAATTTGCCCTTTTTGGTTGGAAATTTGAAATCATATTTTTGTGGTTTAATAAAGCTATACCAAAAATGATTTACAAATATATATAAAATGTTAAAATCATTTTATATAATGTTATGTATTAATATAAAATTTCCTTTGATCATGAAATGTAGTAAACTCTTTGTTTATTCATACCTTAAGTGATATGGAAGCAAAGACAAGTATTAAGCACCAAAAACTTGTTTATGTCATAAGTTTTAGATTAATGAGTTTATGCTTTATAATTATTAAAACATAGAGACATTGTTAATATGCTAACAATGTTTTAAGACATTATTTATGTCAACAATCATCCCTAGTGAAGTTAAGTAATCCACTCCAATTTCCTATGGTTTTTGCGTCTCTTAGGTTGTTAGCGGATCCATGGATCAAATTAGAGCTTAAACCTACATCAAGGTTAGTGTTTTGCAACATAAAAATGATATGAAATGCATGTTGGACTATGCTGACTTATCTCCTTCTTTTTGTCAAAACATAAAAGGGTGTCGAAGAATGAGAATAAAAATGAATGCATGCATGCTCTCCCTTGAATGTAGCTCCCCCTTGATCAATACTCTCCGTTGCTAGGGTACCAACATATATGATGCAAGAAATAAGAAAGCTAGAAAAACAAAGGTTAGTGCATGATCGACTCCCCCTTGATCAATCCCCATTGCTAGGGTACCAACGTATATGATGCAAGGATGAAGAATCCGACAAAATAAAGGTTAGTGCGAGATAATTTAATATGCATTCAATAAATGCTTGACGGAAGCTCCCCTTGCTTTAGGGCGTCAATATGAACCTACAAACCAAATGTGAGTAGACTAGAAGCTTTGCTAGTGGACACGTATGTCATATACAACCAAGTGTATATGATGCTGAACCTACAATGAAAAGATTAATGCAATACATTTCATCTTAAAAAAAATAAGGTGTATTCTTCTAATAAGAATTACAATTAAAATAAAAATGCGAATATAATATGATAAAATCCCTCAAAGTAATTGTGACATTTCTAAAATTTCATGTCATTAATTTTAATATTTTTATTATTTATTTAACTATTCTATTTTTTTTAATAATTAACTTCGTCGGAAGTTATCCGCGTACGTTATAACGCGTTCAATTTATTCAATCACTACTATACTATGTCTACTCTACATTTTTATGCACTTTTGGTTCCTTACAATCCTATTTTAAAAGTCATAATTATTTTTTTTCCATTTTTACGAAAACTTTGCACCGTTTACATTTTACGCGATTTAAATTTACATTTTATGGTTTTAACAACGTGAACCAACTTTAGACTATAATAATTTTTCATGTTTTATGTATTTTAACCTATTTTCATAATTACAAGTGAGTTTTATACTTGTCATTTAATTTTTATAGTTTACGTCCACTTTTATTTTTATCGCGCGGTTTAATTTAGTGTTTCACGTTTTAACCTCAAATAAATCCTCCGATAATCTCATCACTCATCTATATTTTAAAAATTCATCATGAAAACTAGTTTTAATATTTTCACAAGTTTTACACTTTATTTAGTACAGTTAAATTTTATTTCTAGCAAACTCGGTACCCGGTATCCCCTAAAACTAATAATATCTACACTAAACTACCTAAATAATACTAAAGTCAAATTTTTACTTACACATTCTTACCCTCCTCACCAAAACCCACGCCCCCACCATTTCATTCAACTTACAACTTTGACAAATCTCTTATCTCTATTATTGTTTGTACTTGTTGTCTAAGAAATAATATAGATCAAATCAAGTAGCTAGTTCATTTCATACAAGTTGTCTTTCTTTTCCTTTTCTTTCTTTTGGGGTGGACGGCAAAACACAACACCAAGAGGAAGGAATCAAGATTTTTATCAAGTATATAAAAACTTAGTTTACTTCTTGTTCTAGTTTTGAAATAAAAACTAGGAAGTATTAGGAACCTTGTTACCTTAAACCTCATCACTTCACTTGTAAGCTTCAAGTTATATTTTTATCTTTTCATACTTTCATTTATTCACTATCTTGATGTATTTGAACATTATATAAGTTATAATGCTTAGTTAAGCTTGGTACTTAAGTTAGAAAACCTTAAAACCATAGAAAGGCTAAACTTGAAACTGTTTTTTTTTTAGATCCGTGTATAAAAGTATTAAACTGTTCTAATAGGTAGACAATGGACATAAACTAAAAATATGTAGTTGTAGCCCTATGTCTTGTGGTCATTTTGACGGGTATTTCGTCGAATAACTCCTTACGATGATTAAACTAAAATTATTTTGGTGAAACTAGTCACAATCTGAGCAACAGATTTGAAACGTGAAAAAGTCATTTTTTTGTATATAACCCTCTGTTACTCAAAGAATAAAAGTTTTAGAGGACATCTTAACTTAAACGTGGCCGAAAACGGGGAATAAATCGGGTTAGTAAAACTCTAGATATCGCACTTTTCGTGAGACCATTGAAAATTTGAAAGCTGAATGGATTGATTGTTTGGGTAAATGGACTGTTTTACTAAGGTTATGTAATTTTTGGCAAAGTGGGACCAATAAATCTCGTTAGTACAGAAATAGACCTTTCCGGGGATATAAAGAACGAGACTTGAGGACTTACGGTTTGCAAATGGCGATTTTCTAAACATAGGCAAGTTAATAAAAATTCCATCAGCACTAGTTATAAAAAGTATATGAGTGTTATACACTTTAAGGATTGGACCTTTTAAAACAATTTTGAATCACCTAGTATATTTTGAACCCTTAGGTCTAATGTGACCTTTTTGACCAAAAACTTGACCCATGGACTAATTTGAACCTTAGAGTTAATTTGAACCTTTACATCATAATTGAACCTAGGGTAAAAATTTAGTTTCATACTTATATAAATGCAAGAGTATATTTTTGGATAAATTGTAGGTAATTTAACTAAACCTTGTGATGTATCTAGGAATATTGTACCAAGCTTAAATAAGAGCATAACCTGTATAATCAAAAGTACATCGATATCTATTTTCATAAACTAAGACAACGTATATTAATTAGGTTCATCATAGAGCTTTTGTGGCTATTCCTTCGTTCGCTTGTTCATTGCTATTTTCCTTGCTTTAAGGTGAGTTCATAGCCTCGCCTTTACTTACTTAAATGTTTTATAAACCTCGCGAGGGGGATACATGCTAGTTTTTACAAACTGAATACAAGTAGTTTTTTTTGTATGCTGGACCCGATTATACGATTATAGATATTGAATGCTTTTTGCCAATTAAGTCCCCTCATGAACCGTTAATTACTCGAGTAGTAAACGCTAATATTATGGATATGCATATTAGGCTTGGCGGGCCTTGTTCGGGATACGGACACATAATAGTTAGAATTGTGGTAAATGGCAAAATTTACCTTTCCGGGGCATTATTAAAAATCGTCAAGGTTCGGTTACATGAACTCAATACTATAATCAAATAAACCGACATGTAATTGCAATACTTGTCGCCCGATAATTAATGCTTGTATTCAACTTATTACTTATTAAACTCTATGAATTCACTCAACTTTATGTTGACTTTTTAGCATGTATTTTCTCAGGTATTACTTGACTAGCTGAGCATTGGGAGCAATCGGAGTCGCGTGGATATCAAATATTGAAAGACTTGTTTTCTACACATTCGATAACTTTTTATCTTTAAAATATACATATGTGTCATGTTTTAATTCTTGTAACTTAACTTTTAAATAGAAATTTTTGGGACCTTTGTACTCTGATTTATCAAATCGATTGTGACATTTTATTAAACGTCTCTTTTGAGGTCGTTTTATGTAACTTGTTTTTATGAACTATGAAGTGACACCTAAATTGGTATTCCGCTGCATTGTAAAATTTTGGGGGTGTCACAGAATGGTACCAGAGCATTAGTTATAGCGAATTAGGTCGTTTTCAAAACCTAAACTATAACTGATTTTCGAATTTTTTTTTTAAGTCTTTCACCATTGTTCGATATCCGCGTACGCTTGCTCCCAGGTAACTTATATGCTCTATTTTGCATCAATACTTCTATTATATGACTAATGAATATATCCCCTAGTCATGATTTTGCTCTCTCATGCCTACTCTTACATTCTTGTGATCTATGAAATTTTTTTAAGACATTGTGGGTTACACAATGGTCTCATTTACTTCATTAACATTGTGAGTTGCACAATTGTTTCTTTTATTTGTTAGACATTGTAGGTGATTACAATGGTCTATAAACTCTCTCATAACCTTATATACTATCATTACATCTAATGGCGAAACTCGTTACAATTTATCAATTCCTCTTGATTTCTTTACTCCCCGTAAACTTAAGTTTCCTGAGCATTTCTGCATTTTTTTTTCAAATTGATACAAATTATATAGAAGACTATCTATATACACTTGATTTTCTCTTGACTATTTATACCTATTTACAAGAGCGTTACTTTTTATTTGTATAAGGATAGTTATTATAAACGTTTTATCCGACTCTTTACATTCAGTCTCTATAGCACCATGTCAATAAATTACCCCACTACTACCTTACAAACTAATAACATGATGCACCACTATTTTAGCTCTGACTAGTTCATAATTGACTATTTTGTCACCCCTTTACAAATTATTTGGTAAATTACCTTGTAAAACTAGTTTACTACCATCTTTTAAACCATTTTCGCTAAAATTTTAATACAATACTTTCCACTCTCTTACAAACTACTTTACCATCATCTATAAACTAAATTACTCGTTTGCTTTAACTTCTTATGAACGATGTGGTGATCTCTGAAACATTTTCGCTACTTTACTTTATTTCCTTTTGATGATATTAACATTCGGTGTACTTTGTCAATTCCACTAGCTATTTTATTATTCAACTCTGAGTGTGAACATTCTTCTTACGCCTTTGAATCGTGTATGTTGTTTTCGTTTTTCATTGTTTTGAAATCTTCCAAATTGATGGAAGTACAACCTTAACTTGTCATCTCGGATCGTGTCATCCTTTGGCACTCACCTTTGGTAATGTGATTGACTAATGTTATATTATTATTCTCGTTACTTCTTCTCATGATTTTGATAAATCATGTCGTTAATTAGACATCCTTTTATTTATTGTAGCACTTGATCTTGTTGTTTATTTTTTTTTTGTGATGGACATACTTAAGTAGGATGATTTATAATCGTCTTATTGAAATGAATTGGGACGCTTCTTCATTTGAATAAGGAAATTATAAACCGCCGAACCATAAATTCATAAATTTTCACTTACATGAATTGGGACGCCTCTTTATGTAAATGATGAATTATAAATGAGTGGGCTTATGTGTATCCACCATAGCGTGTGTACGAATCATTCTTTGGGCTATGAACTCCTCTCGACTCGTAATTTGTTATGTGGATTTTTTTTCCGATTTTGTATCGACCGCCGCGAGCTTGATAAGCTAATAGTAATGTACTATTATTCGCTTCCACAAATTAGCGACTTCATAAATTCCTTGTCTCCTGTTGTATTATCGCCAACACTTTTGTTCTATCCTTTCCTTTTAGGACCCTCACGACATTTAATTCATTCCCTCATACCATTGCTTACACATTAGGTGATTTCTATCACTTGTTCAATCTTCATTGCTACCTTTTTACTTTGTCAAAATCCCGAGCACAAAATGCATTAAGCACCTCCATGTGCTCCTATAAAAATTTTATGCATCTTTATGAAAATTTTACAAATATTTCACAAGTGTTTAAATTACCAAAATGACCTTCTTAAGTTAAAGAGTCGATTCTAACCATCATCTTTTGCAAAAACCATAACTAATATTTATAATGACACCATGCCATATCTTTCAAATTACATGTTTTGTACATCATAATCTAATTACGTCTTAAGGATATGACTGATTTAAACTTCGTTTCAACCAATGATTCCTAAAGATTTGAAAATAAACCTTCTACAATTTCAACATGGTTTTTATACATGCTTTCATACCAAAAATCTTTAAAACGACCAAAAAAAAAATGATTAAGACGAATTGAGCGCCGGGACGTCGCTCTCTTAAGGGGTACGTGCTGTGACATTTCTAAAATTTCATGTCATTAATTTTAATATTTTTATTATTTATTTAACTATTCTATTTTTTTTAATAATTAACTTCGTCGGAAGTTATCCGCGTACGTTATAACGCGTTCAATTTATTCAATCACTACTATACTATGTCTACTCTACATTTTTATGCACTTTTGGTTCCTTACAATCCTATTTTAAAAGTCATAATTATTTTTTTTCCATTTTTACGAAAACTTTGCACCGTTTACATTTTACGCGATTTAAATTTACATTTTATGGTTTTAACAACGTGAACCAACTTTAGACTATAATAATTTTTCATGTTTTATGTATTTTAACCTATTTTCATAATTACAAGTGAGTTTTATACTTGTCATTTAATTTTTATAGTTTACGTCCACTTTTATTTTTATCGCGCGGTTTAATTTAGTGTTTCACGTTTTAACCTCAAATAAATCCTCCGATAATCTCATCACTCATCTATATTTTAAAAATTCATCATGAAAACTAGTTTTAATATTTTCACAAGTTTTACACTTTATTTAGTACAGTTAAATTTTATTTCTAGCAAACTCGGTACCCGGTATCCCCTAAAACTAATAATATCTACACTAAACTACCTAAATAATACTAAAGTCAAATTTTTACTTACACATTCTTACCCTCCTCACCAAAACCCACGCCCCCACCATTTCATTCAACTTACAACTTTGACAAATCTCTTATCTCTATTATTGTTTGTACTTGTTGTCTAAGAAATAATATAGATCAAATCAAGTAGCTAGTTCATTTCATACAAGTTGTCTTTCTTTTCCTTTTCTTTCTTTTGGGGTGGACGGCAAAACACAACACCAAGAGGAAGGAATCAAGATTTTTATCAAGTATATAAAAACTTAGTTTACTTCTTGTTCTAGTTTTGAAATAAAAACTAGGAAGTATTAGGAACCTTGTTACCTTAAACCTCATCACTTCACTTGTAAGCTTCAAGTTATATTTTTATCTTTTCATACTTTCATTTATTCACTATCTTGATGTATTTGAACATTATATAAGTTATAATGCTTAGTTAAGCTTGGTACTTAAGTTAGAAAACCTTAAAACCATAGAAAGGCTAAACTTGAAACTGTTTTTTTTTTTAGATCCATGTATAAAAGTATTAAACTGTTCTAATAGGTAGACAATGGACATAAACTAAAAATATGTAGTTGTAGCCCTATGTCTTGTGGTCATTTTGACGGGTATTTCGTCGAATAACTCCTTACGATGATTAAACTAAAATTATTTTGGTGAAACTAGTCACAATCTGAGCAACAGATTTGAAACGTGAAAAAGTCATTTTTTTTGTATATAACCCTCTGTTACTCAAAGAATAAAAGTTTTAGAGGACATCTTAACTTAAACGTGGCCGAAAACGGGGAATAAATCGGGTTAGTAAAACTCTAGATATCGCACTTTTCGTGAGACCATTGAAAATTTGAAAGCTGAATGGATTGATTGTTTGGGTAAATGGACTGTTTTACTAAGGTTATGTAATTTTTGGCAAAGTGGGACCAATAAATCTCGTTAGTACAGAAATAGACCTTTCCGGGGATATAAAGAACGAGACTTGAGGACTTACGGTTTGCAAATGGCGATTTTCTAAACATAGGCAAGTTAATAAAAATTCCATCAGCACTAGTTATAAAAAGTATATGAGTGTTATACACTTTAAGGATTGGACCTTTTAAAACAATTTTGAATCACCTAGTATATTTTGAACCCTTAGGTCTAATGTGACCTTTTTGACCAAAAACTTGACCCATGGACTAATTTGAACCTTAGAGTTAATTTGAACCTTTACATCATAATTGAACCTAGGGTAAAAATTTAGTTTCATACTTATATAAATGCAAGAGTATATTTTTGGATAAATTGTAGGTAATTTAACTAAACCTTGTGATGTATCTAGGAATATTGTACCAAGCTTAAATAAGAGCATAACCTGTATAATCAAAAGTACATCGATATCTATTTTCATAAACTAAGACAACGTATATTAATTAGGTTCATCGTAGAGCTTTTGTGGCTATTCCTTCATTCGCTTGTTCATTGCTATTTTCCTTGCTTTAAGGTGAGTTCATAGCCTCGCCTTTACTTACTTAAATGTTTTATAAACCTCGCGAGGGGGATACATGCTAGTTTTTACAAACTGAATACAAGTAGTTTTTTTTGTATGCTGGACCCGATTATACGATTATAGATATTGAATGCTTTTTGCCAATTAAGTCCCCTCATGAACCGTTAATTACTCGAGTAGTAAACGCTAGTATTATGGATATGCATATTAGGCTTGGCGGGCCTTGTTCGGGATACGGACACATAATAGTTAGAATTGTGGTAAATGGCAAAATTTACCTTTCCGGGGCATTATTAAAAATCGTCAAGGTTCGGTTACATGAACTCAATACTATAATCAAATAAACCGACATGTAATTGCAATACTTGTCGCCCGATAATTAATGCTTGTATTCAACTTATTACTTATTAAACTCTATGAATTCACTCAACTTTATGTTGACTTTTTAGCATGTATTTTCTCAGGTATTACTTGACTAGCTGAGCATTGGGAGCAATCGGAGTCGCGTGGATATCAAATATTGAAAGACTTGTTTTCTACACATTCGATAACTTTTTATCTTTAAAATATACATATGTGTCATGTTTTAATTCTTGTAACTTAACTTTTAAATAGAAATTTTTGGGACCTTTGTACTCTGATTTATCAAATCGATTGTGACATTTTATTAAACGTCTCTTTTGAGGTCGTTTTATGTAACTTGTTTTTATGAACTATGAAGTGACACCTAAATTGGTATTCCGCTGCATTGTAAAATTTTGGGGGTGTCACAGTAATGCCTAGAAGAGAAATTAAAATATTAAGAGTTAAGGTGAGTGGTGCACGTGTTGGTGTTAGAGAGAATGTGAAATTGTGAAAAATATAGAAAATTCTGTAGGTTACTGGCGGCACCAAACGACTACACGGGCGGAACCCTGGTTTTGGTTCTGCCTAGTCCGTTGGGCCAAAACTGGGAATACCCAGAAATTACATGGGCGGAACCCAAAATTTGGTTCCGCCATTTCCACCAAATTCAATATTCTTAACATACCAGCTTTTCGATAGTCGAAACGATTTTCTAATTCCGTAATTTTTCCTATAACAGAAGCACAATATTAAATCTGATTGGGAAATGACAAAAAGACAAGTAAAAACACACGTATCGATAGAGTTTGAATGAGGGCTAACGATTTTCATTATACTTTAGTAAAAGTATTGAAAATTTGACTACATCACAAGATTGATAATAGCATGTTTTACGCTAATCCATGGTTGTAACCACCGTGGTTTTAGCAGGTCAGTTTAACTGATAGTCTTGACTCGGTTGACGTTTGTTTGGTGTGTCTTAGGTGATTGAAGTGATATATATGTGATATAGGTGAGTTTTAGCACTAAATCCCTTTGTGTGGTGTTGTTTTTATGAGTGAGTAATGTTGATATTTGGGTAAGTTCATTTTGATTGCCTTTCTGGTGTAGAAATGACTTGTGAAGTTTTGGTGTTTTTGTGTTTTTGCGTAACGAGTCTTCGTTCAAGTTTTTGAGCGTTAGCAAGTTACGAGGAGTTTGTTTTTTTATGTGTTATGCTTTTAATAGAGTGAAAATCTATTTTTGAAAACTTTATTTTCGAAAATGATAATTTTTCGGTTTGTCGTAAAAACTAAGGTTTATCGCGTAAAACGCTAGGATTAGTTACGGGTATTTATAAAATATCAAAAGTATGAGGTTTTAAGTGTAATAAATAAATTTAATAAAAAAATATAAATATATATTTTATATATATAAAAATCGGCTAGAAGGGGATAAGGGGATAAAGGAAACCCAATTTGAGTCCAAATATGACTCTTAGGCCCATGGATTATCCATAATTATTATATATACAACTCAAACAACCCTAAAACATTTTTTTGTGAGTTTTTGGTCGTTCAAGTGAGGCAAAGGAAGAAGAAAAAAAAGTTAGGGTTTATAATTATGAAGCAATAATCAAGAATCAAGGTAAAATTCTTAAAACACATGTTCAATTGATTGATTAATTGTTGGTATTCATGTAATATTAAGTATGATGGATCTAGGGTTTTTAAGTTTCTGTAAATTAATTAATTAAAACATGTTGGGATCAATTAATGATTATATTATGATAATTGGTGAAGAGAATTGAGCGTAAAACATGCTAGATTTGAGTTAGGGTTTGTACAGAAAATTAGTGTTGTAAAGATTCGAATGTATTTAATAGATGGTGATGAGTTATGTTGGCATGAATATTACGATATTTAATCTAAACATCCTCTTCATGTTTTGATGATGACAAAAATGTAAGTTACAACATATAACGTAAAGTGCTTAAGTTACTTGTGATCACAATTCATCTATGCATTCTTACGTCAACAAGCCTCGACATCTCAACGTCTCAAGTATGCTTCAACAATCACTTAAGGTATGGATAAACAAGTGTTTAATACATTTCATGATCAAAGGGGTATTTAATTAACTAATACAAAGTTTATTTAATTATATAAACTTATTATATATTTTTGAAAAACACTTTTGGTAATAAAGAAAAATGTTTTAATCATACTAAATATATGATTTCAAACTTTTAACCAAAATTAGTTAGTTTTTCACCAAATAAACTTTCCCCACTAAAAGACAGAAAATCTGGCCGTTTCAGTAGGGCGGCCCCCTTAATTATAAGGGGCGGCCCCCTTAATTTTAAGGGGACCGGCACACAATTAAGGGGACCGGCCACGCTCCTCTGTCAGATTTTGTCAGAAATTTTTCCCTATAAATACCACCTCAAACCTGGAATTTTTCCAATCTTTTGCACAAATATTTTCAGATCCAATTCTCTCTAAACATCCTTCTAAAACCCTTTGATCATAAGATTATTAATCTTTGTTTCAAGTGATCCAATCTTTCATCACTTAAAGTGCAAGAGAAGTATCCTCCCTATCATAAACCCAAAGATGTATTAGGATCTAGTTAGTGCTTATGTGAAGTTGTAAAGACATTAGTGGCTTGAAGGTGTCAAGACATTAATGCATTGAAGTTGTGAAGATATTAGTGTCTTGAAGGTGTCAAGACATTAGTGCATTGAAGTTGTGAAGACATTAGTGGCTTGAAGGTGTCAAGACATTAATGCATTGAAGTTGTGAAGACATTAGTGCCTTGAAGGTGTCAAGACATTAGTGCATTGAAGTTGTGAAGACATTAGTGGCTTGAAGGTGTCAAGACATTAGTGCCTTGAAGGTGTGAATATACTTTTGGTGTGAAGAAGATAAGTTAGGAACTAGATTGGTGTGAAGAAGATAGGTGTGGAGTAGTTAGTTGTGAAGTAGATAGATTTGAAGAAGTTGATTGGTGTGTAGATTGGTGTGTAGATTGGTGTGTAGATTGGTGTGAAGATTGGTGTGTAAATTGGTGTGTATATTGGTGTGTACGGTTTTCTCCGCCATAAGGGAGCTTGTTGAGTAGTGAAGAAAACTCTCGAGTAGGTGACTCGGGGAGTGGAGTAGGAACAAGGAAGGTGTCCTTGTAGCCGAACCACTATAAATCATCGTGTTCGGTTTGCATGTTCTTTCTCTCATCTCTTTTCATTCATTCTTGCATTTATCGCTTTATATCTATGCTTGCCTATATGTCTTAATTGTTGCTTATATTGTTGTGATGATTGAATGTGTTTTACATAGAAGTTAATAGTGTGATAGGACATATAATTATATGTTATGGTCAAATGGACTAATATATATATTTAACACTTCTCATGTTGAGCTTAACTTAATCGATAGTTTGATACAAAACATTTTAAGATTTTAAAAGGAAAACTTATACACATAAAGTTTGATCTATGCTTCATTCATAAAACTAAGTTTTGAAAACCAATCTAAAAGTTCACATATATAATTGATCATATTGATTATATGTTGCTTTTATACTAAAATCTAATTGAAGGTTTTTCAAACAAACAATTGAATAAATTCTAATCAACATTTTGAAACAAAGTTTTTATAAAACGAAAAAGAAGGGAAAACTATTCAACCCCCCCTTCTAGTTTTCCACAATTGGTACCAGAGCCACGTCGCTCAAATTTTCAAAACAAATGGTTTTAAAAATTGAGTACGATCCATGTATCAAATTACCCATTAAGGAGGATTTAATATGAAAAGTGTTTTGTTGATTAACTTGTATTAGTTTTGATATTATATACACTAATTATACTAGCTCGAGATAAGATTATACATAAAACAAGTGTTATATGTTCGTTTTTAAAATCAGAAAGTTACACACCTTTCCACAAAGTCAGAAAACAATTTTTAACAAAAATTGCATTTTTGAGTATCAGATGGGCGGCCCCTTTAATTGTCTGGGCGGCCCCCTTAAATACTGGGCGGCCCCCTTAAATTTAAGGGGTCCGCCTGTCTGTTCGACAGTTTTTCAAAAACTTTGAAATATCATATAAAATTAACCGTAACTCCGTAGAAGTCGTGCCACCCGGCGTTTTAAAGGTAATTGAGTCTACTTTCATTTAAAAATACTTACAAGTAACTATTACAAACTTAAATAAGTCAGAAAGTTAAAATACTACACGAAGGTCAAAAATTTAAGTCTTGTTTTAACATAAAACTTGTATTTCAACTTTTCCTTCGAGTCGGGCATTCCTAGTCGATATATCTTTGAAAAATTAAGTATTTATGTTTTCAAAATATTGATCTTTATTAAATTTTAAAATGGATAGGAAACTTTTTTATTTTCAAATAAAATCGAGCTAAGTAAACATTGGTATATATAAAACACAAAACGACGACAAGTGCTTTATGTGCTATGTGAACTCATTTGTGATTTTACTTTGCTAATCATTGCTATTTGTAATTTAGCTATTTAAATATCTTAGCATATGTGCCTTGTACTCTATTAGTTTATAGTTAGTTATCTAGCTTATACTTAACTTGATCTTATGCTAGATTTCTTGCGTTAGGATTGCATTATTATGCTTGCATTGCATATAGGAATAGATGGCTTAATGTTACTCAAACATCTTGTAAATGAGTTAAATCTAATCACCTAAATATTTCAATCAATTTAATCTATTCTTAACAACACACTTAAACATTTTCAACAAATTACCTTGTTTTACCTTAAGTTGTTTAATATGACAAATTGAATCTTTGTAAAACATTAGTAGTAATATAAAAGAAAAAGTATTTTCAAAATCTAAGTGTGTTCATTATAAGTAACAATGAAGAGTCTTTCACATAAACAAAACTTATAACAATCATGAAGTAATAAGTCAAATTTCAATCATTCACCAACCTCACTCATAAATAATCTTAGGATTAATGGAACACACTATCAAAATGCCTATTTATCTTAAATGAGTGTTTGTAAGGGTCAAGAAAGATCTTGATATTATATCAATTCATTATTCAAATTATGGTTGATATATTCATCAAATCTAATTGACATGTTTTTTTGAGTATGGACAAGAAATTGGATTGTTATTTATTTAAGTTTCAAGATTACATCAAATGATATAGTCTTGAATCTACATACTCAATCACACTAGATTGATATGAAAATATTTACATCCTTTGTAGATGAAAAGAGTATGCATTGGATCATAACTCACACTTGTGTTGATAATGTCATATTGAATCTACTTGTCCAATAATTGTGTTCCAAATATTAGAATAACATTTTAAACACATTTATAAAATATACAATGAAGTAAGATTGACGACTTGGATGTTTCGTCCGAAATATTCAAGCAATTTACATTGCAATGCAATGGATAAATGTGTCATATCCGAAAAACCAAATATGAGCAAACTAACAACATATGTAAACTTTGCTCACACTACTTAAAATTATCACCACAAGATAAAATACATATTTAAGAACAATACACACTATATATTATATGTATTTCATTTTCTTTGTAGCATGAATGGTTGTGTTACAAGATAATGCACTACACTTTTCTTTTTGGAATAATTTAAGTTATTAGAATTGAAAAACAACTTGTCACAATGCATAAACAAGTAAACTTCATTTTGTTTCAAATACTAGTTAAATTATGATATATAACATTGGCAAAAAAAAAATCATAGAAAATAATATTTGCTTTAGAATATATAAATGTCTAGTTTTGATATCATTTGTGAATCACAATCTCGTTTAAGATAAATAATCTTAATGAGATTCATTTTTCAAGATATGCTAAGGAGCATTCATAAATCAAAGCACATTTATTAAATCAAGTAATATGTCATCAAAACCAAATAACCGGTTAATCATGAACAAAAGATTAAAACTTTGCATTTACTCTTATCTTAACATTTAACACATCTCTATTAGGATAGTGAGTAAAATATATCATGTAGACTTACCTTCATAAAAACATGGTGTTTGAGTCACATTATGCCAAGTATTAGTGAATCAAGCAAACTTCATATTTGGTACTCTTCGATAGGTGAATTTAGGAACTCAATTTCTTCTAAAAAGAGAATGACTACTGGAGAATCTATTGACTAGAAACTCAATTTAACCTAACGGTTGGATTGCTTCTATGTGAGAAGTTGGGTATGTGTAACCCGTAAAAATGGTCGTGTTTAGCCTGAATTGAGCACCACTAGTAATAGTCTCATACTCATTCTCCAACTTGATTAAATCGCTCTTCCTAAATGTACCTAACGCTAAGCTTACTTTTATGAACTTTGCTTCTCATTAGATGATTTCATTCCTAGATTTATGGCATATCGCATATATGTTATTTCTAGATGTTTATTTGCTCCTATGTGATTTGATTGTATGCCTTTACATGATTTACTCTATATGTATCATTCATCTAGGTATATTTTTATTTCTTTTAGATCCTACACCCTTATTTCATATGAACCTTAGTGTCGTTTTCCGATAGGTCATAGTAGTCTCATAATATATCCGGATGAGCATGAATTTAATGGGAAGGGAAATGACACTCACTCACATATATCCTTCTACCTCACACCACCTAGAGTACCACCACCACTTCCTACAACCTCACATGCCACTCCCATGTTGCATGTGCAAACCTTCACCCAAGACAATTATCATGCTCCACCACCATCACCTTCCTCCGAACACTTGAAGTTCGTTGAGGAGCTAAAAGAGACTCATGAGCTTAGTGCTCTTTTAGCATTACATCTTGCTCAACGCAATTTGGATCCACCTCAATCAAGCTCACCATCATCACCACATAACATTAACCAAATTGAGAAGCATGTTAACAATTGCCCTTGTTGCATCTTCCTTCAACAACATACCATTGCTTTGAATGAGCACTTTACCTGGATTGAGTATCTTCTTACTAAATCTCAACAAACCCCATCACTTGAACAACATCAAAACCCTCAACCAACAAACCCCACTTCAAATCCACCACTCCATCCATCAAAGAATATATCAACTCACAATTATCTCCACCACCAAAAGTTATCACCACCTCATCCAAGTGAATTTCATTACGAAATGCGTCATTTCCACTTACTAGCAAGTGAAGAACACAATGAAGAAATCCAAGCTTCAAGTGTTGTCGACTCATGATCAAGTGTTGTCGACTCATCACCACCTCATTTCACATATCCACCTTCGGTCGTCAACCAACAAAACACCTAAAAATCCCATGATTCCCTATCATCCACCCTTGTCGAACGATATATTAATCCAAACCATAATTGTCAACCCTTTGTCATCACCTTCCCTTTACATTCACGCTCATCCCTCCTTATTCCCCTTCTAGTTTTCCACAATTGGATCATAGGATTTGTAGAAACGATAGCATGAGATAATAGTAGGCTTAACCAATCCTCTTGAGCATGAGATCTATAACAAACATCTTTTAAAATATATGATTAATGATATTTGTTGTCAAAAATCTAATATCTTTAAAAATATGCAAAAACCTCACATTTTGGAAAATAGTTTTTCAAATAACTATCCCACTTTTAAATAAGATGTTTTCACAATAAATATCCACAATTTTGTTTTGATCAAAACCAAAGATTGAGAAAATTTTATTTACCTTTCATTAACACATTTTGAAGTAAAACCGAATCTATTTTATTCAATTAACTCTCATATCTACATGAAAACCTACTTTCAAACATTGTTGAATAATGCTAAAAACGTCTCTTTAAATCATGCATGGTGATCTCATATTTGTCATCTATATTTATATAAATGACACTTATAAGTGAACTAAATCAAATCAAGAGGGCCATGGTTTATCTATTAAGACTTCATTTGTAACAAGTCTAGAAACCCATGCTATCATAATACGCATTAGGATTAATTCTCCTAGTTATGTAGTTATGAAATACTTGATGTTGCTTATTGTTTCCTAGCACTTATATTTTGCTTGCTAGATGAGTATGTTTGCATGCTAGATGAAATTGCTTGATTACTTAATCTCTTTGGTTAACATGCTTTAGCTACATAATTGCCTACATAATTAGTCTATGTTTAATTGCCTCAAAGAGTTGGACTTGTTTGAAACCAAAAACACAACCTTTCTGCAATGCACTACCAAAAACCCTTTTCTAGCAATCTGGGAATCACCAGATGGGCGGCCCCCTTAAATCATAAGGCGGCCCCCTTAATTATTAAGGGGACCGGCCTCCAATTAAGGGGACCGGCCATCTGATGGTCGAATGTGTTGTTTCCCTTTTGTATTTTTTAGCCCATTTCATCCTACACTTCCCAAAATTCACAAACCTATTCTATCCTAAACCTTCCATCAAAGTTTATCCATCCTTGATCCCACCAATCCTACATTTTCCTAGGTTCTAATCTTTGCATTAGATTCTAAATTTTCTTTTGGATTTAGGTTTTGTTTTAAAAACAATAATTGCATGTGTCATACTTTTAGTGCATATACCTAATATGTCCATATATTGTTCCCCTATTAGTTTCATGCATATATCCATTATCATCATTATATACATGTGCACTTGTCTACTAACCTTGTTTTGAAGGATTACTTCACCGCTCGATTCTTTGGTAGCCAAAACAAGTTTTGAGCATACACCAAGGGGGAGCATTGAGGTTGATAAGATCAAGGCTTCACTTACGATGATGCAAGCTCGCCTTTTATATTCTATCTCAAGAGTTCAAGCATTGTAGAAGTCTCATTTAGAGTCCACCTTTTTGCTTCGACAAAAGGGGGAGAAGAAGTGTAAACAAGTAACTTATACATTTTACTATAAGTTATAGTTTACATAGTTTGTCATCATCAAAAAGGGGGAGATTGTTGGCATGAATATTACGATATTTAATCTAAACATCCTCTTCATGTTTTGATGATGACAAAAATGTAAGTTACAACATATAACGTAAAGGGCTTAAGTTACTTGTGATCACAATTCATCTATGCATTCTTACGTCAACAAGCCTCGACATCTCAACGTCTCAAGTATGCTTCAACAATCACTTAAGGTATGGATAAACAAGTGTTTAATACATTTCATGATCAAAGGGGTATTTAATTAACTAATACAAAGTTTATTTAATTATATAAACTTATTATATATTTTTGAAAAACACTTTTGGTAATAAAGAAAAATGTTTTAATCATACTAAATATATGATTTCAAACTTTTAACCAAAATTAGTTAGTTTTTCACCAAATAAACTTTCCCCACTAAAAGACAGAAAATCTGGCCGTTTCAGTAGGGCGGCCCCCTTAATTATAAGGGGCGGCCCCCTTAATTTTAAGGGGACCGGCACACAATTAAGGGGACCGGCCACGCTCCTCTGTCAGATTTTGTCAGAAATTTTTCCCTATAAATACCACCTCAAACCTGGAATTTTTCCAATCTTTTGCACAAATATTTTCAGATCCAATTCTCTCTAAACATCCTTCTAAAACCCTTTGATCATAAGATTATTAATCTTTGTTTCAAGTGATCCAATCTTTCATCACTTAAAGTGCAAGAGAAGTATCCTCCCTATCATAAACCCAAAGATGTATTAGGATCTAGTTAGTGCTTATGTGAAGTTGTAAAGACATTAGTGGCTTGAAGGTGTCAAGACATTAATGCATTGAAGTTGTGAAGATATTAGTGTCTTGAAGGTGTCAAGACATTAGTGCATTGAAGTTGTGAAGACATTAGTGGCTTGAAGGTGTCAAGACATTAATGCATTGAAGTTGTGAAGACATTAGTGCCTTGAAGGTGTCAAGACATTAGTGCATTGAAGTTGTGAAGACATTAGTGGCTTGAAGGTGTCAAGACATTAGTGCCTTGAAGGTGTGAATATACTTTTGGTGTGAAGAAGATAAGTTAGGAACTAGATTGGTGTGAAGAAGATAGGTGTGGAGTAGTTAGTTGTGAAGTAGATAGATTTGAAGAAGTTGATTGGTGTGTAGATTGGTGTGTAGATTGGTGTGTAGATTGGTGTGAAGATTGGTGTGTAAATTGGTGTGTATATTGGTGTGTACGGTTTTCTCCGCCATAAGGGAGCTTGTTGAGTAGTGAAGAAAACTCTCGAGTAGGTGACTCGGGGAGTGGAGTAGGAACAAGGAAGGTGTCCTTGTAGCCGAACCACTATAAATCATCGTGTTCGGTTTGCATGTTCTTTCTCTCATCTCTTTTCATTCATTCTTGCATTTATCGCTTTATATCTATGCTTGCCTATATGTCTTAATTGTTGCTTATATTGTTGTGATGATTGAATGTGTTTTACATAGAAGTTAATAGTGTGATAGGACATATAATTATATGTTATGGTCAAATGGACTAATATATATATTTAACACTTCTCATGTTGAGCTTAACTTAATCGATAGTTTGATACAAAACGTTTTAAGATTTTAAAAGGAAAACTTATACACATAAAGTTTGATCTATGCTTCATTCATAAAACTAAGTTTTGAAAACCAATCTAAAAGTTCACATATATAATTGATCATATTGATTATATGTTGCTTTTATACTAAAATCTAATTGAAGGTTTTTCAAACAAACAATTGAATAAATTCTAATCAACATTTTGAAACAAAGTTTTTATAAAACGAAAAAGAAGGGAAAACTATTCAACCCCCCCTTCTAGTTTTCCACAAGTTAGATCACGCAATTTTAGTCTAAATTGAAGTTTAATGAAAGAGCTTTCCAAAAATTCCGGCAACAACTAATTTTGAGGTCCGGAAGTTGATCTTTTGATTTTTCTTTGTTAAGGTGTCAAAGTGTGAATGTAGCCGCACGGCTAGTTTGGGTTTGATAACCCGAAACTTATTATTGAGAATTGACCACTTATTTAAATTCTTTGGACTTTAATAAACTTAACCAACCTCATATCTTTTGCCTATAGATTCTTAATTGATTCTTACATGTTTATTTACCTTGTATGCATGTGCTATATGTTTTATGCTTTGGCGTGCGTTTATCTTGAGTCTATGACTTCATACCACCACACGAATGAGATACTAAACTTTTTACAAACATTGAAACGAATCTTCCATGAAAACTAAAACATATTATCTTTTGAAAACTTATACGTATCGATTATTTTCCGCATTGTCATATCTTGAGACAAACTTATATTCTTTAGGTTATGCCAATTCTGTTATGCCAATTCTGCATCATTGTGATCTAATCCTTGACATCACTTGTGATACTCGGTTCTGCAATACTCTTTGGTACCGTTGTGTACTTTCGTCGTTACCTTCCAAGGTGAGTTCGTAGCCTCGCCTTTACTCATTTAAATATTTTATAAACCTCGCGAGGGGGATACATGCTACTTTTACAAACTGAATACAAGTAGTTTTTGGCATGCTCTACCCGATTACATGATTATAGTGATTGAATGCTTCTTGCCAATTAAGTCCCCACCATGAAATCGTTAATTCTTTAGGGAAACGCTATTATTATGGATATGCATATTAGGCTTGGCCAGCTTTGACTGGGTACGGTCACATAATCTTGAGAGTTTGGGGTAAACTGGCAATTTTTACCTCTGGGCACAAAATCATGGTTAAGGTTTCGGTTTCATAATTCTCAATACTATAATCTGATTACCCGACATGTATTTGTTATATGTCTATTGATAAATAATACTTGTATTCAACTTATTACTTATTAAACTCTATGAATTCACTCAACTTTATGTTGACTTTTTAGCATGTATTTTCTCAGGTATTATTGGCTAGCTGAGCATTGGGAGCAATTGGAGTCGCGTGGATATCAAACATTGGAGGACTTGTTTTCTTCACATTCGATAATTATTTTCTTTAAATATGTAAATGAGTCATTTTTGAACTCTTGTAACTTAAGTTTTCAATATAAATTGTTGGGACCTTTGTACTCTGATTTATCAAATCGAATGTGACATTTTATTAAACGTCTCTTTTGAGGTCGTTTTATGTAACTTGTGTGTATGAACTATGAAGTGACACCCAAATTGGTATTCCGCTGCGTTGTAAATTTTGGGGGTGTCACAAGTACCTAAGACACCATCTAAGAGACGATTGTCCTTAGGATTGGCAGGTACTATTGACGATTCATTTTGAATTCTTTTTATAGATTGTGTAGGCATCGCGGAGGTAGGAGAACAATATGAGGAACTATGTGATACATGATTTAAAGTTGGGGAGTAGAACTTGGAGATGATATTTGTATGGAGCAGAAAGTGTTATCTACACAGATCATAAAAATCTTTAGCATATATTAGACAAGAGATTAATATATGTGGAGGAGAGAAGTTGGGTGTGGAATTTCTCAGTGACTACGATTGTCTGATTTGCTACCGTCAAGGAGAGCGAACATCATGGTAAGAGCACTGAGCAAGGAGTGAACGAGTGAAACTTAGATGTTTATGAGAAATGGTTGTGATAACTCAATCTAGAGTTAAAAGGATGATACTGGCAGCCTAAAGAGAGATGTTCAAGGAAGAGAACATGTGAGGAGAATGATTACGTGGTTTAGATCAACTAATGGAAAGGAATGATAATGGAGGATTGTACTTCGCGGACCAATTATAGGTTTCATTGGAAGGAAGCATAAGGACATCAATCATGCAAGGTATTTGATACATCCTAGGATGGATAAGATGTATTATTACCTTAACGAGAGTTGTATTGGGGAGCAAGTATGAAGGAGAATACAAATACCTTAGCAAGTGTTTGATACGCTTGAAGGTAAATGTTAATGTCAATGATTATTAGAGAGATGCAACAGTCAGAGATACATGAAGATTGTGGTAAGGAGGAGTTAGCGAGACGTTACATATGATGAGTTGGTAGAGAGACGTATGGTGTCGCGTCAATCAGCTTATATTAAGATGAAATACTTACTTCGCTATTGTGGTAAATGTTTTATGGAGCCTTGAGATAGCGTATGAAGATGAGTACGACTTATCTTCTTAAATCAATGGACTAAGTGAGCGTACAAATCAGGCGTTGGATGGTATGATGAGAGCATGGGTGCGTTTGAGTTTGGAGGGAGCTGAGGTACGCATTTATTTTTAGCTGAGTTCTCCTATAACAATAATTATCATTCTAGTATTAAGAAGGTGCCGTTTGAAGTATTGTATGGAAGGAAATGTATGTCACATGTTCTATGGACAGAGGTTGGAACAAGCCAACTAATTGGTCCTGAACTGGAATGAGAGATTGCAAATAAGGTTTTTAGATTAAAGAGAGAGATTTAAGGCAGCGAGATACTCGCCAAATGAGTTATGCGGATAATTGCCGTTAGTCGCTAGAGTCTAATGTTGGTGACTTGGTGATGTTAAAGGTATTTCCTTGGAAAGGTGTTATGCGTTTCGGTAAGAAAGGCAAGTTAGCACTGAGATATGTAGGACCATTTGAGATTTCGGAAAGGATTGGATTTGTGACATACCGGTTGAAGTTAGCTGAGGAATTTAGTGGTGTACATGATACGTTTCACGTATCTAATTGAAAGAAGTGTTTAGCAGATGCTAGTCTGCATGTGCCATTAGATGAAAGTAAGGTTGACAAACTCTTCGTTTTGTCGAGAAACCTGTTGAGATTATGGACCGAGTGGTCAAGAGTTTAAACTGTGGTAAGATAGCATTAGTAAAGGTGTGTTGGAATTCGAAGCATAGTCTTGAGTTTACTTGGGAACATGAGGATCAGATCGTTTGTAGTTGGTGAGCAGATCGTTTGTAGTTGGATTTAGATCGTAGAAGTTAGATGCAGGGTGTTCGCAAATGTTTTAATTAATGTTTGTTTTATGTGTATCCATTATATGTGGTGCTTCTTGCGGTTACCATTTGGAGTTTCATTTGGTTCGAGGGTATCGTACCTACCTGTGAGAAGTCGCTTGGATCGTTGGAGTGACGGAATATTTTCTATCGTGTGAATTCGGGTATTTAGTCGGTTCACATTTTTGTAGTTCTTTCTCTGTGATTTTATGGAGTGGTATTATTCCGCTTATATATCCATAAATTTTCTTTTACTGTTGTGAGTGGTGACTAGAGTAGTTGAAATCTCAAGACGCGATTTCCCTAAGTGGGGGATGATGTAACAACCGTGGTTTTAGCAGGTCAGTTTAACTGATAGTCTTGACTCGGTTGATGTTTGTTTGGTGTTTCTTAGGTGATTGAAGTGATATATATGTGATATAGGTGAGTTTTAGCACTAAATCCCTTTGCGTGGTTTTGTTTTTATGAGTGAGTAATGTTGATATTTGGGTAAGTTAATTTTGATCGCCTTTGTGGTGTAGAAATGACTTGTGAAGTTTTGGTGTTTTTGTTTTTTTGCGTAACGAGTCTTCGTTCAAGTTTTTGAGCATTAGCAAGTTACGAGGAGTTTGTTTTTTTATGTGTTATGCTTTTAATAGAGTGAAAATCTATTTTTTGGAAACTTTATTTTTGAAAATGATAATTTTCCGGTTTGTCGTAAAAACTGAGGTTTATCAAGTAAAACGCTAGGATTAGCTACGGGTATTTATAAAATATCAAAAGTATGAGGTTTTAAGTGTAATAAATAAATTTAATAAAAAAATATAAATATTATATATATATATATATATATATATATATATATATATATATATATATATATATATATATATATATATATATATATATATATATATATAAATCGGCTAAAAGGGGATAAGGGGATAAAGGAAACCCAATTTGAGTCCAAATATGACTCTTAGGCCCAAGGATTATCCATAATTATTATATATACAACCCAAACAACCCTAAAACGTTTTTTTCGTGAGTTTTTGGTCGTTCTAGTAAGGCAAAGGAAGAAGAAAAAAATTAGGGTTTATAATCGTGAAGCAATAATCAAGAATAAAGGTAAAATTCTTAAAACACATGTTCAATTGATTGATTAATTATTGGTATTCATGTAATATTAAGTATGATGGATCTAGGGTTTGTAAGTTTCTGTAAATTAATTAATTAAAACATGTTGGGATCAATTAATGATTATATTATGATGATTGGTGAAGAAAATTGAGCGTAAAACATGCTAGTTATTGAGTTAGGGTTTGTACAGAAATTAGTGTTGTAAAGATTCGAAGGTATTTAACAGATGGTAATGAGTTAGATCACGAAATTTTAGTCTAAATTGAAGTTTAATGAAAGTGTTTTCCAAAAAGTCCGGCCATGATTGATTTCGAGGTCCGGAAGTTGATCTTTTGATTTTTCTTTGTTAAGGTGTCAAAGATGTAAAACCGGGACAGATTAAGATCATAAGTTTGGTAGTGAGATTTGGATGAAAAAGTGAGATTTAGCTTATCCCTTATGGTTGAGTTAAGTTTTATATGTACTTAGACTCCCATGCGAAGGATTTGCGATACAATTTGTAGATGTATTTTAATTTAATTAAAACTTTTTGGTGTGCGTTCAGGTCCGAATCTGGATAGTTTGTAAGTTTGATTTTATGAAGGGTACTTGTGTATGTTTTTGGATCATGGCCTTTTAGTAGTAGCTTGTATACATCCAAGGGACTATGGAAAATTTTTGGTGTGAGTTATTGAGCTTTTAAAGTTATTATTTTATGTGGGCGAATGTACTCTAAAATTCTGCATTTTCCGAGTTTTTAAGTGCAAGGGATTTAGTGAGTATTAGGATTTGGTAGTGATTGGTATGGGGTCTAGGAGATCTATAGTGGGTCATATGAATCTTACACATCCATAATATGTGTATTACATGGGTTATATGTTTTAGCTTGGCCATGTGTAATGTGGACTTATTTTGTGTGTTTTAGATTTGTGATTTGGGTTTGTGGAAGCTGCAAAGTTTGAGGTGAGTTCATAGTCCCACTTTTTACTTTGCTTTAAACTGGGGATGGGAATGATGCTTGTGATAATTGTTTTGAGTTATGCGTGGGATTGCGCCCTCTCAAAAGGTTTTACCTCTCAAGGGATCTTGAGAAGCTTACAACCCCCACCAGGCAGTGTACCTGATCGTTGTGGTATAGTATAGTGACAAGTACCGAGGGATTGATCGTTCAACTCAGGAATAGTGTCGCTAGGATTAGAAAGCCTAATAAACTAGGTCTAGAGGTGAGGGATGATTCTTTTTGTATTTTTATATTTTTATAAAAGCAAGTAAAAATCTCGTGTTTTGAAGGGGTGGGCGGAATTAGTTGCTAGCCAACTAACCCAATTTATCTAAAGATGCAATCAAAATAAAATGACAGAAATGAAAACAAAACTAATTATAGTAATGTGGTGTAAGCAATGATGAGGAAAGTTGTGTTTGCTTAGGTTTCATTACTCCCTAGATATCTTTTACAGGTTGATAGCTTGTTACAATTGCATGGATGATGGGTCATATTCCTTAATACTAGTCGTAGGGCCATGTACAATATTCCCTAACTCTATAGGATCCTACTTCACTCCTATGTCGAGCCGTTAGAAGCTCCTAACATGGGATCATTAGAATCTCCTACACATTAAATACAACCAAAAATCGTAGTACACCTCCGATCATGTTTCTTAAGACGTTCAAGCCAGTTACCAATGGAAGTATGCCAGTTTTCTTAAGCCTAACATCGAATACAATCATCCGTAACAATTACAAACAAACAATCAACCCATAATTAACATCTAGGTTTCACTACATCTAAGCAAATACAAAAGAAATCTAGCCTAGCATGTTAAATAGAAGACACGCGTAAGATATAATCAAACAACACACAGACATATTGAATGATTTGGAAGAATACTTATCTTTAATTGAACATGAAAGATTCAAGGGGTTGGAACCCTTGAAAAAGCTGTAAAATTCGGCCTAGGGTTTTTCCCTCAAATTTGCACACAATGAATGAAATTTGGAAAACTAGATATAGATTTTACAGGGTGACGGCGTCATGTATTAAGTTGTGATGCCGTCAACTCGTCGCCATAATGAAATCGTATTTCCTAGATCTATTTGTGACGCTGTCATGTAGGATTTTCTTCTGGGCTATCACTAATACTTGGACCTTGACGGCCTTGGGTGACGTCGTCATCTCCTATGCACAAAAACTCTCTGGATCGTCACGTGTATTTTCCACATCCACCTCTTTTGTAACTCTTGACGCCGTCATGTGGAGAGCCTTGACGCCGTTAGGTACTGTTCCAGCAAGGAAAATTGAGACTTTGCCGTTTTCTTCACTTTTATGCTCCAAAAACATCCAAAATGCTTCCTTTTCCAGATTTCTCTCAAAAAGTACCTAAAATGACCAAAGGAACGATTTAGGGCAATATTTGATCAAATAATCACGAATTCGGGCTTAAATGACCCCTTAAAAGCGGTACACTTTTCGCCTCATCATTGAGTTACTGTGATTATGTGTGGTTTAAAAAGCTTGGACTTATAATGTTATTGTATAAATGCTATATGTGATGATAATGTTGTGTGGATTGGATAATGTGATGATAATGTTGTGTGGTCCAATTGGGGGGGGGGGGGGGGAGTATCTAATTGGAGAGTAATAACTCCTACTCGATATAATGTTGTGTGGTTTAAATGGGATTCAATTGGGAGGATGCTTATCCTGTTGCTCGCGCATGCGACCTAATTGATAATGAAATGGGAGTGGGAGTCACGTTCTGGCCCAAATATTGTGATGTGTATTCAATTGGGAGGATGCTTATCATGTTGCTCGCGCATGCGACCTAATTGATGTTGAAATGGGTGCGGGGGACACGTTCCGTCCCAATGGTTGCCTTATGTGTGTTGCTGCCTTGCGAATACATGTAGCTTATATGATAACTATAATTATTTGTCTAACTATATTTTATAATCACAGTGAATCGGTTGCTTATTGTGTGTGAGTCTTAAACCTATGAATCTCACCAACATTATGTTGACGTTTTAAGCATCATTTTCAGGTGAGCTTTCTAAGGATAAGATAGAAGGATGTGATTAGACAAGACCCTAGTTGCATTGGAAGTGGTTTATTATCTATGTTTGGATTTATGTATTGTTTCGGATTTTGTTTTGGTTATTTTGTTTTGGGTATTGTTACAACACTTTGTGTTTGTACTTTGCTCTATTTTTGTGCATGTAGTTGTTCTCCATATAGACACAAGATGTTGTGATGATATCCATGAAGTTACACCCTCTCGTTTCCGCCTTGGCGAGGTGTGACAATGGTGGTGATGATTAGTGAAAGAGTTGATGAAAGGTGGTGGTTAAAATGCATGAATTTAGAAACTCGTATGTATAGAAAATGCTATAAAGAATATAAAGATTGAACATATGGACTTATGCAATCTAAAATTCACAACGTAAAGGGATAAAGGAATATGACTTACGTAATTTCAAGAGAAAAGGAAAATGTGAATGGACATTGATATTTAATGATGGCTGTGGGTTATGATTTGATCGATTAGGATTGACGCTAATGAAAATGAAATACGTTTAGAAATAATGACCTATATCGAACGACAATGGATGAAAGAGTAGTAACATGGTTTAGTCCTACATGACCTTTAATGACATTATCATCTACCAAAGATGATGTGTCATGCCATAATGTATGCTTGAATGGATTCAAGAAGAAGTGAAGACAATAAGCACCTAGAAACAAACATTTCATAAGAAATGAATAAAGAATACTAAGAACCTATATGAGGATGAGAATGACATTATGAGATGGGAGAGTGTTGGTTAAACCGATGTTTTGAGAAAGTATTGGGAATGACGATTTTGATTAATATATCGTTTGCACTGACAATAACGTGCGTGATATGTGTTGAGTACGAAAGGATGAAATCCTATGATGGTGTTCTAGAAAATGAAGTTGTGAAGTCCTAGTTTAAGAAAGATCCTAGACTCCATTAGTCGTTGGTTGTGGAGATGAAGAACTTTTTCAAACACATGATGTGTTTTTCACTTGATGAGACATTGGTACAAACTAGTGATGTTGGGTTAAAAGGGCTTGAAACACTTTTGGTTTTGTGAACCAATTTTAACTAAATGGTGTGTACCTGTGTGTTGGTATTTTAGGGTGCAAGAAACATGAGTAGATGTTCTTTTAAATACATTTTGACAAAATAAAAATATGTGAATGAATTTCTCTCCGCCTTAATCGGTGGACATCTAACATATTGTGTAATGCATCGTATAAAGAATGACGATAAATTGTTTGGGAGGTTGAAGGTTAATGAAAGCGATGAGCTTAGTAATGTTTTTGCGGATGTTGGTTAGCATACAAAATACTTCATCCATGAAGTCACGTAGCTCTTCTCTATCAATGCGAGATGATCGCATGACAAGGCATGTGGTTTTCTTAAAGGAGGTGGAAAGGGTTAGAGTATTGTTATAACTAAAGAGTGATGGAGGTGATTTTTGGAAAGTGGAAGCAATAATGCGATTTGGAAAGAGGTCAATTGAAAGATACCCAAACACAAATTTCAAATCTCTAATACTCAATCCTATTACAATTATGCGAGATGAGCATATAAAAGCTAGAACGAAGTGAGATGGAAAATGATTAGTTCTCAATCCACTAAAACAAATTTGGTAGTGAGAAAAGATGTCAACAAGATAAAAATCTAAAGATATTATCTATATAAAGTTAACACATGGCTAGATAGCGTCAACAAAAACAATCATATTAAGCAAGAGCATGACATAATACGAAATAATTTTCTTGTAAAATTGTTTTGTTGTTAAGCTTAGACACTTAAGCATATAACAATCCATGTGATTAATTTGTATGATAAAACAACTTCTAAATGTTTATCATATCAAAAGTACTTTGACAAATTATAAGTGCACATGTAGTGAACAAATAGTGTGACAACGAAACAAGACGAAAAATTTATGCAACCCATATTTAAATGATGACATTTCGGAGCATGTATTATATAGACCATCCTAAGCATGGATCTAATGAATGACCGAAAAAGACACAACCATTCAAAAATAGAAATATCATATAAAGACATGTATCAAAATGACATACCATGAGTTTAACAAGTAACACGTTAATCATGCAAAACATCATATACACAAAGAATGAAAATATCATATAAATCATGTTAACACGAAACATATAAGCATGCAAGCATCATAAAGAAATAACCAAGGTTTACACATGAATCAACCAAATAGTTAACATGGTTATGTTAAGATGTCCAATCATTATCAAACAAATAACATGTAATAGACACATGTATGTGTAATGCAAGAGATTTTAATCTTTGTGTTTGGAATCTAAGATTTAATGATCTAAAGGTTGACATCTTTTATGTTTGGTTTAAGTATGTGTTACGCAAGTGATTTGGCCATCCAAGACCAATAGATGTGTTTATGTGTGATAATGGAATATGATAAGAAGGTTCTCAAGAAAACTCTTTAAAACAGGAATCTAAGTGAAGTTACCAACTTCAATAGATCTTGTGCATGCTCTCACTGGTACAAAAAGTTGTATTGGTCACGCCAAAAATGTGTGACGATATGCATATAGTCACACACATTTTTTTCGTTGTGTGTCACCATAGGTCCCGCCACCGTAGGTGGCATATGGTCTTATTGTTGAGTTCGTGACCTTTTCCATCAAAAAAGAGTGACCAAAACCCCGAATATTTGTGACAAATTAGGCACAGGTTTTGTTGGATTAGTCATTATCATTAACCGTAAACACTTTATAGTCACGCGAATGCTTTTTGAGAGTAACTATTTTTCAACCTTTGGCCACATAAATATATAATATATGTGACATTTGAGATGATATATTCAAGTAAATGTGTATTTTGTGTGACTATTTCCCGTCCTGTGGCCACATGAATATACAATAAATGTGACGTTTGTGATGATTTAGTCACACAATAGGTGTTGTTTTTTTGGAGTTAGTCACATACAATTTAACACAAAGTTTCCAAAAGTGTTAATAAGTGTGACCATATGCTGTTTAAAGTGAAGAAATGTGTATTTTGTGTGACTATTGATCATCCAATAGCCACGTGAATTTTCTGTTTGTGTGGCCTTTTGTAATATTTAGTCACACAAAGCATGTTTGTTTTGGGTATTTAGTCACATACCATTAAGCAAACAGTGGCCAAAAGTGTAAATAAGTGTGACCATATGCTGTTTAAAGTGAAGAAATGTGTATTTTGTGTGACTATTGATCATCAAATGGCCACATGAATTTTATGTTTGTGTGGTCTTTTGTAATATTTAGTCACACAAAGCATGTTTGTTTTGGGTATTTAGTCACATACCATTAATCAAACAGTGGCCAAAAGTGTTAATAAGTATGACCATATGCTGTTTAAAGTGAAGAAATGTGTATTTTGTGTGACTATTGATCATCCAATGGCCACGTGAATTTTATGTTTGTGTGGCCTTTTGTAATATTTAGTCACACAAAGCATGTTTGTTTTGGGTATTTAGTCACATACCATTTAGGAAACTGTGGCTAAAAGTGTTAATAAGTGTGGCTGTATGCTGTTTAAAGTGAAGAAATGTGTATTTTGTGAGACTATAGATCATCCAATGGCCACGTGAATTTTATGTTTGTGTGGCCTTCTGTAATATTTAGTCACACAACGAATAAAGCAAACAGTAACCAAAAGTGTTAATAAGTGTGACTATATGCATCTTTTAGTCACATTTAAAAAATCAATATATATCAAAACAGTTCAAATATATATCAAAACAAATTCAAATATAAAAAAAATGGAATGTATATAACTGAACAAAATATAAAATTGGACATCCTTTTATACACCAAGGAGTCCTAGTCGGCTTACAATAGTTTCTTAAGTATCTATAATCTTTTCCATAAGCAAGTAGCAACTTCGAGCGGTCTTAATCTCTGAGCAGTACCAACTTTAACTAGCAGTAGTAACTTTTGTACTAGCAGTAGTAAATACATGGCATATTTTCTTTGAAGTTCATGAGCTGCACTAAATCCATCTAAGCAATATTAACACAAACATGATCAGCAGTAATTCAAACAACATCATGAAGACTTTTAATCCAAAACAATGAACATATTAATAAAATTTGTAGTTAAACTTACAAGTTTTTCTCCCATTGATCTAATCTTATCATCTGGATATAAAAGCCTTGAAAATGTAGGCTGCTGCATATCAACATATCAGGATGAGAGCAGAACTAGAACATGTCAAAGCTCACAACATAACAGAACTAGATGAGCCACTGGTTCAACTATCTGCACAAACATGATATGAGAGTTAATACTAGTACCACGTTCATACTGCTAGAGCAGAGTTACTAGTGCTAGTATATATATATATATATATATATATATATATATATATATATATATATATATATATATATATATATATATATATATATATATATATATATATATATATATATATATATATATATAAAACAGAATGTATATAAATGAAACAAATATATATACAATTGTATTTCAAATTCAATAAAAATTGAATGTATATAAATGAAGCAAATATATATAAAATTGTAATGTCGTATATAATCAAATTATCAATTATTATAAGTTAAAACCTGTTGACACTTCGCCGCCTTAGCTTGCTTTTGCAAGGTTTCATTAGAGATCAAATGTTTTCGCTTCGTTGGTACTAATTTTAGTCCGGTATTTTGTTCACTAATATTTGGTATCATAGTTGGTGGTGTAACCTGTAGAACCGGTTTGTCGTGGCTTAAGCGTATTCGTATTTCCGATAGTTTTAACAGGTTCCTATATGTATATCTAAAACACGGTACATTAGTCATGTATGTAAAACTAAAAAAATGAAAGGTGGATGTTTTATTACTTACCACTGTTTCCATTACTGGTACGTTTTCCAAAGTTTCAATAGCCACTGGAGTGGTCACATGCAATATAAATTAAGAAATACAATGGTGTTATCATTAGAAAATGAAATTGTTAACAACATAAAAAATTGCTTACATCTGAGTCTAATGACAGTTTCGTTCTGCAAAAAAATATGGGAAATGTAAGAAACCAAGGCACTAATAACGCTGCATAATATAAGATCTGCCAACCATGAAACAGTAAAAATATACATGGGTTGGCTTTGGTGACTAAGATGGACCATACCCACGCCTCGAAAATGAAGTGTGCCAGAAAATCCAACTGAGGGAATTTTTAGCCAGGCATCCCATGTATTATCCTCACCCGTGAAAATAGCATGTAGCCACTGCAAGAAACAAGTAACGTGATTAATGCTAACATAAAAGACGACAACATTAGATGTCCCAAATATAAGTTTAGCCTCAAAAACAAACATACGGGTTGGATATCAACTCGGGCAACAAATAATATACAATTGGTTGCAATTTTCTACAGTGCCAAACGTGGAACGAATAAATGTCAAACACATTACTAAGCAAGCAAATCACTAACATTTGGTACAAATGAAACAGTTTCACAAAAAGCAACCATATTTGAGTTAATTTCCTATATAACAGATGTTATGTTAATCTTTTGATAGATAACTTACGCAACTGCGATAAGCAAACTCCAACTGTTAATCAACATCCTCCCGGAGTGGAAACCAAGTAAGACTCCCTTTACGAGCAAAATGGTGGCCTCTTAGAACACGTCGATTATCTCCATTCCGATCCAATAAACAAGAAAACTATGTCGTCTTAATAAGTCTACTTGCAACGATTACTACCACACGAATTTATAATCAAAAACATGTTTTAGGCTAGTTTTAATCTACGAAAATCAACATAAATCGTTTTATATTCGATTACACAATCAAGAAAATATAAATTAAATATGTGTTTGAGCATACCCTTGAACAGAGTAGGATAGGTGAGATGAGGGGGATGGTGGCTTGATTGTGATGGTGGTGGATGTGGTGGTTATCTCGAACCAAACAACCGAAGCAAACAAACTCTCCCATACAGTTCCCTTGTCTTGATGACAGTGATGGCGTGGAGGAGCGATGGTTGGTGGAAGAAGAGATGAATAATAGAGAGAAGATATATCTGCTGACTAGTGTTAATTAGTGTTTTGATTTTGGGTGAAAAAGGGGCGGGATCTTGGGCCAGTGATTGAAATTTTGGGGAAAAAAGGGGCGGGATATATCTTGACAGATTGAAATTTTGGGGAAAAAGGTGAGCTCCAAATGTTTTATGAGTTGAGCTCAACCTTAAGTAAGTTGGATTACGGTTATTGTTGAGTTCTCGAGCTTATAAGTGGCATAATATATATATATATATATATATATATATATATATATATATATATATATATATATATATATATATATATATATATATATATATATATATATGTTTGTGATGAGGCGAAAAATGATCCGTTTTTAGGGGGTCATTTAAGCCCGAATCCGACTTTATTTGATCAAATATTGCCCTAAATCGTTCCTTTTGTGATTTTAGGTACTTGGAGAGTGAATTCTGGAAAAGAAGCCATTTTGGACGTTTTTGGAGCATAAAAGTGAAGAAAACGGCAAAGTATCAATTTTCCATGCTGGAAACACTAGGTGACGGCGTCAAGAGTTACACCCTGACGGCGTCAGACATCAAGAATAAAATACCGTAGTTGATGACGGCGTCAAAAGTCATCCTGACGGCGTCAAAAGTACCAAGAATAAAATACCGTAGGTGGTGACGGCGTCACACAGGGCGTCAGAAGTAGATCAAGGCCGTCACGTGTTAAAACTTGCGCGCGAAGTAGCTGATATTGTTTTGGTCATAACTTTTGCATACGAACTCGGATTTAGGTGATTCAAAAGCCCACGCGAAGAGGACGAAGAGATCTACAATTTGGTGAAAAAATGGTCTTGACGGCGTCAAGAGTACGGTCTGACGCCGTCACGAAGTGCCGACAGAAAAAATGCCTATAAATATAACTTCATAACTTCACTTTTTGTAAGCCCTAAACCCTAAAGTCGATTCCCGGCTTTAGGTGGGTGTTTTTCCAGCAACTTAGAGGGTTTCAATCACTCCATAAACATCATGTATTGGTTCGATGATTCTATCTCAACTATGTCTTTCATTATTCTTGTTGATTGTCCTTCTTTCATTATGTTTTGTTAATTCACCTTGTGTCTACTTATGATTGTGTGAAACTTGTATATAATTGATTAGATCTTATTGATTCCTTGTTGATGTTTGTGTCTATCTTCATCAATTAGGGCGTGACACTTCGATAGATCTAATTGGTTTAGTTTATAATCCTTGTTTCCTATTGATTCTTGTTTTGATTGAATGATTTATATGTTAGGCTTAAGAAAACTGGCAGATCTCCAAATGGTAACATGCTTGAACGTCTTAAGAAACATGAACCGAGGCGTACTAGGTCTTTATTGGTTGTATTTAATGCATGAGCCACTGTTTACAATCCCTATAGTTGTGCTGGGCATGGTGTAGGAGGAGATAAGAGCTCATAGAATTGGGGAGTTATGTATGCCACCCCATGAATGGTATTAAGGAATACAACCCGTCAATTAAAACAAGGTTACAATTCAATAGGTAGGATTGGATAGCTAGCAAGGAGTAACATATCATAGGTAGACATGCTTCACTTATCTTGTAGAACACTAGTTTACTTTTCTTGTTAATTAGCTTAAATAGTAGCTTTTGGGTTAGTTGATTAGCAACTAATTCCGCCCACTCTCCCAATACCCGAGATTTTTACTTGCTTTTCGTAAAATTTAAAAATACAAAAAGAATCATCCTTCACCTTTAGATCTAGTTAGATTAATTTCAATCCTAACGACACTATTCCTAGCTGAACGATCAATCCCCCGGTACTTGTCACTATACTATACTACAACGATCAGGTACACTGCCTGGTGGGGGTTGTAAGCTTCTCGAGATCCCTCGAGAGGTAAAGCAAGGTGCGATTCCCACGCATCAAGTTTTTGGCGCCGCAGCCCGGGGAATAGTTATTGTTTAGGTTGAATTTGATTTTTATTAGGTCTACTCATTAGATTCCTTTTTAGTGAGATTTTTATTTTCTTTTTATTAGCTTTCTTGTAGTCTATCTTTTCTTTGTGCATTTGTTCGTAGAAACCTTTCCATTGACTCTTCCGTTCACCATTATGGAGTACGCGAATCCACCATACCACCAACCACGAAACCCATTCTACCCTAATGACATCTTGATGTTCAAACAATATCGAGATGAACCCATATATGATGCATGGACTCGTTTTAAAAATTTACTCCGAATAGTCCCTCATCATAGTTTCACTTTAGCATCCCTAACCCAGACCTTTTACTATCGTGTTAACCGATATGACCGAATGTGCATTGAGGATTTTGCCAATGGGGACTTTAGGGAATTAAATGCTGAAGAAGCATGGGATGCCATAGAAGATTGTGCCCAATATTATTATAGATTAGACAACCCGACAAACAACATAACAAATCATTTGACAACAAATTTGAAGGATCATGAAACAAGTTTGTTGGGGGATGAATATACTCATGTTGAGATACCTAGTTGGATGGCACCTAATATCATAGTACAAAACAAACATATAGGTAATCTAGGTACAATGGAGGATGAGGTGGATAATCCAAGCCCACAAAGTACCCCACAAGTCCTACCATCATTTGAGGCACATACACCGCCCGTGACTTACCCGGAAGAGGTAGATGAGACTATAGGAACCCCAATTGAGGTAGAACCCTTGGACCAAGCACCACTAGAGGATATAGGTTTGAACACTTGTAGTGATAACCTTACTCCTAGTTCTAGGGAATTTCCTAATGTTGATGAACCAGAACCTCAACCTTTACACAACTTTCCATCCTTAGATATATTTCTAGGAGACAAAAGAGGAACCGACCCACCCATCAACCAATATTATCCGGGTAGTTTTAGGATGAAGGATGCCATTCACTCACCCCCTTCACCTCACGTGGCATATTTCCACCCTAAGGGTGTGTATCACTACTTCCACCCACACTTAATCCTAAGTGTAGGGAAAACCTCCCCTATTTCCATTAAATAAGGGTAGAGTCAGGCTCGTGACTCGAACAAAAACAAGCGCTTCTTGGGAGGCAACCCATGTTTTTAATTGTTTGATGTTTTTATTTTATTTGTTTGTTTGTGTCATATATGCTTAATCATAGTTGTTTAATTTTCATGTTTCGAATAATTTGTGAAAATGCTTTATTTTGTTTTTAACCTCGTCTTAATTGCATATAAAGGTATTTTACAAAAAGATAAGTGTAGGGAAATTTATATCTTGTTAAAAAGAACTAAATTCGAACATGAAAACTTCACAATTCATGATTAGCATATATTTTATCTTGTTTGTGTGTCAATAATTGTGGATATGTTTTATGAGTTCCTATTTGTAATTCATTCCACAAGTATCCTATCCTTTTGTTGCTTTGTCTTGTTTCTATTTCTAAGTCTGGAATTACGTCTAGTTGTGATTTTTGTTCGGTTTGATGCTTTGGTTTTTGTGTTTGTTGATTACAGGACAAGAAGATGATTTATATTTCTGGAGGGAAGCTTTCAACGCTCATCTTCTTGGAGGTAGATTTAACCATGTTGTCACATTATCCACGGTGAACGAATCAGGGGAGTATTAGTTTCTTTCATTCTTATTTATTTACTTTTACATCTTTTATCTAGAACATTGGGGACAATGTTCGGTTTAAGTGTAGGGAGGGTATATTAGAAACTATTACTCCACTTGGTTTTTGTTTTGTTTAATAGTGAATGTGTAATAAAACTGAGAGAAATATTTGTTAGGACAATTTTAGCACCAAATTTAAAATTTTTTGCAACATGTAGGAGTGAAACTTTAGTCTTAATAAGCGTCTCATGGATAGGAGTTGTATGACTAGCACAAAAACCATACCACTCAAAAATTTCCACCCCAAATATGTGAGGTTCGCCCTTAGATCTTTAGGAAAAAGCATTCATTGTTGGTGCTTATGAGTGTACCGGTAGTATTTAGATTCTAGAACTTGTGATAGCGATGCATCCCGAGACCGCTAGTGAGACTACATTCGTGTAGTTAGGATTTACTACATGATAAGAGGCATTAGGATAACCCTTGTTCTACACCTGTAATATAATTACATTGACTTCATAGGTCAAGTAATTCTCCTACACCTTTGTGTTGTACTCATTTGTAGTACACGATACCCCTAGTACACCCCTCCGAGCCTATCTTTTCATTTCTAACTTTAAGCATTTTACTTAAAGGAAGAATTTGTTTACAATCCACCCCAAATGTGCAACCAAATCGCCTTAGCCTTCCTTGTATGCACTCATCTTTAGTGCATTATTGTTAATTGTTTAAACCCTTTGTTAGTTGTCTAATTGATTACATGGTTGCTAAGTCGAGTCATATCATTGTACATATTGTTTTGGGACGATTGGGACTCATGGGTAAAGTACTTGTGTTATGGAGTAATGGGGAAGAACATCATATATTACCCCCATATGTGCATTAATATTTAAAAGTACTCCAAGTGTTTTGATTATCTTGATTCGAGTCATTAGAATAGTTGATTGTAAAGTATGTAAAAGCTCAAGTGTAGGGAGGAAACGAGCTCCCTTTGATGTATTATTTTGGATGGTAGAGTAAGAGTGTATGATTAAAAAAAAAAAAATAGAAAAAGAAAAGAGAAAAACATACGGGCTACCATCCGTTTCTTTTATTTATGTTTAAGTCAAATAGTGTCTTGAAAATCCAAAAAGAGTCGTAGTTAGTTTAAGTTGAGTCGAGTCTTGGCTTAGCAACGCCTCATTGTACATGTAGTTAACTGAGACAATTGACTTGCCACCAGTAAAATATCCGTTTATCCAACAAAACCGTGTTTTCCATATCCCCTACACCTAACGTTATAACCCTTTAAAAGACCTCTTTGATAGTTTATCCTAGGTGCTTACACCATGTGGTGGAGGTTTGATCCTTTCCCAAGCATATGGTAATCTATTTGCTATGACAGGTAGAAGAGTGATATTTCTCCATTTCCAATTATGACATATAAATTTTCAACACCTGAGAGATGAGAGTATCCAAATACTTAATGTGAGGTGCTAGTGTATAATTTTCGTGCTTGTTTTGACTAAGGTGGAACGATCATTTGTTGTAATTACTTTTATATTAGTGTTAAATGACCCCTAACTTATATTTTGATTGGTGGAAAAGCTCATTTGCTTGAGGACAAGCAAATCCCAAGTGTAGGGATATATGATGAGGCGAAAAATGATCCGTTTTTAGGGGGTCATTTAAGCCCGAATCCGACTTTATTTGATCAAATATTGCCCTAAATCGTTCCTTTTGTGATTTTAGGTACTTGGAGAGTGAATTCTGGAAAAGAAGCCATTTTGGACCTTTTTGGAGCATAAAAGTGAAGAAAACGGCAAAGTATCAATTTTCCATGCTGGAAACACTAGGTGACGGCGTCAAGAGTTACACCCTGACGGCGTCAGACATCAAGAATAAAATACCGTAGTTGATGACGGCGTCAAAAGTCATCCTGACGGCGTCAAAAGTACCAAGAATAAAATACCGTAGGTGGTGACGGCGTCACACAGGGCGTCAGAAGTAGATCAAGGCCGTCACGTGTTAAAACTTGCGCGCGAAGTAGCTGATATTGTTTTGGTCATAACTTTTGCATACGAACTCGGATTTAGGTGATTCAAAAGCCCACGCGAAGAGGACGAAGAGATCTACAATTTGGTGAAAAAATGGTCTTGACGGCGTCAAGAGTACGGTCTGACGCCGTCACGAAGGGCCGACAGAAAAAATGCCTATAAATATAACTTCATAACTTCACTTTTTGTAAGCCCTAAACCCTAAAGTCGATTCCCGGCTTTAGGTGGGTGTTTTTCCAGCAACTTAGAGGGTTTCAATCACTCCATAAACATCATGTATTGGTTCGATGATTCTATCTCAACTATGTCTTTCATTATTCTTGTTGATTGTCCTTCTTTCATTATGTTTTGTTAATTCACCTTGTGTCTACTTATGATTGTGTGAAACTTGTATATAATTGATTAGATCTTATTGATTCCTTGTTGATGTTTGTGTCTATCTTCATCAATTAGGGCGTGACACTTCGATAGATCTAATTGGTTTAGTTTATAATCCTTGTTTCCTATTGATTCTTGTTTTGATTGAATGATTTATATGTTAGGCTTAAGAAAACTGGCAGATCTCCAAATGGTAACATGCTTGAACGTCTTAAGAAACATGAACCGAGGCGTACTAGGTCTTTATTGGTTGTATTTAATGCATGAGCCACTGTTTACAATCCCTATAGTTGTGCTGGGCATGGTGTAGGAGGAGATAAGAGCTCATAGAATTGGGGAGTTATGTATGCCACCCCATGAATGGTATTAAGGAATACAACCCGTCAATTAAAACAAGGTTACAATTCAATAGGTAGGATTGGATAGCTAGCAAGGAGTAACATATCATAGGTAGACATGCTTCACTTATCTTGTAGAACACTAGTTTACTTTTCTTGTTAATTAGCTTAAATAGTAGCTTTTGGGTTAGTTGATTAGCAACTAATTCCGCCCACTCTCCCAATACCCGAGATTTTTACTTGCTTTTCGTAAAATTTAAAAATACAAAAAGAATCATCCTTCACCTTTAGATCTAGTTAGATTAATTTCAATCCTAACGACACTATTCCTAGCTGAACGATCAATCCCCCGGTACTTGTCACTATACTATACTACAACGATCAGGTACACTGCCTGGTGGGGGTTGTAAGCTTCTCGAGATCCCTCGAGAGGTAAAGCAAGGTGCGATTCCCACGCATCAGTTTGTGTGTGTGTGTGTGTAAGTGTACTAAGTGTAAATAGTTATTTATGAATGCATCAAGCTTTTCGAGCTGAAGTCGAACCGAATTCAATTGTTAGGTTATATTTCAATTTTAATTTGTGTAAGAAAACGCATCTTTACAGATAAATCGAGCTTTTCGAGTCAAGCTCAAGCCGAGTTTAAACTTTCTCGATCCCGAATAACATGATCGAGAGGGTGATGTTGGCTTGACTGTGATGGTGGTGGATGTGGTGGTTAACTTGAACCAAACAACATACCGAAGCAAACAAACTCACACCCATTGCCTCCCTGGTCTTGATGACGGTGATGGCATGAAGGAGTGATGGTTGGTGGAACCACGGCGAGATACAATGGTGGTGTGTGAGTCGGTTCTAGAGAGAAGGAGAAGAGATGAATAATATAGAGAAGATATATCTGACTAGTGTTAATTTGTGTTTTGATTTTGGGTGAAAAAGGGGCGGGATCTTGGGCCAGAGATTGAAATTTTGGGGAAAAAAGGGGCGGGATATATCTTGACAGATTGAAATTTTTGGTAAAAAGGTGAGCTCCAAATGTTTTAGGAGTTGAGCTCAACCTTATGTAAGTTGGATTCGAGTTTTTGTTTGTTTTTTTTCTAAATATGTAAGTGTACTAAGTGTAAATAGTTACTGTATTTATGAATGCATCAAGCTTTTCGAGCTGAAGTCTAACCGAATTCAATTGTTAAGTTATATTTCAATTTTAATTTGTGTAAGAAAACACATCTTTGCAGATAAATAGACCTTTTCGAGTCAAGCTCAAGCCGAGTTCAAACTTTCTCGATCCCGGATTACATGATTGAGAGGGTGATGGTGGCTTGCTTCATAGTGTCTGTGACAAACGGTATACTTATTAGTTTTAAAACTTTTAATACTTTTTACTTTTAGTTTTTATACATGTAATAATTAACTTATATTTTAAACTTATAATATATACAAAGAGTATCAAACACACTTCACTTTTAAACTTATAATATACAGTATGCAAAGCTTATCTAATACGCTTCACACACTTCCACATAATCCTGTCTTTCTATCTCACAGTTATAAAACTCACTCTGTTACAATTGACCAAGTAAACGGATCTAGGGTTTTGATCATTTATTCTCAGTTTTGTCTTACATTTGTTTGAGACTTGTTACTCTATGTATTAGATTTATGTTTTGTTGTTTTTGCGAATAATTAGAGCAAAAGAGATATTAAGGTGTGTTTGGATTAGCTTATTTTGTGTGGTTATCGGCTTATTCAGTTTTGGGAAAGTTAATAAGCTCACTTTTTTATGGCTTATTAGCTTATACACTTAATTAATATGCATGATTAGCTCTCTAATGTCATAGAATCTACATAATTAATATGTATGTTCGTCACATCTAAGGGAGCAATATAAATGATAGTAAGAATCTGTTTTCTAATAACTTAAAGCTCAATAATTAGGGAAGATCTATCTAGCGTTGTAGATGGTTCCATTGCTTAATTTGGAGAACGTCTACTACCGTATATGTGGTTGATCATGATCACAAGCTTTGGCTCTTTCAATAATGTACCTTGATTAGAACATTTGTCCCGACAATGCAGATACATTCTTGAAAGTGCCAAAGCTTGTGATCAAGATCAACCACACAAACGGTAGTAGACGGTGTCCAAAAAACAAAGCAATGGAACCATTCTGCAACGTTAGATAGATCTGGCCTGATCATTGAGACGTCTTCAATGCGATGATGATATAGTGTGTATTGTTCATGACAGGCCACACTCCTTCATTATCACATTCAAGATGAGTGATGTTACTTAGACTCTATTCTTTACTCAACATTTTTATGATCTAAATGAGTCTGGAATTTCAACATACCTTTCCCTTCTAAGCTCCCATACAGTTCCTTTTGTTTTTTCAACAATATAGCAATGCGGCTGGTGCAGTCCTTTGCTCAAATGGAGCTGAAATGACAAAAGGAGGTGTAGGGGGAACTTAGAAGGGTTACGTATGTTGGTTTATTGCATTCCAGTCTTTTTTATGATCTAAAACCAACCGTTTACCAAGTAATGTGGCCATTGGAGTTCCAAGAACAATGGTTGTTTCAAACACACCCTGAATTGCAACATTATCTTTTATTTCATTTACACTATATATATTTTTTTAATTTTAATATATTTTTTATTTTTTTGCAGAAATCATTAACATTGACAGTAGTGACTCAAGTTCATTTCACATATCAAGCAGTTCTGAAGGTCCTCAAAATACATGGGCAGACTACTTTCCAAAGGGATATTCTGGATCAGGCATAAAAAATGAAGATGCTAGGCCTGCGGGTATAAAACCATGGGAACCAAAAGTGCCCAAAGTTTGTTGAAAAGGGAAGGGCAAAAATAAAATGTATTAGTTGAGTTAGGAAGTAATTTGAATAAACCTGTGTAATCCTTTTGTACTACTTTATTTGACTTTATCAATAAACATGTTGTCATTGCTCAATTTTCTCATTAATTGTTAGAATATTTTGATTGTTGTGTTCATTAAGAAGAACTTGGGATATATTTTGTATTATGTTAATTAAAAGTTTCTGCTGCTAAGAAAACGCTACTGCAGCTGGGTTTGTACTGTTAGATATGCGAGTGCAGGGGTCGATTGGTAACATTTACACTTAAGGGTTTAAATCCCCAATCAAATCGATAACTTTTACATTATTGTTTTAAATGATTGTTACAAACATGTAAAACTACAATTTGTATTAAAACAGCGAGCAAATCTTTGTAAATTTTAAAAAATAAAACAATCCTATCTAAATTCATTTTTCAACTAACTTAATCTATTTAGGTAATGCTTAAATTAATTAAAGTAGATTACAACAACGTCATTTATGTTACAAGGATAAATGTGTACATGGTTAATGGATCAAGCAGGTTTGTGGTTTTTGTTCCTTACACATATTTACCAGTTTTATAAAATCACTACAAACATCTGTATTTAGATATATGTAACATCATTTTCTTTGGTCCATTTCTAATCATTTTATTGCTTTATGTTTTACAGCGGCATCATCCACACCACAACATCCTGCAGTTTGGTATATTGCAAAAATGGACCAAATGAGGAAGAAGAAGATAAAGGCTTAGGAGAAGAATGAAAAGAAGCAAAGGAAGAAGTACAAAGCAAACGAGTTCAAGGCTACAATAAGAAGAAAGAAGAAAGCTAAACTTGAAGAAGATGAAACTGTCGGCCATGATGATCCTTTGGATCACATTGACTATGACAATCTTCATCTTGCTTATGATCAAGAGAAGGAACATAAGTTTAGCTTTTAGATTGTTTTGTTATTTCTATTGTTATGTTTAAATTTTTTTTATTTAATGCAAGTAATGAACTGAATATGAATCGTTTAATTTTTGTGGCATTTTATATTTATCCCTAGCAGCATTATGTTATGCCAAGTAGCATTAAGTTCTGAGTAATTACTAGCATTCACCCAAGCACCGATGTAAATAACAATTATACAGAAAAATTAATGTTAACATAGTGGTTCATACTGAATGATTAAAACATTAAAAATAACATAATAATGAATAATATCATCTTACATCAGGTTAAATTCAATGAAAATTATACAAATTATTTTGAATGCCTTTGTAAATATCAACAATGTTTCCACGGATTTCTTCTATTTCTTTATTCCGAATATCAACTTTGTTCTGATGTGCCAGTATGATCTCCTGATGCGCCAGTATGATCTCTTGGTCTTTTTTTTCCTGTTCTTCCAACCACATGATTCGTTTGTTGTAAAGTTCAACCAACTGTCGTTCAGTACCATATTGGCCTGCAGAATGGCATTTGTCCCAGCATTCTTGGGTTACGCCATGGATTTTATATTTTTTTGGCATTGGAGGAGGAGGAGAAGTATCCCTTGAACGTTTTGTTTTCTTTGAAGGATTTGAAGATGATGAAGCCATTGCATTCCAAACAAAAATTAAATATGTAATGAAAAGATGAAAGAAGTTGGTTGTAATTCCTTTGTATTTATAGGCACACAAGAGTCGCAATGGCACAATGTTTAAGTGTCACAACGGTTTACAATTAAGTATTTACATTTACACCGGTTTACAATAAGTATATAACAGTCACAACGTTTCCCAAGCAGCATTAAGTTATGCCTAGCAGCATTAAGTTATGCCAAGCAGCATTAAGTTCTGACTTACTAGCATTCACCCAAATTCCAATCCAAACAGCTTTGTTAGTCTGGAAACAAAGAAAACACAAGCCATGACATCTGTATCGAATTGTGACTACACTTAGATAATGTGTGACAAAATATGACTCTATGATTTAGACACCTAAATAAATACTTCATGTGACCATATATAACAACTTGACAAACACTCAATGTGACTAATATCAAGGTTAATGATAACTGAGTTCACATTTTGCAATAAATAATAGTCACATAAATATTTCACAATGTGACTATTTTGAATGTATTAGTCACATATAATACCCTTATAATGTGGCAATAAACACAATTTAGATACGCATTTGTGATATGGTGTGACTATTGTAAATCCTATAGTCACATGATCGTGCTTCAATTAAATGTGACTATACACATTAGGATTTGGCAAGCAAACACACACTAAACTTTAGACACACATATTAACTTACGTGACCATATGTATCGAATTTTGGTTACACTTAATTATGTATGTCTATGGTTTTGTGTGACCATATATGACATTTGGTCACACTGTTCAAGTGTGTGACATATATTTGCCACTTTTAAATGCATATCATAACTAACGCTTCAAACTTACTTTTCAGTTGTCACACATTTCAAATTCATATGTGGCTAAATATTCAGCAAAGAATAGCAGTCACGTTTAAATAATGTGCGACAAACTTGACTATATAATTTAGACACATACGCAATTACTTCATGTGACCATATATCTATTTTGATCACACTCTTCAATTGTGTGACATATATTTGTCACATATGTATATCTGTAGTGTCACTAATGTTTAAAGCTGATTTGTATCTGTCACACGTCCCAAATTAAAAGTGATTAAATGATCAAAAAATATTTACCAGTTACCCTCTAGTCACATAAATACACAAATGTGTGACAATAGAATTCCGAAATGGTCACACAAGTCGGATCAAGTGTGGCTATTTATTTTATTCCGGTACATTTAGTCACGTAAAAATGTTACTGTGTGACCGTTCAAAATCGACCATGTGTGACGAAAGGCCATTTTTGTACTAGTGTCTAGAGATAAGGTTTCAACTAGGTTTGGTTATGATGAACGCTTGAAAGGAAATAGACACATATAGTGTCTTTCAATAAGTAGAATTATTACGTAAAATAAAGTCATCATGCTTATGAAAACAAAAATGACAAGATGATGAGGAAGCTCTAGTTCATAGAACTTGCAGATGTTTATTAAAGATCATTTACCCGATGAGGTAAAATGAAATCTCTTGTAACACAACCGTTCATGTCGCAAGGAGAGAGTGATGCATAGGATATACATTATCCTTTTAACAAGATGAAAACTCATGATTACTTGTGCATAATGTTTTTCCAAAACATCATGTTTTTCTGGATGAAGGTATGAAGCCAAAGCGTTTGAATCGGATAGTGCTATCCTAAATATACTTGGTCTCAAGATTATACTAGGTGATTACAAGAGGAATTAACACGAGTTTCTTATGTATACTCCTCAAGAGTCATTTGTTTCTCGGGATACATGAGGATGGCTTTGAGATTGCATTTTAACATATGTTGTTAAAGTGTTGATTTAAAGTTTAATGAAACTTATGCAAAAGTTAAAAGTGTTACCAATACTTTGATAACTTGTGAAAGTGGTACTACTTAAACCTAGTGTAACTCAATGTGAGATTCATGCTCATTTGATGGTAAAGGTTCTAATCCTATAGGTGGTAAGGTATGGTTGAGTGTTTGGACAAAGGGCTTTTTTAGCAATGCACTCAATGAATTCAAACGATGGTAAGAATGGTGGATTGGTTTATCTAGGTGGTAGGTCTTCTAGTGTGTCTTAATAAAGATGTGGTGATGTAGAGGTTTGTTGTGCTATGGAAGTACTTAAGTTTCATAGATGTTGAAAGTAAAATGGATGGATACTAAGCCTTGTGGTCCATAACTAGTGAGTGAAGTTCTCAAGGTTTTGGTTATGTTTGTGAAGCTTAGGGGCTGAGATATATCATAGAAGTGAATGAGATGATGGTGAACAAACAAGTGAAATGATGAAGACCAATTGATATTTGTTTTACCCCTATTGACTGAGAGAGCGTTAGGATAAGTGTTTTAACATATGTTGTTAAAATACTTGGGTGTAGATTCTTTCGGATGTGACTTTTAATGACTTCAATCGTAAGTCAGATTTACTTGAATATTTTGGACGAAATAATTAAGTTTTCAATCCTACTTTGTTGAGATTGGATAGTATTCAAGGATAGCAAGACTTGATAATACATCTATAACTTAAGTATAAGTTATGACTTGATGTAAATCCTTATTGTCTTGAAGGATGACACATTACTTTCATGTTAACCAAGTGAGGTAACATATATAGATACAAAACAATATCTATCTCACAAGTTAGACTTTTGATTTTGATATTGTATGTAATCTTTGTAAGTAACGAGTCCGGATTAGTTAGGAAGTTGTCAAGTCACCAAATAAGTGAAACTAATGGATGAAGGATGAGTTAAGGATGGAAGAATGTAGTAACCGTGGGTAATGATTACAAATCATTTGTGGTTAGGGACCCACAGATGGCAAGGAACCAAATAAAGGGATCCTTCCTTTATGTAGAAGGGTTCCTTGGGTGAGTTTTGTTTAAATTGAATTTTTGGCGGGAAATGGGTTCCTATTGGTTCTAGAAAATGAGATTGATCCTAATGCAGTTATGAATTAATGAGAAATTAGATTCTAACTAAAAAGGATGATTTGGAATTGTGTGGAAGTTGAAATTTTGAAAAGATGAAAATTTTTCTGCAGGTGACTGGCGGAACCCTGTTTTGGGTTTCGTTTGATCCGTTGGGCCAAAACTGGGTTTACCCAGAAAATGCACTGGCGGAACCCTAGTTTTGGTTCCGCCAGTTCCGCCAAGCCCAAAAAAACTGGACATAATAGTATTTCAGAGGTCGTGACGAATTCCAAATTTTCAGAAAATTCCCAAAACATAAACTTAAATTTATATCTGATTAGGAAATGCAAAAAGTGGATATAGAAACATCCTTACCGATAGACTTTGACCGGGGGCTAGCGGATTTCAATATACTTAGTGAAATTTTCATAAACTTGAATATTTGACAATATCCCAAATGTTGTCTACCTACATATCCGTTAGTACAAGACATTGTCCAAAGATAACAAAAGATTCTACAAGAACATATATCCATTAAACACATTGTTTAACTACCAAATTGTTCAAATTTCATGTTATGCCAAACACTCCTTAATAATGGACTGTTATGCCAAACACTCCTTAATAATGGACATTTATTGACTTCCCGAAACCCATTCAAATATCCTAATTATACTTGGAACATATGCACCTAATTAGATGTGATATATTAAAACCAAAAACACATATTCTAACACATGTTAGCATATAGATCAAGTTGGGGATTATGAACTTACCATAAATGGAAATTAAGCCAAACACGGAAAATTGATACCATCAAAGTGTTATCGACCAAATATGATACGGTTAGTTTACATGATAAGTCAAAGATGAGTTACTATCTTATAGCATGACACATTCATTAAACATCATAGTAGAAGCATATATACCAAACACCATTTTACATGACTACTATATGTTTAAAAACGTAGTGACTTATTTAGACACTTGATCATATTTCATTATACTTAATTGGTATTACTTAATTCTCGTTCCTAAGTAAACTATGCAAAATAATCACATAACATATGCAAAGATGAAAATCTAAGACGATAAGTAATACAAAAGCAATTTATCAACTTGGTGCACAAGATCTAATCAAAAGTCCTATTGTGCATAAAAAAGACATTGACAAACAAGCAAATAGAATATCATTGCAAGATTGACACATATAAATCACAAATAAACAAGTGCAATCACAACATTCAATAAGCACAAAACATATATGCATACAACTAAAACAAGTAGTCATTTAGCATATCATATAAAGAAAAATACTTTTCGTCACTTTGCGTTTAAATATGACGATGTATGCCAAGCTTGATTTGTTTCATTTATATATATAGATATCAACAAATTCTTTAGTTTCAAAAGAAATTATATCAATGTTCAAAGGATCCTAACTTAAATTGCCTAACTCAAAAGTTTGAGTTTCTACGTCAAAATAAAACTTAATATTTTGAACACACTATAGTATTTGGTTTATTCTTTTGACTTCAGATTAGATTTAGGTCATGACATTATTTTTAAAAGAAATTAGACACAATTCCCTTCAAATTGATAGGTTGCGCGACTCCTACGGACTTACGGTTAATTAGTTATGAATTTTTGAAGTTGGACAAAAACTGTGTACTGAACTGACGGATTTCAAGGAACCTTTTTGAGGGATCCGCCCATTGAGGAGAAGGGATCCGCGGGGTCTGATGACAGATTCACTAAAACTCATATTTTGATATAAAGAAAATGTGTAGGACTTACTAGATTTAATAGTGAATATATAAAACACATATTCAACAACATTTCTACAAATGTGACTTATCTTAACATTTTATTTTTCAAGGAAACCTTCAAGCTTGTATACAAAGTAATATTTAACCACAAAATTTCTAAGTATACTTAACGAAACATTTTTCATACTATATTCCGCTTCAATGCTAATTTGATACATGGATCGTGCTCCATTTTAAAAACCATTTGTTTTGAAAATAAGAGCTACGAAGCTCTGATGCCAATTGTGAAAACGTAGAGGGGGGTGAATACGTTACCATTTAAAAACTTTATACTTGTTTTATCAAATATCCATTTTATAGCTTGTTCTAATATGGAAGATGTTATGTGTAGTTAGTGACTAGCATAACTTAAAACATGTTATTATCCAAGTACAATCGACAAGTCACAACACAGGCAATCACATAATGCAAACATTAACGTAAAGCAATAAGTAAAAGAAAGAGCAAACCGAACACGAGGATTTATAGTGGTTCGGTCACGGATCTCCTCTCCGCCCTACTCCACTCCTCGAGTACCCACTCGAGAGTTACTTCACTAGATCAGCAAGCTCCCTTCTCGGCGGAGAAAAGCTTACAATCGTTGCTTACACTTTATCCGGTACAAAGCTAAATACCGGGTTCTTTTACAAAGGTACAACCACTCCTATCGTCGCCTATAATATTTCCGACACTAAGCTAGATGTCGAGTTCTTTCCCAAGGGTACAACCACTCCCACTATGTTTTGTGGCCCAACACAGAAACTGTCACAACTCACCATTTCAGGTCATTTCATGAACTTTGGAAAAACACTATTCATAAAAACACTATTCATCAGTTTACTATTCATCATTTTTTATGTCAGTTTGACATTCCGAGAAGCATTCAGAAAAATTACTATTCACTAAACACTATTCATTGCGGGAAAAGATTTCATTATTCACGTGCATTACACATTTTATCGTAAATGTAGTTTACGGGTATTCAAATTCGCGTAACCGGATTGGTTTAGGTGCGAATTCATTTCATTAGTGCTAAGGACACTGCATACGGACTAGAGACAGTCTGCATATCATCATAACAGCATTTTCATGTTATACCACTCTTAGGATTTTCAAATTTATATATATGATACATTTAACGTTTTACGTATAAGTATTTATAGTAAACGTTAACACCCGGTTTAAACACGATGAATATATCTAAATATTCCCACAATGGTCCCGACATATTTTTATATCCATTTTATTATCATAAAAGTTATAACATTCATTTCCCAGTATTTTGGAAATTTATTTTATTTATAACGTAAGCTTATGAATATTACGACGGTTTTCGTGAAAACTAAACAATAATCACCCGAACACTCAGTAATTGTACCCAACATATTTTTAACATTTTTACAACTTTATTAAGTCCCGGTTAACTTTGTTAATATTTATTTCTAGCAAACCCGGTACCCGATTATAACTAATACTTACACCAAACTACAACTAATAATACACTACATTTTCTAAGTGATCAAAACCGATTTTGCTACTTCTTTTCACATTGAAAACCGGCCATATGACCATCTCAAGACCACATGACTTTCATTTTTACCACATGCATATATGTAACCTTATAATACAATAAACCTCCAAAGTAAAACCAAAACCAATAACCAAAATCATAATCTAACTTTTCATAAGCCAAAAAGTTTTCATCTCCTTCCTTCTCCACTCCAAACCCATGACTTTTTACCAAGATCCATGATCAAGTGAAGTTTTTACAAAAGTTAAAGCATCAAAGTTGTTCATTTTACTTGCCTAATCAAGAATCATACCTCAAAAACACAAGTAATCCAAGGTTTCTAATCATTTCATCACCTAGAATTTCAAAGTGAGTATTCAAATTTATTTTCATGTTTTCATCTAATTAACACTTATATCTCTTGGTATTCATGCTTAATTTCATGCTCATACTAGTTATACCACTTTATTTTTGAAGACTTTTGAAACATACAAACCCTAGATTGTGATTTAGGTGTTCCTTTGTTAAATTAACTTGATTACTAGTCATTAGGAACCCATGGCACCCTAAGAAGGTGTATGGTAGGATTAGTATAGTTTTGTGAAGTTTGCAAGAGTTTTGGTTGATGTAGAAACTAGTTTTGAACCTTGGAAATGGATTTGTAACAAGTTTATATACCTACTGTCCCATTTTGGTAAATTCTGGAAAATCAGTAAATACAAAGTAAACTTTGGCAAAATTTTTAGAAAATACTTTTAAAAATGAATCCGTAGGCGAAAGAACGGATTAAAAAGAGTTTATAACGAAGAAGTTATGATTTTTGCAAGTTTATTGACGAAAAGTATTTTTCTGAAAATTACATGCTGTTGGACGTTTTTCGTCGGACAAAAAGAGGCTTTAGACGTAACCCGGAGGAGCCAAGCTTTCCAAAATATATTACTACATACTAAGACGTAGCCGTGGATATAAAGAACAAGTAAAATGGACTTATAACGACAAAGATATTCACATTTGAATATCGGCAAAACTCATTTCATTTTGACAGCTTTTAGTAATATTAACACTAAAACTACGTAGTAACTTTAGAAGCTAGAAATAATACCAAGTACCCAATTTTATAACTAATGAAGTATTAGTTATTACAAGTATATTTTTATCATTACAAGGCGTTATTTCGAGGATTTCAACTCGAGGATTTCAACACTAATATTGATACATACGATATATATATATAAGTATATATATTACAACTAGCTTTATTTTCTAATAGCCATATTTTTCCTGAGTCTTGGAATATATATTTTTTGATAACAACAAGTGCTTTTCCAAAGAGTAGAGTGGTATAGGAAACATGTGCATGGACATTCATAACATCATTTCATGATCTAAAGTAGATCGTTCATCATTCATATTAGGTTGCGGCTAGTGTGCGCGCCTTGTTTTTCAGCTCATTACATGTTCATGGTACCATCATATCAGGTGAGTCATAGCCCCACTTTTACTGGTTTAATTACTTTACAAACTCTTTGGGGGAAATACATGCTTAAATACTCGTGTTATACTTTTATACGATTTCAAATCCCACGGGGGAGAATACATTGCAACAACTATTTTTGTATATGCCCAAGTATTACAAATTCCATACATTGCTTAAGTTTCCATATTACTACCAAGTTAAGTCCCCTTTATTATCATGGACCGTTAATTTTAGTGCTAAGCGAGAGTGAATGAATAGATCTATTAAGGGTGACGCCTCCATTCGTGTTTGGGTTGATCCAACGGGACGAATGCATTTCATGTCTTATCAAATTGAGTGCCTGGTAGACACTCTGTTGGGGCCATTACAAAGTCTAGCTTCGGGGTCATGAGCTTAAGAGACAATGTAGCATTTTTGACATTTTTGTCAGTTCACTTTATACTTGTGGCTATTGTACATACGAAAATTACTTATGGAATTACGATACTTTTCCATTGCTATTATTACTGGATTACGATGCTTTTGCACCATAAATATTACATTTGGCAGTGGGTTGTAAAGACACATGTTACAAGTCTCTTATGGCGGGACTTGTAACTGAGTAGATTTACGATGCCTTTGCTGGGACAACTTTATCCATATGCATTACATTCTTTTTCACAAGACTCTATGAACTCACCAACCATTGTGTTGACACTTTAGCATGTATTTTCAGGTTTTAAGCTATGGCACACTACTGGAGGTTTTGGCAGGGCATGGCATGGTCATAGAAGACTCTGATTTATTCATTTGGGGACCGTTCTAAATTATTTTTAGGGCCTACTTTCGCACTACTTTTAACGATGTAAATTCAACATTTTTGGTTAAAAGATTTTATTCTAAACGATTGAAATGAATACCATTTTACACTTGTTTTGTAATACCAATTGAGTTACACCCCAGCTACATGTATGCTTCCGCTGGACCCGATTTTGGGGGTGTGACAGATTGGTATCAGAGCTTTGGCTATAGTGAACTAAGTGTTTTTAAAACCTAGACTATAGCTACTTTCAAGAAAACTTAACTCTATGACCGTCACGTGCCCGCCTGCCAAGCTGAAGCCTCATTTGAGGTTAGTTGCTGACATAGGTGATGAGATTTGTGTCTCATTATTTGATATATTATATTCATTTATTATAGTTGATTACTATAATTGTCTTTCATATAAGCATGTTCACGTATCATATATGTCACCGCGTATCTTTTCCTTGCATAGTTTCATCATTTGACCTCGAGTTTGGTCACCTGCCTTAATCTTTCAGAACGTCTTGGTATTTGTCATGGACATAGTCTTAGTATGACTGAGCTGAGTATTTCAAAATTCATGGAACCTCGGTGGAATATAGACTGGTCATCTATATTCAACCCGGGATAGTGAGATATAGGCTGACCACCTATGTCTGACTCAGAAATGAATTTTGCAACACTGAGAATGGTTATAATAAAATTCTGTCTTGATTGAATCCTTTACTCATTTTCCAAATGTTTCATGCATGTGTGTGTATACCCTCGTTTTCAGAACATTCATACTTTTCATCACCTCGTGAACCGCCGTTTGGAAGCATGTCAATTGATCATTTCATCTCATGAACATTCACGTCTATGCACGATACATTTACATCACAGTATTTTCTTTTATCACAATATCATTTTGTCACAGTTGTCACAGTCTCTTCCCTTCTCACCATCACTATCATTTCCTTTCCCCATCCCCATATATATATAGAATTAGCTGACACTTTATGGATTCCTATGCCACTCATCGCACACTACTCCCTATATTGATAAGTGGATATTATCAATGACCTCCCTAGGAAAGACTTTCCATACCATCTATAAGGAGAATCTCTCGGTACATTAAGACCATTTCAAAACTCAACAGAATTCCCAGGATATTACCAAACTATTCGAAACACTATCATTGGCCTGGTCACCAAAATTCCATCATCTAGAAAGTATTGGCTTGACTGAATTACAAGATTTGTTTAGATACGAGTGCTCACTAAGCAACACCATAGAGATAAATCCAACCTCTTAACCGAGACTATAGATTGAACATGTCCTCACCAATAGACTTTATCTAAACATGTTAGACACCTATGCCTTTGTTTGAAACATCAAGAAAAATGTTACTTGGAAAGTCGTTTGCATAAACTTGTAGATTCATTTATTCGGGGAAGGTTTATGAACAAAACACAAGGAATCAAATTGTTACCTATATTCTATCCCTTTCAGATAACGCCAAATTCGAAGGACCGAACGTTGTGGAATTAGTCACAAAGGTTTATTGTACCCATTTCAGTTATTTCCTGTTAAGGAAACCGAATTCACCGTGGACTTCAAGCAATCATTTCAGAATTTCCTTCAGAAACCCAATTAGATGTAAATATCACCTATCATCCTCAGACCGATGGTCAAAGCGGGATAACAATTCAAACATAGGAAAGTATGCTCAGAGCATGAGTGGTTGACCCTAGAAATGGTTGGACTAATCATTTAACATAAATCAAATTCATCTACAACAATAGTTATCACACCAACAGCGAGAAACTGGCAGAAGTTAGATTGGTACATAACACACATCATTTGGATTGGGTATCCTGAACAACAAACCATCCAGATTCAAGTGGGAGAACAAATTAAGTTAAAAGCATTGCCTTGAATTGGCATGATACAAATTGGATAACAAGAGAGGTTGAACCTTTAGCATATTGGACCAAATAAGATTCATTTTAGAATCGACCAACTAGCATACAAACTTGAGTTCTGGCAGAATTCAGCAGTATATATTACCAGTATCACATTTAAAACATTAAGAAGCGCAGACCATCTATTGATGGGCCAAACTCAGAAAAAGCTCAACATACTAGTCTAGTAGGCATTCATGAAATAACCAGAAATTTCCTACAAGTCAAGAATCAGTTACAAGTTCAATAAGTTGTAAACCATTAAAACTTCAAGTTGGTAGGCAGAATTATGTTGAAAGTTCTGCCTAGGAAAGGCATGTTATCATTCAGAAAACTTGGAAAGTTAAACCCGATATACACTGGACCATGTAATATTTCAGACAGAGTAGGCATAGTGGCCGTCAGACTTGAACATTGTCAGAGAGCAACATGATTACACAACCATGTATTATCAGCTTTTCAGATTAGTCACTCATAATCCTATTTGGAAAGGAATCCAACCCCAAAGTCAAACATAAACCTTGCAGGAGAACAAATAGAAATCAGGGACAGTTAGGTCGAACAATTGAAGCAAAGTCGAATTCCTATCGTTAGAGTTCGCTGGAATTCTCGAATATCATCACCTTTTCACCAATATGTTTTCAGAAACCAACATAAACTGAACTTCAGGACGAAGTTCCTTTTAGAGGGGAAGACTGTCACAACTCACCATTTCAGGTCATTTCCCGAACTTTGGAAAAACACTATTCATCAAACACTATTCATCAGTTTACTATTCATCATTTTTTGTGTCAGTTTGACATTCCGAGAAGCATTCAGAAAAATTACTATTCACTAAACACTATTCATTGCGGGAAAAGATTTTATTATTCACGTGCATTACACATTTCATCGTAAATGTAGTTTACGGGTATTCAAATTCGCGTAACCGGATTGGTTTAGGTGCGAATTCATTTCATTAGTGCTAAGGACACTGCATATGGACTAGAGACAGTCTGCATATCATCATAACAGCATTTTCATGTTATACCACTCTTAGGATTTTCAAATTTATATATATGATACATTTAACGTTTTACGTATAAGTATTTATAGTAAACGTTAACACCCGGTTTAAACACAACGAATATATCTAAATATTCCCACAATGGTCCCGACATATTTTTATATCCATTTTATTATCATAAAATTTATAACATTCATTTACCCAGTATTTTGGAAATTTATTTTATTTATAACGTAAGCTTATGAATATTACGACAGTTTTCGTGAAAACTAAACAATAATCACCCGAACACTCAGTAATTGTACCCAACATATTTTTAACATTTTTACAACTTTATAAAGTCCCGGTTAACTTCGTTAATATTTATTTCTAGCAAACCCGGTACCCGATTATAACTAATACTTACACCAAACTACAACTAATAATACACTACATTTTCTAAGTGATCAAAACCGATTTTGCTACTTCTTTTCACATTGAAAACCGGCCATATGACCATCTCAAGACCACATGACTTTCATTTTTACCACATGCATATATGTAACTTTATAATACAATAAACCTCCAAAGTAAAACCAAAACCAATAACCAAAATCATAATCTAACTTTTCATAAGCCAAAAAGTTTTCATCTCCTTCCTTCTCCACTCCAAACCCACGACTTTTTACCAAGATCCATGATCAATTGAAGTTTTTACAAAAGTTAAAGCATCAAAGTTGTTCATTTTACTTGCCTAATCAAGAATCATACCTCAAAAACACAAGTAATCCAAGGTTTCTAATCATTTCATCACCTAGAATTTCAAAGTGAGTATTCAAATTTATTTTCATGTTTTCATCTAATTAACACTTATATCTCTTGGTATTCATGCTTAATTTCATGCTCATACTAGTTATACCACTTTATTTTTGAAGACTTTTGAAACATACAAACCCTAGATTGTGATTTAGGTGTTCCTTTGTTAAATTAACTTGATTACTAGTCATTAGGAACCCATGGCACCCTAAGAAGGTGTATGGTAGGATTAGTATAGTTTTGTGAAGTTTGCAAGAGTTTTGGTTGATGTAGAAACTAGTTTTGAACCTTGGAAATAGATTTGTAACAAGTTTATATACCTACTGTCCCATTTTGGTAAATTCTGGAAAATCAGTAAATACAAAGTAAACTTTGGAAAAAAATTTAGAAAATACTTTCAAAAACGAATCCGTAGGCGAAAGAACGGATTAAAAAGAGTTTATAACGAAGAAGTTATGATTTTTGCAAGTTTATTGACGAAAAGTATTTTTCTGAAAATTACATGCTGTTGGACGTTTTTCGTTGGACAAAAAGAGGCTTTAGACGTAACCCGGAGGAGCCAAGCTTTCCAAAATATATTACTACATACTAAGACGTAACCGTGGATATAAAGAACAAGTAAAATGGACTTATAACGACAAAGATATTCACGTTTGAATATCGGCAAAACTCATTTCATTTTGACAGCTTTTAGTAATATTAACACTAAAACTACGTAGTAACTTTAGAAGCTAGAAATAATACCAAGTACCTAATTTTATAACTAATGAAGTATTAGTTATTACAAGTATATTTTTATCATTACAAGGCGTCATTTCGAGGATTTCAACTCGAGGATTTCAACACTAACATTGATACATACGATATATATATAAGTATATATATTGCAACTAGCTTTATTTTCTAATAGCCATATTTTTCCTGAGTCTTGGAATGTATATTTTTTGATAACAAAAAGTGTTTTTCCAAAGAGTAGAGTGGTATAGGAAACATGTGCATGGACATTCATAACATCATTTCATGATCTAAAGTAGATCGTTCATTATTCATATTAGGTTGCGGCTAGTGTGCGCGCCTTGTTTTTCAGCTCATTACATGTTCATGGTACCATCATATCAGGTGAGTCATAGCCCCACTTTTACTGGTTTAATTACTTTACAAACTCTTTGGGGGAAATACATGCTTAAATACTCGTGTTATACTTTTATACGATTTCAAATCCCACGGGGGAGAATACATTGCAACAACTATTTTTGTATATGCCCAAGTATTACAAATTCCATACATTGCTTAAGTTTCCATATTACTACCAAGTTAAGTCCCCTTTATTATCATGGACCGTTAATTTTAGTGCTAAGCGAGAGTGAATGAATAGATCTATTGAGGGTGACGCCTCCATTCGTGTTTGGGTTGATCCAACGGGACGAATGCATTTCATGTCTTATCAAATTGAGTGCCTGGTAGACACTCTGTTGGGGCCATTACAAAGTCTAGCTTCGGGGTCATGAGCTTAAGAGACAATGTAGCATTTTTGACATTTTTGTCAGTTCACTTTATACTTGTGGCTATTGTACATACGAAAATTACTTATGGAATTACGATACTTTTCCATTACTATTATTACTGGATTACGATGCTTTTGCACCATAAATATTACATTTGGCAGTGGGTTGTAAAGACACAGGTTACAAGTCTCTTATGGCGGGACTTGTAACTGAGTAGATTTACGATGCCTTTGCTGGGACAACTTCATCCATATGCATTACATTCTTTTTCACAAGACTCTATGAACTCACCAACCATTGTGTTGACACTTTAGCATGTATTTTCAGGTTTTAAGCTATGGCACACTACTGGAGGTTTTGGCAGGGCATGGCATGGTCATAGAAGACTCTGATTTATTCATTTGGGGACTGTTCTAAATTATTTTTAGGGCCTACTTCCGCACTACTTTTAACGATGTAAATTCAACAATTTTGGTTAAAAGATTTTATTCTAAACGATTGAAATGAATACCATTTTACACTTGTTTTGTAATACCAATTGAGTTACACCCCAGCTACATGTATGCTTCCGCTGGACCCTATTTTGGGGGTGTGACAGAAACGTTGTGTTTTATGGCACAAACACATAAACCATCTAATCTATATTATGATGATACAATGTTGATCCAAGAAATACTTGTCTAATGGATATGGATGCCTAATGTAAATGAACTTCTTGAATAAGAAGTCTTCAATTATTGAGGATGTCAAGTGCCCTTGAATCTTCATATGCTGGTATGCTTGAATGAATGATGACTTCAAAATCTTCTATCCTTATTGGTGGATCATGAAGTATGCTTAAAACATAATGATAGTTAGTAACATTAAGATCATTATGTAAAGTGTGATTCATTGATTTTTCTACATGGTTTTCTACTAATGTATATGTGTGTGTTTTTTCATCATCCATCATCAAGTTATGAGAAAACCATGGACTACTATTTTATAGGAAAACAAGTAAAAAGGTTTTTTCAAAACCATGTTCCAAAACTAGTAAAGATATCTTCCAAATATCTTTCCATATCTATCTCTAGTCTTATGAAGATTTTCTAGTCAACTACAAGATTGTAGTGTGTAAGGTGGTGTTTGTTTTTTAAGAGGCTCTGAATCTGAATATGAACCGCACATCTAAATCTGAATCTGAGGCGTAAATGTCTGAATCTGACCGCATCTGAACGGGAAAAAAAACTCATGTTTGAACCGCACATTTGCTTGCTTGTACTCATTTTTTTTTTTTTTTTTTTTTTTTTTCCTTTTGTATCAGCAAGAGGCAACAAGAGGCATTCAGGTGTAACACCCCGAAATTTTGATAAGCAGCGGAAGTCTAATCGGGCTCATTACAGTTTAGGACACAGTCATACTCATAGAAAACAATTCAAAAGATAGTCAATATCATTCCATGAAAACTCAAATAGTCAGAGTTACAAACATTTTTCCAAAATGTTAATTGTTTCGCAAAAGAAGTGATGAGTTTGTAAAGAATGATATCATTATTGAAATAAAAAGGGAGGTCCTGTGTGCCCTTTTGCCAGCTCTGTGCCACCATGCCTGCTAATTTCCTAAGATAAACATGCCTAAAAAGTCAACACAAAGGTTGAGTGAATCCATAGTAGTTTAAATAGTAATAGTGTGAACACAAGCCAAGCATTTGAAATAAACAAGCCAAGATATACAGGTCTTGACTAAACTGGTGAAATATTGCTCCTAAGCCTCACGAAATGCAAGCCTTAACATCAATTTGATATATCATAAAGATAATAACAATCACCTACACCACAGAGGATGTAAATGACAAGGGGCCCTCGGTGATAGGAAATGTGCCAAATTTCCATAATACCTCGAATATAGCACACCTCCTGCCAAGTGATCACCTTGACAGAGGTGGGCTGCCATTCTAATAGATCTATCAACTATATTCGCGCTCACTCGCAACTGATTAAGGTTCGTGATATGAGGGACTTGTAGCACGGGTGTCAACTTAGGCAATATCAGGTGATAACAGCATACAGAAAAATACTTGTATTCGATTTATAGCATGTATCTCCCCACGGGGTTTAAAAACAACAATTAAAAATGTGGGACCATGAACTCACCTGACAGGTGTTTGTGAATCACAACGGTGCTCAAAAGTGATGGTGTACTGCTACGACTAGCAATGAAATTCCTCCGACTTGCGACCTATAAATATATAGTCATCGGTGTTTTAGATTCGTTTCGTAATTGACATGTCTCGTGTACAATGATAATCATTCGGGTGTCTTAATATATTCCAAAATAACTTTACGTTGTTATTTGTATAGTTGTTACGAACCGGTGTTCAAATAATGTTAATCCTTTTGTGAAAATAATATGGTTAAAAATATTTATAATTAAATATTTTAGTAAAGTTATATATTTATTTTTAAGTTACGAAGTATATACATATTTATAAAAATCAAATTATACAAAATAATTAATTAATAAAGTACCTTTGTCATATTTGACCCTTAACTTTAATAAAGTTACACTTTTTACCCTTTGGTCAAAAATAATTACATTTTAGTCCTTGTTATAACTTTTTACACTTTTACCTTGATCTTTCAAAATTTACAGTTTCTACCCTTCATTTTATTCAAAATCGACAGTTTCCAAAGTGGTCCGAAAGTTTGGTGGTTTTATCACTTTTAGTCCCTTAACGTGAGACTTTTGCAAAAATAGTCCAAAATCTAGTTTTTGAAAAGTTAACTTTTATTTTTATAAAAGTTACCATTTTTATCTTCTAATATTTATAAAAGTCAGGTTTTATAAATTAAGTATCATTTCGAAAATCTTATATTTTCCAATCGAAAATCCTTAACGGAAAATATGTTGGGCTTGTTAGCCCGGTTAGGGCCCAAAGTGGGTGTTACTTGTTTAAAAACATAGCTCGACTAGGATTTGGTTTTGGCTTCGTTTACGTAGTATAAGATCGTGCAGGGTTTGCATGTTACGTTGATTGGTTAAGTGTGAGTCAAAGAATTAGAGTGTCGAAAAATATACATGTATTGTATGTGTGAAAACGAAACGGCGAGGCCTTTCCTCAAGGGTGTTGAGGCATGTGAAAAATATAGTTATAAGTGTAACGAAAGTTTATACTTAGAAAATAGTGTGTGTCGTGTGATAAGTAAACGTGGTATGCATGAAATAATTAACGTATGAATTGAAAAGGGTGATAATAACTTACAACACCAAATGGTGGTGAAGAGTTCGTGTGGTGTGAGCAAACGAGAACAAGCAAACGTTGCACCCTCTTCGTCTAACGATCCCTTATCCAAAATAGTTTAAAATTGTTTCCAAGGGTGTTGTCAAATCGGGTTGCAAGAGTTTTAGGTGCTATGATGTACTTTAAAATTGTTTAGCACAAGTATTAGTGGCATGCTTGAGTACTAAATGGATTGTTTATGTTGTGCTAGTGGTTTTAGAAACATACGATCCAATGGGTATAGGAACTTAGTGTGTATCGTGAATACCCAAGGGTTTGATGGCTACAAAAGGTGGCCCTTTGTCGCATGAAACAAAGTCAATGGAGATTGCATGTCGTGTGAGTAGGGAACCAAAGAGGAAAAACGTGTGTATTATTCATGTTGCACTTATCCTTGTTCGTTTGAGTAGCATGCAGCGCAAAGAAAGAGTAGACATCACAGCCATTTGGGGCTTGAGAACCCAAGGCCCAAACATTGTACAAGAGAAAAGAAAGTGAAGGTGGGCTTGTGGTGTGCTCGGCCCAGCAGCAAAGCGAAAAGAAAAGAAAGGAAACTTGGGCTTTGGTGACATGCGGCCCAAACAAAAAATAGGGTGTCGGTGACTAGTGCTTTCGTAACTTTAGTTTCGGTATTGGTGTCGCTTCGTGAAAACCAAGAAAATATAAACGGTGTCGTCATACGTATACATATACTTATATATACATAGTGATAATAATTTGTAATAATTAATATATATATATCGTTATATATATTAATAATATCTCGGTGTCCAATTAGGGTGTCAGGTCGCAAGTGGGAGTTACCGGTGTTAACCTCATTGGGTGACATCCAAGAGTGACAATCAGGTGATATCAGGTGACAAAACATAATCGGGTGTCAAACAAACGGTGATCAAAATAATCGGGTGTTAAACAAACGGTGATCAAAATCATCGGGTGTCAAACAAACGGTGTCTCATATAAAATTTCAAATTAGCCCGCAAAAATGGCTTAGTTTAGAATAGTGTCAAAAATTAGCATTAATAAATGACCTGGGATTTTACGGAGTTTTACAATACCCACCCGTTAGATTGGATTCGTCCCGGAATCCAAAGTTGAATCGGTGCTCGGGGTTGTCTCATCAAATAATTGTGGGTATTTGGCACGCATTTGATCCTCACGCTCCCAGGTGAACTCGGGTCCTCTCTTAGAGTTCCATCTGACCTTAACAATGGGAATGTGACTATGCTTAAGTCGTTTGACCTCCCTATCCATAATCTCAATGGGTTCCTCAATAAAGTTCAACTTATCGTCGATTCTGATCTCCTTCAACGGAATCACAAGGGTTTCATCCGATAAACACTTTTTCAAATTTGACACGTGGAAGGTGTTGTGTACTCTACTGAGTTCCTCAGGTAATTCAAGTTTGTATGCCACGGGACCGATCCTTTCAATGATCTCGAAGGGGCCAACGTATCTTGGGTTTAGCTTTCCACGTTTTCCAACCTAATCATCCCTTTCCAAGGTGATACCTTAAGCATGACCTTGTCTCCAACTTGAAACTCTATTGGTTTCCTTCGCACATCGGCATAGCTCTTTTGCAGATCCCTAGCGGCTTGTAATCGTTGCCTAATCTTTACAATTTTTCTCGGTGGTTTCAAGAATCAATTCGGGACCTGAGAGTTATACATCTCCAATCTCAGCCCAACAAACTGGTGATCTACACTTTCTTCCATAAAGTGCTTCGAATGGTGCAGCCTTAATGCTAGCGTGATAACTGTTGTTATATGAGAATTCCGCTAATGGTAGGTGTTTATCCCAGCCTTTTCCAAAATCAATTACACATGCCCTAAGCATGTCTTCCAGGGTCTGTATAGTCCTTTCACTTTGACCATCGGTCTGTGGATGGTAAGCGGTACTCATATCTAACTTAGTTCCCAAGGCTTTCTGTAAAGATCGCCAAAAGTTAGACGTGAAACGGCTATCTCAGTCGGAGATAATCGAAATCGGCACTCCATGCCGGGAAACTATCTCCTTTAGGTACAAACGTGCAAGAACGTCCATATCATCAGTCTCTTTGATTGGCAAGAAGTGCGCTGAATTCGTGAGACGATCGACAATAACCCAAATGGTATCTAACCCACTCGATGTCTCGGGTAATTTCGTAATGAAGTCCATTGTAATCCTTTCCCATTTCCACATTGGTAGCTCGGGTTGAATCAAGAGACCGGATGGTTTTTGATGTTCAGCCTTTACTCTTGAGCAAGTCAAACACTTACCGACATACTCTACAATGTCAGCTTTCATGTTTGGCCACCAATACAACTTCTTAAGATCGTGATACATCTTGTCCGAACCAGGATGAATGGAATATTTAGAGTTATGAGACTCATGCATGATGAGGTCTCGTATTCCTCCATATAATGGGATCCAACTTCTGTCCTTGAAACACAGCCTTCCATCTGGTTTCTTGACAAATCCATTCATGCTTTCTGGCATGCCGTAAATCTTCTCGTGTGGTCTATTCTCTTCCTTAAGGGCCTCAGCTTGAACTTCAAGAATTTGAGACGGAAGTGGTGATCTAATTGTCATACCCAATGATCTAACTCTGAGGGGTCTAAGTCGTTCCTTTCGACTCAAGGCATCTGCTACAACGTTTGCCTTCCCCGGGTGATAACGGATTTCACAATCATAGTCACTTAGTAACTCTAGCCATCGACATTGCCTCATGTTCAACTCTTTTTTATCTAAAATGTGCTGAAGACTCTTGTGATTGGTGAAAACCGTACACTTGGTTCCATATAGGTAGTGTCTCCAGATCTTAAGAGCGAATACTACCGCTGCTAATTCTAGATCATGAGTAGTGTAGTTCTCCTCGTGGGGTTTAAGTTGTCTAGAAGCGTAAGCGATTACTTTAAGTCTCTGCATCAATACGGCACCCAAACCTTGGATTGATGCGTCACAATATACCACGAAGTCCTCACTTCCTTCGGGTAGTGCTAATATCGGTGCTTCACAAAGCTTCTGCTTCAAGAACTGAAATGCCGATTCTTGTTCATCTCCCCAATCAAACTTCTTCTTCTTCTGTGTTAACTTAGTCAAAGGTTTAGCAATTCTTGAAAAACCTTCAATAAATCTCCGATAGTATCCGGCAAGACCTAAAAATTGGCGTATCTCAGTAGGACTCGTAGGTGATGCCCAATTTTTAACAGCTTCGATCTTGGCGGGATCAACATGAATACCTTTACTGTCGATAACATGCCCAAGAAATTGTACCTTTTCAATCCAAAAATCACACTTGGAAATTTTGGCGTATAATTTCTCTTCTCTGAGCAGTGTTAGTATAGCCTTCAAGTGTTCTGCGTGCTCTTCCTTACTACGTGAATAAATAAGGATATCATTGATGAATACACTCACAAACTTATCCAAATAGGGTTTGCACACTCGTTTCATTAAGTCCATAAATACAGCGGGTGCATTTGTTAGACCGAATGGCATTACTTGGAATTCGTAGTGGCCGTATCTTGTCCTGAAAGCCGTCTTAGGGATGTCTTCTTCCCTAACTCTCAGTTGGTGATAACCCGATCTCAAATCAATCTTCGAGTAGACACTCGATCCTTGCAGTTGATCAAACAAATTGTCAATCCTTGGCAACGGATATCGATTCTTCACCGTAAGTTTGTTCAACTCACGATAATCGATACACATCCTGAAGGTTCCATCCTTCTTCTTTGCAAACAACACCGGGGCTCCCCACGGTGATGAACTTAGGCGAATAAATCCTTTATCTGACAATTCCTGCAATTGCCCAGATAACTCCTTCATTTCCGACGATGCTAGCCTATAGGGTGCTCGTGCTACGGGTGCTGCTCCTGGCATCAAGTCAATTTGAAATTCCACTTGACGAGTCGGCAGAAGGCCAGGCAAGTCCTCAGGAAAAATTTCTGGAAAGTTTCCGACTACTGGCACATCCTTGAGTCGCTTCTCTTCCGACTTCTTCTCGGTGACTTGAGCCAAGAAGAGTTCACATCCTCGTTCGATGTACTTCACAACTTTGACGCAAGAAACGATGCTTAGACGTGTCTTACTTCGCTCTCCGCGAATAATCAGGGTTTCGTCATTCAGAGGGATGTGAACGACCTTTTCGTCACAAATGATCTTAGCGCGGTTCTCGGATAACCAATCCATTCCTATAACGACGTTGAAACTACCAAGTCTAATAGGCATAAGGTCAATGTCAAATGGGGTGTCTAGTAGTCGTAGGGTGCAACCTCGGAGTATAGTGTTAGTACTTACTAGCTTTCCATCGGCTAGTTCAATCTCAAACGTGGTGTCTAGTTTGGTCGGTGTAATATTAAGTAAGGGTGCAAGAGAAATAGATACGAAACTTTGATCGGCTCCGGAATCAAATAAACTTTAACGAGGCGGTTTTTTAGAAAGAACGTACCCGTGACTACGTTCGGATCCTGATGGACATTCCCATCTCCCAACACGTATGCTCTCCCACGTGCATTGTTATCCTTATTAGGGCACTGACGCCTGTAGTGTCCTTTCTCTCCACAAGCATGGCATACTACAGCCACGGATTGCAAGTTAGCTCCTGTAGCCTTGCAATCTTGTGTCTTATGTCTTGTCCTTGAACATTTCCCACACTTAGCATAGCAGGGTCCAGTGTGATGCATCTTACACTTGTCGCAAAATGGAAGAGGTCCAGCATACCTAGCATCCTTAACTGGTGCGGCGACATAAGCTCTGACATCTTCCTGTCGTCGGTTCTGTTGATTGTGGTGGGTGTTTCTGTCATGGTGATAGTTACGGTTGGGGTTACGGTTGTTGTTGTTGTTGTTGTTGTTGTGGTTGTTGTTGTTGCTGTTGTGGTTATTGTTGTTGTTGTTGTTTGTCCTCCGATCATCAAACTTCCTTTTGTGATCGTTGTTCCCCTGAGCAGAGTTACACTTAATCTCCCGGTCTAGCAGTATTTGGGCAATAGTCATTGCTTCTTCCAAAGATTGAGGCTTTGACGAGGTGACGTTTCCCTCAATGCTCCTGGGTAATCCCTCAATGTATCTCTCCAACAACTTTTCCAAATCGGGAACCTTTGAAGGGCAAAGTGTGGCAAGCTCCTGAAATCTCCTATCATAAGCCCTGAGATCATTTCCTTTCACAACCAACGTGTGAAACTCATCTTCTAACTTCTTGATCTCACCTCTAGGGCAGAACTTCTTTAGCATCTTCTCCTTAAAGTCAGCCCAGGTGATCTGATAAGCCTCTTCCACACCTATCTTCTGAGCAGTTGCATTCCACCAAGACAACGCGTCTTCCAACAATGTTCCAGTAGCAAATGAGACTCTGCTTTCAGTGGCACAACCGCTCCTTACAAACACAGTCTCAGTTCGCTCAAACCATCGAGCAAGCTCTGTCACTCCTTCAGTCCCTTTGAAGTGAGATGGTTTACAAGCTATGAAGTCCTTATAGGTACACTGCCGAGTCGCAGCGGACTCGCTTTCAGCAGTGGCTCGGTTATTGCTACTAGTTCGTGCCATTGCAGCAACCTGCTCTTCCAAAGCTGCAGCAACACTGTCGGCAACCAACTTTCTGATAGCAGCCTGGGTCATAGCGGGTGACGAGGTAGCAGTAGCGGTTTTCCTTGGGGCCATAACTCTATAAAATCGCAAGTGTATAAGTACAAATCCCAAACATCAATCAATAATAAGAGAAATAATGTAACCAAGCTCATAATAGTCGAGATCATCACGAAGTACTTATCACAACTATACCATGAATACATACATCAACATAAACCATATCATTCATAAATAATCATCACGACATGTAACAACACACATGGAATTTATAATATGAATCTCAATATGGGAGCATAATAAAAGATCAGACAACTAGAACATCATAAATCAATATCAATACAGTACAATCATAACCAACATAAAGTTTTAATAATTTTGAATTCATTGTTACAAAACAATAAGATACAACATTATTAATGCCACAGGCGGCAAGTTAAGATGTCTCTTAATGTAATGACATGTCATAGATCTATGAAGGTCCAGGTGCGCCTCCTGATCTCCTCTCCAGCTCTCTGATGATCCTGATCATTTCTAACATCTCCAAATCCCTGGATCTCTCACGGGCCTGAATCTCCTCAATAGTGGCTGAAAGAGTGTGGATGGTAGTACCAGATGTGGCCAACTCCTGTGTCTGATGCTCTAGCATCTGCTGCGTGATGATCGCTATCGCTCTCAAATCCTCCATCTCATGCCTCTGAACATCTAGTCGATGACCAAACTCAGTGATGGTAGCCTGTGCCTCCTCGATCTCTGTCCCCATCATCTCAAATACCATCTCTAAAGCTGTCCTATGTACCACGAGGTTCTCGACCTCCTCCTGCATACACTCAATCCTCTCCAAGGATATATCCTCAATAACTCCCAACAGTTCATCAAGACGATCCTCATGTCTAACTAATCTAGCAGCCAAAAGAGGGATAGTATGGTGTATAGGCTCCCCAGTGACCGGTAACACCGCTGAAGAGCCATCTCCAAGCTCAGCAGCCCTAGGCGATCCCTCAACCAACCTCCATCTATGAATGTAATCCAACAAAAATGACCATCGGCGAGCATCAACAAATCTATGAATGCCGGGTGAGGTGGGGGTCTCAGTGGGAACAGGCGATGGTGATGGAACAGGTGATGAAGTAGGTGATGGTATCGGTACGGTAGTAGTCTGAGAGTAGAAAACTGTAGGTGGTGGCATGGGTGGCAAAACCTCAGAGGTGTGGGGTGCGGTGTAAGTAGGTAGCATGTAAGGATGTGGCTCAGGTGGGGGTGATACAGGTGATGGTGGAGGTGCTGGTGATGCCACAGGTGTCAGCTCTGGCATAGAAACAGGTGGTAGTACAGATGTGGGTGATGGTACAGGTGTAGGTACAGGTGGTGTAACAGTAGAAGCAGGCAAAATACAGACTCGTTTCCGAGCCGTGCATTTGCGGGTAAAGTCTCCCTCATGATATCGAAACAACTCTCCGAAAGGCTCAGGCTCATAGGGCTCAAGAATCCTCACTCGCTTGCGCCGACGAATCGGTACAGGCGGGGATGGTGGTGGAATAGAAGCAGCAGTGTCAGAAGTATCAGAGTCAGAAGACTCGTCATCAGCATCTGAACCGGTGTGGTGACTAGCAGGTGGTGTAGGACGGTCATTAACCGCAAGAAACTGCTGAGATGTCAGGTACTGATCATAAAGGTACTGCCCCTGTGTCATAGGTCCACAGACAGGACGAAAAAGAGGCTGAATAGCAAAAGAATCAATGGGTGTAAAAGCAACCTCACCCTCCTCAAAGGGCTCAGTATCAGCGGATGGGTCTCCAGATGGAACAGGAGATGGTATGGCAGGTGATACAGGTTGGGTGTCATGGTCAGAATCATGGGTGTCTCGGGTGTCTCGGGTGTCGTGGGTGTCATAGTCAGATAGGTCAATAGTAGGGTAGGTGGATGATGCCGGCACGACGTCGTCACTGTCGGACAAAATAATAACCGGGGGCGACATGGTACTGTAATATCCCAAAAATAGCAGTAATATAAGTCATTTAGTCTACATAATGCTACATGCACAGTGATCATAGTGAGCTAAATTAAATGGGTGCTAAAATCAAACCTTAAAACATTACGTTGTCAAGCGCTGGCACGGAGGGCACTTTGGTGATAGTTTGTTTAGAAATCCGGTGAGGTTATAGTCCAATGTTTTCAAAAATCATTTGGTTCTCTATAACCATGGCTCTGATGCCAATCTGTAACACCCAGAAATTTTGATAAGCAGCGGAAGTCTAATCGAGGTCATTACAGTTTAGGACACACTCATACTCATAGAAAACAATCCAAAAGATAGTCAATATCATTCCATGAAAACTCAAATAGTCAGAGTTACAAACATTTTTCCAAAATGTTAATAGTTTCGCAAAAGAAGTGATGAGTTTGTAAAGAATGATATCATTATTGAAATAAAAAGGGAGGTCTTGTGTGCCCTTTTGCCAGCTCTGTGCCACCATGCCTGCTAATTTCCTGAGATAAATATGCTTAAAAAGTCAACACAAAGGTTGAGTGAATCCATAGTAGTTTAAATAGTAATAGTGTGAACACAAGCCAAGCATTTGAAATAAACAAGCCAAGATAGACAGGTCTTGACAAAACTGGTGAAATATTGCTCCTAAGCCTCACGAAACGCAAGCCTTAACATCGATTTGACATATCATAAAGATAATAACAATCACCTACACCACAGAGGATGTAAATGACAAGGGGCCCTCGGTGACAGGAAATGTGCCAAATTTCCATAATACCTTGAATATAGCACACCTCCTGCCAAGTGATCACCTTGACAGAGGTGGGCTGCCATTCCAATAGATCTATCAACTATATTCGCGCTCACTCGCAAGTGATTAAGGTTCATGATATGAGGGACTTGTAGCACGGGTGTCAACTTAGGCAATATCAGGTGATAACAGCATACAGAAAAATACTTGTGTTCGATTTATAGCATGTATCTCCCCACGGGGTTTAAAAACAACAATTAAAAATGTGGGACCTTGAACTCACCTGACAGGTGTGTGTGAATCACAACGGTGCTCAAAAGTGATGGTGTACTGCTACGACTAGCAATGAAATTCCTCCGACTTGCGACCTATAAATATATTGTCATCGGTGTTTTAGATTCGTTTCGTAATTGACATGTCTCGTGTACGGTGATAATCATTCGGGTGTCTTAATATATTCCAAAATAACTTTACGTAGTTATTTGTATCGTTGTTACGAACCGGTGTTCAAATAATGTTAATTCTTTTGTGAAAATAATATCGTTAAAAATATTTATAATTAAATATTTTTAGTAAAGTTATATATTTATTTTTAAGTTACAAAGTATATACATATTTATAAAAATCAAATTATACAAAATAATTAATTAATAAAGTACCTTTGTCATATTTGACCCTTAACTTTAATAAAGTTACACTTTTTACCCTTTGGTTAAAAATAATTACATTTTAGTCCTTGTTATAACTTTTTACACTTTTACCTTGATCTTTCGAAATTTACAGTTTCTACCCTTCGTTTTATTCAAAATCGACAGTTTCCAAAGTGGTCCGAAAATTTGGTGGTTTTATCATTTTTAGTCCCTTAACGTGGGACTTTTGCAAAAATAGTCCAAAATCTAGTTTTTGAAAAGTTAACTTTTATTTTTATAAAAGTTACCATTTTTACCTTCTAATATTTATAAAAATCAGGTTTTATAAATTAAGTATCATTTCGAAAATCTTATATTTTCCAATCGAAAATCCTTAAGGGAAAATCTGTTGGGCTTGTTAGCCCGGTTAGGGCCCAAAGTGGGTGTTACTTGTTTAAAAACATAGCTCGACTAGGATTTGGTTTTGGCTTCGTTTACGTAGTATAAGATCGTGCAGGGTTTGCATGTTACGTTGATTGGTTAAGTGTGAGTCAAAGAATTAGAGTGTCGAAAAATATACATGTATTGTACGTGTGAAAATGAAACGGCGAGGCCTTTCCTCAAGGGTGTCGAGGCATGTGAAAAATATAGTTATAAGTGTAACGAAAGTTTATACTTAGAAAATAGTGTGTGTCGTGTGATAAGTAAACGTGGTATGCATGAAATAATTAACGTATGAATTGAAAAGGGTGGTAATAACTTACAACACCAAATGGTGGTGAAGAGTTCGTGTGGTGTGAGCAAACGAGAACAAGCAAACGTTGCACCCTCTTCGTCTAACGATCCCTTATCCAAAATAGTTACCTAACTCATTCCCAAACCAAAACCTTGCTCCTACGCCTTCTTGGTCTCGACAGCAAACGAAAAAGAAAGAGTTTTGTGATATGAGTTCTTGCGGATTCTTGCAAGTGTGAGGAAGTGCATTAAATGTGGTTTATATAGGATGGTTTTGGGTGGTTCGAATGTTCCTTGTGACACAACACCATCCGTGTGGTCACTCCTTTACTCGACAAGGTTGTCTAGTTTCCAAGGGTGTTGTCAAATCGGGTTGCAAGAGTTTTAGGTGCTATGATGTATTTTAAAATTGTTTAGCACAAGTATTAGTGGCATGCTTGAGTACTAAATGGATTGTTTATGTTGTGCTAGTGGTTTAAGAAACATACGATCCAATGGGTATATGAACTTAGTGTGTATTGTGAATACCCAAGGGTTTGATGGCTACAAAAGGTGGCCCTTTGTCGCATGAAACAAAGTCAATGGAGATTGCATGTCGTGTGAGTAGGGAACCAAAGAGGAAAAACGTGTGTATTATTCATGTTGCACTTATCCTTGTTCGTTTGAGTAGCATGCAACGCAAAGAAAGAGTAGACATCACAGCCATTTGGGGCTTGAGAACCCAAGGCCCAAACATTGTACAAGAGAAAAGAAAGTGAAGGTGGGCTTGTGGTGTGCTCGGCCCAGCAGCAAAGCGAAAAGAAAAGAAAGGAAACTTGGGCTTAGGTGACATGCGGCCCAAACAAAAAATAGGGTGTCGGTGACTAGTGCTTTCGTAACTTTAGTTTCGGTATTGGTGTCGCTTCGTGAAAACCATGAAAATATAAACGGTGTCGTCATACGTATACATATACTTATATATACATAGTGATAATAATTTGTAATAATTAATATATATATCGTTATATATATTAATAATATCTCGGTGTCCAATTAGGGTGTCAGGTCGCAAGTGGGAGTTACTGGTGTTAACCTCATTGGGTGACATCCAACAGTGACAATCGGGTGATATCAGGTGACAAAACATAATCGGGTGTCAAACAAACGGTGATCAAAATAATCGGGTGTTAAACAAACGGTGATCAAAATCATCGGGTGTCAAACAAATGGTGTCTCATATAAAATTTCAAATTAGCCCGCAAAAATGGCTTAGTTTAGAATAGTGTCGAAAATTAGCATTAATAAATGACCTGGGATTTTACGGAGTATTACATCAGGCACCCCTCTCAAGTCTTGACCATTAAGATCTTACTGCCTCTGAACGGGAAAAATAAAACAAACAGTCTGAACGACCAAAATGTCTGACCGCGTCTGAACGGTGCAGATTAAGAGGCTGTTAAGAGCCTCTTAATGAAAAACAAACACCACCTAAGTCTAAAAAAAATCTATGACATATCTACAAGACTCTTTCCAAGTTTAGACATGTCAAATCAAGATTCTACAAGTCAACACATAATAGCTTGAGTGAGAATCTTTCCATATGTGTAACAACTCTTACACATGATGTCATATATATATATATATATATATATATATATATATATATATATATATATATATATATATATATATATATATATATTTATTTATTTATTTATTTATTTTTAGATTAAGATATATATGAAAGTAAACTTATAGAATGCATATATTGCCTAAGTAATATTATTTTAGTAAGTTAATGAGTTACTAAAAATATTTGATTACTAATGTTATCACATTTTTATCAGTTGTAAAATTTACTAATATTACTTTATCACTTAAAGTGACACTTATTCTATTTTGCACCTAAAGTGCACTTTGACACCTAAAATACGTAAAGACTCTAAAAGTATTTTAGTCATTCTAAATGGTTGGTCAAGGGGTTTGATCATAATGCCACATAACAAACATGTACGAACCTGTGTTGTAGCATACGAGGACTCGAGACGTTGAGAGGTGTTTGAATGTTTGTTGAGACAAAATAAGATTACAAGTAACTTGTACATTTTACGTTATGTATCAAGTTATATGTTTGTCATCAATCAAAACAAACAAGACTGTATAGATTAAATATCGTAATATTTGCACTAACATTTTGTTTACTACAGTGTGATTAAGCACATCCAAACACCATCTCCTAAACACACACATTATTAATCACCTTATAGGTTATAAATATAGTACACTTCATTTATATACCTCGCGCAGCTCTTCGACAAAAAACTAACAATCTCATCTCTACTCGCCTCACTTATAAATACAAATCCACGGCGACTTTTTCATCGAAAAACTAACAATCTCCTAAACGCACACATTTCTATAACAAAATAAGCACATCCAAACACCATCTCCTAATCACACACATTATATCTCACTTGTACCTAAACTACTTAACCATCACAAAACACATAATAATAATCGTTATCTAATTGTACAACACAAAACACATTAATAAACGATTAACTAACCACGGAGATTACAAAACCACGACGACGATTACGAAACCACGGCGATTACAGATCGACGGTGACGATTACGAAACCACAGCAATTACAGATCAACGGCGATGATTACAAAACCACGGCGATTATGGCAACGATTAACGGTTTGATTTTATGATTACGGCAACGATTAACGATTAACGGTTTGATTTTATGATTACGGCAATGATTAACGATTAATGGTTTGATTTTATGATTACGGAAACGATTAACGGTTTGATTTTATGGATTGAGTTATTTTGATGTAATAGTGAACGGATAGGTCTTTTATTCTTTAGAGTGAAAATTAGTTTCCACTTGTAAATAGTTCTCTAGTCAAAAAAGTATATATAATAGTGTTACTGTGTAAAAAGTTTTGTGGCTTTTTTATATAGTGTAATACTACACTTTTTTTTTCTTTTCATTTTTTAGCTTTTGTTTCCACAATTATAAATGTGGCTTTTTTTACGCAGTTATTTTTACATTTATAAGTGTAGCATTTTTAAGTGTTTTCTTACACTTATAAGAGTGGCCTTTAAAGAATTTGTTTTACTTCAATTATAAGTGTAGCGTTATTTTAATTGTTCACACTTATATATGTGGGGTATTCTTTAAAATATTTGTGACACCAATAAATGTAGCAAAATTATTATCCATATAAAAAATAAGTCAACAGTTTATCATACCGTGACAAAATAAGTGTAGAGAGTAACACTATTTTTTGTAGTGGCTTGAAGTTAATTAAATATTGAATTTCATTTATAATAAGCTTAATCACAACCCACTGGATTGTGGTTAGCAAAAGCCTATAATACTACTTTCGTTCCAAATTTATTTTCCTATATTGATTTTTTCGGTCTTTCTTTATCAACTTTGACTATAAATATTTTTGTTTGTGTTATACAATTTTTGATAAAAAGTATACCAAATGAAAATACATTTAAAACTTATTCCGTTCATATATTTTATATCAAGTATTAAGTAATATAAACAAAAATACTTAAGGTCAAAGTTAAAAAGTAAACACCGAAAAAATTAATAGAGGACAATAAATTTGAGACAAAGAGAGTAATATATTCAATTGCTCAATAAAAAAAGTTTCACCTTGTCAATGATGACATTAGCATACACCTTTTTTTAGTATTATAGATAGAAGATTTGCTTCCAAAAAAGATACTTCTGGCCATGAAACCCGCATAAAAATGTTTTTTTTTTCTTTATATATTAAATAGGGTTAGCATCGTTATTTTCGTATTTTCATGACTCAAATTTTAAAAAGTGTATATATTACAAGCAACCGGGCTTGATTAGCGTATGAATCTATGACAAAATGGAATTATAGAAGATAAAACACTTTTTTGTCTTAATTTAGATTGCATGTAGGAGAAGAATTGGTCGTTGAATTCGTAGCTAAAGTTGCCGCTTGCCAGTTGCCAGTTGCCACCCTTGACTTTTGTAGTAACTTTTACACTCTTTTATCTTAATTGACATTTGTAGCATTTGGTTAACGTGTTCAACAGTCGTAGCTAGCGCACAACACACGATTATTGCACTACTAAAAAAAGGCATAGAGCCCGGTTGAAAATGTGCAAAGAGCCCGGTTTTGCATGAGGGCACAAAAGGGAAGAGACTCTATTCGTAAATCAAATAAAGCCCGGTTTAGAAAACGGGCTCTATTACCTATTATAGAGCCCGGTTTTATATAAAAAAACATGGCTCTATGTGAATAAAAATAATTAAAAAAAAAATCCCACCAGACATGAAATTGAATTCCTTTTACAAAATGAACATTATATTGATTCATATAAAGAAGATTGACTCATATTACAAGTTACTTTCTATTGATACATCAAGATTAATCTTGCGACGGCTTTTTGCAAACACCACAAATGAAAAATCTACAAGCTCTAAACTACAAAAGATATGGGGTTGATCAAATTGATGCATTGCCCTCGAGTAACCTGACCGAAAGATATGGGGTTGATCAAATTGATGATGTCTCAAATCCGTCTTTATATAGTGAAGCACGCCAGATGCCAAAATACAAAATAAGTCATGACTTTGCTAATCCTAGTACACCCTCTAAACTACAAAAGCAACTGGCTAAACACCACATCGACCACCTGCACAAACTAAAACAAACTTAATATAGGATACAAATCACATTTATATGTAAGCTTTTACAATACTATAGATCATCTAACCTTACTATGCCACTTGTAAATAAAACATGTAATATAAGAGCATAACTTAAACTCCTATTGGATTGTTCAAGCACACATCGGGTAAATAAAACATGTAATATAAGAGCATAACTTAAACTCCTATTGGATTGTTCAAGCATACATCAGTTACAAGATAGAAGAATTAATATCACTTCCACTCAAGTTTATGCTTCAGTTACAACACATCTATGGTATATGCTTGTGTGCCTGAAGATCTCTATACCTTTTAGCAAGACCATAAACTATCATGTAAACCTGTTGACATATAAAAAAATGCAGAAATATATAAATTACTAAATGAAGATATATTATTAAAAGAATACCTGATTTGCCTTCCGTCCTAGACTCATTAAAAAGTTTTTTGGCTTTATATCATGGTGAAGAAAACCTCTTGAATGCATATCTCGACTGTGTTTACCTACAAATGAAACAATAGTACAAATTTACTCATAGAACCCGGTTCTTTGTGTGAAAAAATGGCTCTATGCCCCTTTAAAAAGACTGGAATCACTTCAGAGCCCGTTTTTCACAAGAATTGGGCTCTATTACGGGGCTCTATGTTCATTTGTGTAGTAGTGTTGGGAGGTTTTTGGACGTTTCCTTTCCAAAAATCTTGAAAATGGATGGCTCATTTGTCATTTACCCAATTTGAGTTAATGATAAAACACATGATCTTGAAAATAGAGGGCAAGTAGTAGGATTGTATCGTTTACGTTTACGATCTTATGATTTTGCTCGAATTGAGGCTTTTATATGTGGGATAGTAAGATTTTACGATCCTACCACGATCAGGATCCGGACAGCGGGTGTGATCAATAGAGTTAACAATGAAGTAGTGTAGACAGATAATAGTCATAATACATTATCATTGATCATGCAAAATATATTCGTGATATGTTTCTTTGATATTGCATGTTATAAACATTGCAGAACTATGGTTCTTCAATTGATACTAGCTATATCTTTTTGTGATAACTCGGATAAAGCTTTTATTTCTTTTATAAAGGCAGTTAAATCCGAGTACGATGATCCACCTTCTTCGACCGCCGTTTTTGCCTTGTCCTTCAATACTCGTGCTCGTCTTCTCATTTCTTGACCTTCTTCCGTGCCCATCAACCTCGCCACGGCGTTTGCTATTGTTTCTCTTTTAACGCCTTCACATCTAGAAGTTGCACTCCATTCCACATCCCCAATCGAAATCCCAATTCCTAAAACATCTGTCACTAGTTTTGCGTTAAAGAATTGCTCACCCATGACTGGCCAAGCCACCATCCCCACACCACCAGAAACACCTTCCAACACTGAGTTCCACCCACAATGAGTCACAAATCCACCTACAGATTCATGGTCAAGAATCAACACTTGTGGTGCCCATCCCTTTATTATCAATCCTTTTCCTTTCGCTATCATTCTCGCCTCAAACCCTTCAGGAAATGACTTCTCTTCATCTTTCTTGATAACCCAAATGAAATTTGTATCGCATGCTTCGAGCCCCATAGCGATCTCGTAAAGTTGAGAACTTGTAACCGTAACCATAGTTCCAAAGCTGACGTAAACAACTGAATCACGGCCCTTCGAGTCCAACCATTTCAAACACTCGTGTTCATCTATCCCTGATTCTCTCACTCTTTCTAATTTATCTTCAATGTTCTTACTAAATAACAAAACCGGTCCTATATGCCATGCTTTTCTCTTTATAACTTCGCGATAATGGAGAGCATATTCAGGCTCAAGCTCGTAAAAACTATTAAAAACAACTCCATAGCTCGTTACTTCTGCTTCACTAGCTTCAATCAACACCTTCACAAAACCTTTGATATTTACTTCCTCAATACGAGCCAATTGCTTTTTGGTTAACATGATCTTATGTGGAAGATGAGGGACAATAAACGGTTCCGAATCAGAAGAAATATCTCGAGCCGGATCATAAACTCTCATCGCCTCGACAACACACAATGGAAAGAACCCGGTTCCATTGAAAACTATACGTGGAATGTTATATTTGGCAGCGATTTTAGTAGTCCATGGATAGAACATATCAGCAACTATGCAATTCGGTCGGGCTTGTTGTATGAATTGTTCAAAAGGCTCTTGAAGCGTAGAAATGACATCAAAGACACTTGTTATGGGTTGACTAGGGACGGGTTTATCAGAGTTCTCAAGCCCTGGAGGCAAACATGCTTCTGCGGCTTTGAACTCGATTATATGAAGAGCGATTAGGTGGTCGTAGTTAATGGTTTTTCCGATTAATTCAGTGAAGCGATGAGCAGTTTCTTGGGTTGTGATGATTGTGGTTTGTACGCCACGTGAGGCGAAGAGCACGGCCATGTGAGCCATCGGGATCATGTGTCCGTAATCTGTAAATGGAAAGAACGCAACATGGCATGAGTCTTTCATTGTTAATTGTTTGTTTGGGTATAAAGAGAAAATGGTTTGGTTTAATTAATGGGAAATTTTTTGTGTAGTGTTTCCTTGAATTGTGGTTGACAAATACAAATTGCTAACAAACTCTCTCTCTTATAGTGCGAGAAATCTTATAAATGAATGAGATCTTTTTAATTATTAAAAATTATTATTAATCTAATAGTAAAATACAATTTTAATATTCTTTTTGAATTCTATATATACTTTAAAACCCAACGTCGGTGAGAATATTATATGAAATAAAATATGAATTTCTTTGGGCCTAGCATGTTAGTTGGCTTGGGCTCAATTTCTTAGCCCATCTTATTTGAGGGACTAACTGCAACGAATGAAACATGTTAGCTGCTTTCTTACTCTGATGTATAACTTTGAATGTGAAAAAGAACAACTAATTAAACGAAATGCACATACTGTGTTATCAAAAAAAAAAAAAAACAGCCATTACAACACCATTAAAACAACACAAGACTAGCTAAACAAAGACACATTATTTGTTGAAGCACCATACTACAGACTAGCCACGCCTCGACACTACCACGAAAACCCGAAAACATAGTAGCCCCGCCGCAGCGCGGCTTCTTCCTTGTTTTTTATTAAATCCCAATTTTAAATATTTCTAAATTTTTAATTTAATTATTATTTTTTCAAGCTAGCATGCACGTGTTTTTTCTTTCTAAAGATAATGTGTATGTATATTTTTTAAATAACGTAAATTTAAATGTGTTTCTACTATATATTTTTTTACACTTTTTCTATCAACATATTAATGTTTTTCTTTATCCATTATTTTTTTGAAGTTTGCAACACAATCAAAGAACATAAACCATTAAATTAAATAAATAAAAATACTTAAATGTTAAATTTCACTTAATTACAAGTAAAAAAAAACACTTATTCAATAAACGTATATCTTCAAAAGTCGCAAATTATCTTCATGTATATTGTGTTGATCCACTTCTCGGTCTTTAAAGATATCATCATCCTCATCATCTGAAACATCAAACAAGTATGCACAAAAACAATTAAACCACAAACAAATAAAAAACGAAAATTAGTCATAACAAGGATCATAACGCATATGCACAATCTTGTGTATATCAAACAAATTTTTTAATCATAAACAACTATCAAAAACATATGCACAATTTAAAATATATATGTATAAGTTTTTGTTTGATTTATATCAAACATAAAACACATATGCACTTTTTAAAACATATATGCACAACTCTTTTTATTGATTTTATAGCAACCTTAAAACACATACACACACTTTTTCCATTGATTTTATAACAATCATAAAACACATATGCACATTTTAAAACATATATGCATAACTCGGTTAAACATGTTAACTCATGTAAGATTTTTTCTTAAATTAAAAATTATTTATATTTTATCATACGGGTTAACTCGGTTAAATGGGTCGACCCGCAAACGCGTTTAACCGGTTTTAACTCGTATAATGTGGCAAATTTTATATATAAAACAGGTTAAATGGGTCAACCCGGAACCCGTTTAACCTACTCAACCTGTGTACCTATTTAACTCGTCAACCCAAGTATATATACGGGTTAAATTGATCAGGTTCGGGTTATGTATAAACAGGTTAGGGTTAACATAGCTGACCTGATGATGTAATGTTCGGGTTGGGATTTTCTGACCCGACAACATACCAACATGAACCCATCAACCCGAACCTGACCCGATTTGCCGCTCCTTGATGCATGTATCATTTAGTTTAGTAAATAATGATTAGGTAAATTAACACCAAAAAATAAGAAGTCGACATTTGCATGTTTCTAAAAACAAAATTGTTACATCTTTCGATATACATACGATAAAAGTTGGGGTCATGTTGTTTGTACACCATTAAATACTCTCTTATGAGATTTGCTAACAGGTGTCCACTATACATTTTATAAGGTGTAAATATAAGAAAAGTTTAAGTGTATTAAATTAAAAATTACATTTAATTATGGTAAATCATAAGTTTAATTAAGGTTTATTAACTATCTCCGTCCCATATTAAGTGTCCATTTTGACTATTTTGATTCTTTCTTTTTTAACTTTAATTTTAAATTCTATTATTTATGTTATATAATACTTTATGCAATATATATGAATGACTGAGTTTTAAATGTATTTTTATTTGTATAATTTTTATCAAGTATTATATAGCACAAATAAAACTATTTAAGGTAAAATTTGAACTAGAAATACTCAAAAATGTTAAAGTGGACACTTAATATAAGATGAAGGGAGTACATTTTTTAGTGTAAAAAGAAAGTTTTAATGTATTATCTAGATATTAAATGCATTTGTTTACACATTGAAGGATGCCTAGTGGAAACCGGTTAGCAAATCACTAATTGTATTTATTAGTTCTAAACAACTTTAAAAACATAAATGAGAAAGCTAGTAAAATTTATTGGTAAAACAAAAAGTAAAACTTTTAGTTATTTCTCTTTCACACACATTTTCTTTCACTTTCAATTCGATTTTTTATTTTTTCCAAGCTAGTGTGACATTTAAATTACGAACAAGTTTATTTTAACATTCTAGTATCTTTTAAGAATGCATAAGCCTACATGCACTTTTTTTGGTAAAGGGTTTCCCTTGTAAAATATATTATACCAAAAAAATATTTAAGTAAGATGAAATGTGACTGAAATACCATAATAACCTCAAGCAACCGCTTGAACAACCACTAGATCATTTGTGACATGCTACAAAATGACCACACTAACTACATACACAAACTAGGGAAAAAAACTATCCAACTGCTACAGTAGATCAACATCATCATCATTCTCCTGAAGATCACGCAAAATACTCGTCCCATCTTCCTTCGTGAGGAGGTCAAAGTCCACATTCTTACTCGAGCAAATACCGGTCTTCCTAGGAGGCGCCCCCACCTTTTTCCTTGCACATTGTTCCTCTTATAGACGTATTCTTTTCCTCAAACACATTCTCAACTTTTTCACTATCACTATCGTTAACAATATTTCCCACATCATTTTTCAACTGCCAAGTTGTATTATCAACCTCAGAAACATCATCCTGGTCTTGTAGAGCTTGGTCCGTCTTGAGTTACCTTAAGTTGTGATGTAGAAGCCTCGCCATTCACTTGTGATGAAGAAGTTACACCATGCACATTAGTCGGTTTACTTATAGGGCGATAGTAGTAATTTGGCTTAGGTTTATTTAACCGGACACCATTAATATGTCGCAGTTTAGAAACTGATTTTCCATTCCCTTGCTTACAAGTCACATCCACAAACCCAAAATCCAACACCTTAGTCGGAACCACTACTTTTTTCTTCCTTGGGTATTGGTTGTCCTTAGGATAAAAAAATTTACAAGTATCACATCGAAGGGGTTGCCACTCGTACTCAATATCAATAGTTTTCATAGAATGCACGACCCATTTGGGAATGGAATAACCACTACTAGAGATTCCACAAGAGCCTTTTTTAGAAGACACCTCAATAAAGGTGATTGAGCCTGAACCACCTAACTTATATTGACCAAGGAATGGTCAACAAAGTCAAACAGCTCAGAGTCAATGCTCCGCGGAATATAGTGTTTCCCCGGGTCGTTATGTCCCGACGAGGTGTGGATGGTAATCGAAACGGATTTGTGATCGGGTGAATTTGGACGGGAAAGGGTATATATGGGTTTGAATGATTACACTAAGGGAATACGAAGGAAAATGATTTAAACAAACTATATTAACAATAACGCGAAACCTAATTAACCTAAAACATAAACTGAAAACTTAAAATCAGAAATTGCTTATACGTAAGCAGAAAAATAAGCCAAACGGCTTAAATAGAAGCTATCACTTTAGTTATGTTTTTGGTTTTTCTTATTTTACAAACTACTTTTAATAACGTAACCTAAATTTAAAAACGTGAAAGTTATTTAATTAAAACGCAAGTTAAACTTAAAATAAACGCGAGTGCACGAAATAAAAAGTGAAATTTGAGCTACGCTAACCCTACGAACATGAAAATTATATTTTTACGATCCTAATGATAAAAGAAAATTTTTAGAAAAAGAAAAATAATTTTTACACTATTTAATTACTAATTAATAATATTTAAATTACACTAATTATGAAATTAAGCTAGAAAAATGAAAATTTAATTCTAAAAATTCTAAAATAATATAAAAGTAATTTTAAAACTAAAAATATATTTTTCCTACTTTTTATCTAATTATTATTAATTAATTAATATTTATTAATTACTAAAACTACTTTTGATTTATTAAAAATACTAAAAAGGCAAAGAAAAATCTGAAACTTTTAGGAAAATTCTAAAATATAAATAAGAACTTAAGAAAAATAAAATATACTGAAAAAGAAGCCAAAATAAGCAGAATGGGCAATAAGCACTTGCCAAAAAGCACTTAAAAATAAGCACTTATCAAGAAAATTTACCACAAGCTCAAAACCAATTCAAACAACTTCAATGAGCTTAAAACAACTTAGATCACCCACAAAAGCACTGAGAATAAGCTGAAACAAGGAATTAAGCACAATCAAAGACTGAATCCAAACAGGCCTGAGAGGGCACTTGCAGCCCTCTGTGGGGCCCACCTGAGTGACTTAGGGACCAAATGAAGTGGAAATCTAGCAAGAAGACCTGAGGGGCTTCCCAAAAAGCCAGAGAACATAGCCTGAAGCCAACTGATAAGGTTTTAAGAAGCTTGTGAAAATGGCTGGTAAAACAGACCCTTGTGGAGCAGGGCAGCCAAGGGGGTACACTTAGGCTTAAAAATAAGTTAGAGAACTAATTGGTTTATGACTAAAAGCTATAAAAGAGTAAGCACAAGCTGCCTAGGAACAAATAAGAGCACATAATAATCACTTGGAGCTTGTACTGAGCTTATTTTTGGAGTTGGTGCATGGGCTGTTTGGATCAGTTCAACAGCAGGTATGAATGGGCTTTTGCAGCCTAAAAATAAGCCACTTTAATAAGCAAATAAGCATAAAAGCAAATGACCAAAGAAAATAATGACATACACTAGCACAAACTCAAATGATGCAAATAAGCTCAGTCAACAAGGCAATATTCACTTATGCAACATAATTGAAAAATCAACATGCTAATCTAAATCACCCAACTTTGCAGTCCTAAAAAGCAGTCTAAATAAGCTAAAACCTAGAATGTTATGGGGACAAGAGTGAGATTACCTAGCTGAAAACCTAAGAACATAAAAAGCTCTATCACAAAGTGGCTAATTTAACCTCAACTAAGCCTTGATTCAGCAAGGAAATTCATGGTGAGGCTGCAATTAAACATGACATGCTGACTTTTTTCCATACACCCTTACTTTGACTAATTTGAATTTGAATTGAGCAAAACTAAGTCTAATCAACAAGTTAATCTAGTTTATAACTAACAATACCTAGATTCAACCTAAACCTAACAGATTCTAGGAAATTAGGTTCACATTTACCCTACTGTAGGCAGACTCCAAATTACACTAGAATTTTGACTTTTGCTAAATGATGACTAATATTATGCCACTACTGACTCTTACCACTATAATGTAAACTACTAGTACCAATAAATCAGTAAGATAACCACAATAGCATAGCAATAAATCCTAACCCAAACACCCTCTTAAGGGGTGACTGTTTGATCATTTTGACTGAAGAAACCATATTCTTACACTACAACTTGAAAAATGAAGATGGATAAACACTAAGCTGAGCTAATTAAGTGTATGAGGTAATGAATAAGCACTTGAAAAAAAACAAAAAGCCAAAAGCTTAAGTAGACTAAATGATATATTTTCAAGCAAACTCTATCCTAAAGAGTACTAACATGAAAGAAATCAGGGACAAGCAACCTAGTATTATACTGAGCAATCAAATGAGCAGAGATAAGCACCAAATAAGCAATTGAATTAAGCAAATATAAATAAGCTCAAACATAAATTTTAACAAAAAGCAATTGTATTTAAAACTTTGAAATCTTGATTAACTGAAAATGTGAGTTACAACATTAAATTGAAAGACTTAAAACTAAATTAACATAAACTAAATTATTCTAAAACTAAACTACTACTTCCTAATATAAAAGCCTAACTGCCATCAAAATGGCTACATAATAATCTATTTATACTATATCAAAACTAGGGTTTCCACTTGCTCCTCTTTGTCTTGTTCCTTCTGCTTTCACCACAGCCTTAGGATGAGTCTGACATGCTCCAAGCCGTTTGATCAATTTAGGCGGGAAAAAGTGGTTTAGCAACTTTGGCATATAGCTTCTTGGCAGGGGGTGGTTTTGGATTTGAGTGGAGGAAAGGTGAGTAGGGGTGGCTTGTGAAGGTGGGTAGTGATGATTGTGTTGGAGTAGGATGTTGCAGGCTAGGAGGGGGGGGGGGGTAGGGGGTGAGGTGGGTGTTGACTTCGTTTGACCCTGTGAAGTTTATTATTTGGAACGGGGGAGAGTGGTATATTTAGTTGTGGGCCGGATTTGGTGGATGCTGAGCCTGGTTGTTAAGTATTAGGATTTGGTTTTTTTTTTTTGTTTGTTAAAGCTTAGGGCCCATTTGGTTTTAGATATCAAAAACACAAGGACTAAATTTGTATAGGCTGAAATTGGAGGACTGGATTTGCCATATTTCCAAAGTAGTCAAAAGGGTGCTTTATGCCAAGGTTCAATAATCCAGGGACCATAAAAGTAATTTTCCAATTTTTAAATCCCAAGGACTATTTTTTGCCAAAATCCAAACTTGAAGGACCAAAACTGTAAATTCTCAAAACTTTTTACCCAAAGTCTATTTTTGTAATATTTTGACTTTCAAAAGCTTTGGGTTGACTTTTTATTTAAAATATATGCTCAGGGACTGATTTTGACAAATTTTGAAACTTGAGGGACTGAAACTGCCAATTATGCAAACTTTGTACGTTTTTCATTTGTTTTTGCTCATTTTGCATCTAAAACATATAAAACACAATTTTGAAATATTTTCAATATTTTGATGCATTTCTGAGTGTTTTTGTATGTTTTGCAGTTAAGATTAGACAAAAAATGATGAGTGTTTGAGCACTCATCAATCCCCCACACTAAACTATTGCTAGTCCCTAGCAATACTGTTTTGAAAACTTGATGGATTTGAAAAACTCTTTACCAAAAGCCATCACTTCTGGAGTAGCTAGGTGTAAGAACTGTGGCACACCTGATAACCGTGTGATTTTGAGCAAACCACCAGCTGTCAACGGATTTGAGTAGTCTTTACCAAAAGCCGTTTGCTTCTGGACTAGCCAGCTCTTGATGGAATAGTCAACATCTTGGTGAGCTGATTACCAATTATGGATTTTCCACGGCCTTTACCACAAGCCATAATCTTGCGGGCTAGCCAACTCATTTGTTTTCGGGGAGTTGATGAACCATACAATTTTGGGCAAATTGCCAGCCGTAAACGGATTTGAGATGTCTTTACCAAGAGCCGTTTGCTCCTGGACTAGCCAATCCCTTTTGTCGGTTAGACAAGGTGGACTGATTACCACAAAAATTTTGAAGCACCAGTGAAAATTTTTTAAAATTTTTGAAATTTTGGCTAAAACGGGGGTATTATATAGTAAAATGTGATAAAATTCGCTAGAATAGCGAAATACCCCCCCACACTTAGCATGAATATTGTCCTCAATATTCAAAATCCCGGCTATTATGCCAACATTTTGAACGTAAAAGGGCAACATTACAAGCTAAGCGTGGAAAACACCATTTTGTATTTTCACTCTTTTGTAACCATAGCATGGGGGACTCCCCCACACTTAGGGTGAAAACCCTATATGCATGCTACTGTTTTTGTTTACCGAGTCGCTAGCTTGACTCGACCCCGAATTCATTTGTCCTTGGGGAAGCATGATGTGGAAGAAACAATCTCAATCGGACTTTCATTAAAGATGTTTGGACAAACATATGAAGCACGTGAAAGTTCCACACCGATGAGATAAGTATCCGGCTCAAGATAATGATACATGAAAATTCCGGGATCAAATATAGTATCCTCACTCCCGAAGGAGTGAAGAAGAGGAGAAATCACCTGGTAGATGAAGGAGAGAAGAGAGATCTGAATAGCAATTAAGATAAGAACTTCCTCCTCAAGAAATGTATATTCAAGTGGAGGAGGCAAGTCCTTGAGCTTGATCTCAGGAAATTTATCAGTTTTCTCAACTGATTCGATTTCCTCATTATGAAGTTGTTTGGGTGGGAGAGGGGGGAATAGATCTTCGTTTAACAAACTTTCTAGAAAAAGAATGTCCCCCTCAGGATCAAGATAATTATCATCAACTTCATATGAAATTGAACTATCTTCAATAAGAAAAGCCTCAAATTCGTCCAGATCATTAGCACTTTCCGGAGTAAGTGGATTGATCTGAGTAAGTTCAATCAAAGGATCACGAGTAAGTAAGAATTCTAACTCTCTCAAATCCGCATCAAAGTCAAAGACTTCATTTTCATCCCTTGGTGGGATAGGATCCATATGAGAGAGTTCATCAGCGAACTCTTCAAGAAGAAAGTCAACATCAAAGTGGAGAAGTGATGCATCAATAAATTCAATGTCTCCATAAGATAAACAATCATCACTGGAATCAGAGACAGTCTCAATTTGATCATTTGGATTATTAGGGGTGGAAGGAATATCACACATAAGATCAAAAGTCCCCTGTGACTCTCTCGGGATTGGGACAAGGATCTCAACACTAGACCTTATTAATTCGTCCGATTCCTTATTAGGAACAGTGCTAAGATGCTCATCCCCCATGTTAAGAGAGTGAGTGTGAACTTCGGGTGTGATAACAATAGACTGAGGGAGATGAGAGGAGCTAGCATTCATGGAATTTTCATGTTCCATTTGTTCAACGGCTAGTAATTTCTCCGTCTCATTATTTTCTCCCTGATTTCCAATGGGAGGAATCACAAGTGATGAATCTGACGAACCCTTATAAAATTGAAGGATATCAAGGGTGTCTTCAATATCACTATCATCATCACAGTCTAGAAGAGCAGCTTGACGAAATTTGGCACGTGTTATAGCTGCTTGCTCTAAGACAAGTAATTCTTCCCTACTCAATTCGTTTTTAGCCTCTCGTTCCTCAGCAAGTAATTCTGCCATAGATTTCTCACGAGAGTCTCGAAACGGTGTGGTAACCAACTCCTCCTTAAGTTCTTTTAAAATATCAAGAGCCTTTAGTAAAAGGTTTTGCTCGGTTTCTTGAGGAGTTGTGTGAATCATATCGTACTGTGGAGGTGGGTCTGAAAACGAAGAGTCATAATTGTTACAAGGAAATGGATTCCTTGTTTGACAATCCGAACTAGAGTGTGGACCTCCACAGTAATCACAACAGTAAAACTGCTGTGGTTGTGGGTGGTGTGTGATAGAGTTATAATTGTTACCAAGAAACTGCTCATAGACAAGCGTGTTTCTCGATTGACAATCGGAACTGTAATGTGAACCACCACAGTACTCACAACAGTAAAACTGTTGAGTCTCATGGTGTGGTAACTGATGGAATGAATCAGGTGAGTCATGGTAGGAATAGGGATTCTGGTTATAGACAGACCCGTTTCCCGACTCTACCATGCCACAGCTGGGGCAATTGCCACCATTATGAGGATTACCACACCACTGGCAAACCAGAAAGTGTGGATGAGACATAGAAAGAATCAAAAGTCTAGGGAGGGGTAGGGATGAAGAATCAAAGATGTGAGAGGGTAAAGGTGAATATTTTTGGGTTTTTGGATAAACATTTTGTACAAATGATAAGGAAAATGTTTTTGTTTTTTTGTGTTCGTTGAAAACTGATTTTAAAAAGTTTTCGGGAACGGTTTGTTTTGAAAATAGGAAAATATGAACAAGGGATACAATGGAACGAATTCCAAAGACACTAATCAGAAAAACCGTTTAGATAAACGCGCACAACCTCCCCGGCAGCGGCGCCAAAAGTTGATTGAGCCTGAACCACCTAACTTATATTGACCAAGGAATGGTCAACAAAGTCAAACAGCTCAGAGTCAATGCTCCGCGGAATATAGTGTTTCCCCGGCAGCGGCGCCAAAAGTTGATTGAGCCTGAACCACCTAACTTATATTGACCAAGGAATGGTCAACAAAGTCAAACAGCTCAGAGTCAATGCTCCGCGGAATATAGTGTTTCCCCGGGTCGTTATGTCCTGACGAGGTGTGGATGGTAATCGAAACGGATTTGTGATCGGGTGAATTTGGACGGGAAAGGGTATATATGGGTTTGAATGATTACACTAAGGGAATACGAAGGAAAATGATTTAAACAAACTATATTAACAATAACGCGAAACTTAATTAACCTAAAACGTAAACTGAAAACTTAAAATCAGAAATTGCTTATACGTAAGCAGAAAAATAAGCCAAACGGCTTAAATAGAAGCTATCACTTTAGTTATGTTTTTGGTTTTTCTTATTTTACAAACTACTTTTAATAACGTAACCTAAATTTAAAAACGTGAAAGTTATTTAATTAAAACGCAAGTTAAACTTAAAATAAACGCGAGTGCGCGAAATAAAAAGTGAAATTTGAGCTACGCTAACCCTACGAACATGAAAATTATATTTTTACGATCCTAATGATAAAAGAAAATTTTTAGAAAAAGAAAAATAATTTTTACACTATTTAATTAATTACTATTAATTAATTACTATTTAATTACTAATTAATAATATTTAAATTACACTAATTATGAAATTAAGCTAGAAAAATGAAAATTTAATTCTAAAAATTCTAAAATAATATAAAAGTAATTTTAAAACTAAAAATATATTTTTCCTACTTTTTATCTAATTATTATTAATTAATTAATATTTATTAATTACTAAAACTACTTTTGATTTATTAAAAATACTAAAAAGGCAAAGAAAAATCTGAAACTTTTAGGAAAATTCTAAAATATAAATAAGAACTTAAGAAAAATAAAATATACTGAAAAAGAAGCCAAAATAAGCAGAATGGGCAATAAGCACTTGCCAAAAAGCACTTATCAAGAAAATTTACCACAAGCTCAAAACCAATTCAAACAACTTCAATGAGCTTAAAACAACTTAGATCACCCACAAAAAGCACTGAGAATAAGCTGAAACAAGGAATTAAGCACAATCAAAGACTGAATCCAAACAGGCCTGAGAGGGCACTTGCAGCCCTCTGTGGGGCCCACCTGAGTGACTTAGGGACCAAATGAAGTGGAAATCTAGCAAGAAGACCTGAGGGGCTTCCCAAAAAGCCAGAGAACATAGCCTGAAGCCAACTGATAAGGTTTTAAGAAGCTTGTGAAAATGGCTGGTAAAACAGACCCTTGTGGAGCAGGGCAGCCAAGGGGGTACACTTAGGCTTAAAAATAAGTTAGAGAACTAATTGGTTTATGACTAAAAGCTATAAAAGAGTAAGCACAAGCTGCCTAGGAACAAATAAGAGCACATAATAATCACTTGGAGCTTGTACTGAGCTTATTTTTGGAGTTGGTGCATGGGCTGTTTGGATCAGTTCAACAGCAGGTATGAATGGGCTTTTGCAGCCTAAAAATAAGCCACTATAATAAGCAAATAAGCATAAAAGCAAATGACCAAAGAAAATAATGACATACACTAGCACAAACTCAAATGATGCAAATAAGCTCAGTCAATAAGGCAATATTCACTTATGCAACATAATTGAAAAATCAGCATGCTAATCTAAATCACCCAACTTTGCAGTCCTAAAAAGCAGTCTAAATAAGCTAAAACCTAGAATGTTATGGGGACAAGAGTGAGATTACCTAGCTGAAAACCTAAGAACATAAAAAGCTCTATCACAAAGTGGCTAATTTAACCTCAACTAAGCCTTGATTCAGCAAGGAAATTCATGGTGAGGCTGCAATTAAACATGACATGCTGACTTTTTTCCATACACCCTTACTTTGACTAATTTGAATTTGAATTGAGCAAAACTAAGTCTAATCAACAAGTTAATCTAGTTTATAACTAACAATACCTAGATTCAACCTAAACCTAACAGATTCTAGGAAATTAGGTTCACATTTACCCTACTGTAGGCAGACTCCAAACTACACTAGAATTTTGACTTTTGCTAAATGATGACTAATATTATGCCACTACTGACTCTTACCATTATAATGTAAACTACTAGTACCAATAAATCAGTAAGATGACCACAATAGCATAGCAATAAATCCTAACCCAAACACCCTCTTAAGGGGTGACTGTTTGATCATTTTGACTGAAGAAACCATATTCTTACACTACAACTTGAAAAATGAAGATGGATAAACACTAAGCTGAGCTAATTAAGTGTATGAGGTAATGAATAAGCACTTGAAAAAAAACAAAAAGCCAAAAGCTTAAGTAGACTAAATGATATATTTTCAAGCAAACTCTATCCTAAAGAGTACTAACATGAAAGAAATCAGGGACAAGCAACCTAGTATTATACTGAGCAATCAAATGAGCAGAGATAAGCACCAAATAAGCAATTGAATTAAGCAAATATAAATAAGCTCAAACATAAATTTTAACAAAAAGCAATTGTATTTAAAACTTTGAAATCTTGATTAACTGAAAATGTGAGTTACAACATTAAATTGAAAGACTTAAAACTAAATTAACATAAACTAATTTATTCTAAAACTAAACTACTACTTCCTAATATAAAAGCCTAACTGCCATCAAAATGGCTACATAATAATCTATTTATACTATATCAAAACTAGGGTTTCCACTTGCTCCTCTTTGTCTTGTTCCTTCTGCTTTCACCACAGCCTTAGGATGAGTCTGACATGCTCCAAGCCGTTTGATCAATTTAGGCGGGAAAAAGTGGTTTAGCAACTTTGGCATATAGCTTCTTGGCAGGGGGTGGTTTTGGATTTGAGTGGAGGAAAGGTGAGTAGGGGTGGCTTGTGAAGGTGGGTAGTGATGATTGTGTTGGAGTAGGATGTTGCAGGCTAGGAGGGGGGGGGGGGGGTAGGGGGTGAGGTGGGTGTTGACTTCGTTTGACCCTGTGAAGTTTATTATTTGGAACGGGGGAGAGTGGTATATTTAGTTTTGGGCCGGATTTGGTGGATGCTGAGCCTGGTTGTTAAGTATTAGGATTTGGTTTTTTTTTTGTTTGTTAAAGCTTAGGGCCCATTTGGTTTTAGATATCAAAAACACAAGGACTAAATTTGTATAGGCTGAAATTGGAGGACTGGATTTGCCATATTTCCAAAGTAGTCAAAAGGGTGCTTTATGCCAAGGTTCAATAATCCAGGGACCATAAAAGTAATTTTCCAATTTTTAAATCCCAAGGACTATTTTTTGCCAAAATCCAAACTTGAAGGACCAAAACTGTAAATTCTCAAAACTTTTTACCCAAAGTCTATTTTTGTAATATTTTGACTTTCAAAAGCTTTGGGTTGACTTTTTATTTAAAATATATGCTCAAGGACTGATTTTGACAAATTTTGAAACTTGGGGGACTGAAACTGCCAATTATGCAAACTTTGTACGTTTTTCATTTGTTTTTGCTCATTTTGCATCTAAAACATATAAAACACAATTTTGAAATATTTTCAATATTTTGATGCATTTCTGAGTGTTTTTGTATGTTTTGCAGTTCAGATTAGACCAAAAATGATGAGTGTTTGAGCACTCATCAAAAGGCACGAGCATAGTTGTTACGGCCCCATGATTTAAGACACATAGTGCTCGTATAAGCATCAAGCATTAAAGGTCGTCCTAACTTAGTGGTAATCAAACTTAAACCAACTTCCGAATAAGCAGCAATAGGAATATTATGGAGTTTTATCCAAACAGGGGCCTTAGTGGTTTCCTCCTTTGTTACTTGAGTGTCGGGCATCCATATGTTCAATGTTATATGAACCAAATGAATTAGCCATGGCCCATTTTCTAAAACCTGTTCCATACCCTTCCTTGTTGAAAATTGGAAGAACAAGAATCCATTGTTCAACATAACCAGTTCAAATCCATACTTCGTCCAAGTGTTTTTAACATAGTTCTCAACAATAGCGAATGTGAGACACTTACCAATAAAATATCCAAATAAAGTATTAGCAAAACGATTACTAACCTCATCCACTGCTGCCAACAAATGGCCACATCAGCACCTTTGAGATTTTCATCACTACTTAGTTCAGAAGTTCGTACAGTCATCTTAGATGTGGTATCCTTAAAAATGGAAGCAAAAGAGACCGGATTCGAGCCTCCATTCACAGAGTTACCAAGAATGCTATCCGAACCAACCTTAGAATTATGCAACGACTCACATAGTAGGCTAGCTTTAACATTAATCGTTACATCCTTATCCTTCCCACCCATACCCTTTGGATCAACATCTTCATGAACCCCCTCCATACTAAAACCCTAACCTCCAACAACTAATCACGAAAATGAGAAGAACATAGCAGTAGCACAAAAATGATTAGGCAGCGAAAATAAATGAAACCTTAAAAAAATTAGGGTTTCAACAGCGAACACCAGTAACCTAACCGATCTCCATAATGAAAGACCAATTAATGATATTGAAATAAGCACACAATAAATGAATTAAGAGCAATAAATGGCGAAACACAATCAAATAAAAAAACAGAAACCCTAACCCTAATCGACCTTCAACCAAGAAAAGAACAGGTTAAGAGATATAATCAGCAATCAATCTTCAATAACATGGACGTTTAATGGTATTAGAATCAATAGAAGGTAAGATTACTCGATTTAAAAAAAGGATAAGGTTGAGTCGCCATTTTCTCCTAGAGAGAATTAGGGTTGTGGGGTTGTTTTTTAAGAAAAATTTCATCATCTACATGCACTTTAACCACACATTATTAAGAAATATCGAACATATAAAAAGTTTCTTCATTTAACAAAACAAAACTTAAGGAAGATTGTGTAAAATGTTTGTTAAGAGTGTTGATTGGCACACCCTTACTTTTGATCCACACACTCTAATATACAATCTTCAAAAGCAACATATTATAAATGTACAACTGCTTAAAGCACAATTTTGAGTGTGCAAATAGAAAATGAGTTTGTGCAAAGCATTAGCCATTTGTTAAAGATGGACTAATAGAATATGAAATAGACATGTTTGGACATGTTCCAGTGACTATTAACATTAAGGGGCTGTTTGTTTTATGGGGTTTTAAAGGATTAGGGATTAAAATAAAATCAAATGTTTGGTTTGTGTAATAGGGATTTGAAATTGGGACTCACCCCTAAAAATAAGTGATCCATAAAGCCTCCGGCTATAGCTTACTTTTGCACTATTCTCTTTCTGACAAGCCTACTTGCAAGTTGCAATATTATCTTTCTTCTTTATATATATATATTTTCTTTTTTTTTCATGAGTAACTAACCTCTCAAATATGTACTTTCGTCTCAAATTATTTATTTTATTTCGTTTTTCTAGTAGGCCACATTAATTATATATTTTATTTTAAGATTAAATTAATTGTATATCCCAACCATAATATCCCAACATGTAAAGCAAACAACATTTTCTCTTTCAAACTAAATTCAAATCATAATCCTAACCCAATTCCTAAAGTACCAGCAAACCAAACGCACCCTAAATAAACAATCAAATTCATACTCATATAGTCATATCTTGACATTTTTTTATTCAAATAAAGTTGTTACATTAATTTTATTGATGTTCATGATACTAGGGTTGTAAACAAAACGAACGAACACAAACAGATCTTTATTCATGTTCGTTGATTTAATTTTTACCGAACAAATAAACTAAAGCGAGTTTTGCAACCTCACAAAAGGTTTTACTTCTCAAGGGATCTTGAGAAACTTGCAATCCTCCAGGCAGTGTACCTGACCGTTGTAGTGTAGTAAATGGTAGGTCCGGTGGATTGATCGTTCTCTAGGGGAATAATGTTTTTAGGATTAAGATGTACGTTAACTAGGTCTAAAGGTGAGGGATGATTCTTTTTTGTATTTTTAAATTTTAAGAAAATCACTAAAATCTCAGGTATTGGAAGAGTGGGCAGAATTAGTTGTTAGCCAACTAACCCAAAATTACTAATTAAACAAAATAAAATAAAATAACAAGAAAAGTAAATGTGGTGGATTACTTATAAGAGACAAATGTGTTTACGTAAATTTCACTACTCCCTAGTTATCTCTTATGTGGAAAACTAGAAGGGGGGGGGGGGTTGAATAGTTTTACTTCTTTTTAATTTTATTATGAAAACTTAGTTTAGTTTTAAAACCTTGTTTACTTTTAAAACTTTGATTCGATCTTATGTGAACTCAAATCTTGAACAATATGAACAACTATATCTAAGTATGAAAAATAATAATGATGTAAGTTAAGTATGTGAAATCGACACATGCATAATATAAACAATTATATCTATATACGAGAGATAAGTAAGTAAGATAAGTAATAAGTTAGAGATGGAAAGATCAAACTGTGAGACAAAGGATTTATAGTGGTTCAGCTACAAGGACACCTTCCTTGCCCTACTCCACTCCTCGAGTCACCTACTCGAGAGTTTTCTTCACTATGTCAACAAGCTCTCTTATGGCGGAGAAAACCTTACACAACTTTTGCTTACACCAATTAACGACACTAAGCTAAATTTTAAGTCCTAATCTTAGCTAGAACCAATCTCACACCACTAGTCACTACACGACTTCTTCACAACTTGTACACACCACTACTACTACACAACTTCTCACAACTTCACTACTTCTTCTTCACAACACTACTTCTTCTTCACTACTTCTATTCACTACTTCTCTTCACTACTAACACACCTAAATCAACATATTACAAAACTTCTACACCTATACAAATAATTTACACAACTACAAACAATATTCACAAATATACAATACTTCTTTAACTTGATGTTGACGGAGTATTCTTCTCTTGCACTTTGAGTGGTGAGGGATTTGATCACTTGAAACAAATCCTTATAATCTTATGATCAAAGGATTTAGAATGATGTTTGAAAAGGATTGGGACTGAAAATTTTAGTGAAAAAGGTGAGGAAAAATTGCAGAAATGAACCTGTATTTATAGGCAAACATTTCTGGTAAAAGGAGCATGCCGGCCCCTTAAATGGTGGCCGGCCCCTTTAAAATTAAGGGGGCCACCCAGACAGAAACAACTTTTATTTGTCTTTTTCTAGGTAAGGTTTATCTAGTGAAATTTTAACTGTTTTTGGCTAAATATTTGAATTCATATATTTATTATGAATTCAACATTTTCCTTTATATACCAAAAGTGTTTTTCTAAAATATATAAAATTTTTATAACATTTTATAAAATTTATAATATCTAAATAAAAATCCCTTTGATCATAAAATCTATTAGACATTTGTTTATTCATACCTTAAGTGATTTTGTTTGATGAAATGATATTTGTAACTAAATACTTATTTACGTGTAATTTTACGTTTAATGTTTTTACATTTTGTGATCGTCAAAACGTAGGGATATCGAAAAATATTAATAACGTTTTTATACATTATTTATATCAACAATCTCCCCCTTTTTGATGATTACAAAATCTAAACTCATTAAATCAAAAATTAAGATATATACAAGTATTTAATGAGTTTATATCATTTCTCCCCGTTTTTGTTAGCATCAAAAAGGTTATCCCAACGAATGTAGAACTCCCCCTTGACGTATACTCCCCCTCGTTTTAAGGTCATAAGAAAGATTGAGATATGGAATGCTTGCAAAAATATTTAGAGCACAAGCAATATATATATGATGCATGGAAAAAATATATTATGAGAGAACTAATAAGAGTGCCTGAAAATAATAATACACAGAAAGCATTCATTAATAGAATTATTTAAATACACCTTTGGTTAGTTATGAGGAAAATATTGAAAACTCAAGATCGGCTTAAACAATGGGAAGTGGGAAATGATATTGACCTAAGTTCACTTAGGTGCACGCTATGCAAGACGCAACAAGACTCCCACGAACATTTGTTTTTCGAATGCACATTCTCATCTAAAGTTTGGTAAACTATTTTGGACATGGCAGGTTTTTCAGGAGTGTCATCTAAATGGGATGATATCATTCTATGGATCCTTCCTATCTCCAAACACAAATCTGTGCAAGGTATTGTTGCACGCCTTCTATTGGCAGCAACCTCGTACTTTTTATGGAGGGAACGCAACTTCAGAGTGCATTGGAAAGGAGATCAGAAAGTTGAGCAGGTGGCTAGGTTCATTCTTGATTCTGTAAGGTTAAAGCTAGCTTCTATAAAGTTCAAAAGGAATGCAAGAGTGGGCAAGCTTATGGAAATGTGGAAGCTGGCTTATGGAAGCTAATGGGAATTGTTTAGTGTCACATGGTCTAGAGGAATAAGTTAAGTAAGTTCTTTTTATTTTCTCTAGCTTAGTATGGTTGTCGTGTTTTGAGCTTTTTCAAAGCACGTAGGTTTCCATTGTTAAGAGTGGTTCATAGCTACTCTTTCTTGTACGTTCATTCTTTTTATTAATATTTTTCACCGGGTACAACCCTTTACAAAAAAAAAAAAAAAAAATAGAATTATTTAAATAGATTATGTTGAAAACATAATCATTGGTACATAAGCATACATATATGCTTTTCTAGCAAACTACACTAGATAATCTTGGACTTGCTTGGGACACAAAAGGTTTGTGATGATTTTATTTTGGAGATGGGAAGCATGGTGGATGGATTTAGTGGAGGTAAATTTTTGTGGGAAAGGTGTTTGGAGAGTTTGGAGTGTTTGGTGGTGGTGAGTTTGGTGCGGAAGGGTTTGATTGAGGGTTGGAGTGTTGTGTTAGTGAGGGTGTTGGAGAAGACCTAGTGAGGAGATACTCAATCCAAGTAAAGTGCTCATTCAATGCAATGGTTTGTTGTTGGAGAAAGATGCAACAAGGACAATTGTTGACATGTTTCTCGATTTGATTTGGGTTGTGAGGTGATGAGGGTGAGCTAGATGGAGGTGGATCCAAATTGCGTTGTGCAGGATGTAGGGCAAGAAGAGCACTAAGCTCATGGGCTCCCTTTAGTTCCTCAATGAACTTCAAGTGTTCGGAGGAAGGTGATGATGGTGGAATGTGGTTGTTATCTGGGGTGGATATTTGGACACGCAACATAGGAATAACATGTGAGTTGGTAGGAGGTGGTGGTGATACTTTTGATGGTGGAGACATTCTTGATTTTGGGTAATCATAAATGTATGCAGATCAAGGTATGGAAGAAAAGGGTGTTTCATGAGTAGAGCATGTTTTGGATGGTGCATTGGTTGATGAAACAAGATGTGAGGTGTTGGTGATGAGATTAGGATTTCAATTTCGAGATTGAGCATGTTCATTATAAGAATTATTTGGGTGAGATAAAGGTGTATTTTTGGGAGCAAAGATGGATGGTTGGTTATTATGACGAGGTTGGTGAAAGGATTGATTGGAATGAGCTTGAGGATTGGGAGTATAGTTGGGAACAAATGTGGGTGTAGGAATTGTGTGAGGACGAGTGAGTTAAGCAATTTGAGTATGGAGAGGAAGGTGGGTGATGCAAATTGCATTGTGCAAGGTGCATAGTATTGAGATCACGAAGATCATGGAGTTGAAACTTCAAAGTTTTCAAAGAAGATGATGGTGGAGGAATTTTGTAATGTTTGTGGGAAAGAGAGTAAGGTGTTAGGGATGCAATGTTGATTATTGTTTGGAGGTTGAAATTTTTCAACAAAAGGATTGTTTGGAGGAAATAAATGAAATGTAGGTACGTAGTTGGGAGCATAGGTGGATGCTTGACCATTATGAGCATTGAGAAAAAGCTTATTTGAGTGAGCTTGATGGTTGCGTGTATAGTTGGAGATATAGGAGGAATTTTGTGTTGGATGTTTGACAACATCATTTGGTTCGATGGGCTTTTTATGGATGTTAGGCTTTCTACTCCAAACGGGTTTTTCGGTCATCTTAGCTAACCTTGAGGTTTTTGGTTTTGGTTTGAAGGGAGAGGTCATGATGAGATGAGTGGAGATTATGAGGAATGGACGTGTTTATAGTGTAGGATTAGTGGGATTAAGGATGGATAAAATTTGTTGGATGGATTGGAATAAGATGTGTTTGTGAATTTTGGGAAGTGGAGAATCAAAATAGGGTGAAATGGGCTAAAAAGCAGAAAGCAAACAGTAAATCTCGTCCTTCATGTGGCAGGCCCCCTTAAACATAAGCCGATCCCCTTAAACATTAAGGGGGCTGCCTTTGAACTTTAAGGGGGCCGCCCAGGCTCTGGTTCACAGTTTGCCAGAAAAGAGTGTTTGACAGAATTTATCAGAAAGAGATTTGTTTTGAGCAAGTCCAACTCTTTAGGCAACTATGCATGTATTATCTTAATGAAATATGTATGAAAAGTATATAGGTAGGCAAATAAACAAGTAGGTAATAATTAACCTTAATTAACTAGAGTTAAGACCTCTACTAATTGGCTTATAACTATGCCTATATTTTCCTAAGGAAAATGCATGAGAGGATAAGCAAACAAGCAAGTGAGTACTATCAATTAACTAGGATAAATGCATATACTAATTAGCACATAATTACTTATAAGTGAATGATAAGCTTGTTGATTGAATCCTAGTGTGTGCCTATGTGCAATAAATGGGAACTTAAGATAGCATGGACTTCTAAACTTGTTTCAAACAAAATCTAAATAGACAAACCGTGGTCCTCTTTATTATTATTATTATTATTTTGATTTTCTTATAAGTGTCATGAACATAAGTATAGATGACAAATATTAGATCGTCTTGCATGATTTAAAGAAACGTTTTTAGCATTATTCAACAATGTTTGAAAATACGTTTGTACGTAGATTTGAATAGAATAGATTGGGTTTTACTTCAAAGTGTATTAATGACAGATAAAGAAAATTTTCCCAATCTTTGATTTTGATCAAAACAACGTTGTGGATATTGATAGTGAAACATGTAACTGGAAAAGTGGGATAGTCATTTGAAAAATTATTTTTCCAAAATGTGAGGTTTTTGCATAATTTTAGAGACATTATATTTTTGACAACAAATATCATTAATCATAGATTTTAAAAGATGTTTATCAAAGATCTCATGCTCAAGAGGATTGGTTAAGCCTATTGTCACATGCTATCCTTTTCTACATAACCTATGATCATAAGTGAGTGATGACGTAATTCTATATGTTTGATGCGAGAGTATTGAATGGGGTATTGATGAAGCAAAAGGTGTACCGCTTTTAGGGGGTCATTTAAGGCCAAAGTCAAGATTATTTGATCAAATATTGCCCTAAATCATTCCTTTTATCATTTTAGGTACTTTTGAGAGGAAACTTACAAAAGGAAGCATTTTGGATGTTTTTGGAGCGAAAAAGTGAAGAAAACGACAAAGTCTCAAAATCATGCTGGAAATTGCACTTGACGGCGTCATAGGTTGCTGGTGATAGCGTCATGACTTGACAAATAGGTGGGTAAATCAATTACACGTGACACGCCAGAATGTTTTCTAAAGAGTTCGTGACGGTGTCACGTTATAAAATGCCAAGGCCATCACGAGTAAATGCAAAGAGAGACGGCCCAGAGTCCATAAAGAGTGATGGCGTCAGAAGTGGATCTAGGCAATACGAGTATTATTTTGGCGGCGAGTTGACGGCATCACACCTATCTCTTGACGACGTCAGGATACAAAATCTATATATAGTTTTCTAGTTTTCATTCATTGTGTGCAACTTTGAAGGGAGTAAACCCTAGACGAATTTTACAGATATTTTAAGGGTTTCAAACCCTTGTTTCATCCATGCTTAATTGAAGATAAGTCTTTCATCAAATCATTCAATATGTCTATGTGTTGTTTAAATATATTTTACGCTTGTCTTCTCTTTAACATGCTAGGCTAGGTTTTCTTTGTGCTTGCTTAGATGTAATGAAACTTAGATATTGATTATGGGTTGGTTGTTTGTTTATAATTGTTGTGGATGAATGAATTTGATGTTAGGCTTAAGAAAACTGGCAGACTTCCAATTGGTAACTTGCTTGAACGTCTTAAAAAACATGATCGGAGGTGTACTACGATATATTGGTTGTATTTAATGCGTAGGTAACTACTAATAAGGCCATGTTAGGAGCTAGTAGTCGGCTCGACATAGGAAGAGGTAGAAGATTATAGAGTTAGGGAAGATCATACACGGCCCTTTGAATGGTATTAAGGAATACAACCCGTCATCCATGCAATTGTAACAAACTAATCAACCTGTAAAAGATAGCTAGGGAGTAGTGAAATCTAAGTAAACACATTTTCTCTCATTATTATTTTCGCCATAATTTAGTTTAAGTTTAGTTTATTTTATTTTGATTGCATCTTTAGTTATTTGGGTTAGTTGATTAGCAACTAATTCCGCCCACTCCTTTCAAAACTAAGATTTTACTTGCTTTCATTCGAAATATAAAAATACAAAAAGAATCATCCCTCATCTCTAGACCTAGTTTAGTTGAGTTTTAACCCTAGCGAACACTATTCTTTGAGTTGAACGATCAATCCCCAGGTACTTGTCACTATACTATACTAAAACGGTCAGGTACACTGCCAGGTGGGGATTGCAAGCTTCTCAAGATCCCTTGAAAGGTAAAACCTTTTGCGAGGGTGCAATTCCACGCATCAAGTTTTTGGCGCCGCAGCCCGAGACTAGTTATTGTCTAGGTTAAAATTTCTTTTTATTAGGTCTACTTGCTAGATTCCTTTCTAGTAAGATTTTTATTTTATTTTTATAGGTTTCTTTAGTCTATCTTTTTCTTCGTTCCTTTGTTCGTAACCTTTGCCATCCGCCATCATGGTAAAAGAAGATCTTTCTAATCTTAGAGTCACTAGAAGTCGTAGTTCCTTAAGAAATCTTTTTCCTCCCTATGTAGAACCTGAAAGGGAAATGCGTAGGCTAAGGCAATCTCTTCTAACACCTGAACCATCTGGCACTGCCATCAACTTTGATGAGGCTCTTTCTGAAGAAGATTCAGATCATCACCTTACACCCCCTAGCTCCCAATCGAGCAGCGATATGGACACTCCAGGAATTCCCATACCTAAGCGCCTTAAGGATTATTCCTCCCCGAACCCTCGCGGCTTCTCAAATGCGATTGTCTTTCCAAACGAATGTACCAATGAGGTCTTGCGTGCAAACGATGTTTGGCTTATCCAAAGTGTATGCAAGTTTCACGGATTGCGAACCGATGATCCAATTCAACATATTAGGGATTTCTTAAAGATAGTGGACACTCTCCATGCGGATGGGGCCACTAGAAACATATCTCGATTACGGTTCTTTCCTTTTACCCTTCAAGAAAAAGCCAATAATTGGCACGATAAACTTCCCTCTGAGTCCATTTGCACATGGGAATAACTTATCTCTAAGTTTTACGAGAAATTCTTCCCTGCAGGAAAAACCTCAGCGTTTAGGGTTAGGATCCTCCATTTCAGTAAGGGAAAAGACGAACCCATATGTAGATCATGGATTAGATTCAAGGATCTAATAAGGCAAGTTCCCCATCATGGCATCGAACTTTGGCTTCTTATCCAAATCTTCTATGACAACGTCTCCCAAAATGACTAGAATGGAATCAATAATTCGATAAAAGGGAAAATAGCCAATCTAAGCGTCGAGGAAGGGTGGAATAGGATTGAGGAATATGCTCAAGATCAAGACGATACCTTGGATGAACCCGATTCGAATATGAGTATATCTGAAATCATGCAAACAACCTCATCTGAGAATTGGCTTAGGAAGCTTCACAAGAAGGTATCATACCTAGCAGGGTCGCGAACAGCTAAACAACTATCCAACCCATACTTGATTTACGACCACTGTGGGGGCCCGCATGAAGTAGAGGAATGAGGAGGAGAAACCACTACCGAACGTGCGTACCTGTCAAGCCATGACATTCTCGATGATCCTTCCTTTTTAACTTTATACCAAAACGATGATTTGACCCCTTGGGGAAATCTTGTAAGAAAAGAGGAGGGAGAGAATGGTCCTGACTTCAAAATCTGGAGCACTTTTGAGGATGATCTTGGACATTTCAGTCATGAAAAAAGCTTACAATTGAAAGGGCTTGACGAGCTCATCACTAAACAACAAAATGACATGGAAAAATGGTTTCAAGAGCTCAATGCCACCCTTGATGACGGTAACAAGCCTCAAGTAAGCCAAAAAGACCCCCTACTCGCGATTACTACTCGAGCCGGAACAACAACCAAGGACCCTACTTGTCCGAACCAACACCCCATTATTGTTGAGCCAGACATTCCTCACAGGGAAGAAGGTGATGTGAGTGATGAGACTCCCGAGAAACCCCCTCAGATGACCTCCTCTCCACTTGCTCCACCCAACCAACCTGTGAAAGTCCCATTTCCGTCCCGCCTCAAGAATCAAAAGATTGAGAATGATAAAAAAAGGTTCTTATCATATCTAAAGGATTCGGTGGTCACCATAGCCCTCCTTGATGCATTCTACCATATGCTCAAGTATAGCACATACTTCAAGATATTACTTGCCAACCGAAAAAGACTCGAGGGTCTTGTAACTCTAGGAGAGGAATGTTCGGTGGTGACCCAACGAGGTCTAACAAAAAAGGTAGACGACCCGGGTAGTTTCACCTTGCCCTGTTCCATAGGATCTCTGATGAGTGCTCAAACACTCATCATTTTTGTCGTATTTAAACTGCCAAAACATCCGAAAACACTCAGAAATGTATCAAAATACTAAAAATATCCCAGGGATTGTATTTTATACGTTTCAGATGCAAAATGAGTAAAAACAATGAAAAACGAACAAAGTTTACATAATTGGCAGTTTTAGTCCCCCAACTTTCAAAAATTTACAAAAATAGTCCCTGAGCATTTGTTTTGAAAGGAAAGTCAACCTAAGGCATTTAAAAGTCAAATGTCATCAAATATTGTCCTTAGGTAAAAACTTTGGAAAATCTACAAAATTGGTCCCTGCAGTTTGGAATTTGGCGAAATCAGTCCCTGGGAATTTTAAAAGTGAAAAATATCTTTTGTGGTCCTTGGATTATTGCAATGCGGCAAAAGTGGTCCCTGGAATAACTTTGAAAAGAGTGGCAACATTGGTCCTTCAAATCACCAAAATTACAATTTTGGTCCTTGTGAATTTCATTACAAACGGACCATTGTGTATTATACTTAAACCAAAACCAAACCACTCCAAATATAATACCCAGCCCACTTTTATCCCAAGCCCACCCAAACCAAAGCCCAAACCACCCACCTTATTATTAATAAAAAGGGACCGGGTCAAAAGAAGTCAACCCCTTTCCCCTCTTCTCCTTGCCGCCATAACCAGACACCAAACACCCAGCCCCCAATCTTCTCTGTAACTCCAATAGCCTTGTCCCCTCCCCTCTCCTACCAGCCACCCTAATCCACCACTCCACTAAACCCTAAGTCAACCCTAATTTACAACTAATTGTCCCCCACCTTCATATAACCCCAACAATTCTAGGGCTGAGATGAAGAGCAGGAATAATCCAAAGGTTGGGATGATACTCCAAGGGGACAAGACATCAAAAGCAGAAGACAAAGTGGAAAAGAAGACAAGGACCCCTGGTTAAATGTTTTTTTTATATATGTATTTTTTTTAGTATTTAAGGATGTCATGAGAAGCCTGAGAAGGCAAGTAGTCAAGTAGTAGTAGTTTTATTCATGTAACTTTCAATTTAGTTAACTAGTGTACTCTGTAAGTTTTTAAGTAATCAATGCAAGTATTTTTTAAATTTCCAAGTTCACTGCTATCAGTTTCAAAATTACCTTGAGTTTTATTACATCTTGTTCAAAGCTTGTTATTGTAGTCATAATCTATTATAACCTTACATAAGCTCTCAGTACCCAAAAAGAAAACTCAGAAAAGAAAGAAAAAAAAAAGAGAGGAAATAGAAATTAATTAAAAATTCACAGGGAGAAAACAAAAAGATGGAAGAACAGGTTGAGGCAGTCAGAGTAAGCTATGGATTGGGTTATGGTTTAGAATCCCATGGGGGATGTTAGGAAATGGTCATGAGTACTGGTTCTTGGTTATCTCATGCACTGGATGACAAGTAAGTTCATGGTTCATAATTTTTTATAATCTTAGCCAAGTGATATTCATTGTTTGCTGTTGTTTCATCCTACTTATTTAGACTCATGATTGATTAGTGTAGCTGAATTAGTTAAGTCTGAGCTTGAATTTGAATACTGGCTTTGAAAATCTTAAAAACAATCTAGATTAGAAGTGTTTGGATCAGGTGGTCTCACTAAGCATAAGTGAGTTTTGTTGGTAGTTTATGTTTGTATAAGCATACTTAGGTTCTAGGAGCTCAATTCAGTCATGAAAGTTGAAGTTATTTAGTTAGAAAGTAAAAACTAGTGTACAATTTTAGAAGCTGTTAACTGTTAGGATAATAGAGTTCCAAATCTTAGTTATAGGTATAAAAATTGGTAATTTAGTTAACTGTGATCTCATTGTAGGTTAGGATAACACATATAAGTAGGGGTGGAAACGAGCCGAGCCGTTCGTAAAAAGCTCGGGATCGGATCGGTAAAAGGCTCGAACGAGCCGAGCCTAAACGAGCTCGAGCCCGAGCTCGAGCCTAAATTAAAGCTCATTTAATAATCGAGCCCGAGCTTGAGCTTTATTTATAAAGCTCGAATAGGCTCGCGAGCCTAAACGAGTTTTAATATATTTAATGTATTTATACATATAAAATACGTATGTCTATTTAAGTAATACGTAGTATATATTTGACTATGTACTTGGTATAAGAATTCCAAAACAATTACTGTACTAATTTTATACTCATAGTACTCAATTTTCTCGAGCCTCACAAACAGTCTCGTCCATTCATATTTCCAAAATCCTATCCTTTTAACCACATAAATAAAATTCAACAATAAAATCTCCTTGTTCTTTCTGTTACAACTAGCACCCAACTCTTTTAATATTTTGCTTAAACTTTGGGCTTCTAGAGTTGTTGAAGGCCTCAGGTAGGTTTGTGATTGCGTTGTTATTGTATCATGTTATCTCTAAACGAAGGAAAGAAAGAATGAAACAACATGGTTTTGTTCTTTAATTTCTTTTAAAGGTTCGAATATTAAATGAAGTTATTCTTCTAAAAAGATCTATGATGAGTTGTGTTTATATCTATTAAAGATTGTTATAATCACTTTGAAACACAAACTGAGATCTATTTTGTTTTCTTTTCGAGTGGTAGTATTAGAGTAGTATAATTGTCTCTTATGAGGTTGGATGGAGATGGGTTTTTGGTTGCGTGACTGCATCTAGATCTTAGCATTTGGTTGAAGATGGTGTTTAGATCTTGTTGATGGCTGTTGTTGTTGTTTGTTTTTTGTCTTATCTAAACTAAAAGAAAAGAAAAATGAAACTGTTTATGGTTTTTGTTCTTTCTTTAAAATTTTTGGAAATTAAGGAAGAAGATAAGCTTCTAAAAGATCTGTGATTGTTGATGTTGTACCGAGCTCGAGCTCGAGCTTTATGTAAGCACATCATAAACGAGCCGAGCCCGAGCCGAGCTCGAGCTTTTATATCATAACACGAGCCGAGCTCGAGCTTAAATCTTAAGGCTCGAGCCGAGCCGAGCTCGAGCTCGAGCTTTCTAAAATATAAACGAGCCGAGCTCGAGCTCTGGCAGGCTCGGGCTCGGCTCGGCTCGTTTCCACCCCTACATATAAGTGTCTATGATCATTTGAATGTCAGTTTAGTCAAAACCTTTCAAGAAAGTAAAAAGTCAAAAATACTAGCAAAGGCAGATTTTTTCAAGACTTGGGATAATTTTCATGATTTTTCAATAGCAAGTGAGGACCAGAAATTTTGTGATCCTATAGTCTATCACCTCATTTACAAGATCCTATAGTTGTTTCAATTTTTAAAATTTTTCTGGAGTGTGTGCATGGTGATGTTTGAACCTGCAGGGCATGAAACATACCCTGCTCCCAGGTCGACTCATTTTTCATTTGGCCATAAATTTCTCACAACTTAAGCTCTGACCTTGATTTTGGTGATTTGGGTAGTTGGTCAGACTGACTTGTTGGATCATTACTTGGTTTGCTAGTTTCAACTTATTTCCTAGCTTATTTTGCTTTCAAAGTTTCCCCCCATTACCACTGTTCCTGCTGAACTAAGCTTATCTGTTTCATTTTGATTCCTCTTGGTTTTAGCTTGTGTAATTGTTGTTTGTAGCTTAAATAAGTTCACTTGTTACTATGATTGAATGTGGTTAGCTTAGTTTTGGATTCAAAGTGCTTATTCATTGAACTGGTTTTCTCTGTACTCATAATTAGCTCAGTTCACTGACCTCATTTCACAAGCTCCCCACAAGCTCAAATCTTGAGCTTTTACCCTGGTCTTGGGTGATTTGAAAAGCCCTCCTAGCAGGCTTCTTGGTTCCACTTTGACCCTGGACCTTTGATCAATCCTGTGGGCCCCACAACAGGCTGCAAGTGAGCCTTGTGGCCTGTTTTGTTTGGAATTGTGTAGGATTGCTTATTTGAGCTTCTTAGCTTAGTATCCTGGTTTTTCCTTTCTCCTTGGATTACTTTATGCTTGTTTTATCTGTCTTAAGCTTAATTAATCTTTGGTAATCACTGAATAGCTTATTTGAGCATACTAGCTCCTTTAACAAGTCAAAAAGCTCACTGTTGTGCTTATCACTGTCCACAGTGCTTATTTTCCATTTCCATAAAAAGTCCTTTTGTAAAAAGTGCTTAATTTCAGTTGTAAATCAGTTGTGGAAAAGAAAAAAAATAGAAAAAGACAAAAAAATTAGAAGTGATAGCTTCTATTTAAGCCACTTTGGCTTATTTTCTGCTTATTTATAAGCAAAATCTATTTTTAAATTTTTCTTAGGCTCCTGTAATCATATTAGATTCTTAGTAATTTTTTCAGAATTTTCCTTAATCATTTAGTATTTTTTAGTTTAATTTAAATCAATTAAATAATTAGTTTTTAATTATTAATAATTAATTAAAAAGTAGGAAAAATAGTTTTTCTATTTTAAAATTAGTTTTATATTATTTTAGATTTTTCTAAAAAGTAGGATAATTTAGTTAATTAAAATGTAATTAATAATTAGTAATTAATTATTAGTAATTAATTAAATAGTTGTAAAAATAATTTTAATTTTCTAAAAATTTTCTTATCACATTAGGATTGTAAAAATATAATTTCCACGTTCGTAGGACTTTGTTTACTCCCGTTTCACCTTTTTATTTGCGCGTTCGCGTTTATTTTAAACCCAAACGCGCGTTTTTAGGTTAAATTACGATTTTAATTTATCTGATCACCAGTAATTGTTAATAAAGTGTTTCTAAGTTGTTTTCCATCATAATCTCGTAGTGTAACCATAATAATCAAATTCCTGACCCTCCCGATTAATCACCCGATCATTTAAAACGTTTACAAATACAATTGCACGCCTCGTCGGGACATAACGACCCGGGGATTCCCTAAACTCCTTGGTTAGTTGGTTTTTGACGTTTGACTTGGTTGACCATCCTCTGGTGAAATTAGTTGACCGTTCGGAACCAATCAAAATTTGGCACCGTTGCCGGGGAGGCTGCTGCGTATCTGCACACGTTCTTTAGAGATTAGTGGTTTTTCACACATCATTGTATAAACTCCACCACTTTTTGTAAATCTTAATCGTAAAACAAAAACGTCATTAACACTTTTCCTAAAGTGTTAACAACACCAAAAAAATCAAAAACAAACAAAACAGATCATTACGTTTTCTATATCGCGTTTCTTTTAAGGTGATTCTTAAAGAGATACGATTTTGGTAAACGAAACGACACCAAAAATATTGTCCAAAATTTTTTTTACCCATACACAAAAAACCCAAAAACATTCGTCTTTTCTTGTGAATAATAATTACATAAAAATAAACCGTCGCAAACCAAGACAGAACACCTACTAACTGGGGGTGTGAACATAATAAGTTCCCAAACGAAAGATAAAAATTTGCCTTTGTATCCCTGTAGGTGGTGTACCTTTCTTAAAGAAGCCACTTACTTGTGATTATTGGTTTAAGTTCACTGTGGTTTTGCCTCGACTTTGTTTTGATTGATTTTTGTTACTAGTGCATGCGCACTCGCTCTTCTAGGTCTACTAGCCCATTACGTGAGCTTGTAAGAAAACCTAAAAGACCTCGTAGACATTCAGCACCAACAGTCGGATCTAAGATCCGTACTGTTTCCACTCCAGCTGTCACCATGGCGGAAGACCGCCCCATGTGTGAGCTTCTCCAAGCACCCATCGAGGGTTACGGAGACGCTATTGTTGTCCCAGCCATCGTGGCTGACAGTTTTGAGCTCAAACCAGGTTACTTAATCTTGTAACCTCAAGTCAATTCTACGGTTTTGAGAGGCACGATCCTCATGCTCATATTCGATGGTTCAATAAAATCACATCAACCATCAAGTACAAAAATGTCCCGTGCGAAGCAATTAAGCTTCTTCTCTTCCCATTCTCCCTCAGGGGTCAAGCCCGGATTTGGCTTGAGAAATAACCCCCTCGATCTATTGAGACATGGGAAGATCTGGTAAAAAAGTTTGTGAATGAATTCTTCCCACCTTCTAAGACCACGAGTCTTAAAAACGAGATCACCAAGTTCACTCAGAAATATGATGAATCATTTGGTGAAGCGTGGGATCGTTTCAAAGAATTACTTTGCAAGTGTCCACATCATGGTTTCTCCGAGTTGATGCAACTCGATACTTTCTACAATGGCGTGAGCCAAGTTGATCAGGATTCTCTCAATGCCTCCGCGGGAGGTAAATTTTTGAGTAGAACCACCAAAGAAGCCTTAGCAATCATCGAGAACAAGTCTAAGGTCCGCTCTACACGAAGCAAGCCGGTTGTTTCACAAATTAGTGCGGGTCCTTCCACTTCATCTCCTTCGAGTCAGTCTAGCACCGATGCTAAGATTGACAAGCTTACTGAGGCTATTCAAGCTTTGGTTCTCGCCCAGCAAAAGAAAGTCTCATTTCCACAACATCCTCCACCTGCTGAGGTTAAGAAAGTGGAAGTCTGTGGCCACATGCCTACTAAAATTGCACAGCTACTGATGGTTCTCCGTTTGAAGCTCATGCTGTAGCCGGGTCATCTAATCAAGGAGGCAACCAATACCGCCCTCCTATGGACCCGAACTACCATCCTAATCATTATCCTGGACCTCCCGATTTTAATCAAAACCAAAATATCCAAAATTGTAACCAGAATCAAAATAGAATGAACCAAGGTTTTCAAAACCAAGGTAACTTCAATCAAGGTCACGGTTTTCAGAATCAAAACCAAGGTTTCCAAAATCAAGGTTTCCAACATCAAAATCAAGGAAACTTTAATAGAAACCAAGGTCAGGGTAATTTCAATTCCGGGTATTGTTGATCCCAGTTGAGCAAACGATCTTGTATAGAAGTTGACTTAAAGTAAACACTTAAGCTTGAATGCGGAATGTAAAAGCTTAACTTAAGAAGAATAATTCTCTATCAACACTTCAATATTATTAATACGAGCACTCAATAATGCTAGGGTTTTACAACCTTGAAGTGTAAATGAAAACTAAACAATACGTACATAATCTAACCCTAGGATCCTCCTCTTATAGGCCAAGGAGTCCTACTAGGTTTACAATAACTTTCTAATCAAGATAAGAATATTCTAGACTTATAAGATATACATTCAATCTATTCTATAATTATCAACTACGAATACATGCTTATCTCTTCAGCAGTAGTTTCCTTTAGCAGTATTTTCATCAGCAGCACTTTGTCATCAGCAGCAGAATCATTTACTCTAGCAGCAGTTTCATCATAGCAGCAGTTTCACTCAGCAGCAGAACTCAAAACCCAACAATCCTCCCCTAAACTTAATATTTATTTCTAAATCATTAAGTTTCTTTAAAACTCATCTAAACAGCAGGAGGATGCTTCCAAACACTCAATTCTTGAGATGTCTGTTGATCAAGTATCTTCTTATACTTTGACAGCAAATTGAATGCTTGATCATCAGTATCATAGTCTTTCTGCAAGTTGAGTAATCCAGCACCATTAACCATCTGATTTACAGTATTCCAGTATCTTACCATTGGGTAATCCTTTTCAGCTAGCATATACAAAGTAATAGGTCCAATTTCCAGCATATGAACTCCAGAATCTTGAAAGAGTCTCCATCTTCTTACTTTGTATTGCACTATCTCTGTCCACTCAGAATCATCCATTGAAGGTTCATACATAAGTTTTAGAGCTCTCCACAGAACATTATTAGTCATAGTTATGATATGATCAATTTGATCTATCTCATACTTTTTACCATCAAACTTCTCAGCTCCAAACTTTGCTTTGTACAACTTCCACAAGTCATCAACATCCTCTCTATCAAAGTAGTGTAACATCTGTTCAAATCTAAGAAACCTGTGAGTCTTACCATCAGATCTCTGGACATCATGAAATGATCCAATGTTAGTATCATATCCTGTAGTTACTTTGATAATAGGATATTTGACTCCTAATGGTTTGGCATCAACTACTTCAGGATCTTCCATCTTGCCAACCATAGTGTAAACCTTCAATTGTTCTTTTAAATGCTCAGGAGGAATATGATCATAATCATTCTTGAATTCATCTCCTTCTGGCTTAGAACTGCTTTCTTCCCCTGTTTTCCTCTTCTTCTTTGCAACTGATTTTTGAACCACACCTTTTCTTTTAGCACTTTGCACAGAAGAAGTAGTCTTAAGTGCATCATCAAGCTGCTTAACAACATCTGCTTCTTGAACATGCTCTACTTCAGCTACTTTTTCAGGTACCAACTACTTATTCATCTGAGCAATATGTTCCAAGTCTTCAGCACAACCCATAGGATAAAAAGTATCTGTTTGTCTTTTAGCCACTTGATACAAGTCATAAACCTCTTGATCAGACTTAGGTTTTAACTGCACCAATTTCCATCCTTTCATATTCTTCAGATATCTTTCATACTCTTTTCTCTTTTGTAATGGAGTTGGACCTTTAAGTGTCTTTTTCTTCTTTCTAGTAGCAGCATCTTCTTTCTTTTTCTTAGCTGTGAACTTACTTAACCAAGATCTCACATCAAAAGTTTGATCTTCAGTATCCTCAATCTTGATCATCTTGTTAAGTTCAATATCAGCCTCTATTCTTATCTTCTCATCCAACCATTCATCATACCTTCTTAAATCTTCTGTTTCATTTTCAATCTTTTCCTTTTCTTTCTGAGCCAGCTGTAGATATTCTTGATCAATCATCTCTTGTTCTTTCAAAGCAGCAGCTGAGTCATGTTCAATTTGTAGTTCTTTAGGCCATAGATTAAAAGGTAGTACAGAGTAGTCAAACCCCTTATACACCCATTGAGGTTCTGCAACTTGCTTGCCCTTTCCTTTGTCAGTAGATGAAGATACTATCTTCTTTGGTTGAGCAACAGGTTCTCTAATTACAACTCCTTTTAGAGGTAAACTTGGTATAGATGATGTGGTTGTTATTGTAGGTTGTTGTTGTAGTGATGGTGTTGGTAGTGGTGTATGTTTTGAAGATGATTCACATGGAACTTCAGAAGTCTTCTTACTTAACAAAACCATTGCTTCAGCTGCAACATTATCACTAGACCCAACAGCAGAGTCTTGTGCATCAGCAGAAGTCACTTTTCCACTAGCAGCAAGATCAGTAGGATCCTTAGCAGCAGAATCATGAGCAGCAGTAGAGTCATTAGTCTTGTCAGCAATAGCAGTATATTCAAGCTCTTTCACCATTGAATCCCCCAAAGTCTTTAAAGTTTCACCCATTACCCCTGTTGCCTTCACTAATTGCTCAGGCTCCAAAGTCTTGAGTTTTTCCACCACCTTTTCTTGAGTAGCAATCACTTTTTCCATTACCACCTCATTCTCTGATTGATCAGCAACCACAAAATTCTCAGCATCTTCAGGACTTTCCACATCCATGTCTCCAATCACTGGAACCTCCCCTGAAGCTATTTCTTCATTCATAACCTGAGCACTTTCAACCCTCTTCAAATTTGTCTCCCCTGAACCCATTGCATCTTCATTCCTCCCCTGTTTGGAAGCATCATCCTCTTCCACATGTGTAGAGAGTTCAGGTGAACTAATAACTTGAGAAGTGCCCACCTTCTTTAGCCTTTTCAATGAGCTTGAAGTTCTTGATTTCTTCAATTTCTTAATCTGTTTCTTCATTGTTGTAATAAGCTTGCCTTGATTGGCAATAACTGTAGACAGACTAAGAACCTGGTCTTCCAAAGTAGTACACTTCAACCCCAAATTGGTACAAGTAACCGTCAATTCTTGAATGAGTTGCATAGTAGTCTCATCACTTCGACCTGTGTTACCTGGTCCGAGAGGTGAATCATGGACATTGTCATCATGTACAAGATTTTCCGTCAATTCACTAGTCACTGGCCTATCCTCATCACTTCGACCTATGTAACTTGGTCCGAGAGGTGAATCTTGGGACATAAACTCAGTATCAAACCTAGTTTGATCATTTGAGCCCCCTATATTTTCCATTTGGCTAGGGTTACCATCCTGAGAAGTAGATTCAGTAGAATCCTTTTCTCTAGATGTTGCCTTGGATTGGGTCTTATGTATGTTATCACTATCCTGCTCTGCTGCTAAGCTAGAAGCAGTAGTGACAGCCCTCACCAACATGTCCCCTCCATCAACTAGGATAGCCTCATCTGGTACAACCATACTAACACTATCCTGAGGTAGATCAGTGTTCTTTTTGGTTTTCCTACGGGTATAGTGTATTTTAGGTTGTGTGGCAGATGCAGAAAAATTGGGTGTGTGATGGGAATCAGTGGGATTTCCTGATCCTTCACCCTGAATATTTTGCACAAGTTGCACCATATAAGGTGTAAGATTTGTATGTGTGCCTGAAAAACTTTTTCCATGCTTAACCAAGAAAGTGAAAGTTTTTGAAATTAATCTTGGAGCTTCATAATAACCAGCATGGGATCTAAAATCAATAAGTTGGTAAATAATAAAGAGCTGTAGAAATCTTGGATAGAGAAAATAAGAACCAGACTCTTTAACACTTTTAGCAATCCCCTCCAAAATCATATTTGAAAAATTAAATGGTTGACCTGTGCTTAAGCATACCATTGCAGAAGCAATAGTAGCACTAAACTCATGCCACCCAGAAGTTTTAGGACTCAAACAATGAAGGAGAAGGTGTACCAAAAACTTGTATTGAGGACAGAGGAGAGCTTTTTGAAAGTTTAAATTGTTATGCTTGCCCTCATACCCCAAAGTCTTTAAACCAGCAAAAATAGCAGAATTAGCAAGACAAGTAGTCTCTGTTTCATCATTTAAGAGAAGAGATTCCCTTATAGATGATTCAGTGATACGAACCTTTTGCCTATCTACCAAAGCACTGACATATTTTTCCCCATTCATAGATTTGACTTTAGCAGTAAGCCAAAACTGTTTGATGTAGGAAATATATATAGTAGGATTCACAGTGAGTGCATACCTAAGAGAAGTAGCATTCAAAAATTTAACCATATCTGTGAGCCCTTCAGGAACCAACTCTTCATCCAAAACAGCCACACTATTGTGTTGCTCAGCCCAGGTACGTGCACAATCCATGAATTAGGGTTTAGGTAAATTGGGGATAATTGATTTTGACAATAATGGAGTGTTAGGGTTTGTGATAACTTCAATTTGGAGCGTGTAGAAACCAATTATGAAGATTAATTAGGTTTTAAACTGATTGGTAGAAGTTACACATACCACCCTCTCACTTACAACCATAGCAGCATAACCCAGTCATCCACAACTAGCAGCAGAATAAAACAACTAGCAGCAAAGTGAAAATAAGCCAGCAGCAGAGTTGACTATTAAAACTTGGTCAAAAAGTCAAGAACCCATAACAATTAATGCGCTTGATACTCCAAAATCCCTATAAAACTGGACGCAATCTTTTCCCTAAATCATCACAATCAAACCCTAATTACAATTTGAAATGCCAATCACACAATCAAATCTTCAAATCACCCAAATCAATTCATACAATCACAATGAAATCTTCACCCGAAATAATTAACATCTCATCCGATTCTTCTTCGGAAGATGAATCTCCCTTTGAAACATATGTCCCTCCATTCCGTCCTCCTCACAATGGTTGTAGAACCAAGGAGCAAGCCAGAAAGAGGAAGCATGACCTTCCAGTCTTCAAAGATCTCCTACATTTGAATCAAACCCCAAGTACTTCTAGGGGTAAAGAGGTGATGTCTCCCAAGTTGCCATCGTCTTCAAAATCATCAGAAGACCCTGCTTGGATCCCTATCAGACCACCATCTCCCAAGGAGCTTGTTTCCCCCTTCATCTACACATCATCAGATGAGGATGAACCAGACTATAATCCACCATCCACTCCAGAAAGACCATCATCATCAAGGCCAAGATCCAAGACATCTACCAAGGCAAGAAAAGCAAACCCTCCACTTCCTAAGGAGAGGAAGATTGTACTTGGACTTCCATGCCCTAGAAAATGATGTATTAAGTCTTTTTATTTTAGGTTGTGATGTAGCAGTCTTTTGTTATTTCAGAATATGATGTGGATGTTCTCTTTTGTTGAATGTACTCATGGTAATTGATGAATGAAATCCTTTGAATTTCTGTTTAATATGCTTGCAAATCATCAATTCTCAACTTATCCTGCAAAATGTTAGTCCAAACACCACAAAGTACACAAGAAAGTATACTAGTAGTAGAGTAAAATAGCAGTAGAGTACATTGCAGCTTAATCACTTGCTTCTTAAGAAGCAGCAGAAACAGATGAACAATCAGCACAAGACCTTTACACTTTTTACAAAAACACTAAGAGATAAGGTTTTCAAAGATTAATCATACCAATGTTTGCAATTAAGAGTTGAAATCTTCCTACATCAAAATGTTTAGTGAGAAGATCAACAACATTGTTATCAGTATGAATTTTGACAATTTGAATTAACTTCTTTTCATAGCAATCCCTTATGAAATGATGTCTTATCTCTATATGTTTTGTTTTTGAATGAAAAACAACATTTTTAATTATGCAAAGTGTGTTGTTGTTATCAATATGAATTTTGGTGTTCATGAAATTGTACCCATAATCCAGTAGTTGATTTTGCATCCATAGCACTTGACCACAGCAACTTGAAGCAGCCATATACTCAGCTTCAGTTGTAGAATTTGCAACCACTGTTTGTTTCTTGCATTGCCATGACACCAATCTGTTTCCAAGAAATTAACAACCTCTAGTTGTAGACTTTCTATCCAAGCAAGCACCAGCATAATCACTGTCTGAATATGCCACCAAATCAAAAGGTGAATCCTTAGGATACCATAGGCCCAATTTAGGTTGATGCCTTAGATACCTAAAAATCCTCTTCACTGCATTGAGATGTGATTCTTTGGGAAAAACTTGGAATCTTGCACAGGCACATACAGCAAACATGTATTAGGCCTTGATGCTGTAAGATACATCAAAGAGCCAATCATAGACCTGTACAAGTGAACATCTTCTTCTTTTCCATTCTCATCCTTCAACAAAGGTTTGTTGGTATCCATGGTTGTCTTAGCAGGCTTAGCATCTTCAAATCCAAACTTCTTCAAGGTGTCATTCACATACTTATCCTGACTGATAAATATGCCATCTTTCTTTTGAACCACCTGTAGTCCCAAGAAGAAGTTGAGTTCTCCCATTGAACTCATTGCAAACTTATCCTTCATAAGTTTCTCAAAATCAACACACATTGCTCTGTTTGTAGAACCAAAGATGATGTCTTCTACATAGATTTGTGCCAGCAAAATATCATCTTTTTGTCTTTTGAGAAACAAAGTCTTGTCAATCTTTCCTCTACTGAACCCAGAGTCCAACAAATATGTTGACAAGGTATCATACCAAGCTCTTGGAGCTTGATGTAGTCCATACATTGCTCTATTTACCTTGTAAACTTTGTTAGGATAATCAGGGTCTTCAAAACCTGGTGGTTGAGACACATAAACTTCTTCTGTAATGGTCCCATAAAGGAAAGCACTATTTACATCCATCTGATACACCACAAAATCTTTGAATGAAGCATAAGCCAAGAATAGTCTAATGGCTTCTATCCTTGCCACTGGTGCAAATACCTCATCATAATCAAGTCCCTCTTGTTGTGTGTATCCTTGAGCTACTAATCTAGCTTTATTTCTAATGACTATCCCTCTTTCATCTCTTTTACATCTGAAAACCCATTTAGTACCAATAACTCTTTTTCCATTTGGCAAATCAACCAAAGTCCATAATTCTTGTAGCTTGAATTGCAGAAGCTCATCTTGCATTGCTTCCACCCAACTAGCTTCTTGTAGGGCTTTGTAAGTATTCTTGGGTTCAATTTGAGATAGAAAGCAGGTAAACAAACCATTTTGTAGATCTTTATGACTGTTTCTTTGATGCAGAAATCTTGCAAAGAAACTTTGATGTTGAAGATCTTTGAGCTCTTTAGTCATTTTCCTTGTTTGTACAGATGATTGAGGATCACTTAGAATTTGTTCATTAGGATGATCCTTGTGAATTCTTGTAGTAGTAGTAGGACTAACAGGAATATTGAGTTCCAAATTAGTATAGTCTACTTCAGCTTCAAATAATTTACCATCAAGAGCTTCATCATCTGTGTCATCATAGATATTCTCTAGAGGAGGCATATTAGGATCTTTAGGATAATCTGTATCATCAAAAGGTTTATCCTGAGCATTCAAAGAAGGAAACTGTGATGTAGAAGCAGAGTGAGTAGGCTTGGCAGCAGAATAGATAGAAGTAGTAGTTGCTTGTTTTGGTCTAGCAGTAGAGTCTTCTGAGTCAGCAGTAGAGTCTACTGGTCTAATTGGAGAGTCAGCAACAACTTCTTTTGGAGCTTCATTGGGTATCTTTTCTGCATCAATAGGAGTTACAACATCTGCTTGAGCTTCCTTAGGTTTCTCTGGAGGAACATCATCTTCTTGTGTATCTTGATTTTGCTGTAAAGGTATGAAAGTAGGACCAACCTTCAGTTTCTCAATCAAAACAATGTCTTCTTGTGGTTTGTTAGTGTCAATAGTAGCAATAACAGGTACATAATTCATTGTCTTGGTTAGGATGTCAACATCAAACATCCATTCAGGTCCTTTTCCTGCAGCATTAGATGTGTTCTCACTAAACTTGATATGCAAATTCTCCTCTACATGTTTGGTTCCCTTGTTATATACTCTGAAAGCTTTACTATGTACAGAGTAACCAACCAAATTCCCTTCATCAGCTTTCTCTTCAAACTTGCCTAACTGATCTTTAGTGTTCAAAATAGTAACCGGACATCCAAATGGCTTAAGAAAATCAATCATTGGTTTCTTCCCATGAAAGAGCTCATATGGAGTTTTGTTGTGAGGCTTCACTACCTTACTCCTGTTCTGCAAAAAACATGCAGTGTTTACAGCTTCAGCCCACAAACGTATAGGTAGTTTAGAATCAGCTAACATTGTTCTTGCAGCCTCAATAAGTGTCCTATTTCTTCTCTCTGCAACACACTTCTGCTGTGGAGTTCTTGCAACACTATACTGTCTTAAAATGCCTTTTCCTACACAGAATTGGTTCATCACACTATTCTTGAACTCAGTACCATTATCACATCTTATAATCTTCACTTTGTGGTTATGCAGGTTTTCAACTTTTGTAATGAATTCTTTAAGTACCACTAGGGTTTCATCTTTAGTGGCTAAGAAGAACACCCAAGTGAACCTGCTGTAATCATCTGTGACAACTAGGCAATATGACTTCTTATTCAAACTTTTCACAAAAACAGGCCCAAATAAATCCATGTGTAGCAAATGCAAGGGCTCTGTATTTGTATTCACAGTCTTTGACTTGAATGAGACTCTGTGTTGTTTTCCCTTCTGACAAGCAATACAAGTCTCATAGTTTTCAAACAACTTTGTGGGTATTCCTCTCACCAGATTTCCTTTCACCAACTTATTCATTGTCTTGTAGTTCAAATGCCCAAGTCTTCTATGCCATAATTTGGACTCATCAACAGTGGCTTTTGCAATCAGACAAGTTAAAGCTCTTTTAGGAACAATGTTCTTAATATGGTCACTGTATATATTTTCATTTCTAGGGACCTTCAATAGCACAAATTTATCATTTGGCAACTGAAAATCAGGAGAAAGGATCATACATTCAGTGTCTGTAAAAAGAACAAAATTCCTTTTGTCACACATTTGTGAAACACTAAAGAGGTTAAACTTAAGCCCTTTCACAAGAAACACCTTCTCAAAGTCCAAATTCCTTGTCTTTAAAGTGCCTCTACCAATAATATTTCCACCTTTCGGATCATTCCCAAAAGCAACATAGCCACCATCAAAAGCCTCAAAATCATCAAGCTGAGACTCATCTCTTGTCATATGTCCAGAGCATCCACTATCAACTATAACCATGTCTTTAAGCTCATCCAGTAGATTACCCTACACATGAAAATAGAGAAATTAGTTTCTCTTGGGGACCCAAGCCATTACTGACTTGGATTTGCCTTGTGCATCAACATAGTTAAATTTCTTTAAATCACTTGATGCACTGCTGGTTTTGGAAACATTGTTTGTAACATTTGATTTTGGCTTCCAAACCCAACAAGCTGAGGCCTTAACAACATAAAAATGATTTCCAACAACTGTATTTGACAAAACTTTTGGCCCAGAAGTAGAAAGTTTTGTACTAGCAGCAGATTGCTTACTAGCAGCAGAGTGCTTACTAGCAGCAGAGTGCTTACTAGCAGTAGAGCCAGCAACAGAACCAGTTGTGGTTTTAAAAGCACCATTTGATTTAGCAGCATAAATTGATCTAGTTGCACCAGATCTTAACAACACAGCCCTAGGAATCATGTTTCTATTTGGATGAGGGTGAGTATTCTGATTAACATATTTGTGATTCACCCTAGAGTATTGATTCCAAACAGGTTTCTTGTGGTCAGGACAGCTATTAATCAAACGTTCAAAGCTACCACATTTATAACAAGCCTTTTTCCTTAATTGAAACTCACTACCTAATTTGTTTGAAACTAGGTTATTAAAGTTTCTCTGATTACCCCTAGGCTTATTATTGAAACCATTCATTCTTTCTCTAGAAACCTCTTTATACTCAACCATTCTTCTAGAGATACCTTGACCTAGCACAGGTTTCACAAACTTCACTTGTTCAATTTTAGGTTCAACTTTTTCAATTTTAGCAGGAATTTCTTCCTTTACTACATTATGTTCTAGTTCAACCTGTTCTTGTTCCTCATCACTATCTGAGTACCAATCTTCAATAATGGGAGCATCAGAAAATTTTCTACCTTCTACCTTAGGTGTTTCTAAGACACTTGTACTAGACTCACCTAATGGTTTTTCGATATTCAGCTCACTAATGAAGGACAATTCTTTTCCTGGTGGAGCATAGGCACTCTTAACAGGAGGAGCAACCTCATTGTAACCTATTCCACTTCCTTTTCTCATTATTGTACTCTCAATAGATTTATTAACCAAATCAGAAGCATATTGCTGTTTGTTTACTCTTACTATATGTTTTCTTTTTCAGCAAGAGCTTCATCTCTATCTTTTTTTGCTTCTTCTAATTTATTTTTAAGAAACTCAATTTCACTGTTTTTCTTGAAAATCTCAACATCTTGTTGGTTAATTCAATCTACATATTCCATCTCACACTCTTTTGAGTACTCAAGTCTTCTTTCAACATTTTGAATACCTACTTTATAACCTAAGTTATCAAGTTTTAGGTTTTCAACTTCTTTATTTAAACTCTCATTCCTAGACTTAAGTTCTTCTATGGTGTTAGCACAAGACTTAAAAGAACACATAGATAAATTAGAATCATTAGATACCTCAGAGTCAGATCCAGAAGATGATGATGAATAAGCCATAAGTGCAAAGTTATGCACTTCAGGCTTGACTTGAGCCACCAAGGAATAATTTGGTTCTTCATCAGCCAAATCACTCCAATCATACTCTCCCAATCCATCACAAGACACTAATGCAGTAGTAGTATTCTTTGTCTCTTCAGTCTTCTTTGATGCTTCAACATTCTTCTTTGGAGCTCTACATTCTCTAGCAAAGTGACCTTTCTTGTTACAGTTGTAACAATCTATCTTTGACTTGACAAAGCCAACATTTTCTTTAGGTCTGTACTTGATCTCTTTTCCAGTTTTCTTCCAGAATTTTCTAGCTCTCAAGGTCAACATGGCCATTTGCCATTTAAGATCCATCTCTTCAAGATCATCTTCATCAAGGTGATCCAGATCTTGATTAAGTGCCTGTGACCTTATACTTGAGGTTAGATCAGCCAAGAATGCACATAAAGCCATATCACTGGTGGAGTTATTATCATGAGAACTAGCAGCAGATCCATCAGCAGTAGATACTCCATAAGCAGCAGAGTGAGATTCTTTAGACCCCTTTGACTTTGAAGATACAAAGGCAAGATTTTGTGAACCAGAAGTAGATGAAGTAGATAATTCTGGTTCATACACTCTTAAATTGTTATAGAGGCTTTCCAACTTCATGGTTTCAAAGTCAGGCTTATTCCTCCAAACAACAGTGTGCATACTCCATTCAGGTGCAAGACTTCTGAGAAACTTGAGATTCACATCTTCTTGTGGAACCACATAGCCAACAAGCTTTAGATGACTGACAAGTTGATTGAGCCTGTTGTAGGTGCCAATAATCTTTTCTCCACTTTCAGCAGTAAAGTTCTCAAACTGATGCTTCAACATGTTCTTCCTTGACTTCTTGGTAGCATCATTCCCTCCAAACCTGAATTCAATAGCATCCATTAATTCTTTAGCAGTCTCACAACTCTCAAAGTCCAACTGAAACTCATTAGGTATTCCCATCAAGAGAATACTGTGAGCTTTGATCTCCATCTTCCTAACAGAGTTCGCTTCAGCAGACTTGATTGGTATATCTTTACCATCAGGGCCTTTCTTTGGTAAAGAGTCACCATTCATGATAACATTCCACATGTTAAAGTCAATCATGCGAATGTATTGACGAATTCTCATCTTCCATAGCTCATATTCACCAGGGTTGAGCATTGGAACCTTTGAAGCAGTCACCATATGTGTGTCATCACCCATCTTCAGCAGTTGATTAGGAACAACAAACTTGCAAAGAACAGTTTCTTCTTGATTACAACTTCTAGATCACAAGCTCTGATACCACTTGTTGATCCCAGTTGAGCAAACGATCTTGTATAGAAGTTGACTTAAAGTAAACACTTAAGCTTGAATGCGGAATGTAAAAGCTTAACTTAAGAAGAATAATTCTCTATCAACACTTCAATATTATTAATACGAGCACTCAATAATGCTAGGGTTTTACAACCTTGAAGTGTAAACGAAAAATAAATAATATGTACATAATCTAACCCTAGGATCCTCCTTTTATAGGCCAAGGAGTCCTACTAGGTTTACAATAACTTTCTAATCAAGATAAGAATATTCTAGACTTATAAGATATACATTCAATCTATTCTATAATTATCTACTACGAATACATGCTTATCTCTTCAGCAGTAGTTTCCTTCAGCAGTATTTTCATCAGCAACACTTTGTCATCAGCAGCAGAATCATTTACTCTAGCAGCAGTTTCATCATAGCAGCAGTTTCACTCAGCAGCAGAACTCAAAACCCAACAGGTATTTTCATGGAAACAACAACCCTAATCAGGGTAATTTTCAAAATCAATGTCCCAATCAGAACAATCGCGCTCAAAATTTTAATAACCAAAATCAAGCGATTGTTCCTACCGGGCCTTCATCCGACGAGTTGTTAAAACAATTCATGAAGTCCCAAGAAGAGATGAACAAGTTGTTGGTTAGCCAGATTTCTGAAATTAAGAAGTCTTTAAATGAACGACCCTCGGGCTCAGGAACACTTCCGAGCAACACGATCGCTAACCCGAGGGGCGATGCTAAGGCGATCACAACTAGAAGTGGTGCTTCTTATGATGAACCCGCGATTCCTACTACCTCTTCTTTCTCTCCTCCAAAGGTAGTGGAACGTGAACCTGAGGTGACAACGGACAAGGTGCAAACTCCGAGCCTACGAAGTACTGCACACGTCTAACCTTAGGTTATTCCTGAAACCAGATGCAAGCCTGGAGTTGTTTTTGAACCACCTGAAACTCCAGTGGACAACCCTAAATCCAAAACTTCTATTCCTTACCCATCACGTCTCAATGAACAAAAGCTCCGCGAAAAAGCTAGTCACCAAATGGATAAATTTTTCCAAATCTTTCAAGATTTGTATTTTGACATTAGCTTCGCGGATGGTATTCTCTTGATGCCCAAGTTTGCATCAACAATCAAGAATCTGTTAAGTAATAAGGAAAACCTCTTTGAGATGGCTAGAACTCCGTTGAATGAGCACTGCTCAGCAGTTCTCTTAAAAAAGCTTCCCGAAAAGCTTGGAGACCCCGAAAAGTTTCTCATTCCTTGTATTTTTCCAGGTATGGTTGAATGCTTCGCCTTGGCCGATCTTGGTGCTAGCATTAACCTGATGCCATATTCTGTGTGGAAGAAACTCTCTCTTCCCGAACTCACTTCCATGTGCATGACTTTATAGCTTGCCGATCGATCGATCTCTCGTCCACTTGGTGCCGATTCAAGGGTCCCTCTCATTCTTGGAAGGGGATTCCTTAGAACCGGGCGTACTCTTATCGATGTATTTGAGCATGAGATCACATTGCGTGTTGGAACTGAAGCAATCACCTTTAACCTTGATCAAACATCGAGGTACTCCTCCAACTATGACTCTGAATCGGTAAACTGAATAAATGTCATCGATGTTGCGGCTGAGGAGTACGCTCAAGAGGTTTTAGGTTTCGTTGATGATTCTACGAGTGAAAACTTCACTCCGTCTTCTTATCCCATCATTGCCAATTCTTCTCCTTCCCTCACTCCGTTTGAGGGAAGTGACTTCATCTTAGAAGAGATTGAGTCCTTTCTTAAAAGTGATTCGATTCCCGATGGAATCGATAACCAAGAGATTGACCCCGAGAGGGATATTCTTCTCCTTGAGAAATTGTTAAACGAAGATCCCTCTCCTCTTCCCGTTCTACCACAACAACTTCATAATCAGGAAATCAAATATGTTGAGGAAACTGATGATTTTCCTGAGGTCGAGCTTAAGGACTTGCCGCCTCATCTTGAATATGCATTTCTGGAGGGTGATGATAAATTACCCGTAATAATTGCTAAGGATTTACGTGTTGAGGAAAAGGCTGCTCTAATAAAGGTCTTGAAGTCACATAAACAAGCAATTGCTTGGCGACTCTCCGACATCAAGGGCATTGACCCTGAATTTTGTACACACAAGATTTTAATGGAGGATGACTTCAAACCGGCAGTCCAACAACAAAGAAGGGTGAATCCAAAAATTCATGAGGTGATTAAACAAGAAGTTTTAAAACTTCTTGATGCCGGATTGATTTACCCTATCTCGGACAGTCCTTGGGTTAGCCCAATTCACTGCGTTCCAAAAAAGGGTGGCATTACTGTTGTCACGAATGAGGAAAATGAGTTGATTCCAACTCGTTTGGTTACGAGGTGGCGTGTCTGTATTGATTATTGCAAGTTAAATGACGCCACCCGTAAGGATCATTTTCCTCTACCCTTTATGGATCAGATGCTCGAGAGATTAGCGGGGAATGAGTACTGTTGTTTCCTTGATGGTTTCTCGGGTTACTTTCAAATTCCCATTGATCCGCAAGATCAGGAAAAGACCACTTTCACGTGCCCCTACGGAACTTTTGCTTTTAAACGTATGCCATTTGGCTTATGTAATGCTCCGGGCACGTTTCAAAGATGTATGATGGCCATATTTTCCGACATGATCGAGAAAACTATGGAGGTCTTTATGGACGATTTTTCGGTCATTAGGGATTCGTTCCAAACATGTCTCTCCCATTTAGTCAACATGCTCAAACGTTGTGAAGACACAAGGTTATGTCTAAATTGGGAGAAGAGTCACTTTATGGTCAAAGAGGGCATTGTCCTCGGCCATAAAATTTCAAAAAGTGGGATTGAGGTCGACAAAGCCAAAGTTGATGTCATAGCAAAATTACCTCATCCCACTACTGTCAAAGGTGTTAGGAGCTTTTTGGGTCATGCCGGTTTCTACCGTAGGTTCATTCAAGATTTTTCTAAAATCGCCCGGCCTATGACCCATCTCCTCGAGAAGGATGCTCTCTTTTATCTTCTCTCCCGAGTGCATCGAAGCTTTTGAAACATTAAAGAAAAAGCTTACCGAGGCACCGATTCTTGTTGCCCCCGATTGGGACTTGCCCTTTGAGCTCATGTGTGATGCGAGTGATTATGCAATTGGGGCAGTCTTGGGGCAACGTAAAACAAAACACTTTCAGCCTATACACTATGCAAGCAAGACAATGACCGAGGCTCAAAGTCATTACACCACCACTGAAAAAGAATTATTAGCTGTGGTGTATGCCTTTGAAAAATTCCGGCCATACTTGATATTGACTAAAAGCATAGTGTATACGGATCACTCAGCTTTGAAGTACCTCTTTGCAAAACAAGATGCAAAGCCGAGACTACTCCGTTGGGTTCTCCTCCTACAGGAATTCGATATCATAATTCGTGATAAAAAAGGAGCTGAGAACCTAGCTGCTGATCATCTCTCCCGATTGGAAAACCCCCACCAAGATGTCTTCGAAAATAAGGAAATTAATGAAACCTTCCCTCTCGAGACACTCAACGCGGTTGCCTTTCGCGGAGATTCTATTACCCCATGGTTTGCCGATTTCGCAAACTACCATGCGGGTAATTTTGTGGTGAAAGGGATGTCGTCCCAACAGAAGAATAAATTCTTCAAAGATGTGAAACATTACTTTTGGGACGACCCCTACCTGTTTAAAATCTGCGCGGATCAAATCATCCGGCGGTGTGTTTATGGTCAGGAAGCCGCTGAAATTCTCAAGGCTTGCCATGCTGGTCCCACGGGGGGCCACCATAATCCAAACTACACTGCCAAAAAGGTGTTTGATTCCGGGTTCTACTGGCCCACGATCTATAAGGATGCCCAGGAACTAGTCAAATCCTGTGACGCTTGTCAACGTCACGGGAATATTTTACAAAAGAATGAAATGCCTCAAAATGCAATTCAAGTTTGTGAAATCTTTGACGTGTGGGGCATCGACTTTATGGGGCCATTTCCATCATCTCATGGAAATAAGTACATACTCGTGGCTGTTGACTATTTGTCAAAATGGGTTGAAGCAAAAGCTTTACCCACAGATGATGCCCGAGTTGTCGTAAAATTCTTGAAAGCTCTTTTTGCTCGATTTGGAACTCCACGTGCTATAATTAGTGATAGTGGTACGCTTTTTTGCAATGACAAATTTGACAAAGTCATGCAAAAGTATGGTGTAACTCACCGTCTTTCTACTGCGTACCACCCTCAAACAAGTGGACAAGTAGAAGTTTCCAATCGAGGCATTAAGAGAATATTGGAAAGAACTGTAGGTGAGAATCGTGCATCATGGTCGGACAAATTAGATGATGCACTCTGGGCTTTCCGTACGGCGTATAAAACACCCATTGGGTGTACGCCATACAAGCTTGTGTACGGGAAAGCATGCCATCTTCCGATCGAGCTTGAGCATAAAGCCTATTGGGCTCTCAAGCATGCCAATTTTGACCTCAAAACTGCGGGTGATCACAGGAAAGTTCAACTGAATGAATTAAATGAACTTCGTGATCAAGCTTACGAGAACTCTTTGATCTATAAAGAAAAGACAAAGAAGATTCATGACTCAAAAATCCAGAACCGCGTTTTTAACGTTGGTGATCGAGTCCTTCTTTTCAACTCTAGACTCAAGATCTTCTCGGGAAAGCTCAAAACCCGATGGACTGGTCCATTCACTATCGCTAAGGTTTATCCTTATGGTACCGTCGAATTATCTCAAAATGACGGTCCTAATTTCAAAGTGAATGGACATCGGTTGAAACACTACTTTGGAGAGGATATACCATCCATGGTTGTCCCTGATCTCCAAACTTTCCCCAAGGACAATTGAATTCGGGGATCGAGTCAAGCTAGCGACTCGATGAACAAAAACAATAGCACAATACGGGTTTTCACCCGTATCTCTGATTTCTTTCTACTTTCTACCACCTAAGTGTGGGGGAATGACCAACCCCCCGCTGTTTGAAAATGTATATATGTATATAAGGTTTCCAAAAAAAAAATGTGTGTGATTGTATGTACAGATAAATAAAGTGAAAAATACAAAGCGATGTTCCCATAGTTAGTTTTTAATATTATCTTTTTACGTTCAAGGATTCGGCATAATAGCCGGGACTTCGAATATTGAGGACAATATTCAATTCTAAGTGTGGGGGAGGGGAAAATTCTAGCGAATTTGATCACATTATATCCTCTAGAATCCCCGTTTTTGGCCTAAAATTTTAAAAAAATTTCACTTTATTTCAAAATTTTTGTGGTAATCAGTCCGCCATGTCTAACCGACAAAGGGATTGGCTAATCCAGGAGCAAACGGCTCTTGGTAAAGATATATCAAATCCGTTTACGGCTTGCAATTTGCCCAAAATTGTATGGTACCTCAACTCGCCATATCCCATAAAGCGGATAAGTTGGCTAGCCCGCAAGATTATGGCTTGTGGTAAAGGCAGTGGAAAATCGATAATTGGTAATCAACTCACCAAGATGTTGACTGTGTCCATCAAGAGTTGGCTAGTCCAGAAGCAAACGGCTTTTGGTAAAGACTAATCAAATCCGTTGACAGCTGGTGGTTTGCTCAAAATCACACGGTTATCAGGTGGACTACAGTTCTTACATCTGGCTACTCCAGAAGTGATGGATTTTGGTAAAGAGTTTCAAATCCATCAAGTTTTCCAAAAAGATTGCTAGGGACTAGCAATAGTTTAGTGTGGGGGATTGATGAGTGCTCAAACACTCATCATTTTTGTCGTATTTAAACTGCCAAAACATCCGAAAACACTCAAAAATGCATCAAAATACTAAAAATATCCCAGGGATTGTATTTTATACGTTTCAGATGCAAAATGAGTAAAAACAATGAAAAATGAACAAAGTTTACACAATTGGCAGTTTTAGTCCCCCAACTTTCAAAAATTTACAAAACTAGTCCCTGAGCATTTGTTTTGAAAGGAAAGTCAACCTAAGGCATTTAAAAGTCAAATGTCATCAAATATTGTCCTTAGGTAAAAACTTTGGAAAATTTACAAAATTGGTCCCTGCAGTTTGGAATTTGGCGAAATCAGTCCCTGGGAATTTTAAAAGTGAAAAATATCTTTTATGGTCCTTGGATTATTGCAATGCGGCAAAAGTGGTCCCTGGAATAACTTTGAAAAAGTGGCAACATTGGTCCTTCAAATCACCAAAATTACAATTTTGGTCCTTATGAATTTCATTACAAACAGACCATTGTGTATTATACTTAAACCAAAACCAAACCACTCCAAATATAATACCCAGCCCACTTTTATCCCAAGCCCACCCAAACCAAAGCCCAAACCACCCACCTTATTATTAATAAAAAGGGACCGGGTCAAAAGAAGTCAACCCCCTTCCGCTCTTCTCCTTGCCGCCATAACCAGACACCAAACACCCAGCCCCCAATCTTCTCTGCAACTCCAATAGCCTTGTCCCCTCCCCTCTCCTACCAGCCACCCTAATCCACCACTCCACTAAACCCTAAGTCAACCCTAATTTACAACTAATTGTCCCCCACCTTCATATAACCCCAACAATTCTAGGGCTGAGATGAAGAGCAGGAATAATCCAAAGGTTGGGATGATACTCCAAGGGGACAAGACATCAAAAGCAGAAGACAAAGTGACCCCTGGTTAAATGTTTTTTTTATATATGTATTTTTTTAGTATTTAAGGATGTCATGAGAAGCCTGAGAAGGCAAGTAGTCAAGTAGTAGTAGTTTTATTCATGTAACTTTCAATTCAGTTAACTAGTGTACTATGTAATTTTTTAAGTAATCAATGCAAGTATTTTTTAAATTTCCAAGTTCACTGCTATCAGTTTCAAAATTACCTTGAGTTTTATTACATCTTGTTCAAAGCTTGTTATTGTAGTCATAATCTATTATAACCTTACATAAGCTCTCAGTACCCAAAAAGAAAACTAAGAAAAGAAAGAAAAAAAAGAGAGGAAATAGAAATTAAATAAAAATTCACAGGGAGAAAACAAAAAGATGGAAGAACAGGTTGAGGCAGTCAGAGTAAGCTATGGATTGGGTTATGGTTTAGAATCCCATGGAGGATGTTAGGAAATGGTCATGAGTACTGGTTCTTGGTTATCTCATGCACTGGATGACAAGTAAGTTCATGGTTCATAATTTTTTATAATCTTAGCCAAGTGATATTCATTGTTTGCTGTTGTTTCATCCTACTTATTTAGACTCATGATTGATTAGTGTAGCTGAATTAGTTAAGTCTGAGCTTGAATTTGAATACTGGCTTTGAAAATCTTAAAAACAATCTACATTAGGAGTGTTTGGATCAGGTGGTCTCACTGAGCATAAGTGAGTTTTGTTGGTAGTTTATGTTTGTATAAGCATACTTAGGTTCTAGGAGCTCAATTTAGTCATGAAACTTGAAGTTATTTAGTTAGAAAGTAAAAACTAGTGTACAATTTTAGAAGTTGTTAACTGTTAGGATAATAGAGTTCCAAATATTAGTTATAGGTATAAAAATTGGTAATTTAGTTAACTGTGGTCTTATTGTAGGTTAGGATAACACATATAAGTGTCTATGATCATTTGAATGTTAGTTTAGTCAAAACCTTTCAAGAAAGTAAAAAGTCAAAAGTACTAGCAAAGGCAGATTTTTTCAAAACTTGGGATAATTTTCATGATTTTTCAATAGCAGGTGAGGACCTGAAATTTTGTGAGCCTATAGTCTATCACCTCATCTACAAGATCCCATAGTTGTTTCAATTTTTAGAATTTTTCTGGAGTGTGTGCATGGTGATGTTTGAACCTGCAGGGCATGAAACATACCCTGCTCCCAGGTTGACTCACTTTTCATTTGGCCATAAATTTCTCACAACTTAAGCTCTGACCTTGATTTTGGTGATTTGGGTAGTTGGTCAGACTGACTTGTTGGATCATTACTTGGTTTGCTAGTTTCAGCTTATTTCCTAGCTTATTTTGCTTTCAAAGTTTCCCCCATTACCACTGTTCCTGCTGAACTAAGCTTATCTGTTTCATTTTGATTCCTCTTGGTTTTAGATTGTGTAATTGTTGTTTGTAGCTTAAATAAGTTCACTTGTTACTATGATTGAATGTGGTTAGCTTAGTTTTGGATTCAAAGTGCTTATTCATTGAATTGCTTTTCTCTGTACTCATAATTAGCTTAGTTCAATGACCCCATTTCACAAGCTCCCCATAAGCTCAAATCTTGAGCTTTTACCCTGGTCTTGGGTGATTTGAAAAGCCCTCCTAGCAGGCTTCTTGGTTCCACTTTGACCCTGGACCTTTGATCAATCCTGTGGGCCCCACAACAGGCTGCAAGTGACCTTATGGCCTGTTTTGTTTGGAATTATGTATGATTGCTTATTTGAGCTTCTTAGCTTAGTATCCTGGTTTTTCCTTTCTCCTTGGATTACTTTATGCTTGTTTTATCTGTGTTAAGCTTAATTAATCTTTGGTAATCTCTGAATAGCTTATTTGAGCATACTAGCTCCTTTAACAAGTCAAAAAGCTCACTGTTGTGCTTATCACTGTCCACAGTGCTTATTTTCCATTTCCATAAAAAGTCCTTTTGTAAAAAGTGCTTAATTTCAGTTGTAAATCAGTTGTGAAAAAGAAAAAATAGAAAAAGACAAAAAAATTAGAAGTGATAGCTTCTATTTAAGCCACTTTGGCTTATTTTCTGCTTATTTATAAGCAAAATCTATTTTTAAATTTTTCTTAGGCTCCTGTAATCATATTAGATTTTTAATAATTTTTTCAGAATTTTCCTTAATCATTTAGTATTTTTTAGTTTAATTTAAATCAATTAAATAATTAGTTTTTAATTATTAATAATTAATTAAAAAGTAGAAAAAATAGTTTTTCTGTTTTAAAATTAGTTTTATATTATTTTAGATTTTTCTAAATTTAATTTTCATTTTTCTAGTTAAATTTTATAGTTATTTGTAATTTAGGATAATTTAGTTAATTAAAAAGTAATTAATAATTAGTAATTAATTATTAGTAATTAATTAAATAGTTGTAAAAATAATTTTAATTTTCCAAAAATTTTCTTATCACATTAGGATTGTAAAAATATAATTTTCACATTCGTAGGACTTTGTTTACTCCCGTTTCACTTTTTTATTTGCGCGTTCGCGTTTATTTTAAACCCAAACGCGCGTTTTTATGTTAAATTACGTTTTTAATTTATCTGGTCACCAGTAATTGTTAATAAAGTGTTTCTAAGTTGTTTTCCATCATAATCTCGTAGTGTAACCATAATAATTAAATTCCTGACCCTCCCGATTAATCACCCGATCATTTAAAACGTTTACAAATACAATTGCACGCCTCTTCGGGACATAACGACCCGGGGATTCCCTAAACTCCTTGGTTAGTTGGTTTTTGACGTTTGACTTGGTTGACCATCCTTTGGTGAACTTAGTTGACCGTTCAGAACCAATCAATCTCTATTGGTAAAGAATGCTCTAGCTGATTTAGGGGCAAGCATCAATCTCATGCCTTATTCCATGTTCCTCAAATTAGGGTATTCCGGATTGAAGAAAACCCGTATGAACATCCAACTAGCTGATAGATCAGTCAAATACCCCTTGGGGATATGCGAGAACGTGCTAGTTAAAGTTGGGAAGTTCAAATTCCCGGTTGACTTTGTAATCTTGGAAATGGAGGAGGATGACCTAGTGCCCATCATCTTAGGAAGACCATTTCTTGCCACTGCTCGTGCTGTCATTGATGTTCATGACGGCAAGTTAACTCTGCGAGTAGGAACCGACAGCTTAACCTTTGATATTAAGGATACAATGGACCTTTCTCTCGAAGCAGCTAACCGGCTATATTTCATCGGAGAGGTCAATGAATTAACCGATGTCATTGACAACTGTGTTGATGAATAAATCGAAGAAGGCTGGTTGCGGGATGAAGCTTTCCTTCCCATAATTGAGAAGGAGAAGGCAGAAGGGGTTAGCGCAGTATCTTTCTATCCCGGACGGGAAGCCACTGAACCACGCGAGCTTCGTAAACCCAAAAACAAACTGAAACCCTCCATCGTCGAACCACCTAAGCTAGAACTCAAAGAACTCCCAAACCACTTAGAATATGCTTTCCTATAAGGATAAGATCAACTGCCAGTAATCATAAATTCCTCCCTGGAAGATGGGCAAAAAGATAAACTCCTAGGAGTTTTAAAGAAATATAAGGGAGTCATTGCATGGAGTGTAGCCGACATTAAGGGGATTGACTCGACCTTTTGCACACACAAGATTCTTATGGAAGAGGATTATAAACCAGCCGTGCAACCCCAGAGGCAAGTAAATCCCAATATTAAGGAAGTGGTGAAAAAGGAAGTCATCAAACTCTTGGATGCAGGGCTGATCTACCCAATTTCAGATAGTCCGTGGGTTAGTCCTGTACAGGTCGTACCAAAGAAAGGAGGGATGACTGTGGTGAAAAATGACAAAGGTGAATTGGTGCCCCAAAGGATAGTCACTACTGGCGTGTGTGCATTTATTATAGAAATCTAAATGATGCCACCCGAAAGGATCACTTCCCTCTCCCATTCATAGACCAAATGTTGGAAAGATTAGTAGGACATGAGTACTTTTGTTTCTTGGATGGATTCTCAGGGTATTTCCAGATCCCCATAGCCCCTGAGGATCAAGAAAAAACAATGTTTACTTGCCCATATGGAACATTCGCCTATAAGAGAATGCCTTTCGGGTTATGTAACGCTCCCGCCACTTTTCAGCGATGTATGACCGCAATTTTTTATGGGTTAATAGAAGACAGTATGGAAGTCTTCATGGATGATTTCTCGGTCTTTGGGAACTCTTTCGATCATTGTCTCGCTAACCTCGAAAAAATGCTCAAACGTTGTGAGGAAACCAACTTGGTCCTAAACTGGGAAAAATGCCATTTTATGGTAAAAGAAGGGATTGTGCTTGGACACAAAGTCTCTAGAAATGGAATCAAGGTGGACAAAGCAAAAATTAAAGCTATTTCCAAGCTACCCTATCCAACTACATTCAAGGCAATACGTAGCTTCTTGGGTCATGCCGGTTTCTATAGGAGATTCATTAAAGACTTCTGAAAAATAGCTCGGCCAATGACTCAGCTGCTTCTAAAGGATGCCCCTTTTGATTTCTCCCAAGAATGAAAGGATGCATTCGATCGGCTGAAGCAGGAACTCACACAAGCCCCGATTATTGTAACACCCCCAAATTTGGGATACACAGCGGAATTGAAGCTGGGTGTTACTCGATGGCACAACAGTTATAATAATAGAAAAACAATCTATAATTGAATTGTTAAAATGATTTTATTATTCAAATATCAGAGTTTACAAAATGAGGTCCCAATAGCTTTACAATTTGTTAAATAATTTATCAAAGAATAATAAAATCTTAGCCTTCCTTCCGTATCTATGCCCTTCCATGCCATCCTTGCTTGTTATGGACCTGAGATAAACATGCTAAAAAGTCAACACAACGGTTGAGTGAATTCACAGCGTTTATAAATAAGTAATAGTTTGAACACAAGTCATATAGTTATAAAACAATGTATTGCAGCGTAGCATATTGCACTAAGTCTCATGACACGCAAATCTTAACAACGTGTGGACATTATAGTAATGAGCTATAATGTAAAGTTACCGACATTATAATAATAATGTAGGTAATAATGCCCTCGAGCAGGAGCTTGCCAACTTCCCGGTTTTACTTCAAATATAGTACATTTGGTTACCTATCCGGCTAACACAAATGGGGACGTCAATTCCAATAGATCTATTCACTATATTCGCGTTCACTCGCAAGTGATTAATGGCTCATGATATGAGGGTCTTTTAGTGGCAACACAGCTAACTTAGGCAATACCAGAAGATCAGGATAGCATACAGAAAAATACTTGTGTTCGGTTTGTAGCATGTATCTCCCCACAAGTTTGAAAAAACAATATAAAAGTGGGACTATGAACTCACCTGGGCAGTCTGGATGGAAAACAAAGTTAAATGAAGTTGATAAACGTCTCCGGCTTGAAACCTGATTTATTAGGTCAAGTTCTTTAGTAATTGCTTCTGATTATATAAGTTTTTCAATGTTCGTTTCCTTTTGGTTTAATGGTTAAATATTTTATCGAGCCAATATGTAGTTTCAAAAGTATTATTTTATTATATTTTCTTATTTGTAAGATTTGGTTTCATCCGTTCGTTAAATAGACACTTCGTTTGTTAGTTATAGTACAAAACGTATATTAAGTTTAAATAAAACTTAATAATAATAATAAAAATAATAATAATAATAATATTAAATAATAATTAGGGTTTATATATATTTTCATTTTAGACCCTCAAGTTTCTAAAGTTGACAAATTTTACCCTCGAACTATATAAAAATGACAACTTTTACCCTTGAACTTTGGTCAATCGACACTTTCTACCCTTAACCTTAAGTTTATTTTATTTTAAGTCCAACATATAAAATAGTTTAAGTTTTTGACAATATATACCCCTCATGCATAAATATTTTACACCCGATGTCCTTATTTTAATAAAAACGCGTTTCTAGTCACGAAACTAATCCAACTTCTTACAACTCATATATTTAAGTTCAAAATAAGTTTATATATGATTTTCATCAGCTTATTAGCTTATATTATTAGCTTATTTGTTCTAAATAATCAAAAGTAAAGTTTATAAAACAGATTTTTCGACCAAAAGTGAGCTTAATTATACACGAGACATGAAGAGGTTTCTACTACGTTATTGTTCCTTTTAGTAGTCTACTAGGAGGTCTTCTTATAGGTTCAAACTAGAGGTTCTAACGTATTACGGTTTGCTCACAACGAATCACTAAAGTGGAGCGCATAAAACTGTTTTTATGAAATAGAAACCAAGTATATTAAAAGCAGATTTTCAGGTTCGACACCCATAAGTATGGCTGAATAAAAACGAGACCTTTCAATGAAAATGAAAAGTGTTTATTCCAGGTTAATCTATGCCATGAGGTCTCTATTTCCACCAAGTTTCATAATTTATCAAGCTCGTTTACTAGTAGAAATAATTAGACAAAACGGGTCGGTTGGGGCTGTTTTTATATATAACTTAAACAGAAAACAGGTCCTAGTGCCCAGCCCTTGTGGTACGTTTTTAGGACTCGTGCTCCTGAGTTTTTGAAGAAAACGTCGTTCCGGACAACTTTCGTGCTTTAAGTTTTTGACGAAACGGAGCAGAAAGGCCTCGTTTCGTGTGATGTTTGTTGCTGTTACAGAAAGTTGTTGACAGCTTTTCGGCAAGTTTTTGGAAATTTCATTTGGCCATATCTTTTGACTCGTGTACTCGTTTTGGGTGATTCAAAAGCCTAGATTCTCATTTTTATTTCTCCTAACTGATTTTTAAGTTTATATATGCTCATACAATTTAGAGTATAATAGAGAGGGTGGTTATTTGTCTCGTTATAACAGAAAAGGAAAGAAAATGAGTTTTTGACCTTGGTTTCTTACTAGAGCTTGTTTATTATTTTGTATACTTGTCAAGTAAATATATAGAAAGTATTAGAAATGGTTAGGGACTTACCAATCTTATGAGTTTGATTAGGAATGGGAAAATGCCCAAGGAAACTTCTAAGTGATATTATGGCTCCTTAATGCTTCAAGCACTTATTCTGTCTTTCTTGCTACTACTCTTTATAACCTAGGATCAGAATGTAAGTATATGTGTATGAGAGTTGTAGGTTCGATCAAGGAATGAGTGATATGGAATGGATTTGGTTGATATTTGTAGGCAAGAGGGATTTAGGTAAAAGGACTTGGAACTTGTAATCACTAGTCTCCTTCTATCTTTGGCTGCTACTACTCTTCCTTGGCTCCTCTAAGACTTCAACTATCAATAGGTAAGTGAGTGTTTAGTGTTAGAAGCAAAGAATGAGATTAATTTATGTTGTATGGTGATCGTATATAGAGCCATAAGTAAGAGATTTTCACATGGCCACTTGTTAAGGTTTGTTAAGTAGTTTTGAGACATAGTGAGGTGTATCTTGGGGTTTGTATGGTGGCATATGAAGATGGTGAGAGTGGCGAAAGGTGGTTCAAATTTAGCCATGCATTCCTTCTACTATATTTGACCATGGTGACATATCTTGAAACATGATGATGTGTAGTTTAAGTATGGCTAGGTAGGAACTTGTGGTTCGATATATATATAGCCGAAAGTTTTAAGATTTGTATGTTGTTAAGAAAGACAAGTATAAAAACTTAGAACCATGCATGATTGAAAGGAGCATGAAGAAACACGCATGCATGATAAAAATAAAGCATGTAGGTATGAAATTGGCTTTTGATATGTTGCATGATTATGGGACACACATTTTATTATCATATTTGTAGTTTCACATATTGGAATATAAGGTAACACGTATGCTAAAATGTATGTGTGATCCTTGCATGGTATACGTATACATGGTTGGTGTTTGCATTGATTTGGTTAATATTAGTATTTTAGTGTATAGTTTGATCCCGGTAAATACTAATGTTAAGCCCTTAAATCACGAAACTTAATTTCGGGTGACGTAAAAATAAAAAGTTTATAAAAATATTAAAAGTTATTAACATACTTAATTTTTATATTTAAAATGGGTCGTGGGTAATCGGAGTGTTTAAATGTTATTTAAACTAAAAATTTATAGTGATAATAAATAAAAGTTAATTGTTAATTTAATATCCGAAAAACTTTCGTTAAAACTCTAAATGGCTAACGTTTAGTTTGAACGTTTAATAATTATATATTAACGTAAAATTGTAATGTGGTAAATATAAATTGAAAACTTTGATCCTAGACATATAAAAATATTTATTCAAAACAAAACTAAGTGAACGAGTTTATTTAGAATATGAGTTACGTTATATAGTTAGTTGTTGTAAATAGTTAAACTGATAATGTTTAAAAAAAAAAATTAGACGTGGGAAAATGGATAAGTATTAGTTTAATTTAAGTGAAAATTTACCGGTGGTTACAATTATGGTTACACCTAATTGGGAATTGCCCTTCGAAATCATGTGCGACGCTAGCGACTATGCTGTTGGAGCAGTATTAGGCCAGAGATTTAACAAACACTTCCAACCAATATACTATGCTAGTTAAACTATGAATCCTACTCAAGAGAACTACTCCACCACTAAAAGGAGCTATTGGCCGTAGTACTCGCTTTTGATAAATTTCGCCAATATCTAGTCCTTTAAAAAATGGTCGTCTTTACAGATCATTTGACTCTTTGATACCTTTTTGCTAAGCAAGATGCTAAACCTCGACTAATTCGGCGGATCTTATTGTTACAAGAGTTTGATGTTGAAATCCGTGATAAGAAGGGGCAGAGAATTTAGCTACTGATCACCTCTCTCGTCTTGAAAATCCCTCTCTTAATGAATCTGACAAGAGTGAGATTCGAGATTCATTGCCTGAAGAGCAGCTCATGTCAATAAATGATTCTGAGCCATGGTACATGGATTATGCTAACTATCTGGCAAGTAGAATTATTCCAGAACACTTGAACATACACGAAAGGAAAAGGTTCTTTACCCAATTAAAATACTACTTTTGGGACGAACTTTTCTTGTTCCGAAGATGTCCTGATCAAGAATCAGGCGCTGTATTTTGGAAAAAGAGGCGATAAAGATAATGAAAGAATGTCATTTACGGCCCTCATGGGGGGAATCATGGGATGAACACCACTGCACGAGAAATTTTCGATGTAGGATTCTATTGGCCTACAATATTTCGTGATGTAAAGGGAATGATACAAGCATGCGATGCATGTCAACAAGCTGGGAATATATCAAAAAGGGATGAAGCCCCTCAGAATTTTATACAAATTTGTGAGGTTTTGATATTTGGGGAATAGATTTTATGGGCCCATTTCCGTCTTCAGGGGGGAACGAATACATCTTAGTGGACATTGATTATGTTTCAAAATTGGTAGAAGCACAAGCCCTTAGGACCAACGATGCTAGGGTAGTTATTCATTTCTTAAAGAAACTGTTTGCTAGGTTTGGCATTCCTAAAGCTCTCATTAGTGACACGAGAACCCATTTTTGCAACGCACAAATGGAGAAGGTCATGAAAAGATATGGGGTCTCCCACCGATTCTCCACCGCTTATCACCCTCAAACCAACGGTCAAGTTGAGAACCCCAATAGAGCGATTAAGAGAATACTCGAAAAGATGGTCAATCAGAACAGAAAGGATTGGTCATTTAAACTCGACGAGGCTCTATGGGCATTCCGAACTGCCTACAAAACACCTATTGGGACGACCCCGTTCCGCATGGTTTATGGCAAGGCATGTCACCTTCCAGTAGAGCTGGAACACAAGGCATATTGGGCACTTAAGATATGTAATTTGGATTATATGGTCGCAGGAACGAATAGGTTCTTACAGCTCCAGGAGCTTGATGAATTAAGACTGGAAGCATATGAATCCTCCGTCACATATAAAGAAAGGGTAAAAAGATGGCATGACTAATGAATTAAGAGACCTAAGGAGTTCTTAGAAGGAGACAAAGTTCTATTGTATAACTCTCGTTTAAGGTTGTTTCCAGGAAAACTTAAATCTAGATGGTATGGACCTTTTATCGTGAAAAGTTCCTCTAAAACCGAAGCTATTGTGTTAATGGACAATGAGAGTAGAGAATTCACAGTGAACATACAACGCGTTAAGCATTATCAAGAAAATGGTAATGAAATGATCAATGAGAAGGACATAACATTTGATGACGAGGTCACGTAATAGCCCATGACCTTGAGTCTAACTACAAGACTCGTAAATAAAGAAAAGTGCTTCTTGGGAGGCAACCCATGTTTTATTTGTTTTATTTGTTTTGATTGTTTTGATTGTTTGTTTGTTAGATTTTATTTGTTTCCGTATGCATGCTTTATTTTTATTGTTTGTGGATCATGTTTTATACTAAATTGTGAAAATGCTTTACTTTGTTGTTTGTCTTAACTTCATAAAAAGGTATTTCGCAAAAGATACGTGTAAGGGAAACCTAAATTTGTTTTTAAGAACGGAATTGGACATGAACCACAACAATGTTAAATGAACATGTATATTAGTATTTGTTTGAGTCAAATGCTTGTATCGAGTCATAATGATGTTTTGCAGGATTTTCCAGGAATTAAGGGATGAGTTTTTCCAGAAATTTTCCGGAAACTTAATATGAGATTTCTGTCAGAACCTTTTGACGACGTTATGATCATAACCTGACGGCGTCACGTGTAAAAATTTTGAAAAATTTTGCAATTTTTGTTTTTCTAACGGAATCTTAAAGTTTTTGTTAATTCTTTAGTTTTATAAATTCTAGGAAATCTGCAAACATTCATTCCACAAGCATTATATCCTTATATATATAGATTGCCGCCGATTTTACGTGAGGTTTGCCATGATTGTTTTCTCAGGTTTAACAGGTTATATTGGACAAGAAGATGATTTATATTTCTGGAGGGAAGCTTTCGATGTTCATTTTCTTGGAGGAGGATTTAACCATGTTATCCAGTTATCCACACCGAACGAATCAGGGGAGTATTTGTGTTCATTCTTTTACCTTCATTACTTTTACATCCTTTTCATTGAACAATGGGGACAATATTCAGCTTAAGTGTAAGGGGAAGGTAAATGATGATACCTTAGAGAATACAATTACGCTTGAGTTTGTTTGTTCAATAGTAGGTGTGTAATAAAACTAAGAGAAATACTTGTTAGGGCAATTTTAGCACCAAATTTAAATTTTTTTACAACATTTAGGAGTGAAGCTTTAGCCTTAATGAGCGTCTCATGGATAGGAGTTGTATGAATAGCACATAAACCGTACAACTCAAAAAAAAATTTCCACCCAAATATGTGAGGTTCGCCTTTAGATTTGTTAGGAAAAACATTCATTATTAGTGCTTATGAGTGTACCGGTAGTACTTAGATTCTAGAACTTGAGTTAGTGATGCATCCCGAGACTGCTAGTGAGACTACATTCGTGTAGTAGGATTTACTACATGATAAGAGGCATTAGGATAACCCTTGTGTTAAACCCGTATCATAATTACTTGACCAATGAAGTCATAATTACTTGACTGGTAAAGTCAATTAATTTTTCCCACACCTTTGCGTTGTACTCATTTTTAGTACACGATACCCCTAGTACACCCCTCCGAGCCTATCTTTTTCATTTCTAACTTTAAGCATTTTACTTAAAGGAAGAATTTGTTAACAATCCACCCCAAATGTACACCCAAATCGCCTTAGCCTTCCGTGTATGCACTCATCTTTAGTGCATTATTGTTATTTGTTTAAACCCTTAGTTATTTGTCTAATTGATTACATGGTTGCTAAGTCGAGTCATATCATGTACATATTGTTTTGGGACGATTGGGACTCATGGGTAAAGTACCAGTGTTATGGAGTAATGGGGAAAAGCATCATATATTACCTTCATATGTGCGTTAATCTTAAAAAGTACTCCAAGTGTTTTGATTATCTTGATTCGAGTCATTAGAATAGTTGATTGTAAAGTACGTAAAAGTTCAAGTGTAAGGGGAATGCAAATCCCCTAGGATGTATTATTTTGGATGGTGGGGTAAGAGTATATGCTAAAAAAAAAAAAAAAAAAAAAAAAAAAAAAAAAAAAAAAAAAAAAATCGAAAAATCAAGAAAAAGAAAAAAAATAGAAAAAGAAAAAGAGAAAAAACATACGGACTATCATCCCGTTTCCTTTTATGTTTGTTTTATATTTTTGTTAGTTTATTATTAGCTTAAGTCGAGTTGAGTCTTGGCTTAGCAACACCACATTGTACATGTAATTGACCAAGATAATTAACTCGCCACCAGTACATATTGCCTTTATCCAACAAAACCGTGTTTATCATATCCCTACACCTCACGTTATAACCCTTTAAAAGACCTTTTTGATAGTGGAGGTTTGATCCTTTACCAAGCCTATGGTAATCTATTTGTAATGACAGGTAGTGAGAGATGTTTTCCATTTCCATATTGTGATATATACTTTATTACACCTGAGAGATGTGAGTATCTAAATACTATTTGTGAGGTGCTAGTGTATAATTTTCGTGCTTGTTTTTGGTTGAAGTGGTACGATTATTTGTTGAAATTACTTTTATATTAGTGTTAAATGACCCCTAACTTGTATTTTGATTAGAATAAAAGCGCATTTGCTTGAGGACAAGCAAATCTCAATTGTAAGGGTATTTCATGAAGCGAAAAGTGTAACGCTTTTGGGGGGTCATTTAAGGCAAAAGTTGAGATTATTTGATCAAATATTGCCCTAGATCGTTCCTTTTGTCATTTTAGGTACTTTTGAGAGGAAATTTACAAAAGGAAGCATTTTGGACGTTTTTGGAGCAAAAAAGTGAAGAAAACGACAAAGTCTCAAAATCATGTTGGAAATTACACTTGACGGCATCACAGGTTGCTGGTGACGACGTCATGACTTGACAAAGAGGTGGATAAATCAATTACACGTGACGCGCCAGTATATTTTCTAAAGAGTTCGTGACGGCGTCACGTTATAAAATGCCAAGGCCATCACGTGTAAATGCAAAGAGAGAAGGCCCAGAGTCCATAAAGAGTGACGGCGTCAGAAGTGGATATAGCCAATACGAGTATTATTTTGGCAGCGAGTTGACGGTGTCACACCTATCTCTTGAAGCCTTCAGGATACAAAATCTATATATAGTTTTCTGGTTTTCATTCATTGTGTGCAACTTTGAAGGGAGTAAACCCTAGACGAATTTTACAGATATTTTAAGGGTTTCAAACCCTTGTTTCATCCATGCTTAATTGAAGATAAGTCTTTCATCAAATCATTCAATATGTCTATGTGTTGTTTGATTATATCTTACACTTGTCTTCTCTTTAACATGCTAGGCTAGGTTTTCTTTATGTTTGCTTAGATGTAATGAAACTTAGATATTGATTATGGGTTGGTTGTTTGTTTATAATTGTTGTGGATGAATGAATTCGATGTTAGGCTTAAGAAAACTGGCAGACTTCCAATTGGTAACTTGCTTGAACGTCTTAAGAAACATGAGCGGAGGTGCACTACGATATATTGGTTGTATTTAATGCATAGGTAACTACTAATGAGGCCATGTTAGGAGCTAGTAGTCGGCTCGACATAAGAGGAGGTAGAAGCTTATAGAGTTAGGGAAGATCGTACACGACCCTACGAATGGTATTAAGGAATATAACCCGTCATCCATGCAATTGTAACAAACTAATCAACCTGTAAAAGATAGCTAGGGAGTAGTGAAATCTAAGTAAACACATTTTCTCTCATTATTGTTTTCGCCATAATTTAATTTAATTTTAGTTTATTTTATTTTGATTGCATCTTTAGTTATTTGGGTTAGTTGATTAGCAACTAATTCCGCCCACTCCTTCCAAAACTGAGATTTTACTTGCTTTCATTCAAAATATAAAAATACAAAAAGAATCATCCCTCATCTCTAGACCTTGTTTAGTTGAGTTTTAAACCTATCAAACACTATTCTTTGAGTTGAACGATCAATCCCGCCGGTACTTGTCACTATATTATACTATAACGGTTAGGTACACTGCCTGGTGGGGATTGCAAGCTTCTCAAGATCCCTTGAGAGGTAAAACCTTTTGCAAGGGCGCAATTCCACGCATCAGGTATATCCTAACATCTATAGCTCCTTTGTTGTTGCACACTTGTCTAACTTAATGCCATAGTCTACGAGAGTTTGTTTCATCCATAGTTTTCTTAAACGAGGGATCTAATCCTACTTCTATATTAACGATTAATCCACTTAACTTATTTCACTTCATCACCATGAGTTTGCTAATAGTGGATATAGAAGATTTATTTTCTATTTCATTCGACAATGAACAATTTCATTACATTCCTAGGAAAGTCAATTAATGATATTTCTAGGTTATAAGTATATATGCTATTATGTACGTATATATGTATAACTAAGCATTAATCTAACTAATCATTTATCTAAGCATGCAAATTATAGTGATGGATATAAAAGAAAAGCGTACCTTTTGGTCTTCAATAGATTTTCTTCAAGCACTTCAAGTTACCATGTTGACTTACAGAAGTCATGTGTAGATGAGATTCCAACTTATTCGAAGAATGATAACTTACCCATTTGGTCCCCATTGTCTCATTGGTCCAAAGTTGTTTGAACCAAACATGGTTTGCATTTGACTAGGATGCATGTATGGTGGAAGTATTCTCCACGGGTTAAAGCTTGGTTGATGTGGATAATTCCAAATTTGGTGACTATTATTAGAAAAGTTTTGTCTACCTTGATTTCTTCTAGGTTGAGGGGTTTTAGACCGAGGATGAGGATTATTTGGTCTATTTGGAGGTGGAGTTTTAGATCTTAATATTGGTTTAGAAAATCCGGTTTTGGCTTTTAATGATGGTTTATAAAAACTTTTTACTTCCTCATCACTCGCAATACGTATTTTTCTATCTTTTATAAGTATATACTTAAGTTTTGTCTATAATGGTTTTTTTTACTGGATTCACATTCAAACTTTGTATTTTTATTTTCACCAGTTAAAACATTAGTTGAGGTGAATCCTAGACCGGTTTTATCTCCCGAAGTTTCTTGAGCACTTGTTATTTTCTTAAGTGAGTTACTACTATTTTTAAACTTGTCAAGTTAGAAAATCTTATTTTTAAGTTTTTCGTTTTCATTTTTAACCTCTAAGCATGTTTTACATTCTATAAAAACTTCTTTTCCTTTTTCCATATGTTGTAGTTTAATTTTTAATTCGAGTGCTTCATTTTCTAATAGATTATTAATATGTTTTAGTGACTTATTTTTAGCTATAACCGTTTGACCTAATTTGATAACCTATTATATTCATTATCTTGGTCTTTTTCATCTAATGATTGTTTTTCATCACTAAAGTATTCGGTTTCAGAAAGTACCTCATTGGATGCCTTGGCTATAAGACATTTTTCGTCCTTTCTTATTTCTTTCTCATCTTCATCGCTATCACTCCATGCTCCTCCAACGAATGCGTTTTGATTTTGATCCTTTGACATCATTGGACATTTTCCTATTAGATGATTTAAGTCGCCGCATTTATAACACTTCCTTTCACTCTTGCCATTTTTGTCATCTTTATTTCTTTGAGATGCTTTCCTTTCATCATGCGGTTGTTTAACGAATTTTCCTCGCCTTTTGAAGAATTTCTTGAAGTCTCTTACGGCCATGGCATATTCTTCGTCATTACTTTCGGAGGTTGAGCTATCCTCGTCACTAAATTGTTTCCTAGTATTCAACGCAATTGACTTGCTTTGCTCCCTTTTTCCTTTGACCATCTCGGAGTCTTTCTTTATTATTGCTTCGTAGACTTTCAAGTTGCCGATCAACTCGTCGAGTTGTAGAGTTGACAAATTCTTTGATTCTTCAATCGCCGTAACTTTAGCTCGCCATTTTGGATGAAGAGCCCTAAGAAATTTCCTAACAAAATTCTTACTAGAAAAATTCTCATCAAGTACTTTTAAACTTGTGATAATAGTGTTAAATTTAGAAAAAGCATTATCTATTGATTCCTCCTCCGGAATCGTAAATTGTTCATATTGTTGAACAAGAAGATCTATTTTGTTATCTTTAACTTGACTATTACCTTGGTGAGTGATTAGTAAAGAATCCAAATTTCTTTTGCGGTTTTACACGTAAAAATTCTTTCATATTCTTTGCGTGGTAACGCATTATAAACAACCATTTTGGCCTCATTAGTTTTTAATAGTTTCTTTTTTAAATTATCATTTTGTTTTTCAAAAGATACAATTTCATCCTTTTTAGTTTCAAAATTATATTGAATAGGGGGAAAATTACCAAAGGTAATAACATGCCAAAGATCAAGATATTTTGATTTCACATAAGTTTCGAATCTATTTTTCAAATAAAGAAAACCATCACTTTCAAATAGTGGTGGTCTTTGCATAGATTGACCTTCTAAATATTTTTCTGATTCCATAGATCGATACAAGTTTTAAAATACAATATATTTTAAAAAATCATGTTTAATGTAGCTCTGATGCCAATTGTGGAAAACTAGAAGGGGGGATTGAATAGTTTTACGTCTTTTTAATTTTATTATGAAAACTTAGTTTAGTTTTAAAACCTTGTTTACTTTTAAAACTTTGATTCGATCTTATGTGAACTCAAATCTTGAATAATATGAACAACTATATCTAAGTATGAAAAATAATAATGATGTAAGTTAAGTATGTGAAATCAACACATGCATAATATAACAATTATATCTATATACGAGAGATAAGTAAGTAAGCTAAGTAATAAGTTAGAGAAGGAAAAATCAAACCGCGAGTCAAAGGATTTATAGTGGTTCGGCTACAAGGACACCTTCCTTGCCCTACTCCACTCCTCGAGTCACCTACTCGAGAGTTTTCTTCACTATGTCAACAAGCTCCCTTATGGCGGAGAAAACCTTACACAACTTTTGCTTACACCAATTAACGACACTAAGCTAAATGTCGAGTCCTAATCTTAGCTAGAACTAATCTCACACGACTAGTCACTACACGACTTCTTCACAACTTGTACATACCACTATTACTACAACTTCTCACAACTTCACTACTTCTTCTTCACAACACTACTTCTTCTTCACTACTTCTATTCACTACTTCTCTTCACTACTAACATACCTAAATCAGCCTATTACAAAACTTCTACACCTATACAAATAATTTACACAACTACAAACAATTTTCACAAATCTACAATACTTCTTTAACTTGATGTTGAAGGAGTATTCTTCTCTTGCACTTTGAGTGATGAGGGATTTGATCACTTGAAACAAATACTTATAATCTTATGATTAAAGGATTTAGAATGATGTTTGGAAAGGATTGGGACTGAAAATTTTAGTGCAAAAGGTGAGAAAAAATTGAAGAAATGAACTTGTATTTATAGGCAAACATTTCTGGCAAAAGGAGCGTGCCGGCCCCCATAAATGGTGGCCGGCCCCCTTAAAATTAAGGGGGCCATCCAGACAGAAATGGCTTTTTTTTTGTCTTTTTCTGGGGAAGGTTTATCTAGTGAAATTTTAACTCTTTTTGGCTAAAAATTTGAATTCATATATTTATTATGAACTAAACATTTTCCTTTTATTTACCAAAAGTGTTTTTCTAAAATATATAAAATGTTTATAACATTTTATAAAATTTGTAATGTCTAAATAAAAATCCCTTTGATCATAAAATGTGTTAGACATTTGTTTATTCATACCTTAAGTGATTTTGTTGGATGAAATGATATTTGTAACTAAATACTTGTTTACATAATAATTTTACGTTTAATGTTTTTACATTTTGTGATTGTCAAAACGTAGGGAAATCGAAAAATATTAATAACGTTTTTATGCATTATTTATATCAACATCTTATTGATTTATTGATTTGTTACAATTGTTTGATTGAAGGATTGTATTCCTTAATACCGGTCGTGGGGGCGTGTACGTCCTTCCCTAACTCTATGAGTATCTATTTCTTCTTATGATGACACATTTAGTGTCCTACCATAGAATCATCAACATTTACTCATGCATTAAATACAATCGATAAAACCGTAGTACACATCCGATTACGTTTTTTTAAGACATTCAAGCATGTTACCGTATAGCAGATTAGCTAGTTTTCTTAAGCCTAACGTGAGTCAATCAACCAAACAATCAATAACAAATCAACAATCAATAATTAACAACTAGGTTTCATTATATCTAAGCAAATACTAAGAGATCTAAGCTAACATGTTAATGAAAAGAAAAGACAAACGATTAATCAAACAACACATAGACATATTGAATTATTAAAGGAGGACTTATCTTTCAATTGACATGGAAGAAAGTAGGGTTTGAAACCCTAAAAGTGCTGTAAAATTCGGACTCACAAAGTTTCCTACAAAGTTCCACAAGTTCCACCTCTTTTTTATGAAAAAAATCTAAAAGTATATATAGAGATACATAGGTGATGGCGTCACGCTTTGGGTTATGATGCCGTCATCTCACCGTCATTAGGGTTTCGTGATGCCAATTAATCTTCTTGATGTCGTCACTTGTTGTTTCCTCTAGGCCGTCTCTTGTTAATTTTGTATGTGACGCCCTACTCCAAATAATATGTGACGCCGTCACGTGTTAATCCTCCAAAAGTCCTCTGGCCCATCATTTTTAAATAAATTCCTCCACTTGAATCTTCAAGTGATGGCGTCATCCTGTAAGGCGTGATGTCATCACGTGTACTTTCCAGCATAGTTTCTTGATCTTGTCGTTTTCTTCACTTTTGACTCCAAAACGCCCAAAATACTCCATTTTTCATAATTCTCGTCCCAAGTACCTAAAATGACAAAAGAAGAGTTTTAAATTAATATTTGACCGTATATTTACGATTCAGGGCTTAAATGACCTCCTAAAAATGTTTCAAATAAATCCTTATCATAAACGAATACGAACGTTTAAACGGATGAAAATTCTTGTTCATGTTCATTTATTAATAAAATATGCTCTTTTATGTTCGTTCAATAGCGTGTCATCATTAGGCTTAGACGGGTTTGCGATCTACTATAGTTTGGAATGTTAGCCAAGTTTGATACATATGAGTTAAATTGCAAACTTGAACAGGGATGTCACACCCCCAAAATCGTGTCCAGTGAAAGCTTACATGTAGCTGGGGTGAAATTTAATTGGTACCACAATACAAGTACAAAAATGGTTTTCACTTCAATCATTTAGAATAAAATCGTTTAACAAAAAGTATTGAATTTACATCGTTAAAAGTAGTGCGGAATTTGGCCCTTAAAATTATAGTTTAAAACGGTCCCCATATGAATATCAGAGTCTTCTATGACCATACCATGCCCTGCCGAAACCTCCAGTAGCGTGGCATTGCTTAATACCTGAAAATACATGCTAAAGCGTCAACACGAGGTTGGTGAGTTCATAGAGTTTAGTGAAAAGGATGTATTGTAATACATTTGAATGAGAATTTCCCAGCAAAGGCATCGTAAATCCACTCAGTTCCAAGTCCCGCCCATTCAAGACTTGTAACCTATATATTTACAACCTACTGCCAAAATATGATTTGGTTTATGTAAACAAAAGTAATATTTGTATCTAGATTCAAAGATAGGTGTAGCAATACCGCTATATAAACAATTTTTGGCAATGAGGCCATATAAACAATGATGACAATGAGGCCATATAAACAATTATTTCAATGAGGTCATATAAATAAATAATAATAATGTTTAAGAGACAAGTCACATTACAAGTAAAACAAGCATGGTGTTTGATTGTTGTCACACCCCCAATTTACCTGACTTGCAGTGGAATGGAATACCTGGGGGTGTCTGTCATAGCACCACAGTTACAGTTACATTGAACGACCTAAAGTGTCGTTTGGAAAATACTGCATTTGATCATTGAAATAATTCAGAGTTTACAAAATGAGGTCCCCAAATTGTGTTGCAAGTTTACAAAAACAAGTCATACTAGATCAAATGTTTACATAAGTGCATGAAATAATGATGAGACGCGTCGACTCCGCGACTCCATGAAGGTCCAAATGCATGTCACATGAGCTACCTTAATAACCTGAAATACATTGCTAAAACGTCAACACGAATGTTGGTGAATTCCATAGGTTTGTAAAATGTACTGATGTACGGCCACCACAAGTAAAAATGCAAGATAAAAATCTCGTGAAAATTGTACAATAGCCTTAAGCTCATGACACCGAAGCTATGACTGATGAAATTCTATGCCCCTCCCGAATGTTCTGCCGAAACATTCAAATGTAAAAGACATGACATGCATCCGCTTATTGTTGGTATCCACTACCACGGATGGAGGCGTCACCCTCGATAGATCTATCCACTCACTCTCGCTTAGCGGTAAATTAACGGTTCATGATGTTACAGGGGACTTTTCACATGGCAAGGTAACTTAAGCTATGTACATGTTTGAATACTTGGGCTCGTACTGAAATGATTGATGCAATGTATTCCCCCCGTGGGATTTGAAAACAATCAAAAATGTTGAATTGAAAACGGGGCTATGAAAACTCACCTTAACTGATGAAACCGTGATGAAATGAAATGAACAACAATGAACAATTTGCTGTCGTAACCCAATATGATGGTACCATGAACATGTACTGAGCTGAAAACAAGGCGCGCATACTAGCCGCAACCTAAAATGAATGATGTACGATCTACTTTAGATCATGAAATGATGTTATGAATGTCCATGCACATGTTTACTATACCACTCTACTCTTTGAAAAACACTTGTTGTTACCAAAAGTATATATTCCAAGACTTAGGAAAATATTGCTATTAGAAAATATAAATGGCTAGTTATAATATATATACTTATATATATATATAACGTAAGTTTCCATGTTAGCGTTGAAATACTCGGGTTGTAATCCTTGAAATGATGAAAACATACTCGTAATAACTAATACTACGTTAGTTATAAAGCTCGGTACTTGATATTATGTTTAGCTTGAAAATGCACTTCGTAGTTTTTGCGCCAAATATATTAAAAGCTGTCAATTAATAAAAGGTTTTAGCCGATATTCAAACGAGTATATCTTTGTCGTTACTTGTCCGTTTTACTTGTTCTTTATATCCACGGTTTCGTCTTAGTATGTAGTAATATATTTTGGAAAGCTCGGCTCCTCCGGGTTATGTTTAAAGCCTCTTTTTGTACCATGAAAAACGTCCAACAGCAACTATTTTCTGAAAAATACTTTTCGTCTACAATCTTGCAAAAATCATAACTCCTTCGTTATAGACTCTTTTTAATCCGTTCTTTCGCCTACGGATTCGTTTTTGAAAGTATTTTCTAAAAATTTTGCCAAAGTTTCCTTGGTGTTTACTGATTTTCCAGATTTTTAAAAAACGGGACAGCATGTCTAAAATAGGTTCCAAATCAAGTTTCCAAGGTTAAAAACTAATTTCTACCATCACCAAACCTCTTGTAACCACCACATGACTAATCTAATCTTACCATACACCTTCTTAGGGTGCCATGGACTCCTAACCAAGTTATTAGAGCTAGGGGATTCATAACAAGAAAGTTAGGGTTTGTATGTTTCTTTTTAGCCAAAATAAAGTGTAGTATAGCTACTTATACATGGTTTTTAGCATGATACTTATGTAATACATGTAAAAATAGGATGATTCATGAAAAAATAAAGATGAAAACTTACTTGACAAAATGAGGTGATTATTGGATGATTATGCTTGATGTTCTTGTGTTTTTGTTGCTTGATTCTTGATTAGGCTTGTAAAATGAACAACTTTTGTTTTTTACTTTATGGAAAACCATGGATGGATCATGGAGTGGTGATGAAGTCGTGGTTTATGATGGGGAGGAAGGAGATGAGAAGCTTTTTGATCTTTCTTAAAAAGTGTAGATTATGATTTGTTATTTTTGGTTAAGTGTATTATTTAGAGGTTTATTACTATAAAATGAGTACATTAATGCATAGGGTTAAAAGGGTGTTCATGGGCTGGTTTTCAAAGGGTGAAGGGGGGGGTAGGGGTACTTGGTAGTTATTTAGGAAACCTTGCATGAATTTTGTGCTATTTTGTGTTTTTAGTTACAATCGGGTACCGGTTTTAATAGAAATAATTGTTCACGAATTTAACCGGGATGAAATAAAGTCATAATAATGTTGAAAATATGTTAAAAATATGTTGGGTACATTTACTGAGTGATCGGGTGATTATTGTTTAGTTTTCACGAAAACCGTCGTTATATTTATACGCGTACGTTATAAATAAAATAAATTTCCAAAATACTGGGTAACTGAATGTTATAACTTTTATGATGTTAAAATGGATATAAAAATATGTCGGGACCATTGTGGGAATATTTAGATATATTCGTCGTGTATAAACCGAGTGTTAACGTTTACTATAAATACTTATACGTAAAAACGTTAAATGTACTGAATATAGAAATTTGAAAATCCTGAGAGTGGTATAACATGTAAATGCTGTTATGATGATATGCAGACTATCTCCAGTCCGTATGTAGTGTTCTTAACACTAATGAAATGAATTCGCACTTAACCCAATCCGGTTACGCGAATTTGAATATCCGTAAACTAAATTTACGATGAAATGTGTAATGCACGTGAATGATGAAATCTTTTCCCGCAATGAATAGTGTTCCATGAATAGTAAATTTCCCAAAAGTTTCTCAGAATATCAAATTGACCTCGAAAACGATGAATAGTAAACTGATGAATAGTGTTTTGATGAATAGTGTTTTTCCAAAGTTCGGGAAATGACCTGAAATGACCTGAAATGGTGAGTTGTGACAGTCTTCCCCCCTAAAAGGAACTTCGTCCCGAAGTTCAGTTTATGTTGGTCTCTGAAAACATATTGGTGAAAAGGTGATGATATTCGAGAATTCCAGCGAACTCTAACGATAGGAATTCGACTCTGTTTCAACTGCTTGACCACACGGTCCATGATTTCTGTTGGTTCTCTTACAAGGTCTGAGATTGTCATTTGGGTTGGATCCCTTCCAATGGAATCATGAGTGACTCATCTGTAAGTCATTTCTGGGGATCTGAAAATGTGAAATATGTTCGTGTAATCCTGTTATTCTCTGGCAGTGTTCAAATCTGACGGCCACTAGGCCTACCCTGTCTGAAATATAAATGGTCCAGTGTATATTGGTGTAACTTTCCAAGTTTTCTGAACGATAACATACCTTTCCTAGGCAGAACTTTCTGCATAACTCTGCAGAACTTGAAGTTTTAATGGTTTACGACTTATTGAACTTGTAACTGATTCTTGACTTGTAGGAAATTCTGGTTATCTCATGAATGCCTACTGAACTAATGAGTTGAGCTTTTTCTGAGTTTGGCCCATCAATCGATGGTCTACGCTTCTTAATGTTTTAAATGTGGTACTGGTAATATATACTGCTGAATTCTGCCAGAACTCAAGTTTGTATGCTAGTTGGTCGATTCTAAAATGAATCTTAAATGGTCCAATATGCTAAAGGTTCAACCTTTCTTGTTATCCAATTTGTATCGTGCCAATCCAAGGCAATGCTTTTAACTTAGTTTGTTCTCCTACCTGAATCTGGTTGGTTTGTTGTTCAGGATATCCAATCCAAATGATGTGTGTTATGTACCAATCTAACTTCTGCCAGTTTCCCGTTGTTGGTGTGATAACTATTGTTGTAGATGAATTTGATTTATGTTGAGTGATTAGTCCAACCATTTCTAGGGTCAATCACTCATGCTCTGAGCATACTTTCCTATGTTTGAATTGTTCTCTCGCTTTGACCATCGTTCTGAGGATGATAGGTGATGTTCACATCTAAATGGGTTTCTGAAGGAAATTCTGTAATGATTACCTGAAGTCCACGGTGAATTCGGTTTCCTTAATAGGAATAACTGAAATGGGTACAATAAACCTTTGTGACTAATTCCACAACGTTCGGTCCTTCGAACTTGGCATTATCTGAAGGGATAGAATATAGGTAACAATTTGATTCCTTGTGTTTTGTTCCAACGGATGATAAGACATATGTCCTTCTTTGTCTATTGGGTTTGGTCTCCACTACTGAAGTTCGTGATTAATTTGTGATGTCCTCCTAATTCCTTCACCACATATACCAAATATTCTCTATTGTCCAGTCACAAATCCTAAATGCATAAGCGATGTTGTAGGGAAGTTGGTTCTGGATATTTGTCTCGCGATTGTGAGTTTTGGTTAAAATCTTTTTCTGAATAAACGAACTTAGAAAAATGGAGCAAATGATTTACTAAGTAATGTTTTTCCTGATGGTTCAAAATTTTCAGTAGTTATGAAGTAGAAAAATGTTTTCAAACATGTTGCGATTAAGACTGCTTACCAAAGTTTGATGTTTCTGTACATTTCTCATTGTACCATAGTGTTGCTAAAGATTGACCAAAAAGGATCGTACTTGTTCAAAATAGGAATTTCAGAAATCATTTTTCCACAAGGTATGTGATTTATGTAAACGCATCAACTTTATTTAAAAGTGAAAACACTAACAAGGATAAAATGGTAGAATAGGAAATGTTCGCTTAAATGCATAGATGTCTAACACTTAGTTCCTGAGGTTGGATAATGTCTATTGATGGTTATCTGGCATAACTACAAGCATAGGTATTTAGACTAACTTAAGTCCTGAAATAGTTTATCGTTGTAATTGGCAAGACGAAGGTATCACTTGATGTTGTGTCGATGAATGTCTATTCTGTTTTTCCCATGTAGATGAGGAGATATGTTCTGGTTTGATCCCTTGCTTGGTATGAAGGTGAGGTTATCCGAAATTTCTAGTGACATAAGGCCTTAGAGGAAATTACATCGATATACTTGATTCAAACAATTGTCCTTTGTGAAAACTTACTGCAGGAAAGTTTATGTATGGATAAGGCCATGTTTAAATGAAATGCTCTACAGTCTCAATTAGAAGCTTGGTTTATTTCTATTGTGTTGTCCTGCGGACATTTATTGAGTTCAATCCTGTAGCTCAGTATAGCTAGTACCCTTGAAAAATGACATTGGACAACTAAGTTAAAGATGGTGATTCGGATGGTCTCGCAGTATCTTAGAATTTGTTGTTGAGTTATGAATTCTCTCACTATATGCTTCTAGTCCTGGTTAGTAGTTCTGTAATCCTTTCATTGCTTTTATTGTATTGAGGAATCCTGCATGTAATTGATATGGAAAGTCTCTTCTAGGGAAGTCAATGGGAAAAATATCCAACTTAATGGCTAAGTGAGTGACAGGTAGGGTAAGTATCCAGGGATAGTTCGGCAAAAGGGATGTTTATGAAAGAGTTCCTTTGTTTACAAAACTTTTGGATGAAGATTGTTATTACAATCCTTTGAAAAGGTAATTATTTCCTTCATGGCATAATCCTTCCTGAATTTTACATAGGTGATCAGGCTATGTATAATTGAGGACTAATGATGCGATGTTGGATTTTGTCAAAATATCATAACTTTCCTCAAAAGTTTTAGATGGTGTTCAACGCATTGTTATTAAAATGGTATCCTGATGTTTCCTTTCAAGTAACATGAAAATTGCTTCGCGTAACAATAGTAAATACTTGGTGTAATGACAGAAAAATCAATGTATAGGATGGTAATAAAATAGCTTACTTCAGAAAATTTTTCTGTAAAACAGTTTCCCCATATGATAATAAAATAGCTTGAATGGTGTATTGGATACTTAGGTGAATCTTGTCGAATGGTAATAGTCTACTAGATGTCATCTAGTTCATGGCAAGTGGGAATGGAAAAGGAAATGACAATGATGGTACTAGTGAATGGAATACTACCCTCTTTCGTGCTACCTCGCGACATCCAAAAGGTAAAACTAAAGTACACACTGTGGGAAGACCAATAGTGTAATAAGTAACTGATGGTGGTGATAGTACCTGAGTAGTAAATGCCCTACTAGTGATGGAAAGAAAACACACTATCTTCCTTGCAATAAGCATCCTAATAAGTCCATTAAGATTAATTCTGGATACACTACCAAAAGGCATTCTATGTACGGGCTGAATGATAGGAAAACTCTGTTCCTATGGCAAATCAATAGTACTAATGGTGGTGTAAGTGCAACTGATGGTATAATGGTAGTGGAAGATGACAAGGCATCTTCAATGTCAGAATCCGATAAAAGGATGTCAGGGTGAGTATCTGAAGACATGTCACTTGTGAACCAGGTCAATAAAATGATATACATATACGGATATGAGTATAAATAACTCGCACAGGGGATGTATAAAACAACATGTATCATGATTATGCACTTATAATGAAATGATGAGATGCTATGATGATGCGGTTATAGTCTAGGGTCCAAGATACATCCTAGTTCGCTATAACCTTAGCTCTGATGCCAATCTGTCACACCCCCAATTTACCTGACTTGCAGCGGAATGGAATACCTGGGGGTGTCTGTCATAGCACCACAGTTACAGTTACATTGAACGACCTAAAGTGTCGTTTGGAAAATACTGCATTTGATCATTGAAATAATTCAGAGTTTACAAAATGAGGTCCCCAAATTGTGTTGCAAGTTTACAAAAACAAGTCATACTAGATCAAATGTTTACATAAGTGCATGAAATAATGATGAGACGCGTCGACTCCGCGACTCCATGAAGGTCCAAATGCATGTCACATGAGCTACCTTAATAACCTGAAATACATTGCTAAAACGTCAACACGAATGTTGGTGAATTCCATAGGTTTGTAAAATGTACTGATGTACGGCCACCACAAGTAAAAATGCAAGATAAAAATCTCGTGAAAATTGTACAATAGCCTTAAGCTCATGACACCGAAGCTATGACTGATGAAATTCTATGCCCCTCCCGAATGTTCTGCCGAAACATTCAAATGTAAAAGACATGACATGCATCCGCTTACTGTTGGTATCCACTACCACGGATGGAGGCGTCACCCTCGATAGATCTATCCACTCACTCTCGCTTAGCGGTAAATTAACGGTTCATGATGTTACAGGGGACTTTTCACATGGCAAGGTAACTTAAGCTATGTACATGTTTGAATACTTGGGCTCGTACTGAAATGATTGATGCAATGTATTCCCCCCGTGGGATTTGAAAACAATCAAAAATGTTGAATTGAAAACGGGGCTATGAAAACTCACCTTAACTGATGAAACCGTGATGAAATGAAATGAACAACAATGAACAATTTGCTGTCGTAACCCAATATGATGGTACCATGAACATGTACTGAGCTGAAAACAAGGCGCGCATACTAGCCGCAACCTAAAATGAATGATGTACGATCTACTTTAGATCATGAAATGATGTTATGAATGTCCATGCACATGTTTACTATACCACTCTACTCTTTGAAAAACACTTGTTGTTACCAAAAGTATATATTCCAAGACTTAGGAAAATATTGCTATTAGAAAATATAAATGGCTAGTTATAATATATATACTTATATATATATATAACGTAAGTTTCCATGTTAGCGTTGAAATACTCGGGTTGTAATCCTTGAAATGATGAAAACATACTCGTAATAACTAATACTACGTTAGTTATAAAGCTCGGTACTTGATATTATGTTTAGCTTGAAAATGCACTTCGTAGTTTTTGCGCCAAATATATTAAAAGCTGTCAATTAATAAAAGGTTTTAGCCGATATTCAAACGAGTATATCTTTGTCGTTACTTGTCCGTTTTACTTGTTCTTTATATCCACGGTTTCGTCTTAGTATGTAGTAATATATTTTGGAAAGCTCGGCTCCTCCGGGTTATGTTTAAAGCCTCTTTTTGTACCATGAAAAACGTCCAACAGCAACTATTTTCTGAAAAATACTTTTCGTCTACAATCTTGCAAAAATCATAACTCCTTCGTTATAGACTCTTTTTAATCCGTTCTTTCGCCTACGGATTCGTTTTTGAAAGTATTTTCTAAAAATTTTGCCAAAGTTTCCTTGGTGTTTACTGATTTTCCAGATTTTTAAAAAACGGGACAGCATGTCTAAAATAGGTTCCAAATCAAGTTTCCAAGGTTAAAAACTAATTTCTACCATCACCAAACCTCTTGTAACCACCACATGACTAATCTAATCTTACCATACACCTTCTTAGGGTGCCATGGACTCCTAACCAAGTTATTAGAGCTAGGGGATTCATAACAAGAAAGTTAGGGTTTGTATGTTTCTTTTTAGCCAAAATAAAGTGTAGTATAGCTACTTATACATGGTTTTTAGCATGATACTTATGTAATACATGTAAAAATAGGATGATTCATGAAAAAATAAAGATGAAAACTTACTTGACAAAATGAGGTGATTATTGGATGATTATGCTTGATGTTCTTGTGTTTTTGTTGCTTGATTCTTGATTAGGCTTGTAAAATGAACAACTTTTGTTTTTTACTTTATGGAAAACCATGGATGGATCATGGAGTGGTGATGAAGTCGTGGTTTATGATGGGGAGGAAGGAGATGAGAAGCTTTTTGATCTTTCTTAAAAAGTGTAGATTATGATTTGTTATTTTTGGTTAAGTTTATTATTTAGAGGTTTATTACTATAAAATGAGTACATTAATGCATAGGGTTAAAAGGGTGTTCATGGGCTGGTTTTCAAAGGGTGAAGGGGGGGGTAGGGGTACTTGGTAGTTATTTAGGAAACCTTGCATGAATTTTGTGCTATTTTGTGTTTTTAGTTACAATCGGGTACCGGTTTTAATAGAAATAATTGTTCACGAATTTAACCGGGATGAAATAAAGTCATAATAATGTTGAAAATATGTTAAAAATATGTTGGGTACATTTACTGAGTGATCGGGTGATTATTGTTTAGTTTTCACGAAAACCGTCGTTATATTTATACGCGTACGTTATAAATAAAATAAATTTCCAAAATACTGGGTAACTGAATGTTATAACTTTTATGATGTTAAAATGGATATAAAAATATGTCGGGACCATTGTGGGAATATTTAGATATATTCGTCGTGTATAAACCGAGTGTTAACGTTTACTATAAATACTTATACGTAAAAACGTTAAATGTACTGAATATAGAAATTTGAAAATCCTGAGAGTGGTATAACATGTAAATGCTGTTATGATGATATGCAGACTATCTCCAGTCCGTATGTAGTGTTCTTAACACTAATGAAATGAATTCGCACTTAACCCAATCCGGTTACGCGAATTTGAATATCCGTAAACTAAATTTACGATGAAATGTGTAATGCACGTGAATGATGAAATCTTTTCCCGCAATGAATAGTGTTCCATGAATAGTAAATTTCCCAAAAGTTTCTCAGAATATCAAATTGACCTCGAAAACGATGAATAGTAAACTGATGAATAGTGTTTTGATGAATAGTGTTTTTCCAAAGTTCGGGAAATGACCTGAAATGACCTGAAATGGTGAGTTGTGACAATTGTATATTGAACAGTGAGTTTAAATGTAAAATAAGCATAAAGTTGAAAACATGTAATTGAGCATGTATCTCCCCCAAAAGGTTTACGAAACAATTAAAAGAGTATGGGCTATGACTCACCTGGTGCGATAGCTACGATGACAAAAGTGGATAGACTGAAATGAGGCACAATCTCTAACCGCAACCTAATATGAATGATCGGTTCTAAGGTAAGTAATGAAATGATGCTACACATGCAAATACGTATGCTATCGATACCACCCGTGAAATTTGAAAATAATGTTTATCGTCGAAAAGTATATTTTTGACGTCTCATTACGTTAATAACCACTTTTCATGTAAATAGGTTAAAACGGTACTCCACGATCCTCGTTTGGTGTTTTATTGGTAAATATAATGTTTTCGTCGTAAAATAACACTTTTCATACCTTGAAAATATGACCAAAATAGCCTCGCAAAACTAGTTGCGAAATATTGTACGTTAAGTGTTAGTGATGAAACTCGACGTTTTTGAAAACCTTGCAACAATATCTAGTAGTCGTGTCATTTAACTTTTGTCCATATGGGTCTCGATCAATGAGAAAAATGGCTGATAAGTGTGTAAATACTCATCATTTTTTGGTCAAATCTGAGCTGCAAAACATTTAAAAACACTCAAAAATGCATCAAAATACTAAAAATATCTCAGAAATTGTGTTTTATATGTTTATGATGCAAAATGATTAAAAGCAGATGAAAAAACGAACAAAGTTTGCATAATTGGCAGTTTCAGTCTCTCAACTTTCAAAACTTGTCAAAATCAGTCCCTGAGCATTTATTTTGTAAAGAAAAGTCAAAAAAGGTCTTTCGGAAGTCAAAAGTATCATAATTGGTCCCTGGGTGAAAGTTTGAGAAATTTTTACAAGACAAGCCCCTCAAGATTGATTTTCGGCAGAATGATCCCCGGTGGTTTAATTTTGGAAAGCAAACATCAAAGGTCCTTGGGTAATTAAAGAATGGTAAAATTTGTCCCTTATGGTGACTTTCTGAATCTGGCAGAAAAGGTCCTTCATTTTCAAGAAATTACGCTTATGGTCCTTGTGATTTACCTAAACCAATAAACCCTTTTTAACCTTAACCCATTTAATTACCCAATCCAATACTCTTTTACTAAACACAATCCACTCTTTTCCCAGCCCACTTTCCTGGCCCAATCATAAACACAACACAAACAATAAAAACGCCCCTCCCCTCGTTTCACCCTTTGACCTAGTCAAACAAATACCCTGTCTTCCCCAACCTATCTTTACCCACTATACAATCACCCTCCTCCATGCTTTGTTACTGCTACACTCCATCCTCCACTACCTCCTCCTCAAAAGTCCCCCCTTCACATGATTCCATCTCCACCTTAGCAATCCGTGTGAACCATATGGGTCCAAACCTCATCAGATAGCTATGATTTAAGGAAGTGGTCACCAAGCTTAAATCAATGGATGCCATTCAATCAAAGAAAGCACAAAGTTGGTTCCAGCTCAGCTCTCTTATCTCACACAGAAAGCACAATACAGAAAGAGACAAGAAAGCCAAACAAATGAAGCCCTTTCCAGTATTATAAATATAATGTTGTAGTCATGTTATAAAAAGAAGGAGGATTGAGTAGGTTTTAGTTTTAATTCAGTATTTAGTTTTTTTTTTAAATCCTTTGTATTCTCTTTTAAAATTCAATGAAAGTCTTTCTTATTCCCTGTCACTGTACCAGTGTTTTTTTAGATAGCTTATTTGTGCTTAATTTAGATTTGCTTCTGCTTATTTATGTTTTACATTGCTTTTCATGCTTAGTTTGTAGGTCATATAGTTTAGTTTTGAACCATTTTCAATTGTTTGTGCACTGCACCAAATCTGCCTCAGCATACCCCTTTTTTTGATTCAGAATTTAGGTAGGTTAGAGTAGTATTTAGTGATTGAATTTGGTTTTATAAATAGTTAGCAGTATAGATTTTAGTAGTTTAAGCTTGTTTCAGTTTTTTTAATGCTTAATGATTAGCTTAATTCAGCCCTGCAGTTAACCCTCCCTAGCAGGCCTGCAAACCAATTTTCAGAAACTGTGTGCAACACCATTTTGGGTTTTAATTTTCAATCCCTTTGTCTTTGATCCATATGAGCTGGAATGTGGCATGTTTCATATTTGGTTGGTGATGTAGTTAGTCCACACTTTGTAAAATTTTTTATTTGAGCTTATCATAAGCTTTTAAGCAACTTGAATATGCCCTTGTATGATAGCTTGGACTGTTTTAGGTTTGCTTTAGCTTAATCTCAGTTTGAGCTTGATTGATTCCATTCTCTGCCCATTTAGTAAGCTTAGCTTAATTTAGGATAGTTATTAGCTTAAGTTGATAAGCTTGAGTTTATTTGAGCTTGGTAAATCCACTGCAGTTAAGCTATTTGCTTAATTCTTAGGGTCTGCTTATGCTAATTTGTAATTGGCACTTAATTGTTGCTCCTCATTTGTTTAATCCTAGTTTAGAATTTAGTTTCTTGAATTTTTTTTAGCTTAGTTGTAGCTTATGTGAGCTTGGGGAATTGTAACAATTATTCTTGATATGTGTTAACTTGTGACTCACTGTTAAGCCATAAGCACCCAAGCCTCCCTTATATCAGCTGGTCTATCAAGCTCCAATTAAGCCCATATCAGCTGTAAGTTTGCATACATGTTCTATGGTGACTTGTGTTTATGTGTATTAGCTGATTAGTGCATTATTTTATCTTTTCCTAGCTCATTTTGCCCCCAAAGTAGCCCATTGAACTTCAGGCTTGCACCTTTTCATGTCCCAAACAGCCTTGAACCTTCATTTTTCATTTGTTCATTTTTAGGAATTATGACTTAGAAATTGGTCCATAGCTTATTTAGCAACTTGTCCACATGCATGTATTTTTACCTTAATTTTGTGATTTTTCTTACTGCTTATTGTGGCCTTCAAAATCTCACTAATAACACCCTTACACTGATTCATCAGTGTAAAGGTCCATATTCATAAGCTCTTATAGGGCTTATTAGTGGAACTTTACCTATGTTTTTGAGCTTTTTGAGAAGCTCTGAGACCTAAGTTGTGAGATCTTTGCTAAAATTTTCACTTGTGAGCTTATTGGATAAGCTTATAGAAGCCTGCAACCTTGCCACAGCCCTGCTTGTTCCTCAATATTTGTGTTTTGCTTATTTTGTAATTTTAGCTTATTCCTATTGCTTTTCTTGTTATTCTAGCTTATCTCCAGTGTGATTAACTTGTTTGTAGCATAATTTGTTCTTGGATCAGTCCTTACAGCTTATTAGGTATCATTTTCAACTTAAAAAAAAAAAAAAAAAAAAAAAAAAAAAAAAAAAAAAAAAACTCATTTCAAGCTTATTTTGGGCACTGTTGAGCAAATAAGCTGTTTTAGAGCTTATTTTCAATATTTAAAAAGTTTGTTTTTTTTAAAGTTGTTTTATTTTGTTGTTAAAATGTTTTTGTAAAGAAAAAAAATCAAAAAGAAAAATAATTTGAAAAATCTGTCAAGTGTGGGATTCGAACTTGGGTCATTTGGCTCAATCCTCAAACCAACCACGGGCACTATCTGCCCTATGCTAGTCTTAGTGTTTTTGTTGTGCCTTGTTTTATTTATACTAGTGTAAGTCCCTTTTAGCTTATAATCCCTTTTCAGTTTATTTTCAGCTCACAAATAAGCTTGTTGCCATTTTCATATTTTTCCTAGCTTTCTTACACTAACGTAGTTGATTTGTTCATGCTTACAGATGTAGCATATCCTCTAAGCACTGAAGTGCTCTGATACGTGGGAATCGCACCCGGCTTTACCTCTCGAGGGATCTCGAGAAGCGTACAACCCCCACCAGGCAGTGTACCAGATCGTTGTAGTATAGTATAGTGACAAGTACCGGGGGATTGATTGTTCAACTCAGGAATAATGTCGCTAGGATTAGAAAGCCTAAAAACTAGGTCTAGAGGTGAGGGATGATTCTTTTTGTATTTTTATATTTTATAAAAGCAATTAAAATCTCGGGTTTTAGAAGAGTGGGTAGAATTAGTTGCTAGCCAACTAACCCAATAACTAAAGATGCAATCAAAATAAAATAACAAAAATGAAAATGAATCTAATTACTAATGTGGTGTAAACAATAATAGGGAAAGTTGTGTTTACTTAGGTTTCATTACTCCCTAGATATCTTTTATAGGTTGATAGCTTGTTACAATTGCATGGATGACTGGTCGTATTCCTTAATACTAGTCGTAGGGCCGTGTACAATATTCCCTAACTCTATAGGATCCTACTTCACTCCTATGTCGAGCCGTTAGAATCTCCTAACATGGGATCATTAGAATTCTCCTATGCATTAAATACAACCAAAAATCATAGTACACCTCTGATCATGTTTCTTAAGACGTTCAAGCATGTTTCCAATGGAAGTCTGCCAGTTTTCTTAAGCCTAACATCGAATACAATCATCCGTAACAACTACAAACAAACAATCAACCCGTAATTAACATCTAGGTTTCACTACATCTAAGCAAACACACAAGAGATCTAGCCAAGCATGTTAAATTGAAGACAAGTGTAAGATATATTCAAGCAACACATAGACATATTGATTGAATTGAAAGAGTACTTATCTCAATTGAACTTAAGAGGTTTCAAAGGGTAAAAACCCTTGAAAAAGTTGTGAAAATCGGACTAGGGTTTTTCTCCAAAGTTACACCCTAAAAGTTACACACTAATGAATGAAAATTGCAAAACTATATATAGATTTTACAGGGTGACGACGTCAAGAAGGAAATTCTGACGCTGTCAACTCGCCGCCCATAATGAAATCGGATTGCTTAGATCCACTTTTGACGCCGTAATGTGTAAAGTTGCTTTGGGCCGTCACTAACATTCGGACCATGACGGCCTATGGTGACGCCGTCATGTCCTTAGTATAAAACTCTCTGGACCGTCACGGACTTTATCCACTTCTACCTCTTGCATTGCTCTTGACGCCGTCACTTGGAAACTCTTGACGCCGTCAGGTACTGTTCCCAGCAAGGAAAATTAAGACTTCGCCGTTTTCTTCACTTTTATGCTCCAAAAACGTCCAAAGTGCTTCTTTTTCCAGAATTCACTCCAAAAGTACCTAAAATGACAAAAGGAACGATTTAGGGCAATATTTAATCAAATAAATTCGAATCCGGGCTAAAATGACCCCCTAAAAACGGTTCATTTTTTGCCTCATCAAATACCCTTACACTTGAGATTTGCTTGTCCTCAAGCAAATGCGCTTTTATTCTAATCAAAATACAAGTTAGGGGTCATTCAACACTAATATAAAAGTAATTACAACAAATAATCGTTCCACTAAAGACCAAAGACAAGCACGAAGGTCATACACTAGAACCACACAAATAGTGTTTAGATACTCACATCTCTCGGGTGTAATAAAGTATATATCACACTAAGGAAATGGAAAACATCTCTCACTACCTGTCATAGAAAAATAGATTACCATAGGCTTGGGAAAGGATCAAACCTCTACCACTTGGCGTAAGCACCTAGGATAGACTATCAAAGAGATCTTTTAAAGGGTTATAATGTTAGGTGTAAGGATATGGAATACACGGTTTTGTTGGATAAAGGCAATATTTACTGGTGGCGAGTGAATCATCTTGGTTAATTACATGTAAAATATGGAGTTGCTAAGCCAAGACTAGACTCGACTTAAGCTAATAAATCAAAAATAACAAAAACATAAAATAAACATAGAATGAAACGGGATGGTAG